>OZ010613.1:37587475-38049975 GCA_963932145.1 Acanthosepion lycidas
CAGTTACAAAGACTGCTCTGCTTAAATTGATAAATGACAAATAAAAATGACTTCACACCAGATGTGATAAGCAAGTTTCTCATTTCAATATTTCATGCTCTCTCATTTTGTGACATCCTGTGGCCCACAGCTTTAGTTTGGAGAATAGCTATTTAACCCTAGAACAATAAGCATATTTATATATATCCCGATACCACCTTTTTTATCAATATAAATTTTTGTACAAATCTGTGCAAAATGTGGATCACAAAGTTTATTCAACTTAATACATATTTTTAGAAAACCTAATAAATATGAAATGTCATTCATCCTCGACAGTGAACTGATCAGAATCCTTTGAACTCGTCACACAGTTCCAGGCTTTACGTTAAAGTTCCTTAACATGATTTTGGCCTGAAAAGAACACTCACTCACAAGTTGAATTAAATTTGTGTGTGTGTGTAGCTCAGTGGTAGAAACTCTGACTGGTGCCTAACTGATTGGGTTTCAATCTTGGCTTCAGGCATTCGGATGTCTAGTCCCACTGAGGAGCTGTGCTACAGCGAAACAGTACTGTCTGTGAATGAGATATATATATATATATATATATATATATATATGCGCAAACACACACACACACTCACTAATATATAGACAGCATGTCTTCATTCAAACATGTTCCACAGAATAATAGACATACTGTCTACTTATTTTTATACTGATCCTTTCCAGTTGTCTAATCAGTTTCCTGATAAGTTGACAACACCAATAGAGTACACCATGCAAATAAAAAACAAACTTCAAATTCTTGGAAAAAAGCAAAAGTACTTGGGTTAAAAAAACAAAAACAAAACTTCATTGATGAATTTCAACTTGCCAAGAAAAAACTGATGGGACAACTGGAAAACCTCAGTATAAAAATAAGTAGATACAATATATCTATTATTCAAGGGGAAAAAAAAAATATATCTGTGCGTGTGTGTGTATATATATATATATATATATATATAGTGGAATGATGGATTGTGTCTTGGATTGAGGAATCTGATAGCAGTTTGAATTACATTCGAATTCAGTAAATTCACTTATGTGCTAATACCCTTGGAAGTTAAGAATTTGTCTTTCCTGCCCCTGCTATGGGTAAATAGCAGGACAGACTGGGTTCTATAGCTTTAGGAAAAGAAAAATAAACTCTGAATTCAAAGCCTCCAATTATGGGTAAATAGTAGGGCAGTTGGGGCTCTGTAGCTATGTTTGGCAATCAGACTAGGACAACTCTGCATTTAAATCCAGAGCCAGAATCTGATGTCATGCTTTGTTCTGGTGATAATCCTAGTGCCAAGCTGTATTGGCCACTGCCTTTCACTTTGATAGTATTGTTGGTGCAGAGACATGCTGCATGGGCAACTGCTGATCTCTCATAAAAAAACAAAACAAACCCTGCTTGTGCCTGCACTCTTGAGACCAACCTATGTGTGTGTGTGTGTGTGTGTGTGTGTGTGTGTCATAAATAATATTGATATATTACATTCATTTTGTAATAATCCTTTCTAGTTCTCTAATTAGTTTCTTGATGAAATTCAACTTAGCATCAAGAAGTTAATAAGAGAACTATAGAAGATTATAAAAATTAAGACCTATTATGAAATAGAATTAAAAACAAAAAAAATATATTCATTACAATTGGGAATATTTAATAGACAGATTAACCCCTTAAATTGGATGTATTACCATGAAACTGGAGCCACAGCAAAATTAATTCTTTTGTATATATATAAAATATATATATATATTATATGGGTAAATGAGAGTTTCTCTGTATTGTTTACTACCTAATGGGATCAAAAAGGCTATCCAATGTTCAAGGCTTTTTAAAATTTTGTTTAAGGAACCCAGGTGTAACAACCACACTTGTCATACCTGTGCTGTTCTAAGGTTAAAGATAACTACTAGTATCAATCTAAAAACTTGGTAATAAAAGGTGAACATAATCTAAAAATTGTCATTTGAGACTTTGATATACATTTTTATTTTTATTTTTTTAATAGAATGACATTTATAGTATAACAAAGTTCAGAATAGTCCAAAAATTAAGCATATTTTAAGCATGAATTGAGTCAATGTAACTTTATTAACCATTAATAACTGAAATTTATCTCATTAGCTTTTTTATTTAAAGCATGAAATAATTTTCAGACTTGAACGTGCCATGGAAGACTTAACTGAAATTAGAAAATAAAAAACTTTCTGTTGAAGCAATTTTTCAGGAAAATAAGTTTCTCAAGTCCAGTAGCAGTTATCACTCTTTCCAACATTTATGGGGGTTTCCTTCCAGACCTTTGGTTAGATGTAATATGAAACATTAACATCTTGATTATGTCAATATTTTCATGAGCGATATGCTGCAGAAAGTTCTCAAGATGTAGTTTCTGTTATCTAGTAGAGTTCTTTTATGATTCTATAGTGCCAGTCCCCAATGTTCAAAGAAGGATGGTCTTTGCCAAGACCCTCAAGCTTCAAAGTCATTTTTAACCATAGATTTGAGAAATAGGTTGTATACAGCTGACAGTTAAGATATTTCTAGACAGGGAGATTATATATAATATTAAAACAAAAAGATGTTAAAAATTCCTACACAATGGTAATTATGTTCCAACACTACAAATGTCTCCTCATTTTACAAACATATATATATATATATATAAAATGATAATATTAGTGATTAGTATGGATATTTCCAAAAGGATATAAATACAGGGAAATCTATGTCAGAAACAGAGCAATTATTATTATAAAAAGCACAAACACTGAAATTTCATGGACGTTATCTTTATTTCATTAGGGTCATTATTTCAAAAGGTCCCAAATCAGACCTTCAAATCCAAAAGGAAACAATATTTCTCCAGGTTTAAATAAAATTTATTTAAAAGTGCATACATGAAAGTAGGGGAAAAGTTGGAAAGAAAGATGTGCAAGTAAGATTGATTGAGAGAGAGAGATGGAAATAAAGACATAGAAAGACAGGAAAAGCATATATAAAACTGTGGAATGGAAGAAGATGAAATCATTCGGTGAGAGAGAGGAGGTAATAGAGAAAACATTTTTAAAATTTAGATTGAGATGAACAGAAGTTAAGTTTTCAGTTAAAAAACCAAAAAAAAAAAAGCCCCAAAAACTGACTTTTGACTTGACCTAATTTAAAATACAGACTACGGAAAAAATGGATACATCAATTGTGACAGTTAAAGACACATGAAAGGAAAAAAGAGAAAAAGGAAACAAAGAAAGGAAATTACACATGCAAAGGTATATTTAGGAGTGAAAGTGCTACATATCAGTAATAGAGCATAAATATATAAGTGTATATGGAGGTCAACACAATGTCTCATGTGTGAAGGCGATATATAAGTATTAAAAAAAACTGAATAAAAAAAAAAAAAAAAAAAAAAATGAATAAAAAAAAATGAAACTGGAAATTGTATACCAAGATGTAGGTATAAGCAATTCAAATTGCTAACAATGTGGTATACTTTCATTAACATCAGCAGTTGAATGTAGCTGATGGTTTAGAGACTTATGAAAGAGTTGGATTACATGCAATGTCTGTAACAGCAACAAAAATAATAAAATAAATATCTTAAATATGTCATATAATAAATCTTACTTATTATAAAATGCAGATTGTGTGTGTCTGTACATTTATATATTGGATCAGATTTCCTACATTTTTCAACAGATTTCAACAAAACTTCACAGGACTACATAAAATTACCTTGCGGTGGTTCTGACAGCGCCAAAAATTGGAAAAACACTCGTTTTTGCAGGAAATCGATTTGAAAACACGATTAAGAGGCATTAATGAAAGGGGGACAACTCATATCGAGTTATACTTATTATAAGACCCAGGTTGGTTGTTTGTGTGTGTTCGTTTATATATGGGATCGGATTTCCTACATTTTTCAACCGATTTCAACAAAACTTCACTTTTTTTCGGCAGGTAGTGTTTCTTATTGTCTTGCACACTTTTTTCTTTATTTTTACATTCAGAATGCTTTAAAAATTCCATTTACAAGACAATTGTGTATAATAAAATTTCTATTCAATCGGTAGACTCATAACGATTGAAAACAATGTTTGAGTTTGGGTTTGACCAATTAGTAAAAAAAAAAAAAAAAACCAAAACAAAAAAATAAACTAATTAAGACATGCGTGTCCGTCAACCTTAAACAATAATCTTTGTCAATTTTATTTTTCAGTCTTTATGATGGTCGATACTTGATCTATCTCTTACTGTTACGTCCCTGGGCAACGCCGGGCTCTACTGCTTGTCATAAATAAAATAATAAAATAAATATCATATAATAAATCACAAATAAAATAAAACAAATAGCATTAAAACTTTGTTTAAAATATATTAAATAAAACTAAAAGTTCTCCCAGAATGCTACAAACCTTTCCTGCCTGAATATGGGCATTGTGCCAAAAAAACTGAACTCTCTCTTCGCCAACTGTTGGAAGGTCAAGATATTCATCTATCCTCACCACGTTGCTTGTTATATCAAGTGACTTCTTCCTTTATTACATACAATCTTAAAACACCTGTAACTAAAATACACACATACCAATAAGTAAAATACAGTTGTAAGTTTTTAATTTACAATTTCACCTGCTTTTACTGTTATTTCTGTGTATATTTTTGCCCATGTGAACAAGAGGTTATCCTTGCTGGTATGATGTGAGTGACCTCACAAATCTCAATTTGACGAGGCTGTTTAAGAACGTGGCTTCGTTAGTTTTTGGCTTTGTAGCAACTTGCACTGTTTAACAAAACTACTATTACAACCTATTCTATGTTCATTTTCCTTATCCCTTCTAAATTTGTTATAACTGATTCATACACCGTTATTTATTTCACAAGCCCACTGTTATCATTTCTAATATTGATTGGAGTTTCCTTCTTAGCTTTCTGTTTATGATAGTGGAAAGTTAATTATTATTTTTCTTTGTACATGAATGGAATTTCAAATTTTATTTGAAATTTTTAATTTTTTTTATTGTATATTAATGTGAACCTGTTGAAGTCTGCAACTTGCTGATACACTATTCTTGTGTATTTTTGGCTAAATTTCAGTTCCGACCTCTGTATCGGACCAACTTAGCACTGAAGAGCTGCAATTTACTTGTACAAAGATGCTTAAGGAATGGCCTTTTTATTCCTACATGTTAGATTGTCTAATTATTTTGTGGTTGGATTGCAAGAGCTATAAAACTAATTACCCCGTATATATACATGTGCTTAAATGATCATTCGGATCCATTTTACTAATAGCAGGCAGGTAAAAATTATATATATATATATATATACACGCACACACGGTGTGATGGGTAAATTGTCACTATTTTATATTTTTAATGTTGTGCATGCGTTTGTTTTTGATCTTGTCAACTGCCCAGTATAGTAGAATCAGTTGGGTATCATCTGAGAAAAAGATCACCATGACACAATTCACTCTGCCAGAAATTTGGAATCAGTATGCAATACTGCTTGGCATTCATGCCAGAAGCTCCAATACATTTTTGTTTAATTTGGGGGTCAATTGGATTCCAAAATTCACTTGAAAATGAAACGGTACTAAGGATTTTAATTTAATTCTATAATTAAATTTGAAGTTTTTAGTTCCTGTTTTTGAAACCTGGTAATTCCTGTGTAGCAATGAACCATATTTTTAAACTAGTAAATTCATAATATATACACATACACACACCGCTAAAAAAACTTTGTTATGCATCTGGGGTGGTGGGGAATGCCCATTTGGGTAATTCTTATAACCACTTCATTAATGAATAACAGGAAAAGAATTGTTGGTGCAAAAATGTCGTTTTCTCACATATGTTAATATTTGAGAAAACGACATTATTTTTGCACCAACCTAATAAAATTTTTTTTTTTTTTTTTTTTTTCTTTTTCAAAATGCTAAGAAAAAAAATACCTGCCACCACTCTTATATAAACTGCAAATTTGATGTGAGAACTGACAATGTCTTTCAGCAAAATCAGATATAGGCTAAGTGAAGATGGCATGAAAGAACTTTTCTGTGTATATTATAGGTAATTTATCGTATATCAAATAAAAAGCAAGATAAACTGTCAAATTCACTTTGATGCTTCTCTCCAATTTCTATTAACATCTGACTTCTAAACATCAATGTTACAACTTCTTGAAGTTTTATGTTTGAAGTGTGAGTTGATGGGGTTGACACCATGTCAAGGATGTGGCAAATCTTAAATATGTTCTGTATTCTGTAACATAAGGATGTACAGGTATTGATATAGTTATTAGTTCAGAACAAGAAATGGGTTTAATTCACTACATATGTAAATGTTGTAACCTAGGAAAGATTACTGAATAGAATAATCACCCAAAAGTTGGAAATGAATGATAATACTTAGGACAAGAACAATACACACATAATTCACCAGCTGCACATAGTAGTCAACAGTTAGAAGTGATTAAAGTGTATTCCACAATGAATCTCCAAGTGCAGACAACATACAGTATTTACTACTGTATTTATGTGAATGGTAACATACCCATTATCATCTGTAGGTATGTTACAACAGTAATTGTTTTGGAAAAATGTTAAAATCCAGCCCCCCCCCCCAAAAAGCTTTGGGTTAAATAGGACAACAGATTCTTCAGTCTTGCTGGCAATAAGTCTCGGAGAAGCAAAATTGAATTCAAAATTAGTTGTGCATAGGGATAGCAATTCCATACTGTAAAAACCTTTCTATGGAGACTGCAACATCAACATTGTGTGCTAAGAGTTGTTGGGCCACATATTTTTCTCTGACTAGTGTGAGTCTCCGTACCCCAACTCTTGCTAATATTTTTTTTTTTTTTTTTTTTTTTTTTAAAGCTTTATAAAATACATAATTTTTATAAACTTATCTGATCATGTGATAATCCATCTGAAGAATATTGCAAAGAATTGGTGCACTTGAACTGACAATCCTTACAGAGAAGTAATTTGCACTTGAATTTTCATTTGTGGCTTGGACACTTTTAAAGGAGAGTTTTCCTGCTCATAGTTAAGATCATGGAAATCAAAGAAATTGCAAATCTGTGACTGTTTCAAGAATAGGTTATAAGTAGACAGAAGCTGCCTGGCACAAAGATGGGTGGAGTCAAACTGAATACTTTTTTTCATTTAAAGTGGAAAATCTTTATTCATAAAGTAGGTAACAATATGACTTCAAGTTGTGAAAGTTGGTGAACTGTGGGAAGATTACTTTAGAAGTTTTGAAACTGAAACAATAATATGAATGATATCACAAAAAAGAACAAACATTTTCAACAGGTGATAATCTTTGTAGATGAAGCAGAGGTTTGGTGGGAAGGGATTGGTTCAGATGACCTTGACTGGTAATGAAAATGTAGAGGTAGAATTTTTTTTTTTTTTTTTTTTTTAACAAAAAAACTAGATTAAAATAACCTGTTGAGTTATTGGCAGATGTCTGCGTATGTTATGGGCCATGGTGTTAACGACTTTTTTTGTGTATAGGCCGTGTTGTCGTAAACTTTTATTCACTATGATTACCTCATCAAACTATGCACCAGTGCTAGAGCAGAAAATGAAACGATCGTAATTGTATTAAATGTTTATGTAATGTAATATCATAAGCAAGGATTTTCAAATGCATTCATTGTAGTTGTAATAGAACTGGATTTAATTAAATAAATGTAATACTGTTGCCATATATGGTCTGGTGCCCACACTGTTCATCTTGAGGTTCTTGACAAAATCCAAAGGCGGATATGCAATGTGATTGGTCCTACTAGGTCAGCATCTCGGTCCCATCCTTTTACTGTCAAAACGGTTAAATGTAACCGCCTCTTCTATTCCAACAACTTCTTGTACTTTCCTTCTTTTTATCCTCCTTTACTCCCTTTTTTTATCCTTTCCTCAATACCCTCCACCTATACACAGTTCTTCCCTTACATTCTCTGTAGCCCCTTGTGTACTAGTAGCTCTCCTGTTTTGCTTGGGGTGAAATGCTTACAAAAAAAAAAAAAAAAATCTTACACCTGTTGATTGATATAAGATAATTTAATTTTACTGCAACTTTGTTTTACTGGTCTGTATTTCTATATTTAAAGTTGGTTCAATTAGTCAAAAAATTGATACATTTATAAATATACAAATAGCTAGTAACATTTCATCACGGAACAGTTTTCACCAGTCATGTTGACCAGTTGTACTCTCATTAATTTTTTTCTACCATGCTTTATCTTTAGAAGCTGCTATGGTCCTGTTATTTAGTAGTGTTCAGTTACTGCTAGTATTTTCATACAACTTCAGGTGGTTGCTTTGAATTCAGTTGCCCTTCTCAGCTGATTGGCAACCATAGCTTTGAAGGCTCCAAGTGTTTTACACTTTAACCCTTAGCTGGAGGAATAGATTCCTACTTTTCCCTATCATCATTAATATCAATGAAAATAACAAATTTCTGTTTTTCCTATAAACATTTTTCAGCATTTTAACTGTTAGACAATGTTTGTTCATGGGTGATGTTTTGGCAAGTTTAAATAAGTGAGAATGTAAAATCTTTTAGACATTTGTCAGTTTTCAGAAAAACTGACAATTTATTTTAAATAAACGAGCATGTTAACAATATAATTCCCAAGTCTTGGTCTGCTGTTTGTTTGTATTTATTTATTTACATTTTTTATTTGGGTGGGGGGTGTTGGAATGAGGTACTAAAATGAACATGAAACTGTTTTCATTTCAGGATATCCTTTATCAGTTAACTTATTTGAATACTCATGAATATTAATTATAATATAAAATAGATTTATAATACTTTTTCTTTTTCCCTCTTTAACCCTTGAAGGCCAAACACGTGAGAGTACCAACCAGTTTCATGAGTTTTAATTCTAGAAGCACCTGAATTTGTAGATATACCAGAAAGAGACGAGTTCTTAAAAGTTGTAGATTTACAGAATCATGTAACATACCATTTTTCAGTTAGTGCATTTGTTAGACATTGACAAAATTTAAAAAAAATCCTAATGCTTGGATGGAATTTCTGCAAAAATTAGTAAAGATGTGTGAACTCTTAATTTTATTCTATTAAATCTTCATATCAAGTACTATAGTTACAGACTGCTTGCTTTTAAAAATGTAAGTTTCCAGTAGTACCCTTTTTGCAAAAGAATATTATATATATATATATATATATATATATATATATATATATGTAACGTCATCCACAGACACTGTTTCGCTGTTTTACAGCTCATCAGTGTGGCTAGACATCCGGTTGCCTCTAGCTCGGATCGAAACCCGACTGAATTGGTATCAGCCAGAGATTCTACCACTAAGCCGTCGGCGCATGGCAGGGAAGCAGGTGGATTTTTAGCGTATTTATTTTTAGAAACACGCCCAGTAACTGACAGTGACTCGATTTGCTATGCGAAGAGTCTCGCTATATATAAGCTATAATAGTCACTGTTTACAAACCCAAACCTACTCCCTAGAGAGCTCAACCAAAATTAATATTTATTTCATGACGTTATATTGGCTCCTGAAATAAATATTAATTTCGGTTGAGCTCTCTAGTGAGTAGGTTTGGGTTTGTAAACAGTGACTATTATAGCTTATATATAATTTGAACTAACAATGTACAAAAATTGTTTACTGAAGAAAAATTCGTCAAAAGTTGCATTTTATTTATTTTTAACTTTCTTTTTCTGTGAGGAAATTAACAACTCCACAATTAAATTTAGACAACTTTGGATTGCTATGGCATTTATATGGCAATGAATTCTGGCAATCTGTTCATGGATGAGAAAACTGGTGGTGGCAAAAATGTGGTTCTATAGGATAAAACAAGTAAGCAGCAAGGAAGTCTTAAAGAAAATGGTAACAGAAAAACCACTTGTATTCAAAATCAGGAATAGCTGAAATTCCTTGGACACGTAATGAGGAAGGAGGGCTTGGAAAAGTTAATCTGCACAGGGAAAGAATGTTAGATAGCAAGCCACTTACTGAGCTTTTGTAGAGTCGGTATCCTTAGCAAGGGGGGCAAAAGAAAAAGCCACAAGATATAGGAAGTTGTGAAGAGCCATGATTGCCTATGTCATGAAGATATGTCACATAGTCTTAAAGAGTCATTACAGATTGATATTGCTTTATATTTGGAAACAAATTTGCTTAACACTTAATATTTCATTCTCTGTTTTGAAATTTATGCATAATTTATATAATTTTCAAAACCGTTTCTGTTCTGAAACAGAACAACAACAAAACAATTTAATAATTCAATTTTCAGTCAAATTTGGTTTCTTTGAGAACCTGTATGTATATAATCATATTTTTCCTTTATTTACTTCTATATTGATTGTAACCTAGTAAAACTACCTGTAATTTATAATTTTGACACCTTGTGAACAGGTATGCATAGGAAGGCACAGTGAGATCTGAAAAGCAAGTTATCATCAGCATTCAGGTTTTGTGTTCATGTATTGCTTTTCATTATATCTATTTGGGGGTAAGGAGGGATTGTTTCTGTCTTTTTTTTCCTTTCTGTCTTTTTTTTTTTTTTTTTTTTTTTTTTTTTTTTTTTCTTTTTTTTTAAACAGTTTTGTCTTTTTGTAGCTCTTAGTAATACTTAATTCTTTCTCTCATTGACTGTAGTACAATTTTGAAAAGCATTTGATCCCAACCCTTTTCAATAAGAATGTGTATTGTGTTTACAGTCTGAGCAATGTCTTCACCCTTTGTTACTACCATTCTTGGCAGTGGAGTCTTTGAGCTTTCTGTCAATCCTGGTAACTGTTAGGCAATTTCAGACAGAACTCTTTAATCTATGGAGGTGATGAGGATAGATGGTGCTTGTTCTACTGTCCATGTATAGGGCTAACTTGTTATTTAGTAGTGTTCAGTTACTGCTAGTCCTGTTTACAATTAGTTTATCTGTACTATTCAGCTCAGGGATTGAACTCTGAATTACTATGCTACCAAATTCATAAATCCTGCAGATTATATATATATATAGTGGTGTAATGGCTTGGAGTGAGAAATTGGAGATTTTGTTACATTGTTTTGCATACAAAACCACCTTTGGGAAGGTATGAATCATTCTCTCCTCTCCCTAGTTATGGGTGAATAGCAGGACAGATTGCACCTTATAGTTTTGGTTGGCAACCAATCTAAGTCTTTGAATTCAAAACCCGAGTTGAGTTTGGAGACCTTGTGGTATGTTTATATGCACCAATTCTCTGTATTCATATTTTTTTTTCTATGAAAAATATGATTGATTCTGCACTAGCTTTCACCATAATCAAATTGTGTGGGTAGTCTGACTGTTCGGTTCTAAGAACTGTCTTACCAGACCTTCATGTTGAAAATTACAAAGGAGTTTTTATATATATATATATAATCACAGTGACGGTGTTAGAACCTTGTGTATCAATATTCACCTTTCATTTGAACTATTTCAACAACATGGAGAGTAGAGTACCTACTGCATGTATAATAATCTGTCCTCCTTATCTACCTATCCAGGCCTTTGCACCAAATAGGCAAAAAGCACCAGTCTCGCTGTTGCTTTCTGCAGCCTGATTGAGACCACAAATCCTTTGTCTCTTGAGACTGCCAGATATCTATAATGAGGCTCCTAAAATTTTAGTCATTTTGGTTTATCCTTGTGTATGCTAATTAACAAATTTAAGTTTGAATCAATTAATATATCTCATAAGGGGGAGAGTGAAACGGCAAACATGGACCTTTATGCCTGCAAAAAGAGTGTCAAAAGAACAGTTTTTCAATTGACACTGCTGTTATTTTAACTACCTTCTGTCCTCGACAATTTTTTCTTTTTAAAAAGCGATGATTTGAACACATGAAAGGGAATTGGTACATTTTTCTTATTGATAATTTACAACAAAAATATTAAACCCTATTCTTGTAAATAAACAATTTAGTAAATTTTATATTTACAACATTCTAAAAACTATAGAATTAAAAAAAATGCAGAGCAATATTTATCCTTTACAAATTTTTAAGGAAATAAATATGAAAACAATTTTTTATTCATAAATTTATGAAAACTTACTAAATTTTTAAAATAAGTGAATTTTAGCAATTAGCCAGTGCTTCTCCAACCATTCCAATAAACAGTATAGTAAATATTAGTTTGGTGCAAAAATAATGACGTAATAATGTCTTTATTTTTGCACCAACCTAATAGTAAACCAGTATAGTAAATAGTCAATTTTCACGAACAAAGAAAATGCATAAATTCACTTATTTAAAAAAATGCAATTTTTAGTCATTTTCATTTTTTTATTTATACAACTAAAAGAACTGCATCAGGTAGCAGATATAAAATAAATAACATGGTACTTTTAGCACCAGTATAAATTTAAATTTTTCAAAATCCTTCACTATCAACATATTTTTAAAATTCCCAGTTCCAAAGAAGCACCTGCTTTCATTTCTCAAATATATTTTTCCTCTTCCTGGAGTGCTTATTCAAGAGGAAGTTATTTTAAATTCCTTCAGGAAAGGGGGCCACTAAATCTAGCATTTCTGGTATACAATTGATTTGATTAGGTGACTTTGTCATTCACCCCTACTCCCCACAAGGGTTTCTCTCTTAAGAATAGTACATTGTTTAAAACCTAACATAAAGCGCAAGAGCCACTCGAGATAGTGTTTTATTCGTCCTGATCTGGCATCTCATCCCACCACCATAACATAGCTTCCCTGTAGCTTTTCTGGCAATTGTTTTGACATGCTTTTCTTTTTGGTACTTTTAAGTGCAGTACTAGATTGGCAACTAGGTCTCATGATTTTACAGGTGCAATTGCTACATGTAATAAGTTCTGTTTCTTCTCTCTCACTTTTTCTTGCATTGGGTGAAAGGATTTAGGAAGAAAAAAGCCTCAGATATATGAATCCTTTCTTTTTTAATGATTGGAGCAACTTTAGAATATCTATGTATATGAACAATACTCTGTTGCAATACATCCTATATGATGTGTTATAAATTATAAAATTAAATACACAACCTGACATTAGCTGAAACATAAATGTATGTTGTGCTTTTTCAAAACATTAAGTTGTATCTTAATGTTTCAGCATTGAGATGGTGATTCAACTAGGTTACTTTCTGTCACCATTCTCTCCAGTGTTTATACATAAAAACATAAAAGACTTGAATAAATTGTCTGCATCAAATTTGGAATGTTAATGATGCTTCTCAAAATCATAGACAACAGAGCATGAAATCTTAAATATTTTTATGCTTAGACATGTCTACTCATATGTCAGCAATATATATATATATATATATATATATATATATATATATGTGTGTGCTTGCATGCTCATAGTTATTGCATGTTTTTGATTTTTATATTTGTCTACATGTGGATATAATTTGAACTTATTTGTACATACCAAGAGACTGTCTAAAGTCATATGGCTCTTTGTCATATGTGCAATCTGAATTGAAGTAATAACTTTTGTTAGGAATAACATTGATTTGTAAAGGCTCATTTAGAGCATTTCTTGGGCTTGTGTGTGGTGTAAATGTGATTATTTCTATATCTGAATTTCCTATTACATTATTCATTATTATTTTATGTACTGTCTATTCAAGTCATTGGCAATCATGGCTCTCCACAATTTCCTGTATTTTTAGCTATTAATAAATTTTATTTTTATCTCTCCTAAACCTTGTTTCACCATCTATTTACTGAAGCTCACTAGGTAGGTTATGCATTCTTTTTTTTTTCTTTTGCCTTCCATCTGTCCTTATGTGGCTCTATAAATTTCAACTGTCTCTTCCTGATAAGTACAAATATCATTTTCTTTTTCTCTAAAACTGTCATTGCTAACATCATCAGTCCATGAAGTTCTCAGCATCCTTCTGTAGAACCACATTTCTTGCTGCTGCTTCAAGTCTTTGTGTGAGATTGTCCAGCATTCACTGTCATATAGAAGGACTGATATTTCATATCAGTTCAGTTCTCTTTGATTATAACACATTTTTTAGGTTCTTAACACTTTTAGCTTTTGAAAGGCATCTTTCACTGTCCCAGTGCATCTTAGGATTTCAGTGTTGTACTTTCCATTGTTAAAACACTTCCAAGATATTCAAATTGTTTGATTTTGGTATCTCAAATTTGTATTTGCATGTTGGACTGTTCTTTTTGCTTACAACCATGCATTATTCTATCTTTCAATTGATGTTTAATTCTTCTTTCTTGCCTTAACTACTTTTTTGTTTGAGTTCTCATAGTTTCCTTTCTATGTCTACCAAGATTGTACCATCTGCATAACTTATGTTAAGATTGTGGCTGCCAATAATGAATCCTGGTAGGACTTCTATCTCAGAATTGGCCTCACTGTATAGGTTAAGTTTGGTGAGCAGATGCATCATTGTCTTGCACCAATTTCTATATTTTAACATCCTTCCCAAATATGTCAAGTGTACCTAATGACTTTTTAAAATCTAATCTGTAATATGAATGATTAAATAACTCCCATACTTGAAGACAACCACACAACATGCCTATCTCTAGTGTGGATATTTCTGAGGAAGTGCTGAATCTGTGGATATTTCTGAGGAAGTGCTGAAAAGTTCTGGCTTATTTCACAAGATCATTATATTTGCTCATTGGAATACTTGGGAAGCAGGTTAGGCTGAGAGCTTTTCACCCTGTTTACTTTTGTATGTAACTAACAATAACAAAGATTATATTTAGACAAAAAAATTTGTAATTTTGGAAGACTGTTTCTGAAGCAAATGTTCCTTGTAATTATTGAGCTTGACATCAAGAGTTAGAGCATTAATAAAATAGAAATTTGCCTTGTTTGTGTACTTGTATGAATTTAGTTAAATTTGTATCTTGATGAAGAAAAAAATTACCCTCCACCATCAAATTGTCAAGTTAAATTTCATCTTGGTCAAATTGTCAGATTTTTACAGCTTTGTGTTGACTAATGAATTACCTGAAGTTAAATAAGCATGATCTTTGCATAATCTGCATGTAGTTAGTCATTTTTATTGTGGGAAGTGTGTGTGCATCCCTTATGACTATCAGCTGATAAATATGAGTTTGTGTATTTAAGGATTTGCTTGAAGAGGTACACTCTGCTACCAGCAGCTTCCAAGAGAAGTTTGAGTGTCTATGAATGCTCGTGCATTTCACAATTGACTGTATTGGAGGGTATTTATTTTCTTCCCAGTATTGAAGTCTTGGTTTTTGTCACAGAAATGACCTTTTCATAGGAACTGGCTAATGCTATCAGCTTGCTTGTTAGTCTTCAACAGGATTATGATTTTGTTTATTTTTGCTCTTCCATACTTTAAAATCATGGATATTGGTATGAAAAAAAAAAAAAAAAAATTTTTTTAATGCTTTATGGAAATATTGAATCTTTTGAAATAAAGTAGAAGGCAATTCCTGGATGTTGACTCAAATGTGAATTTTCTCACTTGAAAATATTTTCTTTTTTGTCCATATTTTTGAAGTTTTGAATTGTGTGAAGTCATTATAGGTTTCTTTTGTTAATGTAACATTAAAAAAAAACTACATTCAGTTTACACTTAAATGCAGTTGATAAATTTTAATATTTTCCCTTCTTGGGTGAGAAAGGATCATGACGATTTATTTGCAGCAAATTTATTTTAGTAGATTTCAATTTTTGGTTAATTAGGTCTTGCATCTGCCTCAAACTTGGAAAAAATTTCATGTCTTGTGACCATATTATCATAAATAGACTCACACTTGGTTTTGTAAATTAGTTTTTATTCTCCCCGCCCAACACACAAATTGGTTAGAGAACATTTGCTTTCTAACCATGAGACCAGAGATTTTTTAAAATTTTTTTTTTTTATTTTACCCCATGCAAGGCAGTAAAGCCATTAAGACACAAGATGTTACTGAGCGTGAAAGTAAGAAAAAAAACATTAAGAAACAAGAAAAATAATCAAGAAGAATTGACTTGCATTTGGTTTTTGAAGATCAAAATTGGCTTGAAAATATGGGCCTGCTAGAGTTTCACAAGTGGGAAGTGTGAAAGAAACTGTTAACCTGTAACTTATGGTGACATCTAGCCAATTCAACTCTATGTAAATTGATGAGATCTCATTGCCAGTTTAATACTGTGATTAAATTCATAAAGTCTACTTACCATATGAAGAGTTCATCCAAACAATTACCATGAAAGTATCTATAGAAAAGGTAATGTGAAACTACATAACTGTGATGGGGAAAGTGATGAGATGAAAAGCCAGTTCAGTATTCACTTATAAGAAGCAATTTAGGGCGTGACTTTGGTAATGGTAATAGCTGTTTCCCTATAAGGTAACATTTGGAATTCCTTTGGATGCGCTAATACCACCTTCCTGAAATTTGAAGTTTATAAAATCTTTACCTAATTTTTTAGGAAAAAAGGTTTCTCAAGTTTGGTAGCTGTTATCACTGTCTTGATGGGTGTTTCCTTTCTAACCTTTTATTTAAAATAATGTGGGATTTAGGTATATCCTAATTTCTGGCATCAGTACTTTGGAAACCATATTAAGTAATATTTAATTCTTCTTCTGTTGCTGACTGGGTAACTGAAGCTGGTTAATGTGGATACCACAGTTTTATGATTATTTAGAACTGAATTTGTACTTTGATGTCAATGTAACAATAAAGCCTTTATAAAAAACAAAACAAAAGAAAGCAATGTGGATATGAGGCCACTAAATTTGATTTGATAATATAACTCTTTCAATTTCCTTAAATTGAGTTTGTGACCTCCAAACAGGAGAACTGGGCTTCTAAATGACAGCATTATGGATAAATTGAAGAGGTTTGTGGAAGGATAAATGTTTTCCTCTGCCTTTCTAAAAATGTCCTCATATCTATTTTAATCTGGACACAGATGCTTAACAAATGTGCTGCAATGGTTAAAAAGCTGGTTTGTTTTGTAAATTGAAAATAGAACGACCCAATTTTGAAAATGCTTTTGTAGTTACTCAGGGTTTGGTGAATTAAAAGTAATCTTGTAAAACTTTTGTAATAAAATTGTTTCTGTAACAATCAAATTATAAATTGACATTTAATTTCTTTTTTTCTTGTTCATGAAAAAGGATGTGCACATAACGGTTATTGAGGTGGAAAGTGAAATTGGTGAACTGACTGGATAACCTGGTCAAGCCTGTCTTTCACTTTATACTCAAGTTGTTGGTAAAGGCATGAACCCATCTTTCCCTCAACTAGAGATTAAATAACACAGCAAAGCACACTCTGTTGCCTTTGTTGGTAACTAGTCTGAGAATGAAAATTTTAAATTTAAGCTAACTGGTTGTATGTCTGTTACAGATGAGCAATTGTTTGATTATCAGCCTTTTCACAATGGGTATGTCTCGATTATATAAAGGGTCTTTTTATACAAACCCATAGTATGTAAATCATATTCATTTTATGAATGAAAATAGATTGGGTTATTTAAAGCCAAAACATATTTTGGATTGTTAAAATATTCCTCCCTACCCCTCTTTCTTTTTTTTTCTTTTTTTTCTGACATGGGTTCTTACGTTTTTTTTTTGTTTTTTTTTCTAAGATATGTGCACACAAGTGAATGCAATAAATCTAACTGGGATTTGAACTCTGCTTTCCAATTTTCTTATTTCAAGCTACTATTCCATTAGACCTTCTACACGCTCCCATAAAAGTAGAGAATCTGTTATTTAAATTAAACTGATTCTTCATATTTTTTAATTTGGTTTTTATAGGAATTTCTCTCACCAAGAGGTGATAAAATTAACCAAGGAACATATTTTTTAGCTTTTTAATAAAAATCAAGAAATGAACATTATGAATCTGTTAGTGCCACAGTTATCAATGTGGAAAAGAGAATTGGTGTACAAATTCCAGCTGAGTTGATTGCATTACATTTTGCACTAATGTCCTTGGAAAAGACCTGTAACTGTCTTTTGCTATAGATTAAATAGCAGGACAGTAAGTCCTCTAGCTTTGTGTGGCAACCAGTCTGTGATAAGGACAATTCTAAATTCAAAATGATCTTTAAGAATTATCAGTTGTGGGGAAAATTAAATATTAGGTTGGCACAAAAATAATGACGTAATAATGTTGTTTTTGACGTTAAAAAATACGTCAAAAAACAACATTATTACGTCATTATTTTTGCACCAACCTAATAAAACCAACAAATAAAATAATAAAAAAAAAAAGTTTTCCAATGATGCAAGTAATAAAGAAATCAGGAAGGTGTCTAGTCACATGTATGATTTTTATGACACCACTTCCAGAAAGAATGGAATCTTCCTCTTTTCCACTTTCCAATGACATAATTTGGATGTTTTTGTCAGCCCTACTCTTGAAGAAAGTGGATTTATTGTTCCAACTCTGCACAAAGCTGACTTGAGCTTGACCATTTTAACCATTGTTACCCTTCTGAAGCAAGAAGGAAGATGGACATACCAAAAAGACACTGAATTTTGTTTCGCTACAGTCGCTAGAAAAGGAATAAATGTCCATAACCAGAAACTCAAGTTTTTGTATGCTTCTATCTTTGTTTATATATTGATCATGCACCCTCACCTAAAATGCACTCACATGCAACCTTTGTAACATTTCATAGGGCTCTGTCAGTCTATCTTGTCATAAACATCCCAACTCCTGCAGTACATTGTGTACCTTTGACTCTTGTGGGTTATGCAACTTGGAATCTTTATCAATGCTATTCAGCTATACTTTTTTTTTTTCTATCAAATGTTTTAATGGTAGATACAAGTCTTGAGTTTTTGTTTTTTTATCAATTTTGAAGCTTCTTGTAGAATTTGGGAAGTTAAAAAATAAAACACTATCTGACTGAACTACCAAAAACTGGTTTAACCATTTTATGGGTAACAATTTGTCCATTGAAATAAAAACCAGAAGTAGATGACTATCAATTATGTTTCAAAGTGCAAGAAAGATTACTAGCACTGTAACTCTAAAGATTCTTAAAACCCAAAGAATGGTCTGTAATGTTATCAGTCCTAACCTGGCATCTTTTCTTCAGTCACTTTCTAACCACTGTAATGTAGCTTCACTCTGATCTTAGCTACAATGACCAAAGTTAAGCAATGTCAAGCCTGGTCAGTACCTAGATTGGTGACTACTTAGGAATACTAGGTGCTGTAAGCTTCAATGGTAGTGTAATGGAATTGTTAATTGGAGAGCAAAGTTCCAATTCTGGTTGGGCTTGTTATATTCACTTATGCACAAATACCCTTTCAAAAGGTATGAATCCAACTCTTCTCCTCTAGCAATGGGTTAATTAGTAAGACTTGTATCATTAATTCATTACCTCAAAAAAATTTTTTAGAATCTAAAAATATTTTCTGAATTTAAATCTGCAAAGGTTGAAAAGCTGAAGAAAACTAATCAATCTTGTTTTTTTCCATAAATATTTTCATGGCAGTTCGAATGAACTCTTGTCTTGATACCTTGACTGTGAATTTAAGCATACTACTAGATTGGCTGCTAGGTCTTATTGTTTTACTATTGAAATAGCTAGATGTAAACATGAGCTTGATTCTAATAGTTTTTATTGCACTTCTCATTTCAGGAACTCTCTTCAGATTCTACTTCTGCTCTTCAAAAATTCAAATGCAATGTCAATCACCATCTTTTTGTCTCCCTGAATCCTGTTTTTTTTTTTTTTTTTTTTTTTGTCCTTTCTTCTCTAAAGTTTTCATTTTCTCTTCAACTCCTTTACATCTTAGTGGCATTATCACCTTGCTTGAGGTGAAATGATTAAAAAAATAAAATTCTGATCCATGACAAATGCCACATGTGAAGAATTAAGTGTAGCATTCATTAAGAAAAGTCTAAATATTTTTGATGCATCCAGTTTCTAATAGAAAGGAGACTAGAAATTCTGAAAATTTAATCCGGAAATTATAAGCTTTAAGAAGCCAGAAATCATACAAAGTACTTCCAGTTGTATTATCTGGTTGAACAATTCACCAGTTGTAAGTCTGTTTGACTTCTGTAAAATAGTTTTATTAACCTTCAGCATCTCAACACTGTACACAGAGCAGCCATTTATTGAAGATATTTTGATATGAAGCAGACTTTTTGCGGAGTAGTCAGATTGTTAAAGTAGCCATTTACAGTTATTTAAAGAAATAACTCTTTTTGTTGATGAAAATCATTACAAGACTTCTTTTTTTTTTTTTTTTTTTTTTTCCAAGAAATATTGTGTTACTCATTTTGTAGTTTTCTCAGTGATTTTGAATTCAGTAATCTCCTCTCTAACTTTGGTTTGTAACCACTAGCAGAACCTGTTTTTCTTTGCGATTTAACCTATAGCTGGAGTGGGAATCTGGTTGATTCATGCTTTTCCCAAGGGTATTAATGTGAAATGAATGCAAACTGGTTTCAGTTGAAATTTGAACTTGGATTGCTCATACCTTTTATTTATTTAATTTATTTATTTATTTATTTATAATATATTTTCCTCGGGATATGGTTAGTTTACCTACATGATCTTTTGACACAAGATGAACTGTGATAGTATCAAGCTGACTTTCAGTTAGTAAAACTGTCTTCACACATATATAAATGAAATAATGATAATCTGTTTCATCCATGTATTGATTGATATATTGAAAAGTAATTGTCATCTTTGATAATGGCTTATGTAAGCCGAAAGCTTAGATTGGATTTAAACATGGATCAGTATGGTGATTTCCTTTCGTCTTTCAATGATGTTATTAAGCTTATCAGACAATATGAAAGGAACTTACTTAAAATAAATAGACAAAACTTGTCTATATTATTTAATGAAATGTGCATTAATGAAAAATTACTGCCTAAATATACACATCTATATATATATATATATATATATATATATATACACACACAGTGTGTATTTGTATTTTGGCAGCAATCCCTCTTTAATGCATGTTCCCTTAAGCACGACTAAGAAGGTAGTTCTGTTTTTTTTATATTTTTTTTGTATGTGTACAAGTTTGTATTTTTTCCTTTTAGAACTTCAGACTAAAGTGATGCTATGACTACAATATACACATGGTGAGGGAATACTGAAATTTTAAACTTAATTTGGTGGGTGGGGGTATTGTCTAGTCAATTTCATTTAATTTCTTTTTCTTTGGTTTTATCACTTTTGTGATTAAGTATCCCACATTGTGACTACAAATCTGCTAAGAAAGGTGAAATGTAAAAATCTGCAATGCAAATTTACTGCAGGTGAGCTAGCAGTTAAAGCGCTTTCTATACAGTTTCATGTTAGTAAATTAATTTTTCATTTAATTAAAGTAGCCATTTTTTTTTTTTTTATCAAAATTATGGTTACTCATTAGCGAGTAACTAATGCATTGTTCAAAAGTTTAATTCTGAGTTTTTGGCTAAACTATTAACCATTTTCTTGTGCACTATTTGTTATAATCCTATGACTAAAATTTTACATAAGTTTTAGCTGAAAGTATGCTTCATAAGTAAAGATAGACTTTCCAGTTTCACAGTCTTTTTAGATGAGCTTATTTGTTGAGATATATCACAGAAATCTAAATTGTGTATAATGCCACACGTATAGGAGCATCTGGTAAGAATATAATCCACAAAAAAATAATCATTTAATGAGTTAATCATTTGTGAAGAGCAAAATATTCCTGTCTTCACTGTCACTTGGAAATTTTATTTCCTAGCCATATTTGTTTTATTACCATCAGTGTTATAAAATGTTTCAATCTAGTATGGGTCAAATATTTGATATAAACAGGATTGTATTTATGACTGAAATAACACAGGGTATCTCAAAAGTCTAACCCATAGTTCATGTATTTAACAGTATAATTTTTACTTAAAATTGACTAGTTTTTAGATTAAGGTAAATCTATGGAAGTAAATGGATGTTGTTTTTGAACATATGTTGTAATGTTGCTTCCTTGTGCCTCTTCTATAAATAGTTTTACGGTAATTGTTCTCCTGAACTTTACTCTATGGTAGCTAGAGTTTATGAATTGAAGTGTAGTACTAGATTGGTGACAAGGTCTTAAAATTTTATGGTTGAAATGGCTAAATGTAACCATGGGTTCAATGGTAACAATTTATTGTATCACACTTCTTACTACTTTCTTTAGTAAACAAAAGCATTTAAATTTTTGATCATCAAAGTCAGTTGTTATCTCCCGTCTTCTTTATTGTTCTCTCTTTCTCTCTTTAATAGTGTTTTTTTTTATTTTATCTTGCATTTTCTAACTTGGTAACACCTTGTGTCTTAATGGCTTTATTGCCTTGTCTGAGATGATAAAATCAACAAAAAAAAAAAAATAAATATCCTTGTGGATTTCTTTCCTACAGGACTTTTGATCACTATATATATATATATATATAATGTAGTCATCCACAGTTTCGCTGTATGTGGTTAGAGGTCCAATTGCTTCAAGCTAGGATCAGTCAGGTCTTGTACCTCTAGGTCATCGCCACAGGGAAGGAAGGGAATTTTAACATCTTTCTCTATACAAAACATGCCAGCAGCTCATAGAACTCAATTCAATTTTACTTGAGTAATGCTTAATAGCAATAGGAGCCACTGTTTTTTAAAAACCACCTTTTTCTCTACAGAGGTCAACCGGATTTCTGGGAGCATATATATATATATATATATATATATTGCGTTAGGTAGGTGAAGCATTGATTTAATTTGTCCCTCTTACCTTAAATCTCTTGAATTTCAGTTCTTCAGTTTCCTTTATTTGTTAAAACTCTTCCCAGATATTTAAATTTCCGCACTTGTTTGATTTTGCTATCCCAAATTTGTAATTTACATGTTGGGTTGTCCCTTTTGCTAGCAACCATGCATTCTGATCGCTGTTTTATTTTTTGTTTTGCAGATCCACTTTGAAAATATTGGTGCTGAAGATATTGTTGATGGGAATCCTCGTCTAATTTTGGGTCTTATCTGGACCATTATTCTGAGATTCCAAATCCAGGAGATCAGTGAATTTTTGGTAAGTACGGTTCATTAATAATTTTTTAAACATGCATTAAGACAGCTTGTTTGCATATATAATATTTCTAATAACTTAATGCAGATTGTACACTTTAGAAAAATATTTATGTATTAAACAAGTGCCTTTGTTAATAATTTTTACATTAATAAATTTTCCATGAAATTTTAAATTGGAAGGTAACAAGCTTTGCTACTGAACTGATAGGAGTGCAGAAAAGTTCTCAGCCTGGCAAAGAATGGAAACTAAAATAATTTTGTCCAATTTTAGGGAGTGGGTCATTTCAAAATAACCTCATACACTGATTTACTTTGACTCTTATCCTCATCTTGATGATATTTCATACTTTGTTTCCCTGGGTTGCCTACAGATGTGTTATTTGGTAACCTTGTGGGGATCTTGACCATTAAACCCAAGAGGAAATCTGAATAATAGAATAGTAATGTTGGATAAGAATATTGAAAGAAGCAACACATTTGCAAGTCTTGAAGTCAGCTTTGCATGAAATTAAATGTTGTATGAAGGCCTTTAATTATGAAAGAAAGCACATGAAGCCTAAGATTCAACTTAGACCACAATATTTCCTCATAGATAAAGAGACTAGATATAACAGATGTGGTTCTTCTGAAGGATGCTGAGGATATCATGAACTGACCATGTAAGCATAAGTCTTAAAGAAAATAGAAAGAAAAATACACATAGAATTAAAGAGAGCTAAAATTTCTCTGACATATGAGGAAGGAAGGCTTGAAGAATTTGATACTCACAATATAGATTGAAAGCAAAAGTGGAAGGCAGCAGGTTATCTTCCTGATCAGCTTGTCTGAATGAGTGGCAGGACTGGAGTGGGGAGCATTGTTAGATGAATATTTAGAAGCAGAAAGATAATTAAAATTTCTGGCATGCCTGAGGAGGATAGTTTCAGAGAATTTGACACTCAGATGACTTATTGAAGGTAAGATGGGCAGAGAGAAACAGTAAGTAAACTACCTAATGTGCTTATGAGACTAGTTTCTTTAATGTTTTTGTCTTTAGTCTGGTACAAATGTGTGGGTGTGTGAGAATTCAGTAATGATTATACTTGGTCATAGACAGAAGACATGAATTTTTATTAGATACTGTTTTGAATAAGATTGACATTTTCTTTTTATGACTCCATTTTTGATTGATTTACTGATTTTGTTTCTCCTATATTGTCCTTTTTGCCTACATGCTTATAATTTATCTTCTGACCTGGTGATATAGATCACACACACACACACACACACACAAAAAGCAGTTTTATGTCAAGAAAGGACAAATTTGAAATGCAATGCATTAATCAAGTAGTCTTTTGGTAGGCGCTTGACTTTTCTTATGACTCTGTGCTATTTGTCATCCAAACAAGAGACTGGTCTTCATTCTGAAGTTTTAGGCCACTGTCTCACCATCCTAGTGTTGCTACTATGGTTTCCATAGCAAGTATGGGTTTTACAGGGTGGGATTTCCAGTCCAATGTCTAACTGGTTATGAATACACTTATTCTTTTCCCAGACTGTCTGCCTTGCTATTTTACCAATATCTAGGGGTGAGAAGAAATACTTACTCTTTTTCTTTTTTCCAAGAGTATTTGTGTAAAAGTGAATGCAACAACTGCTTGGTTGTTTCATGCATTTTTTTTTTCTTAAATCTCAATGGCTAAATACTGGTTGTAAGATATTTGAACAGTGTTTAAATTTTGAGTATTACAGTAATTTGATAGCATTTTGATACTACAGACATCCATGTAGAAAAGGAAGATTTGGTTTTTCTTGTTTTCATGTGTTTAATAGTCAGGTTTTTTTTTTTTTGTTTTTAAGTCTAATTTTCTGAGCAGCAAAACTGAAGGGGAACAGGGAAGTAAAGGAGTGGATGAGGAGTCTTTGGAAATCAAATGACAAAACTGGAAAAAGTGTATGTCAGAGTGCTGGAATTGGTGTCAATGCTGATCTATATTCAGTCATGCATGGTTCCAAAGCTCTCTATTTGTATTACCAGCATTGTCGGGATGAATGGATTGGTAAAGAGTTGGTAGTGCGAAGAGATTCATATAGCAGTTGTCCAGTATCACCTAAAATACTCACCCAGATGAGCAGGTGAAGCCCTGAAGAAAACCTCTACATATATGGGAAACGGGATTCACATTCTTATTTCTCAATGTGCCATTTTTTCTTCATCCTATCACCATGTGAGCATGCAGCAGACCCTTGACCAGCTTTTGGCTTTTACATTTTTTTTTTTTTTTTTTTTTTTTTTTTAAATGAACAATTCTTTTAAAAAAAAGTAGATTATGATCATATGTAATAATACTTAGACAATAAGGTTTGTCATTTAGTAGTGAGGGATATGAATATATATTATGTCCCAAGTGCAATGTGTTTGGTTGCAAGTCTCTGTGTGTATATCACAAAGTTCACCCTAGACCTTGAGTGCAACCCATCTATCTGATCCATTGGTAAAGATGCTGGAAAAATAGTCAGCTCTTTATAACACTCCATGAAGTACCCGACTAAACTTATCATCCTCTACCTTTTTATAAGAATCGGATGAGAGAAAAAATGGGGTATTGCTGCTTAATCTGTACTGGAGCTGTCCAATCCCTACCTTTCAGCCTTGGCAGTGTTTGTGACCTTTTAGATGAATTCTTTTCCATACAACAATGTCTTCTCTATAAAAGCATTGCAAGCCTCTTGCTGTTCTATCACTATTTCCATGAGAAATATTTTCACAAGTTACATTCCCTAGTTCTGCCAGTTCATTCATTTACAACTAGATTATTTAATGTACAGAGGCAAACCATCCTTATTCCTTTCGTACTCCAGTGGTAAGAAGGCAGTTCCATTTGGACAGCTTCTTGCTAAGGTTCACTGCTTTGTGAAATGGATGTCAAAAGATGCTTCCTAAACACTACAGTCAACCATTATCTCTAGTACATATCCTCATAATCTGCAATTCTTGCATTCATAAAACAACCCCATTTACTAACAGTTGATGTTGTGGCTACTGGGCTTTGTAGTAGGTGAAATATATAGTTTTAAAAAAGTCAAAACAAAGCAGTTTTGGTTTAGAAAAATTTATTCAGACTTTATGCTTAAACATCATTTGGCATAAAGGATTCAGGTGTAAGAAATTTTCATGGGCTGATCAAATTATTGATTGGGACTGAGCTTCTAATATTTCCATCTATCCACACTTATTTTAGGTGTGTGTTTGGAGACAAGTGTTCGGCATTTCTTATTTAACATATAAAACTATGAGGAATTTATAAATTATTAAAACCATTTTTTTTTTTTTTTCCCCCTTTTTAATAAGATCTTTTTCAGTGGCTTAGTTGATTTATCGGAATAGAAAAATGAGATGTCTGTCTTAAAACATGCATAGCTTGTTTTTGTAAAAGAAAGACTTGGGTGGGGTGGAGTCTTTTTATTTTTTTTTTTTTTAATACATTTAGATTAACAAAATTGGGACATTAGTTTTATTGTAAAGAAAAAAAAAATGTAATTTCTTTATATTAGTAGCACTTTTTATAGTGTGCATTTTGTAAAGAGTGAAAAACTAAAAATCCAAAGCTTTTTATCTCTTCAGCTATGTGATAAATAGGACTTGTATGTGGAAAAATCATTATCACAATAGTCATTCACAAAAATTCTTGTAATCCAAAATGTTTCAGCTTCAAATAATAAGACAAAAGGTTAATAAGCCATAAAAACCATCAAATCTTTAGTTTTATTTTTGTAGCATTTTATCCCAACACTCAGCTTGGATTTATTTTATGAGTATTAAGTAAATACTGTGAATTGAAGACTACAGAATATTTTTCAGCAAGACTTAAAACTTTATTCTATATTGGGAGCTTCTTTGTTTGATAAGGACAGAGTATTCCCAATTACAGTGATAAAGTGAAATAGCATATGTTATTAAAGATTGTTTGAACCAGACAATGTGAAAAACGCCAATTAACTAACTAACACTGAAGCTTATAATATAACCTGAGGAATTTCCCATTTTGTCTTTGGATGAATATATTTATCCTAACAGGGCTTAAATTGATAGAGAACTACAGAATTAGGTTCTTTTTAATATTCAGATTTCTGATTTGATATTTAGCAAAGTTAGTTGAGGTATTGTCTTTGTGATGATAGGGATTGGGTTCAGGGCATTTTCTTTGCACAGTGTACTGTTATTTATTGAAATCAATAAGTTTAGATATTCTTTGTCTAATTTCACCTTTAGCAACAGGATACGGCAAGTGGTTACAACTGACAATTTAGATTTTACTGAACAGGTTTGGCACCATGCATGTCATCCATATGAAAGTTTACATCTGACGAAGGTATTTAAGAACATAACTTCAGTTTTCAGGTTGCATTCTGAAATAGAGTAAAAGGGACACATGGGTATGAAAGGTTGAGACCTGTTGGTCTATAGCTGAGAAAAGATTGATGAACATTGCAAATTTTGTTCAGATAGTTGGACTCTTTGCTCTAGAGCAGTAATGGGCAAATTGAGGCCTGTTTGGCTTACCTAATTACATTAGGAAAATTAATGTTTAATTTCATTCTCATTTGTTCATTTGCACAAGAGATTGTAAAGAGCAACATTGCTTAGAAAATTATGGAGAGCCAGAATCACCCGCTGACACACATGATAGCAGTTTAGAATCTTTAACACAATCATTTAACCCTTTAGAGCCATAATCTCTATCTATAAAAGGCAGGATGTGTGTGTGTGTGTGTGTGTGTGTGTGTGTGTGACGAATGAATGGCTGCAATTTTCGATGGATTTGCACCAAATTTACATGCACATGTTCCAAGTTAGTGGGAAGGCCAAGACCGACTTTGCATTTCCCAACTCCCATCGATAGTGGAAATAATCAATTTTTTTCATGCTCCTACGTCAGTTTTCATGTAGTTTGCAGCCATTTTGTACTGGCCAGAGTAAGAGCCAACAGCTGACTGACATGAATGTTAACTAGCATGAAAAAAAAAAAAATAGCTGCATTCATCACAATTGGGGAAAAATTTAAATCTGCATGGCACTTTATTCCAATTGGCTCATTCACTTGCTTAAACTCAACGTTGATTCTGATTCCACAGAACTGGGTTGGGTGTGAAAAAGTATTTAACATTCTTTTTTCATTCAATTTTTCCAGTTATGAGTCTTTTTTTTAAAAGGTGATCGTTTTGTGTTCATTTTTAGTTCTTTTTTTCGTAACGGATTTAATGTTTAGTATAGAGCTTAGAAAAAATTTGCTGTGAGATAGGCAAGAAGTAAGGCATGTAGCAACATCAGCATGGCAAAGGGCACTCCTTTAAAGGCAAGGAAGGGCAAAAATATTTTAAGTCGAGTGATAGCAATTGCTGTACGATTCGTACGATTTTTTAATCGGGCCATGCTGCTAGTGTAATGTATATAAATTCTATTTCATTAATTTCCTTCATGTTACTGCAGTATTTTTAGAAAATCTTTCTTTGGTCTTCATCAAAAGGAAAAAGAAAACAAACTATTTCTTTAAAATATGGTAAGAGAAAGAGTTCTTAATTCAAATAGAGAGGAAAGTATATCTTACCCTCCCTGACTGTTAATAAAAAATAAAAATAAAAAAGCTCAGATTAAATTAAAATGATATGACTTCCTCTTCCATACTGGGAACAATAAAGCACTTGGGTTTACAGTGGAACACTTTTTCTTTTCCTTTACCATGGAAAATTGTTAAAAATAGACAACACTTGTCTTTGAATATTTAATGCTTAGCAAGGTTGATGGAAGTTTTTTTTTTTTTTTTTTTTTTTTCATGGTTTCCTTCTGTGATGTTACCCTTCAGGACATTAGCAATCATGGCTCTTCACAATTTTCTGTCTTTTGTAGTTCTTAATAAATTTTCTTTTTGCTATCTCTCCTCAAATTTGTTCTGCCATCCATTTCTTCAAGCTCACTAAGTTGGTTATGTATAGTTTCCTCTGTCTCACTTGCCTTTAATCTGTCCTGTGAGTATCAAATTTTCAAAGACCTCTTTTTTTCATTTGCCATAGAGATTTCAACTAACTGATGTTAACAATAAGTACTTATTTCCATTTTCTCTAAATTTTTATCATTGCTCACATGTCTGGACCATGGCATTCTCAGCATCCTTCTGTAGAAGCACATTTCTGTATTTTCTTGATTTGGGAGGAGATTGTCCAGCATTCACTGCCATTTAGGAGGACTGCTATTACATAACAGCTCAGTATTCTTTTTTTTTTTTTTTTTCTTCTAATGATTTTTTTCAATCATTTTTAACATGGCACACTTGGACCTATAGTTAAACTTCCACAACACACTTGAATTATGATAAAAATAAAACAATTATAATTTGCAATAAAAAGATAACAATCTTAAAAACAAAACCTTTTATTTTTCTGTTTATTATAATTTAACATTTAATAAGGTATCTGAGCTTAATTTGGTTTTAGAATATCATCTTTTGCAAGGTCAAATTTTGGGCAAGCAAACTCTGAATTCTTCCAAGGATTGTAGCTATGATTGATTTTTATTTTGATATTGTTTATAGCAGAAAAGCTTGCATTTTATATTTTATATACATTTTTTATAACATATTTATGTATATGTTATAAAAATTATGTACTCTGTCTATATTTCTGAGATGGGGTATTGCAAGTATTTGTTTTTCAGACTGTTGTCCTTGTCTTTGTTGCCATATTCATGACATTTTGGCTGTTGTATACCCCTGCATGATTCAGGTGATATGTTAGAATTTCAAACCAAACCCTTCTAGACCACGGTGGTAGATTGCTCTAATGCTACATTTCAGTTTATTTTACCTTTTAGTAAGTTAACTCCACAGGTTTTTGTTCTTTCTACTGTGGCCAGGTATTGAGCTCGCAACTCTTTGGGTCAAGTCACCTTTGGCTTACACAACCAATACTTTTATCCACTTGACCAGTGAGTGAATTTTTGGGACTTATAAACTTATTGTCACAGTATCATTTTTTTTTTTTTTTTACCAGAGCTCTTATTACAATTTTATAAGCTGAAAAGTTTAGGAGCGTACAATGGCCAAAACATGAATATAGCAATGAAGATGAGAACAGTGTGAAAAAAAAATGTAAACTGTGTAATTAATGATATACTTGCATAATCAATTTGAAGTGGTTTTAATTTTGATATGTACACATATAGTGCTTCCAAAAATAATGACTTATTCAAGTTTTTGAACCACACTGAAAATCACTGCCTTACATTCAAGTGGTATAAATAGAAATAGTTTAGGTACCTGTATAGGTAAAATTTGCTTAAGTATATTAATTTTTATTTTTAAGATATCCTGTACCTTCAGGATGTTGGCAATAATGACTCTCCACAGGTTTTTCTTTATCTATGACTTGTCATGCATTGTTTGGTTGCTTTGGTTTTTTTTTTTTTTTTTTTTTTTTTTATACAGCTTAACTGTTTCTGGATTATTTAAAGGTGAAAGATATTTTGGCTTGTAAGAATTATTTTGTGTGAGTGAATGTTGCATTAACAATTTCTTGGTGAAAATAATGCTTTTTCCAGATAAGTCCTATTTAACCTATAGTTGGGAGAGGAGAAATGTTGTTATACCCTTTCCCAAGGGTATTGCATATAAATGAGTGCAATGAACTTGACTGAACTCTGATTTCTCATTTTGAGCTGCTATTACACTATCTGCACATTCTGTGTTCTTAGAAAAAATAGTGGAGTAGTTTTTTTTAGCTACCAACCCTCCCACCCCAAGCAGAGGCTAAATATTCCTCCTCAGTAGCTTACAAGTTCATGGTTCTATTTCCATTTGGGAATATATCTTTCTTGGATATAGAATTAAACTCCTTTTTCTGTAGATATATATAATGTCCCATGTGGTGTATTTTATATATATATATATATATATATATATATATATATAGTGTGTGTGTATATATATATATGTGTATGTGTGTGTGTGTTTTGTGCATGTATTAGTATTATAAAAATTTCTCTGAGAACAAGGTCTGTTTATTTTTTCCTTTGAGCCATTCTGTTCCATCCATGAAATATCACTGTTATAACATGGATATAATAATGCCTATAATGGGAGAATAAATATTTCTTCCAAGTGCTCCATTACAGATTATCATATTGAACAAAAAAGGTTCCTTTTTTTTTTTTTTTTTTTTTTTTTTTCTTAAAGAATATGCAACATCATTTTTAAAACCTTGTATACAGGGTGTGATGGATAAATAGTTTAAATTATGCAAAAATTAAAATAATGCTGACATCTCATTTCAACAAATATATTTACAAAATTACACAAAAATATTTTGAAATACTAAAGAGTAAATTTATTCAAAAAAATTGCTGTTGGCTTCAACCACAGCCTGCAGACAACTTCTAAATCTCCTGCAACTCATCTGGATGATGTCCTTGTTTAAGTTGGTGATTGCTGCCATAATCCTTGCCTTCAATTCATCTTTGGTTTTACAGGGAGTTTTGTTGATCTCCTGCTCAACTGCAGGCCACACACACAATAATCAAGGGAGTTGCAGACTGGTGTGTAAGGGAGAGATGTGATGTCAGAAATTCTGACAGCCATGACTGGGTTCTCCTGCTTGTGTGGCATGGTGCAGCCACCCTGACCCAGGGCAGCACTACCTTCTCAAGGCACCTGATGTAGGCCTCAGTGTTGAGTCTGGGCCCCTGTGGGAAGATGAATAGACATAATATTGCCATCACTAATGATCACTCCAAACACCATGATGTTGACTGGATATATCCAACCCTTTCTGAATCCTCTGCATTATTTACAGATTGATACCCAAACATTCTGAAATGTTTGTATTGGTGCTTCTGGTGAGGATGCCAAGCAGTATAGCATGGCGTTATCAAATTTCTGGTGGCATGATTTGCATCATGGTCTTCTTTTTCTCACAGATGGTGTCTAACTGACCCTACTATACTGTACAGTTGACAAAAACAAACAATGCACATACAGGAAATTACCCATTGCACCCTTTATAGTGATTTTTCCTAGCTTAGATGTAGTCCATGGCCGAAAGCAGGGGACACAGCATGAGGATTGAACTCTCTACTCAGTTGTAATTGTTCTAATGAGACAAGCTTGCTGACCATTACACTGCCTCAATGTGCCCCCATTGCACCATTTATGTGTAGGAACATGAGCGCACACACATAAACGTGTGTGTATATATATATATATAGAGAGAGAGAGAACCTAGAATACTGTTCTATGGATAGTATTGCCTAACATTGCAAAACATTAACCTGAAAACTCAAGTAGTGTTCTCATAGTCTAAACAGACCAACTTTCATATGGGTATCATTCATGGTGCCAAACACCTTGCAAAATACCTAGACTGTTGTCTGTATACAGCAATGGCTTTGAATGAGTGAGGGTTGGATCTTATCAAAGATCATCCTTCTTTTGAATATTATGAACAAGCACTATAAAATCATAAAGAACCAATTAATAGTCCATATCACTTGAGGACTATGAACAATAGCAACACCCAAGATCTATATCACACCCAATTCTTGTTGCAGACACCTGCTCAGGCACATTTGTATTTTTTTCAACACCCATAGAGCCCACCTGTGGTTTATACTCCAACTATCCCAAGTCAATCTTAGTTACAATTTCTGGGAGAAAGTACATTATCTGGCATGATCAACAGTCTGAACAAGGCTAGTATGTTCAAACCCTGCTAGCACAACCCTAAATGGCTCTTAAATAGTTCTGTCTACCCTATTTTGCTCAAAGCTTGAGTCAACCTGTAGTATGGGTTTCAGGCAACTTTCTAAAGGTGCTACTTGCTGGGATCACCTCCCCCAGGCCTACTGCATCAAGAACTCACCTTCCTGACAAATCAACCATAGTGAGATATAAACCTGGGTCTCCTGGTGGGAAAGCAAATGTGCTAACCACTTGGCCATGTCCTTCCCACTATATATATATATATATATATATATATATATATATTTTGTTACTTACCTGATACATTTTGTATATGTCCAATGACACAGTGCCATGGGAAATAGGAAAAGCATGAGAATTTTGGATAGTTTCTGTATGGTTGAAGGTGATCTAATGAAATGGTTTCCTTGTTTAACTAAAATATTATTTTTTTGTTCAGTTACTTATTCTCTCTCTAAGCAGTGAATAAAGCATCAACTGTCAGTCACAGTGAGAGAAGTGTCATAATTTTGACATCCTGACAGATCACAAACCTCAGGAATAAATTATTTTATGACATTGGTATATGAAATACTTGTTCTTTCACATTTGTGACTGACCTTTTTGCAATTTACTCTGCAAAATTATTTTTTTTTTAAGTAATAAATATATATATATATATATATATATAAAGAAATGGACAAAGCCTGACAATTTATTAAAGACATTTTTGTTTAACATTCTTTTTATAGATACAAGTATTTAAGTAAATGCTCTGTTTATTATAAACAGAGCATTTACTTAAATACTTTTATCTATAAAAAGAATGTTAAATATAAAAATGTCTTTAATATATATATATATATATATATATATATATATATATATATATATATATATATATATATATATAAAACATTAGGCAGCATATAATTTACATACAAAGAAATAATCACACATAGAATCAATCAGAAATGTTAATGCGATTATTGGCGATGTCCGTTGCTAGAAACATAATATATGCATTAAAATACTGTTAATCCATAGTGAAGTGATCCTCGTCGAAACAATTGATGTCTGTAGTTTTCAGTTTATTTGATGTTAAAATGCTAGTACTTACGAATAGTCCTCTATTCATCATCAGGCATGTGTTTTTTTTTTTTTTCTTATAAAATCAAAAACTTGAAGATGAAATACTTGTTTGTTGACCGGAAGATGTTTTTTGAATATCTGCTATTATTGACGGTTATGAACAATCTCGGAATGTGCAAAGACGCAACGCTAAGTTTTTCAAAATTTTAAGTGAGAATTTTATTTAAATATCTCTTGTGATGTGTTAAATCCACATATTCTATTTTTACAAGTGTATTCAGTTTATATAGAATCAATCAGAAATATTAATGCGTTAATATTTCTGATTGATTCTATATGTGATTATTTCTTTGTATGTAAATTATATGCTGCCTAATGTTTTATGTTTATAAAAAACTATTGATCTGCAGTACATGAAAATTCCTATAAAAAAATACTACTAAGACATTACACTACATTATTGAACTATATGCTTAGTTCATGACATATAAACTGGATACATAAATAAATCTCTATAGATGCTTAACCAGACTAGACGATGTCATCTTCTACTTTAAATTTAGACACCCCCCCCAACCTTACCCTGACTTGACATCTGTGAATGTAACTGAGATATTGATACAAATTATCACCTTACGCCCCTTTTCTTTAAACAATTGCTCTAGCCGTTACCATAGAAATTTTGATTTCAATAATGAATATGCTTATAAAACGCGTAAACTTCAGAAATAAGTTATTCCCAAAAAATTTCGCTTGAAGATGGAACAGAGCTTAGTACTTTAATTCAATTTAATTCAAATAATTGAAGTTTTCGGCTCTTGTTTTGCAACATGAGAACTCTTATGTAGCGTATTGGAATCATATTTATATATATATATATATATATATATATAAAAAAATAGTCATCCACAGACACTTTTTTGCTGTATCATCAGTGGGGTTAGAAATCAGACTACTTAAGCTGACATTGAAACCTGACTGATTTGGCATCAGTCAGATTCTACCACCAAGCTATCATTGCACAACAGAGTGCAAAGGAAATTTTAACATTTTAAGCAAACAACGTCGCTTAGTAAAAACGTTGGTAGCTAGGAGAGCTCAATTCAAGTAGAAGAGCAATAGCATTAGCAGCAGCAGCAGCCATGGTTTATAACATCACCCACTTCCTCTCCGAGAGCTCAAAGAAAGTGCTCTGCTTTCAGAATCTTCTATAGTAAATTTACATCCCGGCTCCTAGAACCTCTCACTTCTGTTGTTGCTGTATATGATATTCGAAAATTGTAGCAATAAAAACAAGTGTTGAGAAAACAAATGAGATTGTCTGAGCTGTTTAGACATGTGTGACAAAAAAATTTTTACATTAAAAATTTACTGTCTGTACATCTTCAGTGTTTTCCCCTCAGTGTAGAATTATAGCTGATGTTTACATTTACATTCTAATTTCCTCCTACATATGGATAATTCCATCAATAAGCTAAGCATACTACATTAGTTTCAAGTTTTTAAAGGACAAAATACAATAAACAGATATATATATATATATATATATATATATATATATATAGAGAGAGAGAGAGAGCTCAATTTTGGAGGAAAAATGTATGAGTGGAAAAAGTTTTTGTGACATGTTTTGTCCTTGAGAATTTCATTGAACTCGGTTTGTTTATATTGATATGACTACATATACAAGAGACATACAGGAAATTTGAAATTTAGAAAAGAAATATATAATCTCACCAATTTAATTTAGTTTCTTATTGCTTCCATCATTCTTATTAAATATATATCCCACATTGATAACTGAATATCTGCCAAGAATATTGAAACATAAGAATCCGGATGCAAATTTATTGATTAAAGCACTTTCTAAACATTTTCTTTTTTAATTAGTAGCATTTTTATGTCAAAATTGTGGTCGGTTTGGTTCCAATGAGCAACTAATACATTTAATGTTTTTTTTAATTCTTTTTTCTAAACTTAAAATTCCCATCATGTTTGTCCACATGTATAATTTCATCAACATAGACAAACAGTCCAATGAAGTCCTGAAGGACATAACACATCACATGAAAACGTTTCCACTTTGTCACACACACACACACACATACATATGTGTGTGTGTGTAATATATATATATATATATATATATATATATATATATATATATAATATAATATAAACTAAAATCAGTAACACCTCTTAAAATATATATATAGAAAGTATTAATGTATTTTAAGACAAGCAGGATTTTTGTCAAATAAGTAAATGGGATGAAATGAATGATTTAAAAAAAAACAAAAACATAGATAATGATTGAAATCAGTTTATTTTCATAAGTATCTTTTTGAGTTTCAAATAAACAGGCTGGGATGATACTTTTTCTCATCCACCCTGCACCCATTTCAGGGTGGGTGGTAATTTCCTAAACATTTAATAAGTTGGAATAAAAAGGTTCTGGGTTAATTATTCTAAAAAAAAACAAAAAAAAACAATGTCCTTTTATATATATATATATCTATATATATATATATATATATATATATATATATAATGCTGTCATCATAAAGTGGCATATTTGGGTCCTGACCAGAAATTCCTTTGTCATTTGTTTTACCTGTCGGTGATATTTGATTCTTTTTATTTTCTCAAACTTCATTCTGTGCCTCACTGAATAGGTGGAATGCAAGTTACTACACACAAGTATAGTCTCTGAGGGTGTGAATCTCTTATTGTGAATAAAATTTCTTTGGTTACAAATAGAACATTATTTATTTTACATGCACACACATTCCCCTTGAATGTAGGAAAGGCATTAATTCATGGGTCTAGTGGAATGTTCAAAGATTTTAAATATTTCTTTTGTAATTGTTAAAGCCATTGAAATTGAATTGTTTAAAGTTTTTTATCTGATGATTCAATCAACCTTGTCATGAAGGAATTTGTCTTTTTGTTACCAAAATGATAATGAGGATCAGTTTTTAAACAAATTGAACAATTATTAAATATTTTGATAATATGAACTAAAACTGTAATCTTAATAAAATTAAGCAAGCTTCCTTGTTTATCATATAATCTTCAGTATTTCAAAAGATATATTAATCAGTAAATGTAGTCATTGAAATATAGGCAATAGCCGAAGCTAGGAGTGCCTTGCTAAATTCTTGAGGAAAGGAAATAGTTCAAATTTTTTTATTTAATTTTAAAGTTACTTTGAAAGGTGAAGATAAAATACTAATAAAAAGTAATGGTTAACAGTGCTTCATTTAATAAAAAATCTTTAGATATCATTATTGTAGATATGGGTTAAATTAAATGTAATTGGCAGAAATGCCCAACAAACAGAATCGACAAAGATTGCAATAAACAATAACAAGAGAATAATATTGAGCAATAAGGCAAAGCAAGAGCAATAAGGCAAAAGGTTCACAAATTAAGAATGCTGTTAATGCACAAACGGGATATACAGACAAGTAAATGCAGCATTCTGGCTTCAAGACAACTAAGAACAGAACTGAGACCCAGAAGTGGCCTCTGTTATTGGTTAGGAAAAATTCTAGCATACTTTTGTGTTTTGCCTATAAATTGGGGAGGGGAAGTTGCTTTGCAGTCATTCCTACTGAATTGAAACCAACTACAGTTTTTCATTTTTTTTGTTTTTTTTGTTCAATGGTTAACATTTATTTATTTTATGTGCTGTGTCTCTTCAAGATGTGGGTGGTCATGACTCTCTCCAGCTTGCTCTCTTTTGTACATCCTTCCCAGATATTTTCCTGCTATCCATTTACATGAACTTGTAATTGAGTTGCTGTTTCTCTCTTGTCTTTGTCCTGTGTGCATCACTCTCTCCAAGCTCTTTACTCGTGTTTCAGAAATTTCAACTCTTACTGATTCTAATTACAAGTGTCCTTTTGGTTTTCCTTCTCCATAAAATGTGTTGTTTACATTTTGCCCATGCCAATCTTAGTATCCTTCTGTAGAATTATATTTATTTTTTTCATGTCTCCTTTTCATCCATATAAAAAAATTGTCCACCATTATGTAGGATAGATGTTAGGATAGAAGTGATGGTCTAAATTCAAAATAAGACAACTGTCTAACAGAATTAATAATATTTACAATAGAAGGATAGAGGGGCAAAAATTAAGTGGTATCAGGCAAGCAAGTAAACAATATAAGTAAATTGAATTCACAGGTAAAAAGGTTTGTGAACTAGGAATTAGCACCTATGCAGAAAAGCTAGGTCAGGCAGGTGAACCAATTCTCTTCCATATAGACACAGTAGATCTGGACTAAGAAAATTATTCCAGAGTGCATTTTTGTGAAACTTTTTTGCTTATAAAAGTTGATGGGGGGGGAACTTTACAGCCATTCCGACAGATTGGAAATCAATAGATATCACAATAGTTCATCCCTTTTTTTTTTCTTTTTAATGAAAGATTGAATAAAACAAATAGTAAAAAAATTAATGATTAACAAATATTCATCTCGTAAAGATATTAGCGTATATAAAATCCATAACCAATGTATTGCCAGTCATTTGGGGAAGGACAGAGAAAGAACTAATAGGTTAGATAAGATTTTCTGCTAGCAGGCTCTGTTATTCTCATCAGCTGAACAACACCATAAACAGCTGTGTCTCTTCTGGAGATGATTTTCCTTATTTCTATAGACTGTTGTCATTGTTGGCAGTCTTTTCAGAAGTTGGCCGGTTCCTGTCATGATTGTTGGGGTTGTGACCAATTAAGTCTGAAAGGGAACAGCCTTTTTCTGCAAGTAAGGCATCTGAAAAGATCCTGTATGTGGCACCTTTGATGGTGTTCCTCTATCTGCTAGACCAGACCCACAAAAATATTTTTACAATCTGAAATGTTTTGACATTGAATAATTTGCAAAGGGTTGATAAACAGTGGAAAAAAAAAATCACTAAATATCTAATAGGGTTTCTTTTAAAAGACTAAGAGTGGAGACAAATTGGTAGACAAAATGAAGGAACTTTTTTCTCTTCAGAGAGTAGTATACCAATAATGATGGGGTAAAATATACCCACCATGATACCCAGTTTGATAATGGCATACCAGGCACATACATCACAGTCAAATATGTATGATATGGTGACAGCTTTTGATAACTGCAGTACATAACCTTGCAGTTAGGGCCCAGTTACAAATCTCTTCAGCTCAGGTTACCAAATTTCTTCAGATGGTTTACAATTAACAATCCTTGGCTGCTTTATCCTTTTAACTTAAATAAAAAAGCTCTTGGCACTCAACCAAGATGCTTTCACTATTCGCACTCCTGAGCAGATATACAGTGTTAGCACCTAGGGAACATGACCAACTGCTTAAGGTTAGGCAACAACTAATAAGCAAGTTTGTGGTAATGAATGGGATATACACTGTTAACTGTGTCTCAATTTGCCAAGACAAAACATACCTGTTAAAAACCTATAATCAGTTAAGACAGATTTTGATAAAAGCAGAACCAAACCTTGCAGTTTGGGCTCGGTTAAAAATACATTCAGGTCAGGTTACCAGATCCACTCAGATGAGCGTATTCACAAGAATCTAGATCTGACTCCCAAGTTGCCTTTGCTATTCATCCTTTAAACTTAAAAAAAAAAAAAAAAAAAAAAAAAACTCATGATACTTGACAAAGATACTCTCTAACCACTCCTGCTCCAGGACAGGTATACAGTGTCAGCCTCTAGAGGTCATGCCCAACTGCTCAAGGTCAGGTAACTAACAAGTTCATGGGAGATATTTATTATCACCCATTTTAATTTGCCAAGACAAAATGGATACCTATTAAAACTTATAATCAGTTAAGATCAGAAACCATGACAGCCATGCCTTGTATTCTTAATTGATTGATTAAAGGTGTTAAACATGTTTGTTTTACCTTTTGTGAATTAAAATGGACGACAGTCAGTATCCTGTTCAATAACATTTTTCTTCACTTGCCTGTTGTAGATTTTGTTGTCAATGCTATCTGCTCATGATAACCATTTCCTTTGTATTTGACAGGAGGAAGATGACAAAGATGGTGAGAAAAGGTCTGCAAAAGATGCCCTTTTGCTCTGGTGTCAACGCAAGACAGATGGGTGAGTATATTCGTTGAGTATTACCATGCACCTTTACCATTTATGATTTGGGATATAAAATACTATACAGTGTAACCCGGATATAAGAGACCCGGGTATAAGAGAAACCCGGATATAAGATACTTCTTCTCCGGTCCTGACAACTCTTATATCTGGGTTACACTGTCCTATTTTTCTTTAATGTTTTCATTAACACTTACAACTTTTCATATTGTTTCTCTATTACTAAGCTTTGTAAATTTATGGCATATGATCCAAAAGAAAATAAAGGAAATATTTCACGTTATTGTGAATATAAATAACTCCTTTTAGATGTTTTGCTTTATAAATAGAATGTATATTCAAATTTTTAGAGAGAAGTTACTTATTAATTTTTGAATAGTACTTTGCAATCTATACAATGAGATTCTGAAAGAATTAGAAGTACTATCAGGATTCAATATTGATGTCCACATTCTTAACATAAGATATGCAGATGATACAGTGTTAATAACAGATATGGGAAGGAAACTACAGGAACTCCTGCAGAAGTTAGTGAAGGAAAACAAGGACTAAACATAACTGCAAAAAGATGAAATGCATGGTAGTTAGCAGACATGGCTGTTGCGTGTGTGTGTGTGTTGTGGGCCTGGGTGTTTGCTGTCTCTGTATTAACTCTGGAAATATCTTTAACTTATTTACTGTTACTTTTAATAAATTGCTGACCATCAAATTGTTCCTCTTTGCATATCCAGAAACACATTCTCTTCCATGTGATTACTCAGTTGACAGTAAAACACCATTGAGTTTGTGTTGTGTGTGACTATCATATTAACAATGTTGATTTACCTAAACCAAGAAGTTTCTTGACAATGGTGCATTTGTCCTTTCTAATGTGTTTCTCTTGGGATCTCACTTGTAATCTAGTATCTTCCACTTTTTCAAAAATATTTGAAGTTCTTTGTTTTTTGTAATTTGGTACTTGCACAATATCATCAGCATGTTTTTAGATTTTTTTTTTTTTTTTTTTTAAAATCCCCAACCACAAAATAAGATTGAAGCTATGTGTCAACAATGCAAATTAGAAATCAATGTTATGTATTGACCAACAATTCATATGATAGATGATGACATTTTGGAGTTTGTGTTATAAAAGGCACCGAATTTGATCCATTTTTGACATTGAATCACTATGGATTTAAATCTTGTTTAATTGTTATTTCTTGGATTTGTTTTAAATTAAAAGTATATTTATTGATGTTTATTTTCTTGATTGAAAGCCTAATGGTTTCCAGATGTCCCTTTTAAATATCATAATGCGAATTGTAAGAGCTGAAAAGTAACTCATGATGTTTTGAAATTTGATAGTGCTAAACTGTGTGTCATATTATCTTAGTACTGACAGTATGCTCTCAACAGGAGTATCTTCCTCCTTGAGCAGTTAGGTTTACACTCAATTTCTCCCAAATATACTTGGAAAACTAAGGAATCTTTTTCTCCCCTCCCCCAGTTATAGGTTAAATAGGACAGACCTAGGCTCTTCAACCTTGGTTGGCAGCCAGTCTAGAAGAAGGAAAAATGAGTTCAAAACTGTAGTCCTGGCAAAGTATATGCTATGCAGTCATTGAAAGGATTGTGGTGCTCACAATGGTGATCTTGACTGTGATATATGAATGGAAATATTTATTGTAAGAAAATTCACTAAAATAATCAAAGATAGAAAAATGTTTCTTCCTTGACATTTTCTAGTTAACTGACAGATATTTTTATATATGGATGTTTGAATTGACATTTTACAAGGCTTGTCATTAGAGACAGTTGGAAATATATTAGTTTTATATTGAACAAGAAAAATTTTGTTTTATCAAGTTCCAATGCTTGACACACATTATTTGAATCAAAATGAGTAAAGAGGAGTGGGCATCAATAGAAGTGACAATTTTGTCTCTATTTAGCTCAGACATTCATTAGTCTATAACACCAACCATGTATCTAGGTCATTAGGGAGACATTCTCTGTCATAACATAGCTGGTCAATACCACGTTCAAATACAATTGTCACTAAGATAACCAGAGTGGGTTTTAATTTTTTTCTCTATTAAGAATAGTATCACTAGATATTTATAATTAAAATGAATGAAAATTTTGCATTTCAGAAATTTTATATCACAGACCAGCAGTAGAGCCCAGTGTTGCCCTGGGATGTAACAGTAAGAGATAGATCAAGTATCGACCATCATAAAGACTGAAAAATAAAATTGACAAAGATTGTTTAAGGTTGACGGACATGCATGTCTTAATTTTTTTTTTTTTTACGAATTGGTCAACTCCAAACTCAAAAACTTTTCAATCGTTATGAGTCTACCGATTATGTAGAATTTCATTATAAACACTTGTCTTGTAAATGGAATTTTTAAAGGATTCTGAATGTAAAAATAAAGAAAAAAGTCTGCAAGACAATAAGAAACACTACCTGCCAAAAAAAGGGGAAGTTTTGTTGAAATCGGTTGAAAAATGTAGGAAATCCGATCCCATATATAAACGAACACACACACACGCAACCTGGGTTTTATAATAAGTATAACTCGATATGAGTTGTCTCCCTTTCATTCTTGACAGCGATGCCTCTTAATCATGTTTTCAAATTGATTTTGTGCAAAAACAATTGTTTTTCCAATTTTTGGTGCTGTCAGAACCACTGCAAGGTAATTTTACGTAGTCCTGTGAAGTTTTGTTGAAATTGGTTGAAAAATGTAGGAAATCCGATCCAATATATAAACGTACACACACAACCTGGGTTTTTTAAAATAGTATTAAAATTGACACTACGTAAATTGACTGAAAAAAAAAAAAAGTATTTTTGTAGCTTATTAAAGTCATGACACTTGACATAATAAATATTACTTTTTTAAATTTATTTACTTTTTTTTTTTTTTTTTTTTTTTTTTTTTTATTAAGGAGTGGAATTCTGTTTGAAGTCAAATTTCTACCTGACTTCATAAAGAGTTATCTGAACTTTGTTTTTATTTACAAATGTTAAGTTTGCAACTTATGGCATTGATAACTGCATACTACTGATATTGTCCTTTTTCTTAGTATTATGTGGTTATCCATAAGTAAACAAACTTGACATATGTAAATAAAAACAAAGTAGAGAAAACTCTTTAATAAGTTAATTGATTTGACGCTGTTTTTATATTATGAACAGGATACCTCCCTCCTAAAATTCTATTTTGTTTTGTTTTTTTTCAGTTCTGACAAACATTTAATGCTAAATCTAAATAAATTTACTTTTCATTCCTTCTGAATTTTTGGAAAGAGGACTTATTATTTAGAGTATTTGCATGCAGACTGTTGTCCTTGTTATTACAGTATTTGGGCCATTATGACCTTTGGCCTTCATCTGATGTATGTTAACCTACAGGAAATTCTCAAACTGAACCATTTATTTAATCTCTGTGAGGAAATTCCCATTACACTGTACATGTCTAGGGATATCTCAAAGTTCTTTATTTTAGTACTGCTCAGTTATTGCATGCCCTGTCTCTACTATGTCGCAGTAGATATTGCCCAGATATTTATTAGGTCACTAATTTCACAAACCAATGCTTTAATTCACTAGGCTATTGTCCCCTGGGACAATTCTGTGGATTTTTATTTTTTAAGGCTGAGCCAGTCAGTTTAAATATTGCTCTTGAAATCCTTTGCAGTTAGCTTCATTTTTTTGTGGGTGTGAGATCATTTGCCACTGAGCCTTTCTGTATAAACCTTCAATAATTGCTATATCATTGTATATATGATTTTTTTGTTTTGTTTTAATCAATTTACTCCAAGCAAGGTAGTAATACCACTAAGATGCAAGGGGCTGCTGGGAGTGAAAGAGAATGAGAAGTCTAGAAGGAACTGGAAACCCAGTCTTAAACATGAAACGAGGCATAAACCTCTACATCTGTACAAAAAACTAGGAAGGAGTGTGAACTGGAAGATAGGTTCACCTATCTATTTGAATAAATAACATTTATGTCACAGCTAATATTAGTACTTTGGTAGTCTTGGATTGTTCAAAGGTGGTTATTATCCAGAATCTTATTAGTTTGATGACTTTTCTTTTTCTACTCAAAAAGAATGCAGGAAGACTGTCCGGAAGTGCAGGTTCTATATTTACCACTCTGATAAAGCCATTAGATCTTGTCACTGAAAGTGAAACCTTGGAATTAGTCACTTCTTTTCTCAGTTTTCAAGAGCTATGTTTTTGGGGTCAGGATCTTCTTGAGGAGTTGTTGGGTGTAATCTAACAGGAAGGGCACACTGAAACAGTAAACTTGAAAGTTGTTAAAAGTGGGTGTGTTGGTTAAAAATTTTCAGCTTGGTACTGAGTAAATTTTTAAAATACTTGTATACTATCATTTGAATAAAACTGATATATAATGTTCATATTTAGCATTTTCTAATTGCAAATGGTTTCATTTTTGTTAAAGGTTATCTTTAAATTAGTTAACAGAGAAAGAGCCGCTTATAATTCTTAAACATGCTCGGATTGTTTTACTTGTAAGGAATGACCAAATGATATTATGTCTTGCTGTATGTTTGGTAGATCTTGTTCCCTCCCACTCCCACCCTGTTTGGGCATAAAAAAAAGTGTGATACCTTGAACTTTTAAATATTTGTCTACTTGAAGACAAAAAGTTGGTGAAATTAAATATTGTAAATTTTCAAAATAGTAATTATACTTTATTGAATAAAAGTTTCTGTAATATAGCAACTCTAAGTAGAAGCTTTATTTGACTAATTCAGTTTTAGTACTGAAATTGTTTATTATAGCGGATGATTAAAAGTAAGAGGGGGAGATAGGAAGTACTTATTTTATTACCACAGTCTCTATTTAAAATGGTTGCTTACCAGCAGTCTTTTCATGTGGCAGCAAGGCAAAATGTCCTACAAAGAAAAAATCCTATTCATATAAATCTATCATAAAAATCTTATCAGCATTAAATAACCAATTGGGGTTGATATGCCATAAACCAAACCAGAAATCTGTTAGATCCCTTCTGGACATGGGTGATCACAGTTCTCCACAATTTCTTAACTTTTCAGCTCTTATGTTTCTTGATACAGTCCCTCCAAATTCCTGTTCTGCCATCCCTTGACACAGGCTTTCAGCCATATCACACTGAAAAAAGCAATTTCAAGCCTGGTCAGTACCTGGATAGGTAACCACTTGGGAATACCAAGTGCTGTAAGCTTGTATATATGGGTGGTGTAATAGATAATAACTCTCAAAGAGCAGTTCCAATTAAAGTTTGGTTTGTTGCCTTCACAGGTGCAAATAACTTTGGGAAAGATATGATCCACCAGTTCTCCCATCCCAACTAGGGGGGTTAATTTGTAAGACTTGAATTACCAAAACATTATCTCTCAAAAAATCTTTACAATCTAAAAATAAAAATATTTTTGTTCTTTTAATTAATCTGCAAAGGGCTGATAAACTGTAAAAAAAGAATCTATCAAATCAAACATTGACACAGGCTTGCTGGGTAGGTTATCCACTGTTTCCCTCTGTTCTACTTGTCTTCAATATGTCCTTTGAGTATCAAACTCTGGAATTCCTTTCTCAGTGTACCTGAGATATTTTAATTGTCTTTTGTTTCCATTAACCTTAAAACTTTCTCATTATTCACATGTTCAGCCTATAATATTCTCAGGATCCTTCTGTAGAACCACATCTCGGTTGTCTCAATTTACCTCTTCATCTATGTGAGGATTTTTTTTTTTTAACATTCACTGCAATATAAGAGGACTGATATCCCATAACAGTTCAGCACTCTTTTCTTCGTTTCTAATAACATTTTGTTTCTTTATTCTTTGCTTATCTTTTGGAAGGCATCTTTTGCTGTCCCACTGTGCCTTCAGATTTGTCATATTTTTGCCTTCTGTTAAAACACTTCCTATATATTTAAAAATTCATATTTACTTGATTTTGATGATTTTCTGAAGAATTATAATACTTAATTTAATGATTGAATAAGCTCCTTGCAAGTTTGAAAGTATTAAAATACCCATGCAGATTCTATTGTGGGGTTAAATATTTGAACTTAACAACTTGAAAAAAAATTATTGCAATGATAGTCATAAGTATGAAAGCAGGTGATCTTACAAAAATTGTCTCTTCTGTCTTTTACATATGCTTTCTTTTTCTCATTAAAATGAAACAACAGCTATATCTTTTTTACAGTTTATTTTTTTCCCCCTTCACAATCAAAATGGAATGGTTCATTATTTATTTGAGGTAATGGCAGGGCATTATGTACATGTTAACTAGTTTACTAACTTAATAGAACAATAAGCAAACTTATAAAGGGTTTTACTTGTTCAATATAAAGCAGTTTGTAAGGTCAATGAAAGGAAATAAGAGTAGAAAATAGTACCATTCTTTCTTCTGAGAAAATGTTTGTCTAGAAAATCATTCTTACTTTGGCATGGGGGATAATTTTATAACTAATTTAGCCACAGTCCTGTGGTCTTTCTTTTTTCCTTCACACTTGGCTGGATAAGTTTTTGTTTAACAGCATATCAACTCCTCATGGATCATTTCATGCTGGAATTCTATTTTCTGATCATGTGGTAATTTTTTTTTTCTCCAAAAATGTATTGCTGATAATTTTTTGTAATGTATTTCTATATTTTCATGTTGTGACCCCAGTTTGGAAGTTCACTCTTTGCCCATAGCTGGGACCCTAACATGTGCTACCACCCCAGGTTAAGGTGAACCTGAGAATAAAAGAAATTAAGAAATGGTTCCATGCTCTTCAAAACCTTCCAATCACAGGCGTTGCTACCGAATGTAGTTTATCATCATACCCAGGCTGGCTACGACTTGTACTGTCTTACAATAAGATTAATACTTAGATGTAATTTTGCCAGAAAAATCTAATCTAAAAAAATTTTTTATTTTTTTTTTTTAATTTAAAAAAAACAGGAAAAACTTTATTTGAATTTTTTTTTCTGGGTTTCTTTCAGATACCCTGGTGTCCATATTGAGAATTTCACTACATCTTGGCGGAATGGTTTGGGATTCAATGCACTCATACATGCCCACAGGTAAGATAACAAATTTTAATAAGTTGTTGACTGGGGAATACTGGTTACTTTGAGAACTAATATAGCTCGTTCTGCTAAGCCCAAATACTTTGGAATACATTGCTGATGATTTGGGAGTTTTTTCCTGCAGATTTTGTACGTTGCATCCGAAGTCCATTGATGGGGGGTGCCTGTAAATGAGAGGTTTGTCTGTATTTCAATAAATATATGATGAAACCTACTAAAATAATTTTTCCACAAAATATCCTTGTAAAAATTATATGAAGGTGTATGTTGTGCAAAGGCAAATATGTATATCATACACAATTTAGTTATCTGAAAAGTAATACGAAGTGAAGGAAAAAATTCTGATGACTAACAATGATACAAATTAAGGATTTTGTCAAAAATATTATTGAAAAATTGTCAACATTTTAGCATGTTTGGAAAGTAATAAACATGTGATCATTTTTATTGATTGCAGTGTAACAAAGTAAATTTTTTATTTCACATTTTAAAATCTCTCCCCACACCCTTGACAAAAAAAAAAAAAAAAGTTTGAAAGACTGTGTCCAGTTGCTTCTTAGAATTTGAATATTCTGCAACTTATGAAATGTTCTTGTGATCAAAGCAAATGAAAGTAAACCCACTAACAAAAAAGATCTAATTTCTATTCCCACCACAATCAAAAAAATGAAATCTGAACTAGTCATAGGATTCTATCTCAGAGCCATTAGAATATATAGTCGAAAATACCTAGGTAAAGAACAGAAATACATTGAAAAAACATTTAGACTTCACTATTCATATCACTCCATCCTCAATGCTAGAAGATCGGCATACAAAGTCCACAAATCCAGAGAACTGATAATACTAACATAAAATTCATAATCTTGCCCTCTAACACTCTACAAAATTTGTAAATAAATTTGTTATCCCTAATATTAGGATCATTACCACTACATCCAAGACATATATAATTAGGAAGAAAAATAAATCTGACTCTGATTCCAGTACTTAACAAATAAATATCTTATGTCAAAGCTCTTATATTGGTGGGACATCTCAAAATCTAAAAGCCTGTATCTATGAACATGAAAGGGATTTACGTTTAGAGAGCCATTTAAATTAGCTTGTAATACACAGGAACAAAACTGACCATAACTTTGATTTTATAAGTGCCTCCCTAATTTAAAAAAAAAAAACAATCTTTTTGTCAAAAGTACTTTGAGGGATTATGAATAAATATTTTACCAACTATAAACACGCATCAAAAACACATTACATGACCAACCTTTACTGAATCCATTCTTAAAGAATCTAACTTCTGTTTATTTAATATACATTATCATATGAATCCCACACAGACAAAGTAGAATTACACTTGTATACATAAAGCAGTATTTATGATTTTTCAGTTAGGCTAGGAATATTTTATTTTCTTGGAACTTCGAAAGGACGTCATCTCTCCTTGAATTCAGAATGCCATAAATTATATTAACGTAAGTTATATACATCTAAAACTTTATTAACTAATGAAAATCAAACAACACAAAAATAAAAAATACAAGAATTTCTTTCTATCTCATTCTCTGATGCTTGAATAAAACTGAAACCTGTTTGATTGATAATTGATTCTTATTTTATCAAATGAAAATCCATAGGTTCTAAATCTGTCACATATAGAGTATAGAAGAACCTTCTATTATAATGATCTTATTTTTCCTGGGCCCTGTTTATTAGTGTGTGCCCTTGCATTGTTATGGTGCGTGCTGAATAACCCTTTTTCTGTTTAACAAAATGGGACACTTCCAAAATAATGTTTAGATTACACAATCAACTTGCTAGCAATAAACATCTGCAGTGATGGTCCTTCCATGTTTCAACAGTTCATGATAGATGGCACCTTTCATATTTGAGAAAAAAGGGCTTCTGTAGATGGGGTTTGGGTTTTTGTGCTTGTTTCTCATATTGTATTAAGCCTGTTGTATATATTTCATCATCTGTAACAGTGAGATGAAAAAGGTTCACATTCCTGGTTATGACTGCCATAGTGAAATGTTTGGTTCTCAAGTGAAAGCTAGTGAGGAACCCAAAGTCCCTTTTTGGAAGTTTTCTCAAACTCAAACATGCACCATACACTGTTGGACGAAAGTGATGATAAACAGATTCTAGATGCTGTTTTGTCCTAATAAACCTGGATTGATTGAAATATAATTTAAAATGACTGTAAACATGTTAGTATTATTTTTAAATTCATCAGCCTAAAAATATTTTCTTATTACCTTGAATTCTCTCGTACTGTTTGTCTGATGTCTTATTACATATGAGCAAACTTTTATGTATAATCCCTCCATTTCCCACTAGCTTGTTATGTATGATACATTTCATACTGCACCAAACATAAAAAGGACTTCTGTGGATGTGGTCCTTGATTTTGGAATTAGAAATGGTTTCTCATTTTGTGATATTCACTATCTTTTTTTTTTTTTTTTTTTTTTTTTTTTGTCTTCTGTTGACATGCAAAACTCATTTTTCATCATCTGTAACAATGTGATAAAAAAAAGCATAAGATGGCTGCACATAGTGAAACATTGTTTGGTTATCAAATAAAAGTTCATGAGGAACCCAAAGTCCTTCTTTGGAAGTTTTCCCAATTAATCTCAAACATGCTCTATACAATGTTGGATAGAAGATATGATAAATGAATTCCCAACACTGTTTTGTCCTAATCAGTCATGGTTCTGAGTTACCTGAATTAAAATTTATAACAGTGAAATAATGACTTTGTAAACATCTTTTTTAGTATTTTTTTTATTTCATTTGTATAACAATATCTTCATATTTCCTTTCATACTATTTTTTGCCATCTCGTTTCACAGGTTGGTCAAGTTTTTTTGAATTCTGATTCATTGACATAAACTTGATTTCTATGTATTGTATCATCATTTATTCTTATGCATATTTGCTTGTTGTAATTCCTGTCTGCATCAAAATCATCAATTTTGTTGCTTTATCTATATTTTTGTTTATGTAATATCTGATACATTTCTATATATCAGACTAAAACCAATAACAAAAGCTGAATAATATTGGCTAGGTTATGTATATACTGTATATACTCACAGATCATGCAACCTTTGAAGATCTAATTTTGAAGCTAATTTGACCACAGTAAATGGATATATAGTTTGTTCAATGGTGTAGCCTGGGACAACAGTACATATGCTGTCTTGTGTGTGATGTAACTGCCTTAAAATTAGCTTCAAATTTTGGTCTTCAAAAGTCACATGATATGGTAATAATTTTTAAAAAATGATCCGTGTTTCAATAATATTAGAGTAAATGAGTCAATATATAATTAGGTTGTCATAAATAATTTTGTTTATAAACTTTACTTTAAAAAAAAAACATTTTACTCGATTATTCTGGTAGGTTTCTATCAGCAGTTCAACTTTACTGAAGTCCCGTTCATCAAAATATGTGTGCGTGATAAGTTCCAGTTTAGTTTGAATTAAACCATAATGAGACGGAAAAGACATAATATTTACATAATTCCATGTACCGTATTTCTGAGTTCTTCAACCCCTAAAACAAACCTTGAAAACTTATCTGGGACCTTCAAAAAAAGATCCCAGATAAATATGGAATAAACCTAATTATAGAGAAAATTCTTTGATACTAGACAAGCTCTTTAGCCTTTGTACATATTTTTACTAATTACTACTTAAGTACAGTAATAAGTGCTGTATATACTCACAGATCATGCAACCTTTGAAGACCTAATTTTGAAGCTAATTAGACTACAGTAAATGGATATATAGTTTGGTCAATGGTGTAGCCAGGGCCAGCAGTACATATGCCAATTTTATATCTCTTGTACAATTTGACCTGCTTAAAATTAGTTGCAAAATTCCCATGATACGGGAGTATATACAGTAGATACCGCAAACACCAAAAATCTAAGTTGTCCATCTATCTTCAGTGTTTCTTGAGATAGAATTGTAATAAGCAATTGTTGTTTTATACATATGATTCCATCAATAAAAACAAGCCTGAAAGTCATTTCTGAGAGACAAAATGTGTTATGTGGTATTCAAATACCAATTTTTAGTAACTATTGCAGTTAATAAATTGGTGCTATACACATGAAGCAATCTTGCAAGCATTTATAATTTAAATTTTTAACAGTTCATATGAAAATTAAAACAAAAACAATGTCAGAGGAGATGATATGAAATAGGATGTTTTATTAAAACAAACATTTTTAGCACTTGGACTTGCAAATCCTTGACATTTATAGTCTTTATCAACTGTCACATTTACAACTGCCCAGCTGCAACAGATGCATATAGAATTTAAAATACATAATCTGGAATACTGTAATAAAAGAAGGATCTTGTCCAAAATGTAGTATAATGTCAGTAAAGATTAAAACCTGTTCACTTCTAATTGATAGCAAAAAACAAAATACAATACATTTGAATGTGGAGTAATTGTTAGTAAGATAACTCAATGGACCTTCCTAATCTCTGAACTTACATCCAAAAAAATGAATCGAAATACAATGTTTTTGCCTGTTGATGTTCAAAAGAGTTGACAAGTCAGCTTAATATTTAATCATTTGACCCCAAGCAAGGCAATAAAGCGACTAAGATGCAATAGGTTACCAAGTGAGAGAATGTGAAAAAAAAATGTTAAGGAGAGAGAACAATAAAAAAAAAAAAAAAAAAAAAAAAACAGTAATTAAGACAGAAGATAATGATTAATATTGCATTTAAATTTTTGAACATCAAAGTTACTGGAAAGCAAGAAGTATGAAAGAAACTGTTAGTATAGAAATTAGTTACATCTAGACATTTCAACTGTAAAATGATGAGACCATGCCACCAATCTAGTACAGTACTTAAAATTCATAAATTCTAGGTATCAAAGAGGAAAGTTCATCAGAACAATTAGCATGTAAGTAATTATAGAAAAGGCACAGGGAAGCTACTTTATGAAGGTGGGAAAATGACTAAAGTTGAGATGCCAAGTCAGGACCAATAATATTGCAGTCATTATGTTTGTCTTTCAGTATGATCATTGCTTTATAAACTTTCAATCCTATTCATTACCAAAGCATACAGCCATATCCTCTTGAAACATTGGTCCTTATATGATCACTAGTTAAACTATTGAGTCTGATCTGTAACTAGATGAGTGACTTGGGAATATGAGGTACTGTAAACTTAGATGTACAGGTGGTATAATAGATAACAGCTCAGAACTTGAAATTGGAGCAGTTCTAATTCTAGTTAAGTTCATATTCACTTATTCATATCCTTAGGCAGGTATGGATTAATTTCTTCACCCTCCAGCTATGGGTTAATTAAAAGTTGTATCAGTAATTTATCTCCTGAAATTCTTAGAATCTAAAAATATTCACTGGCTTTAAATAATCTGCAAAATAAGACTAATAACAAAATCAATCAAATTCATTACTATTATGGTAATTTACCCATGCATGCATGGACTCTCCCAGCTATAAATAGGAGCAGGTACTGCCTTTTGGAGAAGGAAGTTTCCAGCAGTTAGCTCTGACAGTCAGACAGAACATTCTTGCTGTAACACTTGTTTGCATTACTGTTTCTGTTAATATATTGGTTTCACTTAATTCCTCTTTTGTGTCTTTATTTCTGGTCCTAACAAGGCCACAACAATTACCAAAAGTTAGAAGTTTCAGGACAAAAGTAATGTCCAAAGATCTCATCAGTTGCTGTGAAATTAAGTGCATAAGTGGAAATAGTTTTTGAAGAACCAATCTCCTTAGATTTGGAGAGTCCTTCATGGAGTTTGTTTTAAATATTTGAAGCAATTACCTTTTGTGTTTGTGTCTATAAAGAAAATTAACCTCGGCTGACTTGGAGAAAATATGAATTGAGAAAGATATTTATCACAACACTAACAAAGAATTAAATAACCAATGTAAGAAATTTTTAACAGATTGCAAACAAAGCATCCTACCTGCTGATTTTTTTTCCTCTGATCTTTCAAGAGATCCTAAGCAAAAAAAAAAAAACATCTGTTTTTAAAAGGCCAAGTAGTTATGCTGCTATGTGTATCTAAATTTATATCAGTAGAATGAAAACTTGTATGAAATATCTTAAATAAATTGTTAGAAACTGAGGAAATTATCAAATTTGTCTTATATTAACCAAGGCTATATTTCAGAAGTTCAGAACATTAAATTTTTAATTTTAACTAAATTTTCACCCAATATAAGGCCCAAGAGCCACTCAAAATCTTAGTAAATAGGGTTGTTATAGGAACATAGAAGGTAAGTGCAGATTATGAGGATACATATGATAGGTAATGGCTGACTCTAAACTTGAAGAGTGTAGTGTTCAAGGAATCATTCTCTTGAAAGTCTGTTCTATAAAGCTGTTTCTCTAGGAAAGAGCTGCCTGACTAGAATTTCCTTTTTATTAATGGAAAATAAAGGGATTGGTTGGTCAAGGATATTTTAACTCCCTGTATGTGGCATGGTGGGTGTTAGCTGTAAATATTTGACTATGGAACTAGGGAATGTAGCTCATCAGAACATATTCTATGAAAATAGTGATAGTTGTGAGAGGCTTTGGACGTCTGTGGGAAAGGTTTTGAGGTGGAAAGTAATTAATCTATAATTATAATGCTGCACAAACTCTTTTGAACTCAAGGTTGAAAAGAGGGGTTTGGGCAGCTACCATTCAGATATGGTAGCATACACCATATTTTGGTTTGATCACAGCTTTGTAAAGATAAAGCGTTTCAGGTACTTTTCAGAGTGGCATAAAGTGTTGGCCACTTTTCCAGCTTCTTTAGTAATGGATTGTATATATAAATTCCACTTGAGGTCTGGGGTAAACTTGATTCCCAAAGATACTCAAAGCAAGGAGACTAATTAAGAATACAACCATTCATTGTATCTGGTAACATTTTAGGGTCAGATTGATGATAAAAAAAAATTATTACTTTGGTTTTTGAAGTCTTGGAAGTTACAAGTAATAATGACATTGAAAATTTCCAGCAACCTGTTCTATAAAGGCAGATAATCTTTAGGAACCTATTTTGCTTATTTTCTTTTCAATCTGAGGATAGAAACAAATCACTTCCTAGTATAAAAAAAGAAACCATTTTGATAATTTAATAGAAAACATTTGAGATATTTCCAGATTGAAATCCTGTTCTCTTCATATTTTTGTTTAGAAGCATGATGCTTTTGACTCGTGTCATCAGCTGTGTTATGGTTTCTTAGTCACATTAGAAGTGAATTGCTGCAGTCAAGATTCGATGGAAGACCTATAAAATTTATGACTAGAAGATTTGCCACATTTTTAATTTGAAGACAATTTCTTTTGTCAGAATAAATTATGTTCATCTCAAAAAACCCTCTTTAAGCTTCTGCAGAATTTATCACAATGGTATTAGATTTTAGCTGTTATATATTGGCTATTAATATATGATTATTTTTGGATAATCCAACAACCGGTTTGCTAAGCTTTCATAATTTTAAGAACCTGTTTGCATAAACCGGTAGGATGCCATTACTGGTTATAATCCAGTTCCACCACACTCCCTTGATCTGAGAGAGCTAAGTCAGATGTGAGATCAGTTGCTATGCTGTGGTGATGGTTTTGGGAGGTGCACTCATACACTGGTATCATTTGCATAGATTTACTTGCTAATAATATTCTTGGTTAGATTAATATAAAGCAGAAAGATCATAGGGCTGAGTAGTGAGCCTTTTGAGATGCCTGCATTGATCTCATAAGCTTCAGAAACATGGCCATTGATAATGATCTTCAAGGACAAACTTGGCAGGAAGGGGTTGATCATTGTAAGGATGCAAGAGATTTCCTAGCAAGAGAGTTTGCATATCAACCTCCTATGCCAGAATTTTTCAAAAGCCCTTTTAGATTTTTTTTTTTTTTTTTTTTTTTTTTTTTTTACTTGTGTTCACCCAATAAAAGGCACAAGCACCACTCGAGGTAGAGGATTACTTCGTGCTGTAGTATTAGCATAAGAAAGGGCAAGAAGTGAACTGGAAATCCAATCTCAAGCAGGAAACAAGGGATAAAACTCTACTCCCATTAAAAAAAAAAAAAACTAGGGTAGTGTGTGAACTGGACAATAAAACATATCAACTCCTATTGGGAGAGAAGAAAAAAAAAAATTAGTGAATAAAATTTCATACCTCAGTCAGATGTTAGATGTATAGAATTGAAGTAGACTTTAGAAGTGTTGTATCATCGAGATGAATGATACACAAAAGAATGAGTGTTTAATATATTTATTCAGCACCAGTATCCAGTGCTAATGGATACATACAAAAAACACAGAACAATAAGTTACAAAACAATGAACAAGACAACTTACAAGGAATAGAGGAGGGTCAAATGCTGTATAGCCAAATGAAGATCAGTTTGAATATTAATCAGCTTAGTATCAACTAATTAATCAATTATTGAAGTCCTTAATCATAGACTATTTAAGTCTATGAGCCAGTCCATCTGGTAGAGTGCTAAAGGGCTGCTAGCTACTCTACAAGAAGGAACTGGAAACTCACTCTAAAACAGAAAGGAACAGATAAACCTCTACACCTGTTCAAAATACCAGGGAGTAGTGTGAACCAGATTGAGTGCTTCAATGATTCTGTGTAACAGTTATGTCAGTAGTAATATATATAGTGTTCAATAATCTAAAAATTTCTTTAAAAAAAACTAACCTAGGGTAAAGCTGGAATCTTATTCCAAAATGTTAAAGATAAACATTAAAATGTTTTTTTATTTTTCTTTCAGTCTTTCTTTTGTGTGTGTGTGTGTGAGAGAGAGAGAGGTTGTCTCCTCTACACGTCATAATTATAATCTTGGAACCACTATAAACCATTTTTTAATTGTGTGGCTAGCATGAAACTGATAAATGGAACATCACTGTCACATAAGCATACCATTGTTAATTTTTGTTTTTCTGGAGAAAAAAAAAAAAAAAAAAAACTGAATCATGTTTCCATTGTTAGTTAACCTCTTTTTAAATTTACAGTATACAAGATGGTGCTGAAAAGTTATGGGCCTGACTCACTTCCTAAAATAACTGTTTAAATGATCAAAATTCTGACCCCTTTTTTTGGTTGGGTGGGGGGATACATCAATCTCAGAAATTTCCAGAACTCTCTCCTATAACAAACATAGTTTTTGTTCATTACATAAAATTTTTTATTTATATTCTATTTATTCAAATAATTGAAAATAAAAGCAGTAGTAGTAGTTGTTCTTCTTGTTCTTCTTCTTGTTCTTGTCCTTGTTGTCCTTGTCCTTGTTGTCCTTGTTGTCCTTGTCCTTGTTGTCCTTGTTGTCCTTGTCCTTGTTGTCCTTGTTGTCCTTGTCCTTGTTGTCCTTGTTGTCCTTGTCCTTGTTGTCCTTGTCCTTGTTGTCCTTGTCCTTGTTGTCCTTGTCCTTGTTGTCCTTGTCCTTGTTGTCCTTGTCCTTGTTGTCCTTGTCCTTGTTGTCCTTGTCCTTGTTGTCCTTGTCCTTGTTGTCCTTGTCCTTGTTGTCCTTGTTCTTGTCCTTGTTGTCCTTGTTGTCCTTGTTGTCCTTGTCCTTGTTGTCCTTGTCCTTGTTGTCCTTGTTGTCCTTGTTGTCCTTGTTGTCCTTGTTGTCCTTGTTGTCCTTGTTGTCCTTGTCCTTGTTGTCCTTGTTGTCCTTGTCCTTGTTGTCCTTGTCCTTGTTGTCCTTGTTGTCCTTGTTCTTCTCTTTCTTGTTGTTGTTGTTGTTCTTCTTGTTCTTGTTCTTCTTGTTCTTGTTCTTCTTGTTCTTGTTCTTCTTGTTCTTCTTGTTCTTCTTGTTCTTCTTCAACAAAGACTAAATTGACTAGGGCATTTCAAGGCAAGAATTTTCTGTAAAGTGCCCATTATCAAGACATAGAGCATTAATAGTAATAAAAATTAAATAGGCATTTATATTACTTCTATGAATTTTGTAGATTATATCTACTTTTAAGGGAGATTTGACACCAAAATGATACACCACCTGGCATTATCAACAGTTTGAGTAAGGTCAGTACACTCAAACTTTTGGTTACAATGTCCTGTGACCCTGAAAACATTTCATGGCCAGTTCCTGGTACCAAACTTTACTCACAAGGATTAGGTCAACCTGTAATTTGGGTTTCAGTTCCTTTTCAAAGATGCCCTGTGCTGGGATCTCCTCCCCAAGCAAATAATGTCATCTTGACAGTGACTGTTGAGATTTGAATCACTCATGGTTGGAAAGCAAAACTTCTAACGACTTGACCATGTCTATACTCTCTGGAATTCAATGACTATCAATAGATTGCTATCTAACAGTAAAATCTTTACTCAGAAATTCTGACCAATTTTTTAATATGAACTTTCTTGATAAATTCTATATTTAATGTGTTGCTTTTCCTCTGTAGATATTAAAATAAAAATTCTTTAATTTATTTTATTTTTTTGTTTTTACTAGACCTGACCTGATAGCCTACGAAGAACTTATCCCATCTGAACACATCCAGAACCTTAACAATGCTTTTAATGCTGCTGAAAAGATGGGAATACCAAAAATGCTGGATGCTGAGGGTAAGAAATATTTTGAATACTACCTTTACTTTTACTAATATCTGATTTCAGTTACCTGCTGAATAATTTGGAATATAATATGAATTTGGATATAATAAAAGTAAGCTGTAAAATGTCACTAAAGTGAAAAGATGTAGTTCTCCATAATGAAAGGAAAAAACATACTATTCTTTTATCCATTTTTTATTACCCTATATTGTTACAATTGCTTTTTTTTAATTTTTTTTTTTTTATTAATACTTCCTGATATTACAATCTTATTGTTCTTGAGTTATAAATTGAACTTCATTATGGGTATGTATACAAATATAAGAAAGCACTATATATATAGGATTTAGTACTATTTGCAGTTTTTGGTATTTGCTTAGGTTCTAAGAATGTGCACCCCATGGATAAGTTGGTTATCTTGTTAGTAATATTGAATAAAATTAGTAATGTTAATAAGTATATATATATACAAATCCAACTGTAAAACCAGTCATTTCAAATTGAAATACTCATGGTCCAACAGAAAGAATTTAGAAGACTATAAACTAGCTCAATAACTTATACAGTTGTCTGTACTGAGTAATAAAAGAAACAACATCACTTAAAGACCATTAACACCAGCAACTAATAAGATGGATAGTGCATATAACTCTGAAAAAATGATGACATTGTCAAGATGTTGACATACCATATGACTTCAAAGAAAAGGTTAGGAAGAAAACCTCCAATACTGAAAAGAGTGATAGTAATAATTAGACTTGAGAAACCAATTTGTTTTAAGGGGAAAATTTTATAAAATTCAACTGAAAGTAGCACTTGCTGCTCAGTCAATGAATGTCCAATTTTTTCTAATAAGGAAATGGCTAATATTACCATTATAATAAATTTGAATTTCTTGTGAATCTGCAATATTTCTCCCCCACCCACAAAAAATTTTGAATTTAAAAAAAAAAAAAAAAAAAATTTAAATTTTAGATTAAAACTCATCACATACTACATGCATATTTAAACATTTAGTTTAAGGATAACATGTCAAAGTAAATAAAATGTATTTCTAAAATAGACTATATTTTTCAATAGAAAAAGCCTTATATCACTAAAAACAACCAGTCAAGTAAAGGGTGTTCTAATAACTTGGACCGATTTTTAAATGTGAATTAAGTTTAAGCATCTAATGATTTTCTTTTCCTTTCAGATTTAACAACTTAAGTCTTTGGCAATTTCAACCTTGGAAAGATTAACAATCAAACAATGTGTCAAAGTTTCAAAAGTGCAATTGGAAAAATTGTTCATAAATTCAAATAAACTGGGTTGGTGGCAGATGTGAAAACACCATTGCGTGCTCATTTACGACATTCAGCTGAAAACATTGCTGCAGTGCATGAGAATGTGGCCAAAAATCTAGACCCCTCTATTTGTCATTGCATGCAGGAAATGAACTTCTTCACAACATTACAGAGTTTTCATTTGCACTCTTGGTTGGTCAATTGTGTTGACCAAAAACATTGCGAAGTGTGCAAAATGCATTTCTGTTTGAACATCCATTTTCATAATAGGCTTCAATAGATTTAATACGTTTGATTCCATGGTGGAAATTGCTAATGACTTTTGTTAAATCTGAAAGAAAAAAAAAAAAATCAATAGACGCTTAAACTTAATTCACATTTAAAATCAGTCCAAGTTATTGTTCAAATAGTTTTACGATGGTTTTTATGCATTGTAAAAATCTCCAACATCTGGTTGCCCCACAAAAAAAATCCGTAAATTCTGTGATCGGCCACTTTGTATATATTGATATGGCCTTTTATGACATTTTACTTGACATTTTTATAAAAATGAAATATTCATACTTGCTGTTGTCCAAATCCAGGGCCTTCTCCCTCCCTCCCTTTTTGAAGGGACCCCTCCCTTATTGGCCATGTTTTCAGGACTTTAACTGTACTCACTACACTTGGCCAATTGTGAATTGGTGAGGCTATTTAACTCGTAGTTGGGGTGAATGGCCATTGACTCTGAAGAGTTCATCTGCCATTTAACAGCTCTTATTTTTGTTCTACTCGGATTACCCAAGGTTAAAATTCAAAGTTATCCTTCTCCTAGACAAATTGCCACCCAAGGCTAGAGGACCCAGTCTGTCCTGCTATTTACCCATAGCTGGGTGGAGAAAGAAGAAATAGTCATACCTTTGGCTCTCCAATTCCTCAATCTGTTATCCACTGTGCCTTCATCTTAAAAAAATTAAAAAAACATTTGGCAATGACCTTTGTAAATATTTCCTGAACAATACACAGACCGAATATAGTATTTCATTTCTGAGATGAGTAATTGTTAATATTCTTGTTTTATGACTGAACTCCTGATCACTAGATGATGATTACTGTCATCTTGTCAATGCTTAGATCTGGTAATGACACACCATTTCAGCAGGAATAATAACTGATATCACAGGGACAAAATATCAATCAACAGATCTCATATCAGACAATGGACACCTGATGATGACAAGAAGGCACTTGGTCAAAACATGGTCTCTGTAGTAACGTCAATATCCACCAAGATGAGAACAGTCAGTTACGTGTAATGCATGATACATGCTTAGGCGATCCTGTATCTTTCAATACATGACTGACAAGGCAAATTTTTTTTCCTGCAGTAGGTTGCCATTTCTTTCTATAGTAGACCAGCTGCCATCCAAGGTCTGTCCTGCTATTTACTCATAGCTGGCGGGAGAAGAGGATTCATACCTTTCCCAAGGGTATTAGCATGTAAGTGAATGTAATGGATTTGACTGGAATTCAAACTTGGCTCTCTGATTCCTCAGTCCAAGCTGCTCCACTCAAGATGAAAACAATAATTCAAAATAATACAAGAACACAAACTGAATCTTACTTTTAAAGCCATTATGAACTTTTGAGCAGAGCCTGATATGCTTATCTAATGCTTTAGATTACTTTCCTAAGGCTAAAGAGATTCAACTACCCTAATATTTTATCCATAGCTTACAAGAGATGGGAAGAATTGAAATCATACCCTTTCCTAAGGGTAAATGGGTGGTGTAATGGATAGCAGCTCAGAAAGAGAAATTAGAGAACAGTTCAAATTCCAATTGCATTCATTACATTCATTTGCACACAAATATGAATCCATCTCCTTCCCATAGCTATGGGTTAAATAGGACTATTATCTGGAAAAAAAATCATTGTTCTCCAAAACATTGTTAATGTAATATATACTCACAAAAAAAATTGTTCTCACAATCAAAAATGTTTTGGCTTTCGATAACCTACCAAAGTTCGATAAGCTATAAAATCAATCAATCCCAAGAGTAATTCTGTGTAAGGAATGCAAACTATCCCAGCCAGGTTTTGAACTATTCAGTGATAGCATTCTCTGTGCTATTAATGGGAGGGGAGCAGGTATGATGCCGATGGTTGGGAGTGGGGGGTGCCTGGGTAGTGCATGACGCTGATGGTTTGGGGGGGGGGCGACTAGCACATGACACCGATGATAGGTTGCCCGGGTAATGTATGCCGCCGATGGTATGGGTGCCCAGGTATGATACTTGTAAATACATAAAATTTGACATTTCATCAAATCGTACATTTTTAATACAGCTTTTGAAATAGATATTTGCTCCAAACCAACCTCTTCCAAACAAAGCATAGAATTTTATCTGCTATTTGATGTAATATACAGAAGATTATATTAATTTTAACAATGTCTAACAATATGAATTTTTTTTTTTTTTTTTTTTTCTTGTCAGATGTGGATGTGCCAAAGCCAGACGAAAAAGTCATCATGACTTATGTGTCAGCATATTATCATTATTTTGCAAAATTAAAATCTGAAATGACAGGTGGCAAAAGAATCGCAAAGGTAAATTTTGTTTTTTGACCTGTCCAATAACATGTCTAAGGTCATTTCATGAATTAAACAATTTGTAAATTTGTGCTGAAGGGTTCTAATATGCTAATTTATTTGATCTTGTAATCTACTATTGAAGTAGTACATGCATGATAGCTCCAAAGTTTGGGGCTCCCATTTGGATTTAAGTTTGAGGATATGGTGAACTGAATATGTGAACAATGGCAGTTTGAGAAAATGGAAACAAAATATACTTTGAATGGGAACCTTGGAGGTTGAAACATGCTTCAAATCATAAGATGACCATGGGGTATATTGAAGTCACGAAGGATTGAGGGTGACAGCAGAAAGACAAAATATACTAAGGGCTACCAAGGATAGGAAATTGTTGAAGTGCTACTTTAATCAAAACAATTTACTCGCAAGATCATCCACAATAAATTTGGGTCCAGGTTTATATTTTTTAACATTTTTGACAGATCTATTATCACAATGTGAAATATTTGATAACAAATGTGATGGAAATAAACAAAATGAAAAAAAAATCTAAATGAAATCAACTAAATTACATACCCAGAACATTTTAAATCTTAAATTCCCAGTATCTATTGTTCATATGCATGTTTAGTCACATCAATGTAAACATAGCCTGATGAAGCCCTAAATGGTAAAACAAAACCTTTTTCCACTTTGTTTTTATATATATATATATATATATATATATATATAAAATGACCTGATGTGAAGTACCATTCAGCTACAGAAAAGTGTCTGATAAGCAAAGTTTGTAAACAGTAATTTGGACTTTGTTAACCACACACACACATATATATATATATATATATATATATATATATATATATATATGGACAAAGTCCGACAATTATTTTAAGACATTTTTATGTTTATACATTCTTTTTATAGATACAAATATTTAAGTAAATGCTCTGTTTATAATAAACAATATTAAACATTTTTTTCACAGAAAATATTCATCCTCCGACAGGATTCGAACCTGTATCCTATACAGAACTGTCATTTAGCTGTCGGAGGACGAATATTTTCTGTGAAAATTTCTGACATTCAGGCCAGTAAATGTTGTTTAATACTGTTTATTATAAAACAGAGCTTTTACTTAAATATTTGTATCTATAAAAAGAATGTATAAACATAAAAATGTCTTAAAATATATACACACACACACACACACACACACACTGTAGTTATGAGACATTTTCTTTTTTTTTTTTTTTTTATTATTGTGTATTTAATATCAGTGGTGCTTATGCAATTGAAAAGAAAATTAAACAAATTACTGAACGCTTCTTTGTTGTTAAAGTTGACTTTTGTATTAAAAAAAAAAATTAAGCAACTTTATTGCTAATTCTTACAATTGAATAAAATGTTTACTTCCAAATTTTCAATAATTCCTCGATTAATGCTCATTTGATTAGTTTGATTAAATTTTTATATATCAAAATTTGATTAGTGTGTACATAATACTTGAATAGTGCAGTAAAACATTATTCAGTTTAACCATAATAATTGAAATGTTTTTTTTATAGTTACTGATTAATTAAAAACTTTTGTAAAATTTAAAAATAGGTGATTATTTTGTTTGTCAAGTATTACGTTATTTAAGTAATTACAGCAGTGTTCTGTAGAACCACATTTTTGTTGCCTCAAGTCTTTGTCTCTGAGGATATTGTCCAGTATTCAATAGCATGTAGGAGGATATTAAATAATAATGATCTTTTCTTCGTAACAAAGTTTTTCTGTCTTAAAACTTAAAAAAAGATATACCCAAAGAGTAACTTTCCAAATATAAAAGTTGAAATTTTGTTTTTCTGAAATCCAAAATGTATTTTACAGATTATCAGCAATGCATTGACTTCAGAGAAAAACCAGAAGACCTATGAGACTCTCACGACTAAATTACTTGATTGGATTAAGCAGAAAATTGAAGAACTCAACAATAGGGATTTCCCAAATTCTTTTGATGGCATTAAAGAAAAATTTGTTGAATTCAAGCAATACAGAACAGTTGAAAAGCCTCCAAAGTAAGGAAATTATGAAAATTTGTGTACTCATTTGAAAGTTTTTGCATAATTTCTTCTCTTGAAATACCTTTTTACATTTCTTTCTGCATGGATGTACAACAGTTATTGGCACAGAAATTGGAATTGGTGGGATGAGTTCAACTTAAGGTCTGTGGTTTATACTGCAACTATGCTGAGCAAACCTTAGTTATAGTTTCTGGGGGATGGTGTACTATCAGTAGTTGAACAAGGTCAGTAAGCTCGAAATATCTGTCATAATATTTTGTGCCTATGTATTAGTACAACCATCAATGACTTCCAAAAAGTTTCATCTACCCATCTACAGATTATTGCAGGGTAGGTGCTTATATAAAGGCAACATGGGCTCCTCAAGGTGGTGTAATGGTTAGCAAACTTGTCTTGCCAGAACAATTATGACTGTGTAGTGAGTTCGATCCTCACTGGGTGCCCCATACTTTCAGCCTTGTGCCACATCAGATCTACGCTTGGAAAATCACTATATAAAGACAACTCTAAATAGATTGCCAACCAAAGCTAAAGAGCTCCTATCTGCCCAAAAGGTAAGGACTTATGACGTCATGCTAGCACAACTATGAACAAGTTCCAAACAGTTTCATGTAACCAATTTCACCCACAAGGCATATTGTTTTCAGGCACTTTCCACCAGTGCATGCTGGGATTGTTTCCACAGCTTGACATTATCAGGAAGTCACCTTTGACAAATTGACTGATGTTTGAACTCCTATCTCATGGTCAAAATTCTAAGCACTTAACGACATGAAATTTCAATAAATCTTTTGAATTGCTCGTTTTTTTTTTATTTTTGCTTGTGTTATGACTTTTTACTTATTTTTATGCAACCGTCTTTACCTGCCTTTTTCTATATCAAGATGTCTTTGCATTTGTTGCTGCATCTCCATCTATGACTGCATCTGTTTCACATTCAGCACCATTGTATTTTTTTCATAGATACATCTTTTTGCTTCTTGATACCTGAGCTTCTCAACCTTTTTCCCCCCAATGCAACCTTTTTTGCCCAATGTAACCATTTCACTATGCCAGAATGTCATTCCCCTTTCCAAGATTGTTGGACTCAAAATGGGAATTTCCAATAATATGCATATATTATTGAAAATCCTGATTCTTTTCCATATTAGTAAATGTACATTTACATGGATTTTTTTTTTTTTTTATTAAGGTGTTTTGAAAATTTCATAGCAATAGAATATGTTGATGGATTTTAAACTTGAATACCTATACAGTAATTTGCTTTAAATCATGACTAATTATCAAATAAACTGAGGCATACTTCGATAAATAAAAATTTCAATAGTCCAAGATGAGTCCATATTTGAAGATTTTTTTTTTTTTTTTTTTTTTTTTTTGACACAACTGTAAATTCTGTAAAAGAAAAATAAGTTCTTTTTTTTTTTTTTTTTTTTTCTCTATCTCTACCCACCCAGAAATTCACCCTCTGGGTTGAGAACTCCTGCGCTATACTTTTTTTTTTTTTACATCTATTTTATATCTGGCTGTTTATATATATATATATATATATATATATATATATATATATATATATAATGTGTATATGTTTATCATTTTGCTTCTTTCTGACTAAATTTTTTTTTTTTTTTTTTTTTAATTGAAATATCTTTTTAGGTTTGAAGAACGTGGCACAGTGGAAGTACTTTATTTCAACATTCAGGCAAATTTGAAAGCAAATGGACAAAAGAGTTACGTTCCTCCTGAAGGCAAACTGGTTCATGATATCCAAACTGCATGGACAAGTTTGGAAAAAGCTGAGCATGATCGAGAAGTTGCTCTTCGGGATATTTTTAAGAGGTAAGTTTTTATTTTTCTTATCTTTTACAGCTTAAAATAAGTAAAGAGCACTTCATTAATTTATATCTTAATCTTGGTTGTTATAATCACAATGTTTCAGTAGTTGTACTCTAACCTGATGCTTTCCAAAGGATGGGCAAATTATTAACAGAAAAATATCATTAGAAACAAAGAAGAATACTGAACTGTTATGTAGCATCTGTCCTCATATGATTGTGAATGCTGGGCAAGACACAAGACAAAGCTACAGAAATGACCAAACACACGAGCAACAACACAGTTTTAGAGACAATGGCAACAAAAAGGACTCTTATAGTTAACATCAAGATGAAACAGTTTAAATTTATAGGGCACATAATGAGGAAAGAGGTCTTGGAAAATTTAATACTCATAAAACAGATTGAAGGTAAAACACCCAGGGGAAAGCAATACACAATCTACCTGGCAAGCTTGAGTGAATGGATGTCAGGACAGGTTTTGGAAGAGATAGCAAAAAAGCAAAAGTTATTAAGTGCTAGGATGGAAAATTATGAAGAGCCATGTTTGCAAAAATCCTGAAAGTTTTGAAACTTGAATCTAAAATGGTTAAATAAGAATATCCACAAGAAAGTGAGAACTTTCATACTGAAGCAAAGAGAGCAACTTGTTATACATTGAATAAATTGCAACCTACTCTTAGCATAACTCTTCATAATAGGATTTGCAGAGTAACTGGTCACGCTTAAATGTAACTGGCAGAAAAATTTAAATGTAATGTCAATCGTTCTTCTGTCTCTTTTGTTCTTTTGTTGTTCTTTCTCCATAATAGTGTGTTTTTTTTTTTTTTGTTTTTTTTTTTTTTTCTCATATTCTCTATCACTCAATAACCCCTTGCATTCTACTGGCTTTATTGCCTTGTTTGGGATGAAATGATTAAAAATATATATGGAAGTTCATGAAGGATTGAAATAAAATTCATATATATATATATATATATATATATATATATATATATATTCCAGAATCATTTTCCAACTTATTCAAGTTTGCTCTCTCTACTCGAACATAACTTTCTGTCTTGGAGTAACAAGGTGCCACCTACATTTCATGTAGGATTTCATTTTCAAGTCCATTTTTTACACTGCTCTTTGAACTGTCATAGCTGAAACTCCTCTTTTATGTACCAAACGTCTTATGGTTTGAGTTTGATCTTTTCTAATTGATTTCTTTAGCTCTTTTAGTTGAAATGGTGATCCCTCTTCCTCTTGTGACCTCCTGATCCAGTTTTGAGTGTTCCCTCTTATTAAAACTTATTTACCAATCACTTGATAGTTCTTGAATGGACTTTTTTGAAGATGGAAGCCAGAGTATGAATGTTGGTACCATTTCTGAAGGCCTGAATTTTTTTTTTCCTTTCACCATTGCTCAGTTGAGAGGACAAGTACGGCTGACACAAAATGATTTTAACCTGTTCTCTTTCTAGTTGAAAAACTCAGAGTTTTTCAGTGATTCTTAAAACGGCTGGAATCAAGATGGCTAACCATTTTATCTGAAAACCTGGATAAAGATACTTAATTTTAGTTTTTTTTTTTTTTTTTTTTTTTTTTTAGATATTAAACATTTTGTGGGCTGGACAATAATATTGTAACACAATTGGGGCAATTTTGCTGTTACACCTTTGTGTGTACATAATTTATTTTTTCTGGTTGTTATTTTTATAGATGGAATTTATTTAAATAAATGCTCTGTTTTTAATTTAACAGTATCAATTACGTTTACGTATAGGAATTCAGGTTCAATTCCTGTCAGAGAACACATTTTCTATGAATTTCTTGACCATTCAGGTCAGTAAATGTAATTAATACTGTTTAATTAAAGAACAGAACATTTACTTGAAATAATTCTATCTATAAAAACATAAATGGAAAATATATTAAATAATTTTCGAACTTACCCATTTCATTTTATTTATATATATAAAACACACACTATGAAATATATAGTATATTATATAGTATATTATGAAGAAAATATACGGAAAAAACAAACAAAAATCCTTATATGCAATTATGCTGTTTTAATGTTAATATGTCAACGTTGGACGTTTCGGTCTAATAAACCATCTTCAGGACATATTCATAAAATATAATTAACATTATTAATTCAACATGACAAAGACAATGGACATAAGAACAAGACTTATCCAAACAGATAACTGAAAGTTTTATCTGATCAGCGTTCCGTTTAAACATGATTACGTTATGTCCATCGTCTTTGTCATGTTGAATTAATAATGTTAATTATATTTTATGAATATGTCCTGAAGATGGTTTATTAGACCGAAACGTCCGTTGACATATTAACATTAAAACAGCATAATTGCATATAAGGATATTTTTGTATTTTCCGTATATTTTCTTCATACTGTCGGATCTATATCCATATATTTGCTTACATAGTATATTATATAGTACAATTAAAATTTTAGAGTAATTAGCCAGATTTAAGTGTAATTGGTAAAAATGCCCAACAAGCAGAATTGACAAAGTTTCCAATAAACAATAAGAGAAATGAACAGGCAAAATAATACTAATATTACTAAACATATATATAAGACAAAAGTAGGCAAAGCAACAGTACTAAGGCAAACAGTTCCCAAAGTAAGAATTGTGCAAAAGTGATAGTCAAGTGATGGTTGTGCTCTGACTTTAAGAGAAGAAAGAACAAAAATATGGTGGATGAGACTGAGATGTGGCCAATTTTATTGGCTAGGAAGACATCCCAGCATGCATCTGTATGACTTGTTTACAAATTTTAGGTTGTTTTGTGCACTTTCCCATGCTGATTGGAACCAAAAGAATTTTTATCTACCTTGCTCATAAATGGAAGTATGAGTAATGTCATGGTTGGCATCTTGCAAAGAGAAATTGGCATGTTCAAATTCCACCTGGCTTTGTTCACTTTCACTCAAATACCTAATGATGGAAGATATGCATCCATCTCTTATCACCCCCCTTATGGGTTAAATAGCAGAACAAAATGGGCTCTTGTGATTTTTTTTTTTTTTTTTTTTTTTTTTTTTTTATGGCTTATAAACCATTTGCAGGTTATTTAAAGCCAAAAAATATTTTTAGATTGTAAGATTTGTTTGTAGATAATGACTTACTGATACAAGTACTACTAATTAATCCATAACTGGATAGGGAAAAGGTGGATTCATACCTTTCCCAAGGGTATGTGTGTGTAAGTGAATATAATAAACATGACTAGAATCAGAACTTGGCTCTCGAAGTTCCAATTCTGAGCCATTATCCATTACATCAACTGCACATCCCAGCTTACAGCAGCTGGGATTCCCAACTGGTCATTTATCTAGATAATGACTGCACTTGATGTTGCTTAACTGAAGATGTCAGAGAACCAATGTTTAAATATAATATGACTGTAAGCCTCTCTTGCTTTGAGATGGAAGCCAATTTAGGGGAAGCCTGGATAAGGACGGGTTGTGTCAGGTTTGGGCAATTTTTATATATATATATATATATATATATATATATATATATTATTATAATTATTGTTATTATAAAGGGCTGTATCATTGTTGGCCTTGTATAACAATCTTATGTACATGTTATTTGTACATTTATTTGCTTATTAAATATTTTAGAAACAGACTGCACAAATGAATGAGAAATTAGAACCGCCGTGAATCTTTCTCCTTCAGTAATGGGTTAAATAGTAAGGTAGACAGTTCTCTAACCCTGGGTAGCAGCCACTTTATGAAGGAATATTCTGAATTTAAATTCCTGGAGAATCCTACATGGAATCACATCACTATCTTTCCCAAGAAGGCTTGGAATTCAGATAAAGAAAAGGAATTAAAGATTTATGATTGTTTACATCATTAAGGGATGTGGCATTTAAAAAAAAAATTTTTAATTTCAAAAACTTTGTTTTTAGTTCATTCATTCAAGTTTAGCTTCAGCTGAAACTTGAATTTTCATACCAAAGAATTTCATGTTTTATTAAAATTCTGGTCAGATGTTTAGAAAGTTCTAAGTATTTGCATATATGCTGATGTTGTCTTGATTGTAAAGAATTAAAAATTCATCACGGGAAAATCTGAAGAGATTTGTCAATAATTTTATAGTTTATTTTATCACCATTATGGTACATAGTTTGTTGAATATGTTTAATTTAATTTTTTTTTTTTTTTTTTTTTCCTTCAGATTGGAAAAACTCGATCAATTGGCTCAGAGATTTCATCGCAAGGTAAAAACCTTTTTTTTTTTTTTTTTTTTTTTTTTTTTTTTTTTTCTCTCCACTGTCTACACACTGAATTTTTTATATTTCAGGATGGTAAAATGTTTCATAATAAAGCTATCATTTTTATATTTTAATCTGAAAAAAAAATACTATCAACTTTTGATGGAATTTAATGACATTGACCATTTATACATATAGTCGTCTTGAAATTTCCAATGCATATTTCCAATGCGTATGTAAACCCAAACTTGTAAAGAGGTTTGGCATTTGCTTTCTGAATCAGTTTTAAGGCACCCAATTCAAGTTTTCTTTCATGTTCAATATATTTATATGAAATTTTAAAGCTGCTGGGGTGATGTAGGGTAATAAAATTTTTTTGTGAAGTCTGCTCAGTTTTAAAAATTAAAAAAAGTCAGTTGTATGTGTAAATCTGAGAAATTCTATTTTTTATTTTATCATTTCACCCCAAGCAATAAAGTCTCCAGGTGAGTGAATGTGAGACACACGATAAATGAATATTTTCATTTTTATTTATTATTGATGTTGAATGCTATAATTACAAGGACGGCTTACATTAAAATTGTCTTCCAGAAAGGCATTGTATTCTGGTTAAACTTTCGTGTGTGCATAGGGGGTGATAAAAACAATTTCTGTTATGCAAATATGAGGGAGACATGGATGCATAGCAGCTGCACATGCACAAACACAAAGAATACAGAAAGACTGACGGCAATGTTAAATGTATATAAAAAAGAAAAAATTGAAAAAATATAAGTAAATTACTGATACACCCCTGAAGAGTGGATGGACAAATCTGCTTATGAAATTCTGAAGGTAACATCAATCACCTAAGTGATAGTTTTGTAGGTGGACATGTCTGTCCAGTTTACTGCTTTATATATATATATATATATATATATATATATATATATATATATATAAAAATATATAGAGTGAACAGTGAAGTCGACACTCTCACGCAAGACCACCTGATGATTGTGTCTGGCATGAAACACTGTTGCCTCTGAGTGTTGACTTCAGGGTTCACTTTTATATGCTCTCCCTGATATTGAGCACTTTATCTCTTAAATATAGCACACCTTAAAACTATATTTCTTTTCATATATATATATATATATATATATATATATATATATATATATATAAAATGTGTGTTTGAGTAATGGATAATGGCTCTGAATAAGAAATTGGAGAGTAGAGTTTGAATTCTGGTCAAGTTCGTTACTCTCTTACCTTTTACCATGAGTATTTGCATGTATGAATCCATTTCTTCTCCCCACAGATATGGTTAAATAGCAGGACAGACTAAGCCCTACAGATATGTCACACACCCACATACATATATATATATATATATATATATATATATATATAAAAGGCAGGATGTGTGTGTGTATGTAACGAATGCACAGACACAATTTTCGACGGATTTGCACCAAAATTTACATGAACATGCTCCAAGTTAGTGGAAAAGCCAAAATTGACTTTGCATTTCCCAACTCCCAACAATAGCAGAAATTTTCATGCTTCTACGGCAGTTTTCATGTAGTTTGCAGCCATTTTGTACTGGTCAGTTAGAGCCAACAGCTGGCTGCCATGAATAGGCAGGAAGATTCTATTGGCCAGTGTGAGAGCCAACAGCTGACTGACATGAATGTTAACTAGCATGCTAGCATTCAAAAAGAATCGATAGCTGCATTCATCACAAGTGGGAAAAATTTAAATCTGCACTTTACTCCAATTGGCTCATTCACTTGCTTAAACTCAACATTGATCCTGATTCCGCAGAACTGGGTTGGGTGTGAAAAAGTATTTGTTGTTAACATTCTTTTTTCATTCGGTTTTTCCAGTTACGAGTTCTTTTTTAAAGCTGATCGTTTTGTGTTCATTTTGTTTAGTTCTTTTTTTTTTTTTTTTTTTTTTTTTTTTTTGTAACAGATTTAATGTTTAGTATAGAGCTTAGAAAAAATTCGCAGTGTGAGATAGGCAAGAAGTATGGCATGTAGCAACATCAGCACGGCAAAGGGCGCTCCTTTAAAGGCAAGGAAGGGCAAAAATATTTTAAGTAAAGTGATAACGATTGCTGTATGATTTTTGAATCAAGCACCAGCAATGCTGCTAGTGTATATATATATATGTGTGTGTGTGTGTATATATATATATATATATATAAGGTTGGTGCAAAAATAATGATGTAATAATGTCGTTTTTTGACATAAAAAATACGTCAAAAAACGACATTATTACGTCACCAACTATATATATATATATTCATTCATTCCTGTTCTTTTGTTCTCTCTCCTTTTAATGTAATTTTTTTCTCATTCTTTCAGTCAGTTACCCTTTGCATCATAGTAGTTTTATTACCTTGCTTGAGGTGAAATGATAAAGGAAAAAAATAACTGGATTTAATTCAGATTTTCAACTCCTGAATGCATGTTAAAACAATTTATTTTAAAATTTGTTTGTCAGTATATCTGAGTATGAATATTTTTTATTTTTTTTTTTTTCCTTTTCTTTCTAGGCAGACATTCGTGAGTCTTGGTTGGTGGATATGAACCAGATTCTTGCTGAAGAGACAGAATGTAATGATACCAGTACAACAGAAGCTGCAATGAAGAAACATGGGGCAATCAGTGCAGAAATTTTAGCTGGGGTAATTCATTCATTCATTTTTTTTTTTTTTTTTTTTTTTTTATTTAAAATTTTAAAACCTGTTTCACTTCTTCTCCTGTCAAGTAAAACTACAAAAAATTAGGAATAAAAAACTTTGCATGCAACTAAAACTCAGTTGGTCATTCATATCAACAGGTTTTATATTTATGGATTCAATCAACTGTCAAGTTTTATGAAGTTGCTACACCACACCCATTCAGTGTTGCACACAGTGCCTTGCCTGGGGTGTTACGGTTTCAAGGTCTTTAAGTCTGCATCAGCTTTTCAAGATTTGGGTTAACTTTCTGAAGGTTGGCTCTACAGTGATCAACAGTTATTTGGAGATTTAGGCAGGAATAGTAGGGAGAGGCATCACTGGACCCAGAGTGAAGGATTCTGTAGGGCTGAGTATGACCCTGTGTTCCACATTAAGATGGCTGCACCACAGGTATAGATGCTGACAAAGATCTCTGTTTAGTGTTTTGACTGAATGTAAAAGGCTATATCTTGCCTTGAGACACATTGTTATTAGTTCACAGTGGGATGATGTGATGATGAACTGTAAAGTGAAAATATATAAACGAAATGAAACTTCTACAAACGAAATTTGAATTTATCAAATGCTAAGAACTCTGCTGAATCTATACAAATAAATTAATGTGTAGATATGACTTCTCTTTGCTCATCTCTCCAGAACTATAGCGAAGAAAACGGTGACTTACCTCGTCAAACCAAGCAACAGCATGTCGTGTGTATTCTACGACAGATAAAGTGTCGAAAAAGAAAATTACTTACCAAACAGAAGGGCACGTATTCCGCATAACATGCTGAAAATGGAATAATTGAATTAAAGAAAAAAAACAAATCCGTCGCAGGAGTCGCTATAAAAGTATTTCGATATGCAAATTACGGAACATCCTATCCCAGCTGTCGACGAATGAAAAAAATAGGTTAGGCCGATAAAAGCAGTTGGTGTTCTCAATTCGGGAGCGCAAAATTCGGGCATTTTTGGCTTCGGCGTTTGTTAGAGCGAGTTATTTTTCTGACTGGTTACACGCATTGGGATTTGAGATAGTACCGGTGAATCGAGTTTTCAGCATTTCTTTCTGCCCCCGATATTCGAGTCTGGACTTACAGTGATTTTTCTTTGTGTTGTTGAAGTAATCTGCGACAAATACTTCCTTTGCTTTCAGAACGCTTACAAGAACTTGGAAGGGAAACCTCTTTAAAAAAAAATTTCCTTTTTATTTAATAAATCTTGAAAACTTTAAAATCTAGTATTATTTGTTCTTTGTTTTAATGTTCTGTATCTGTTTTGCAGTTCTCAGAAATGGTTGTCTTATCACTTTGTTCTGCCACCTATTTTATAGACCTATTAAGTAGAATGTTAATGTTTCCCTTTATTATTCTTGCATTCACTATGTCCTAGGGTAAAATTCTTAAAGACCTCGTTCCCTGTGTCCAAAAAATTTTCAATTTTTCCTGATGCCAAGTATTGTTACTTTTATTAATGTCTTTATTTTTTTAACTTTTATCTTTATTACTTTTTTTCCATTCTCTTTTTCCCTCTCTTTATTCTTTTGTTTTCCCTCTCTTTATTCTTTTGTTTTCCCTCTCTTTATTCTTTTGTTTTCCCTCTCTTTATTCTTTTGTTTTCCCTCTCTTTATTCTTTTGTTTTCCCTCTCTTTATTCTTTTGTTTTCCCTCTCTTTATTCTTTTGTTTTCCCTCTCTTTATTCTTTTGTTTTCCCTCTCTTTATTCTTTTGTTTTCCCTCTCTTTATTCTTTTGTTTTCCCTCTCTTTATTCTTTTGTTTTCCCTCTCTTTATTCTTTTGTTTTCCCTCTCTTTATTCTTTTGTTTTCCCTCTCTTTATTCTTTTGTTTTCCCTCTCTTTATTCTTTTGTTTTCCCTCTCTTTATTCTTTTGTTTTCCCTCTCTTTATTCTTTTGTTTTCCCTCTCTTTATTCTTTTGTTTTCCCTCTCTTTATTCTTTTGTTTTCCCTCTCTTTATTCTTTTGTTTTCCCTCTCTTTATTCTTTTGTTTTCCCTCTCTTTATTCTTTTGTTTTCCCTCTCTTTATTCTTTTGTTTTCCCTCTCTTTATTCTTTTGTTTTCCCCGCTGCTCTATTTCCCACCTCTTTTCTTTTTCTTTATTCTTTTCTCTCCTTTTCTCTCTTCTTGTCATTTTTCTTTCTCTTTATTTTTCCTCTTTTCTCCCTTTTCTTGTTTCTCTCTCTCTTTTTTTCACTTTTCTTTCTCTCCTCCACTTCTGTTCCCTATCTTCTCTTTTTTCTTTTCTTTTTTTTTTTTCTTTTTGTTCTTTCCCTTTTTCTTTTACCCTCTTCTTCTCCTTTCTCTTTAAACTGTTATTTACATGCTCTGCCCATAGTATTCTCAACATTCTTCTGTAAAACTACATCTCTCTTGCTACTAGACGACTCATTGTTTTGAAATTATTTTTTTAATATTGGTTCTATAGTGTACTACACAACTTTTTATATCAGAATCTTGATTTTCATCATAATGATCCATCAGTTTGTCATCTTTTGTCTCTTAAAAAAAAAAAAAAAAAATGTGCGAATTTCTACTGAAACAATAAATCCTCAATCAAAACATTTTGAATCATCTAAAATGGAGTCAAAATATTACTCAGTATAACTTGATACATGGAAGGATTTAGTAGGAATTCTCACTAATGTCCATTTCCTTCTGTAGTAATTTAAGCTTAATAAATTCTTTTCTCTTACTATTCATGGATTCATTATTAATTATATTTGTATAGTAAAACTATGCTCTTCAATGAAAATGAAGGCTACTATGATACTTGTTAAAAAGGTACTATGACTAATATTTAACCTGTTTTTTTGTTGTTGTTTTTTTGTTGTTTTTTTTTTTGTTGTTGTCGTTTTTGTTGTTGTCGTTTTTGTTGTTGTCGTCTTTGTTGTTGTCGTTTTTGTTGTCGTTTTTTTTGTTGTCGTTTTTTTTGTTGTCGTTTTTTTTGTTGTCGTTTTTTTTGTTGTCGTTTTGTTTTTTTTCTTCTTATATGTAGGTTACTTCAAAATACTTTTGTCATAGATAAGGCAATTTGTTTTTCCAAACAGCATTATATCTGTTTTCCAAAAATTTAGGTAATACTTTTTTTTTTCCAGCGTGACCGATTCAGTCGAGTGAATGAGTTGGCTGAAGTACTTGTACGTGAAAATTATTATGATAAAGAAACAATCAGAAAGAGGTAAGTACAATCCACAGTATCACATGTGTTCATGCAGCCATTGCTGTGAATACTGGCATGGTTTAGGAGCTTAAATAGCATTACCCAAAGGTACTACAGCAATACCTCATGATATTAATCAACTTTATTATGAGGATGCTAAATTCCTGCCACTAAGACTCGAGGGGTTACTGGGAGTGGAAGACAATTAGAAGACTTTAGTAAAGAGAAAGTCAAAAGAACAGGATTCAAGAAGAGAGCAGATAGCAATTAGTGCTGCATTTAAATTTTTCAAGATCGTAGTTGGCAGGGAAGCAAGAAACCAGAAATTTCACAGGTGAGAAGTGAGGAAAAAAAGAAATTGTTTTAGAACTTATAATTACATCTAAAATGTGTAAGATGGATTCTGACAAAAATAAACTGTCATGATACAGTGAACCAACATTTCCATCTTTTTAAAAGATTTATACATCTTTATTTTCTGAAGAAAAATGGCCTAAATTTCCCCTCCCCCTCCATACATACATTTGGTCTGAATATGATATTGAAGTGTGAAACTGGCAGTCACCATTCAGTATTGATCTCTATCCACCAATAGTATTGGCTTCTTCTTGGGCAGCTGATGTATGCATTTCTTTTTCTTCAAGCATTTAACTTAAAGCAAGGCAACAAAGTCACTAAGATGCAAGAGTTCAAAAGAATATAAGTAAAAGGGAAACATTTAAAGAGTGTGAACTATAAAAGAACAAATTAAGAATACAGAAAATGATTTACGTTACATATAAATTTTAGATTAAACTTGAATGAAAAGCAAGAATCTGGAAGACAGTTCCACAAGTGAAGAATGAGAGGAAAAACTGTTCGCATAGAACTCACTATATATATATATATATATATATATATATATATATATATATCTGTTCACTCTGTACAAGGCCCAGGAGCCCCTCAAGGTAGAGGGTTACAAAGAGGCACAGTTTATGCTGATATATGGGGAAGATAAGTTAAACTTAGATTTGAACAGGTTAACATTGTAATAATCAGGGAAGCATCCTTTTTGGAGTTGGTTCCCTAAAGCAGTAGTTTGTGAGAAAAAACTGCTCAAGTAGAACTTAGATTTTGCCAATGAAATACAAGCAAATGAGGGTGGTTCACTACAATGTGTGTAGCATGGTGGATCAGTGCTGTGAAGGTTAGAAGTGATGGAACTAAGGAATGAAGTTATCTAACCACTTCCCATGAAAATAGTGATAGAACAGTCAGAGCCTTGTGACATCTAGTGATTTCAATTGTAAAATGGTGAGACCTTGCCGCTAATCTAGAACTATGCTTAAATTCATAATCTAGGAATACATAGTATAGAGGAAAGTTAACAAAAATTATATAACCACAATGACAAAATTATACTTTGGTACAAAAAAAATATCATGCTCTCATCTTAAAATAATGTTTATTAAGTAGAAAAATTAAATTTATGATGTATGGAGTTTTTTTTTTTTTTTTTTTTTTTTTTTCTAAGCGATTCACCCCAAGCAAGGTGGGTAGCCACTAGGACGCAAGGAGTTATAGAAGATTTGGTGCAAGATCAGATAGGAGTGATAGAGGAAAGGATGGGGAGAAGGATAGAGGATAGATCAAGGCAACTGGAGATGCCAGCCTCATAGGGTGCTTGAATTCATCAAGTCTGAGAACCAACGAATGCAGCTCCTCTGAGCAATTACCATGAAAGTATTTGTAAAAAAGACGGAGAGGCGCGTCTGTGAGAGTTCGACTGTAGACAAGATGCCAGAACAGGGCCAATTATATTGCATATCCACCTCTGGATCTTGTCAAGAACCCAGAGGCAAACAGAAGGGGCTCCAGACCATATATGGCAGCAATACTCCATGCAAGGGCGAATTGTTGATTTGTAGATCTGAAGGATTGATTCCGGGGAGAAAAATTTCCTGGTGTGGAACAGGGAGCCAAATCTCTGATACTGCTGTTACTACAGCAGCAGATGCCATTAAACATTCTAAAGTCTATAAAATGGCAGTCTGAGATTTTTAAGTCAGCCATTGTCAATTGTATTTGAAACTGTCATTGTCAAGGAGTGACAAGTTTTACTGTGATTACTTTGTATGCCATTAACAAGTCTCAGTATAAAACAGATTACAGTATGTTAGGAAAGAATCTCAAATACAAACATCATTTTGCAACCAGCTATTCAATTTTGAGTATAACTGTGTTGGAAACAGCATCTTTTTCTTCTATATGCCATGTTCTTTCAAGACATTGGCAATCATGGTTCTCCACAACTTTCTACATTTTGTAGCTCTTAGAAGTGTTTCTTTTTGCTGTCTTTTCCTAATCTTTGTCAACCATTTACATGTTCATGTGCATCTAAGAACTGAGGATGTACCCATAGATTGACAGTTAAGTACATTCTGATTAAATGTAAAACCTATATGAACATCTATAGTAAATACTGCAATGTCACAGATATAAAAACATTGTTCAAAGATGTTGTCTCTGGCTAGATAAGAGTTTCTAAAAGAAATAGGAATTTTTAAATACCTTTTTAAAAATTGTTCATAAGGACTGGATTAAACATTTAAAATTGACACATGAAACAAACTACTTAAAATGAATTGTAGGTAACAAACTGAACTCCTCCAATTACTGGAACAAAAAAAAATGTTTATATTAGGTTGTTGCAAAAATAATGATGTAATGTTTTTTTTGGCGTTAAAAAATACGTCAAAAAACGACATTATTATATTCATTATTTTTGCACCAACCTAATATATGTTATATACACACACACACACACACACACACACACACACACACACACACACACAGTGTAACCCGGATATAAGAGATTTTCTCTGGTCTCAAATTAGAGCCATACTTACCTAAACAAAATAGACCAAAACCGGATATAAGAGACTTCTTCTCTGGTCCTGACAACTCTTATATCCGGGTTACACTGTATAGTCACCTTGTTGGTGCAAAATGACCCATCAGGGTTGATACGCTGTTAAACAAAATCTAACTAACCAGACCTTCTTTCCTCATTATGTGCCTTAGAAATTACCTCTTGATTCTTTTTTTTGTTTCCATTGTCTATAAAACTTTGTTGTTACTTACCTGTTCAATCGATAGTATTCTTTGCATTCTTCTGTAGAACTGCATTTCTTCTGCTTCAAGTATTTTAATCTGTGATGGGATTGTCCAGCATTCACTGTCATAGAGGAATGATATTATGCAACAGTTCCATACTCTGTTTCTAACAAAATTTTTCTATTTCTTAATACTTTGCTTGCCTTTTAGAAGGCATCTTTCACTATTACAAGACACCTTCAGATTTTGGTATTGCATTTTCCATCCTCTGTTAAAACACTTCTGAGATATTTAAATTGTTGTACTTTGGTGCCTTCAATTTGATTCACATATTGGGCTTTTCCTTTATTGGACATGAAAGTTTCATCCTTCTACCACTTACCTGCAGAGGATTGCTTTCCAAATCTTGACAAGATTGCTGATTTAATAGATAGTACCAGAATCTATATGTACTCTGATTAAAACTACAGATGAGCTACAATAATATATTAACTAATAATAAAATTGACATGTTGCAATAAAGTTTGCTGATAGATTTGTTCTTAAGTGTAGATATTGGTGACATCAGCATATGAGTATTTTTTTTTATAAAGCTTGGACCTTTTCACATTAAGGAAGCATTTTATGGTTACCTCTTTCAAAAAGGCTACAATATTGTCACTCTAACAACTAAGATGAGCATACCAGTTCAAGTGAATCGGTGCACTATGATTCTCAAATTTAAACGACTCTGTCTTCAGATGTCTGTTTTATTTGGTAGCAATTTTGGAATGTTCAACTAAACTCTTTATTCAGTTAACAGATATAAACCTGTTCATACTGTGTTGTGGACATTTCATAGTAGCATATTATTTATCCTTTACTGTGTTCTATGATTTATGGCCATGTAGCTTTGAAACATTGGTTCCCATATGATCACCAAAGTTAAACAAAATCAAGCCTGGTCAGTACCCAGCTGGGTGACTACTTGAAAATACCAGGTGCTGTTAGCTTGATTTACAGGTGGTATAATGGATAATGACTTGTAAGTGTTAATTGGAGATCAGTTCCAATACCTGCTGGGTTTGTTGTATTCACTTATGCACAAATGCCCTTAGAAAGGGTATGAATCTACGTCTTTCCCCCAGCTATGGGTTAATTAGTAACACTTGGATTACTAAATTTTTATCTCCAAAAACAGTTGCAACCTAAACATATTTCCTAGCTTTAACTTTTACCATGCTAATTTCTTTGTAAAATTGTTCCCCACAACCACTGCTATAAATTTTTTTTTTTTTTTTTTTTTTTTTTTTGAGGGTGCAAAAACCTAAGCACCTACTGTTTTAAAATTGTTACTACTTTCTTTGTATTGTGTATATAGATTTTATTTTCTTGTATACTAATAAAATAATGGATAAATAATATCTTGAAGTAATGAATTATGTTTTGCATGCAGGTTTTGACATTTGAAACACAAAATAAAAAAACAAATATATTGGCAATTTAACATATTTTAACGTTTATTACTCCTTGTGGAGTTCTGGGGTGCAATAAGAAGCAAAATGGCCAAGAAGGATTTCATTTAGTCAAAAAAGTGATGTGCTTCCTTATGTTTACATACGAGAAGACTCCAGCATTTGTTCTATCTTTTTCACCTGATGGGCATATTTATATAAAGTTATTTCATCATTTATCTATAAACACAGCCTAATTCACCTTCAGAAAGGCTATCATTGATGGTCGGCAGTAGCTTTGACATTTGAAACACGAAATAAAAAACAAATATATTGGCAATTTAACATATTTTAACGTTTATTACTCCTTGTGGAGTTCTGGGGTGCAATAAGAAGCAAAATGGCCAAGAAGGATTTCATTTAGTCAAAAAAGTGATGTGCTTCCTTATGTTTACATACGAGAAGACTCCAGCATTTGTTCTATCTTTTTCACCTGATGGGCATATTTATATAAAGTTATTTCATCATTTATCTATAAACACAGCCTAATTCACCTTCAGAAAGGCTATCATTGATGGTCGGCAGTAGCTTTGACATTTGAAACACGAAATAAAAAACAAATATATTGGCAATTTAACATTTTAACGTTTATTACTCCTTGTGGAGTTCTGGGGTGCAATAAGAAGCAAAATGGCCAAGAAGGATTTCATTTAGTCAAAAAAGTGATGTGCTTCCTTATGTTTACATACGAGAAGACTCCAGCATTTGTTCTATCTTTTTCACCTGATGGGCATATTTATATAAAGTTATTTCATCATTTATCTATAAACACAGCCTAATTCACCTTCAGAAAGGCTATCATTGATGGTCGGCAGTAGCTTTGACATTTGAAACACGAAATAAAAAACAAATATATTGGCAATTTAACATTTTAACGTTTATTACTCCTTGTGGAGTTCTGGGGTGCAATAAGAAGCAAAATGGCCAAGAAGGATTTCATTTAGTCAAAAAAGTGATGTGCTTCCTTATGTTTACATACGAGAAGACTCCAGCATTTGTTCTATCTTTTTCACCTGATGGGCATATTTATATAAAGTTATTTCATCATTTATCTATAAACACAGCCTAATTCACCTTCAGAAAGGCTATCATTGATGGTCGGCAGTAGCTTCCATAAAATTAGTCAGTCATTTATGATAGTAGCCGCTAGTAGCCATCATTGCTTTCCTCCACATAGTGACACATGATTATCATCTTTGACCACTTCACTGTTGATATCCATTTGGATAAAACCTTCAAAATTATCAGTTCTATCAAAGAAAAACTCCTGAATAAAGACTTTGTATGTTGATGCAGACATTTTTGTTTACAAAAATACTGGAAAAATTAACATGGGTTTAATTGATGTTACACCTCATGTAGAGTCTAGAAAATTCAAAATGGTGTTGGAAAATGTAAGTTTAACCTTGTTTCAAAGTAGTAGTAGGCAATTTCCAGCTTAACATAATGGAAATAACAGTTGACAAGTTTTTATTTATAACAACTATCTCAAGGCAACAGATTACGCATAGAGCTGCAAAGGGGGAGATTTTTTGCCTCCAGTGTGGTAAAAGTTAAATGACCTGCAAAGTGTTGATAAGCCATGCGGAAATTAATCAATACTTTGTCCTATGTGTTGTATATGTATACATATATTAAGCATTCAGTGTTTATATAATTAACTCCTTTGAGGTAGAGTTCTATGGGAGGCAACACTTCTGGATGGGACAGGAGAAAAATAAAAGATGTAGCTTGCAACACATACGAGTATTTGTTATCCATTTAACTGTATGTCTCCGTCTTTCTAACTGGTCAAACTAGACTCTAATAAGCCTTTTCTCTGTGGTGACCTTATATATAGTAGCAGTAGCAGCTCTAAAATAAAACTTAGCAGCAGTAGTGTCATGAGCTTTCCAGACTGAAGCTAAAAGGGCTTCTGAATCTTTCACTTAAAAACACACAAAGTTACCACTATAATATAATCATGAACATTTTGTTGTGTATACAATTTATGTTTAACAAAAGAAATTAGTTTTAAACTTGTTAATTTGTCTAATAAATTTTATCTTGCATTGCAAATCAATTAGTCTGTTATTTCGTGCATGTACTCTTTTTCACCACCATTATTTCATATAGTACAAAATGTTCCCGTAAGAAATCTTAAGCATTTAATTATTGAAATAGCTAATCATTAAATCTCCTTGTCTGTTATGGACATAACATTATGAGCCAGTAGTCTCGTGTACATAAGTATTGCTTCAATGTTTATCCAGTAGTTGAGTTCCATCCCTGAGTCAAGCAGGGAAATGTTTTTCAGGATTACTGGAACAAGCAGAAGCAGCATCAAAACTGGGATTTAAACTTGGTATCATTTCATTCCATTTCACTTGAAATGTCAAAGATTATAAACATTTTTATACATTTGATTTTTTTATTTTTTTTTATTATTAATCTTTTGCATTAATTAATCTTTTCAATTTGTATAGAAATGAAACCCTAAGTCAAGAATGGAAGAAATTGTTAGCATTGCTCAATGAGCGAAAGGAAAAACTGACTACAATGGAGGGTTTGATGGTCGCCCTGAGAGAGATTGATAGTATTGATGAAGAACTTTCTGAATGTGAGGTAAGTATAGTGTGTGTGACCTTTTATATTTTTAATTTTGCATGTCATTTGGTAACCATCTGTGAGAAAAAGACCACCATGATGCAATTCACTCTATCAGAAATTTGGAAATTGCATGCTGTACTGCTTGACATTTGCACCAGAAGTTCCAATATGAACATTTCAGGGTGTTTTGGTCTCAATCTGAGGACAGTGCTGAGGATTCAGAAAGAGTTGGATGAGTCTAATAGTGATTACAATGGGATTTAAAGTGATTATTAGTGATGACAACATTATGCCTCTATTCATCTTCCAACAGGACCTCAGACTCAACATGGGTGCCTACATAAAGTGCCTTGAGGAAGTAGTTCTGCCCTGGGTATAGAAGGTGGCTGCAGGAGAATCCAGTCATGGCTGTCAGACAATTTCTGCAACCATATCACCCATCACATCTGGCTGCCTAACTCCCCATATAGCAACATCCTTGATTATTATGTGTGGGGCACAGTTGAGTGAGAGACTAAAAAAAAACTTCTTGTAACACCAAAGGTGAACTGAAGGCAAGGATTATGGCAGCATTCACCAACTTGAACAAGGAAACTGTCCAGAAGAGTTGCAGGAGATTTCAGTCCTCTTTAGACCATGGTTGAAGCCAATGGTTATTTTATTGGATAAATTTACTCATTAGTGTTAAAGATATTTTTATGTAGTTTTGGTAAATATTTGTTAAAATGAGATGTCGAAGCTATTTTTATTTTTGCATAATTTAGTTGGGAATTTAACCATCACACCATATTGTCACCCACAGACAGTTTTGCTGTTCAGTGTGGCTAGACATCCAATTGCCTTAAGCTGGGAGCAAAACCTGACTGATTTGGCATCATTTGGAGATTTTACCTGTGAGCTATCTGCATCTAGTAGAGAGGAAGGCTGATTTTTTCATACTTATTCTTTGAATAGACACGCCAATTGATAGGGCTCAATCCATGGAAGAGCTTTGCAAATATTAGTGGCAGTTGTAATTGTTTCTCCGATGAGTGCTCAAATAATGACATATTTAGTGGCTACTCATATTTGAGTATACACTATTTGTTTTAAATATTTTATTTCATCTACTAGCCTGAATATTTAAGAAATATTATTAAAGAAAATGTGCCCTCCTTTAGACAAAATACTGTTTAAAATAAATGTAGTCTACTCAAATATGGGTATCCACTAAAGATGTTTAGATTAATAAAATTTTGGATTTTCTCTGTGTGTGTATATATATATATATACATATATCTCATAAAAGAATTTTAGTTATATGGATTTTTTTTTCTGTATCTTAAACTTGGAATTTAAAGGAATGTTGCCTCGATTAAAATAAGTGGTAATCAGAAAGTGATAAATCTGAAGAATTTACCTTGCGTAGAAGAATTTCCCACCTGAGATTTTTCATTATTACATATCACAATTTCAACTTGAGAAAGACTTTTCATAAAGTGAATTCATTAGTTAAATTTCTTGCTCAGAAATGTCTTTACTGTTCTGATGCATCATTCTAAAAAAAAAAAAAAAAAACAAATTTCTTTTTGCTGGTATATGAGCATGAAATCAGTTTGTTAGAAAGCTTTGTAACTTTTTTTTTTTTCGCAGATGGCTTTGCGAGCAGAAGTTCCACTCAAACATCTGCAGGCAGTTGAAGACACTCTTCAGAAAACTGGATTGGTCCACACACAAATTAATGTTCTTTCCAAAAGAATTGAAAACCTTGACAAAAAGCTGATGGGATTGGAAAAGCAAAACCCAAAAGAGGGTGTCCTCACTAAACACACAAATGAAATCAACAAAAAATTAAAAATGTAAGTATATCCATACTTCCCTTTTGTTGGATTGAGCAATGGATGTAATGATAATATTAACTGTTTCTTTATAAGGAAACATTCAGCATTCATTGACAAAACAGCCAGTGCTACTTGAGTTATGCTTATTTTCAAAGTGTAGTATCTATTCTTCACATTTCATGTTAATATTTTATATTAACCATTTCCCTATAAGGGAATATTGGGCATTTGTTGGCTGAGCAACCAGTGCTACTGTTGGTTGAAATTGAAATCTTTATATTAGAACAATTTTTCATGAAAAGAGGTTTTTCAAGTTTAGTTATTGCTCTATCCACTATTGAAGGTCACTGCTGTCCTAAACTTTTGTAGTGTGGAACATCAATATCTTGATTGGATTATATCATAATTTTAGTTTTTGCTGTTAAGTCATAAAGTGATGTTGCTTCAGTTATTTGATAAAGTTCTTGGTGATTCCATGGCTCCAGTTAATGAGCTTTAAATAAGTTTGATCCTCTAGAACACCTACAGGTTTCATTTGCTCAAAGACATTTTTTAACCATTGGGCTGAGAAAGTGGCTTTGTACAGCTGACAGTTTAGATATTTTTGAATGAGTTTGGCTCTATCTTGACATCCATATGAAAAACTTGATCTAACAAAGCAATTTAAGAATATAACTTTAGTTGAGCTTTTAGAAGTGAAGAAAATGCCAATATCATTAAATCTTGAAAAAGATGAGTGTCTGATGATACAAGGGTAGATCACTAAGTGATGTGGTTTGTAAAAAGAAAAAAAAAAAAAAAATAGGGTGTGGTGCTATTTTTTTTTTTTTTTTTTTTTTTTTTTTTTTTTTTTTAGTAAATCTTCTGAAGACATAGTTTCTTCCAAAATTTTTCAAAAGATTGGATGCTTGATTTCAATAAAGACAAACCAGTACTTTTGTACCTACAAAAAGAAATGGAGGATCTAAAGGAATGTTTGTTCCCTTGATACCACTATTATTTTAAGTAATTTCACCCCTTGGCAATGTTTGTTTTAAAAAGCAATGATTAAAATTGTTATAAAACCTAAACACATGAAAGTGAATTTATACATTTTCTTTGTTGTTGAGAATCAACAAAATAATAAACACTATTTATTTGTTTATTTACACTATTAGATTGTCTATTGGAATGGTTCGCAAAACATTGGATAATTGCCAAAATTATTCAAATTTTATAAAATGGTTAATAAGGATTTCCTTTTAGTTGGTTCATATATTTTTTTCATTTAGTGAATATTTCTGAATAAAAAATTTTCATATTTATTTCTTTATAAATTAGTAAATGATAAATATTTCATTAGTTTTAATTGTATTAATTGTTAGTATATTGTAAATATAAAATTCTTGTAAATAAACAATCTAATAGTTTTTTCTCAAGAGCAAAATGTCTAAATGCACTTTCATATGTTTAGGTTATGTTACAATTCTATTATTATTATTAAAATACACCTTTAAATGCCAAATCTAGATGCATTGTCAGTGTTGTTGTTGCTCCCATGTCACTAGAAGTTTCGGGTCTAAATAAACAACAGACTTCTTCGATGGGCAGCCCGACCGAATATGATCAGTATTCGGCCTGCACCTAGAACAAAATCTGCCACTAGCTTCAGGACGTGCCTTATATAAGTTGCCCCAGCAAACAACAACCAATCAAGACTTCACTTGGGCTATTCAAAGTTATAAATTAGGTATGCATGGTTGTAGTGATCTTCTTACATGCGGCCAAGATAGTGTATTTTTTTTTTGAAGAATAGAAGAAAACCTCCCCTTTTAACTTCTATAAAATAACTATTTGTTTGGTCTTTTTTTATTCTTTTCTTTTCTTTTTTCTAAACTACACTTAATAAAATTTACAATAGAGTGATTAAAATGACAGACTATTTACAACCTTAAAAACTAAGAGAAAAATACTTAACAAAAATCGCTTAAAAATAAATTAATCAAACGATTTACATGTTAAATACTCGTTAAAAAAAAAAAAAATTTAAATTTTAGATGAAATAAGTTACCCCCCCAAAAAAATTATCCTTACCGGGAGGAATTCGTTTAAAAACTAACAGAAATAACATAACTAAAATTCCTCAAAATAAATGATCAAGATATTTACATGTCGAATAATAGTTAAAAGAAAAAATAGCGTGTAAATTTAGCTAAAAATAAGTGGCTCCTAAAAAAAAAAGATTATCCATGAAGGAAACCGAAAAAAAAAAAATTTTAAATTCCGTTTAAAGAAAAGGAAAGATTACTTATAAGAATGTTTTTGTAATAAAATAAGTCTACTCTGAAGACCAGTAAGACACAAAAATGAAGTCATTGAGACTGAATGCAAATCAAAAAATTGATTCTCTTAAGTTCCTCGTCATCTATATACACAAATTTCACATACACATATACTAATCAGCCTTAAAAGTATTTAGTGATGGCATTTATGATGTATGTACATCTGCATTGGGAACGTTTTTTTTTTTTTTTTTTTTTTTTCGGGGGGGGGGCACTCGTTAGCCCTATTTATCCACAACCACCTGGTGGCCTTTTCGACGAACTCCAGGATCATTTGAATCACCCGCCTTATGTTTTGTCCAGTTATCCCTAGGCTAGTAAGGGCTTGTATCATTGCTTTTTAAAACAAATATTGCTGAGAAGTGAAAATAGTTAAAATAATAGCAGTGTCAATGGAAAAACCATCCTTTTGACACTTTTCTTTTTTTTTCTTCTTGTGGGCACAAAGATCCAAGTTTGAAAGACCTATGAATATATATTATTTTGTACTGTATAAGTTTAAGATGTTTTTTTCTTTTTCAGGGTGCAGAAACTTTGTGCTGACAAGCAGGCTTCTCTTGAGAAATCTCTTTGGTACTTCCAATTCTTGCAGGACCTTGCTGAGGAAGAACAATGGATCAATGATAAAATCACAATCATGGGATCTAAAAATATCGGCAAAGACCTTAAAGCAGCACTGCACAGTATGAAGAAACATGAAGTAAATTACATTTACTTTAATTAAGTCTTCATTATCTTGTGTTTATATTCATTTATTACAGTATAAAACTAGCAATGACTAATTATCATAAGTCCAGTGTAACCATACAATGCATCCCTCAACCAAACTATCCACTGACCTGTCAGTGTTGCATTTTGAGTCTCAATCTTGTCTGTGTGTACTGAAAGCTAGGAAAGGGCCTGCTGCATGTTCACAAGGTAACAAGATAAGACAAACACCATGTTGATAAATAAGAATGAAAATCCTGTTTCCCCATATATATAGATGTTTTATTCTGTGCTGTTTTCTTACCTGAGTGAGTAGGTATATGACACTTTAGACAACTTCTATATTGATCTCACAGATCAGCTGTTCTCAGCTTGCCACGGCCAGATTATCCTATAAGCTAGTATAGGCTGCAGCATAGGACCACACTAGCTTGGTTATAATGCTGGTTATAAAAAAAAAACTTTTTTAAATACAAGCATGTGTATGTAAAGTTTGGTAGTGCCAAACGATAATACTCTACTGTAATAGAAGTTGAGTCTTACTCAGCAGGTGTGGAATTTGGTAGTAGCAACAGGCAGATGGAAGTTGAGCCTGACTGACAAAACTGTTACCCTGGTCAAGTTGCTAGGTTGTTTATATGGTAGCCTGGGAGATTCCATTCTGATACCCAGGCAAGCCTATTCTGTGAGTCCTTATTGGATGCTGATTCTGGTGTGGATTCTGTACTCAATAAATATCCATCAGTATACCATGAATCTCTGGGAATATGTATAGTTACAACTCATTTTATTTTTGTCTGCCAACTGGATGCTAGTTGGGAACCTCCTTGCCAGGGTGAGCCTCACATCCCTGATTGTTCAGTGCATTGTGGTATAATGAAAAACATCTCTGAATGAAAAATCAGAGAGCCGAGTTCAAATTCCAGTCGGGTTCATTACAATCACTTATGTGCAAATACCCTTCGGAAAGGTATGAATCCGTCTTTCCCCCAGCTGTGGGTCAAATAGCAGGGCAGACTGTTTTATAGCCTTGGTTGGCAACCATTCTATTACAGAAAGAAATAGAAATCTACTGTGAGAAAATCTTCTGCCTACTCAACCAGGAATCGAGACATGATTGCCCAAGCATGTATCACAAATGGCACTTAATTTACTCGGTTGAAGTATGTGCTAACTTGGTTTGCAATAAACAGTAAAATAGTATTTCTTAAAGAATATTTTTATTGAAAAACAAAAGATAGCTGTTGTAGTTTATTTAAACAATTTGCAATAAGTTTACTTCAAACTATGTAAAGGTCACTAAAATATATCCAGAGTTAAAAAAAAATCCAGATGGATGAAGGTGACTTCATCTGAGAGTGGCCTCATAATTTCATTAGCCTAGAGCCCCAAAAGGTCATAATCTGATCCTGATCCCAACATGTGGCTTGCAATATAAATAGGTGAAATCAGAACCATAAAAAGGGACAAGTCCCTCTCCCACCAAGGGCGGACCAGATCACAAGCCTGACCAGTACACTGAAATAATCTGTCTGGTTTGTTGTCACTTGATCTACAAAAAAAACCTTCCTCTCCTCCTTTACTTTCCTGTTTTCTCTTTGATCAAAGTTGATGTTGCTTAAAAAAAAAAAAAAAAGTTTAAAAAAGAATCACCTGCTAGTTTCCAACAAACACTTGAGATCAAGATAAAACCACATCTCCCTTTTTAATTTTGGGTGTCCATAGTATCGCAGTAGAACCAAGGAGGGTATTTATTATGTAAAATTACATAATTGTGGCACAAGGCCGAAAAGGGGAGGGGTAGAGGCTGGTCAACACTAACTATCTTATACCTAACTAATCTGATTCACAACCCATTCATACATTACACTTTGCTCATTTCCCACAAGAACTCGTCCATCGATCCTTCATGCACCATAATACCACATTCTCACCAGGGGGTCCTACAAAAACGCTCCCCAATCCATAAAAATTGTTGATGAAATACATGCTATACATAAAATTCTAATAATGATAGAATGAGAGGGAGGGGAAATGAACCCAATAATAACTAAAAAGTAACACAAAATACAAACTAAACATAAGATGTTAGTAGGGACCGCCCAACCCTCAAAAATAGAGTGGCCGCTGTATTCTGCTCATGGGACAGAATCAAGAGGCACGCAGTAGAACCAAGGAGTGTTTGCAATAAATCCTTTACTAACTTTTGCAACTTAGATTACTCTTAGCATGTGTCTGCATACATAATGAACTTCACCTTAACAGGAATTTTAATCAATAATCCATTTATTCCATTGTTATTGTTCCACAATAACTTATTTTCGATCAATTTATTTATTTTATATTTTTTCTTTATAGGCCCAGGAAGCTGAAGTTAATGGTCACAAGCAACGTATTAGTCAGCTTCAGGCCACAGGAAAGCAGTTAGGACAAGAGAAACTCCTAAAGAATGTCCTTCAGAAGTGGGACCATCTTAAAGAATTAATCAGTGTGCGAAGACTCCTTTTGGAAGATACCATTGAAGCTCAACAGGTAAATACCTTAAGCACATAACTTATATTCTATCAGTAATTCTTGCATTAATTCTTAAAAACTGACAGTACCTTTTTTTTTTTTTTTTTCTTTTCCAAATTTACAATGATGTTAACTGTGTACAAGGCCTAAGAGCCACTGTAGGTAGTGGTGGTTACAAAGTAAAAATTAGTAAAGATTGTGTTATACATATAATAGCATTATTTTGTAAGTAATGTTGGTCTTAATTTTTGATTTTCTTTCTCATCTTCAATGAATTTTATATCTATACACAGACAGGTGTCCATAAAGTTGGTGTGCACTTTTAAAGATTTATAACTTAAAAGTGCACACTAACTTTATGGACACCGTGTATATATATATATATATATATATATATATATATATATATATATATATATATATATATATATATATATATATGTATATGCACTATTTTAAAAATATGGTCCCATCACTACAAAGGAATTACCATGTTCCAAAACAGAAACTAAAATTAATTTTAAATTTAAAATCCATTGCTCCATTCCATTCTCAAGCAATTTTTTGAAACTATTATATTTTTAAAATAGTAAATAATTATAATATTATGTTCTACAGTTTATACATTGAGCACAATCTTTTTTTTTTTAAATAAAAATAATTACTAAGAACACAGGATTGTAAATCTTACTGTTCTTATTTTTATATATATATATATATATATATATATATATATATAAAAGGTTGGTGCAAAAATAATGACGTAATAATGTCGTTTTTTTTTACTTATTTTTTAACGTCAAAAAACGACATTATTACGTCATTATTTTTGCACCAAACTTATATATATATATATATATATATATAGAGAGAGAGAGAGAGCACTGCAAATTTTTTGTAATCCTTTTGAATTTTCATACTTATGTATTTAATTTATCAACATAAGAAAATAGATCTGATTAAAATAACAAACTTTTGTTTTAATCTAGTTCTATGCGGATTCAAATGATGCAGAATCCTGGATGAAAGAAAAGATGACTGTTGTTCGTAGTGATGACTATGGACGAGACGAAACGGGTGCTAAGGTAAACTTTTCTTGAATTTTAATTCATTATATTTCTCTGAATTTCTGGGATGAGATGTTATTATTTATATTTATACTATTATCCTTAATATTGTTGGTGATAACAATCAAGATGAGGACAATAGTGCATGATTTTTGTCTAGTTATTTTAATTGACATAACTGACAGAAAAAGATTCCTTCAAGGTTTTATTTCTATTTATATTTTCAGTCTACTGAAGACAATGTGTGTTTTATTAAAATTAATCATCACACCTTTGAAGTTTTGCAATCTAGAATTGGTTATATTGTTTTTTTTTCTCATACAACATAAAGTTTAAAATCTGTTTGAATTTCTGGGATGTGGGGTTTACATTATTTACATGATTTAATTTTCTTAATCTTTGTTGTTTTTATCATAACATTTTGGCCATTGTGCCCACATCAAGTATGTTGTTCCAGCTAATTTACAGGGAATTCAAGACTGAACCCTTTATTTAATCTATAGAGATAGACTGTTCTCATTCTACTGCATATGTCTAAAGATATCCAGTCTTGTTATTTTTTGTACTGCTCTGCCCTGTTTCTAATGAGTTCAAGTGCATACTGCCTACCCAGTGATTGAACTCACAAGTACGGTCTCACCAAATTCACAAACTAACACTTTAATCTACTAGTATTGGGATGAATTGCACTATAACTTGGCCTTTAGTAAAGAATGCCATGATTCATTATAAGTTTATTTTCCCTTGGTCATTGTTGATGTTTGTTTCTATGTGCAAAACAACAGAAGAAATTAATATAAAATAATTGTTACACATTATTTAAATTTTAAATTGTCATATTTTACAAGCATATTACACTTTGAGAAATGGATTTTCTGTTGTAGGCACTTCTAAACCGACACCAGAGAATTGTGAAAGAAATTGATGCCTTCAACAATGAAGTTGAACGCCTTCGAGAATTATCTGTTCTAATGACCAAAGCTGCAAGTGAACACAATGTAAGATTTTTTTTTTTTTTTTTTTTTTTTTACATTTATGACAACCTTTTTATAACTGAATTTCTAGAAATCAAATTGCCTAAATTTTTTTTTTTTAATAAGCATTTATTCAGAACTTAGAATTGTTGCCCTTCCAGGAACTATCCCCAAATTATTTAGATCAAGTAATTCTATAGTTCCTTAAATATTTAAAAATTTCTAATAGAGAACTGACTTAACATTAGTTTTTTTATTTATTTATTATTATTTTTTTATTTTATTTTATAACTTTGATGCTGGCCTTTTTTATGGTGAGAGTCACTCTGTACAAGGATTTTGGACCACATGAGGTAGGGTACAGAGTAAGAGACTGTTTATGTGGATAGGGAGGGAAAATAGTTGTTGACCGAAGACTTAAGATTGTAGTAGTTGGGGAAACATCCTTTTGGGAGTCAGTTCCGCAGAACAGTGATTCTTGGGAAGAAGGCGCTCGAGTGGAATTTACTTCTCACCTATGGAATATGTATGGAATTAGGATGGTTTGCTACAATGTGAGTGGCATGCCAGGTCGTAGCCATGAACTGGCAAAATCAAGGAATGCAGTTCTTCTGAGCACTTTCCATGGAAGTAGTGATAGAATTGTCAGAGGCTTGCCACATCCCATCTGTGAGAGTGGGGTTGAGGATTGAGACCTAAAAACTTCAAAAATATGCCCCGATTTCTTTTGGGATGATAGCGTAGCAGATATGATCGATGGACATTCATGATATGAGTATATTGTTTCATACCAGTAATTTGAATTTTTACTTATATATTCCTCTTGTTTCAATTAGAATAACTTCATTGTTAAATTTTGCTTTTAATCCATACATATATGTACATAAATATAAATACTTTCATGAGATATATATATATATATATATATAAGGATCATATTATTCAAGGAATTGATAGTAAGTTAATGTCTCATTAAGTTTTGTTAGTAAAGTGATTTTGCTCATTAACATTGCTAATTAATTCTTTGTATAAATTACTTCTTTATGATGTAATATAAAAGCTGCACACTCTAATATATTTGCAAAAATAAGATCCACAGTACGTAAATTCAGAATTTTAAATTCTGTGGAAAAATACCAAGACAATTCACTCTACTAATTGGATAAAACCTAGATCCATGCCACTTTAACTGAAAAACATACATAACAAAATTTTGTGGATTTATCGCATTAAAAAATTCAAACAAAATTCTCATTTTATTCATTTGAACAAGAAATCTATTCTCATAGCATCGCATTCTCAAATAATATAACTCAATAAATAACATATTTTAAAAAAAACATCTTTCGGTCTACACTACTCATATTTTGTCTTCATGTTTTTCCTGTATACAGAAAAAAAATTCCACCCTGAAGATGACAATTTTAAATTATCAATGCAGTTCAGTTTATTGAATAAAGTAGGGGCTATAGCCATTCCCTCTGTCAATAAATATTGTTACTGCTTGAATGCAGATTCAATTTTGATTATGTTGCCACCAATTTAAAATTTGTAATTCTGTTTAGTGAATGGCATAAGAGATTATAGGGATTTCATTTATCAGGATGTTTTATATATATATATATATATATATATATATATATATATATATATATATATAAAAATGTGTGTGTGTGTTATAAAAATTTTTTTAAAAAAATATAAGTTCTACTTCTGTATGGAGCACTGTTTTTTAAAAATAAACAAAAATACTAAAGAACTCCGGATTATTTACCTAACGTGTTCTTTCCTAATTTTCTACATACCTACACACACACACATATATATATATATATATATATATATATAATTATGAAAAACTTGGTAATCCGTATAGGTAGTCCCAAGGAGGATGAAAACCTGAGAGGTCAATGTAAATTCAGAGCTAATAATTTAAAGAAAAACAGACCACTTTAAGGCTTAAAGTGGTCTGTTTTTCTTTAAAGATATTACAAAAACACACACACACTAGACCTTATAAAATTTAGCCATCTCCTACCAAGACTGTGACACTAATGACCCAGTGTGAGACCCCAACAAACAAATCACCAGAGAGAACTGGTCCTGCCTGCCATAGGTATGGCTGAAATTAAACTCCAGGAGAGCAACACACCACTACACCTTCTTAGACACATGTTTACTAACATGAAGTGTAGTGACTGTAGTCAATTCCTTCATCTGCTGCAAGGAAATCTCTCGTCAGAATCCATCTTGTATACTTATAAATCTACCATGCATCCTTGCATTGAATTCTGTTGCCATATCTGGTTTTGTGTACCTACTGTGCATCTTAAGATTCTTGATAAAATTTAGAGATGGAACTGTAATATAATCGATCTTTGACCAGACATTTCAACTTCAGTCATTTTCTCACCAACATGACATAACTTCTATCTGTTCTACAAATATTTTCATGGCAACTGATCTGACAAACTTTTTCATGGTGCCCAAACTTCATAAATTTAGTCATCTACTAGATTGACAACTAGCATTTTACTATTGAACTAGTGAGATGCAACTGCCATTTCTACTCAGTTTTTAAACAGTTTTTTTTTTGTTTTTTTTACCCTTCCCACCTGCAGAAGACCCTTCCAATTTCTTTCTTCCCTGGTAACTACAATCTTCAAAAATTTAAAAGCAAGTTCAGTTACCATTTTCTGTCTTCTTGGACATGATGTGGCTTCCCTCTGTCTTTTCTGCAAACATTTTCATGGTAACTGCTTTGATGAGCTTTTGTCCTTGGTGCCCTGACTACATGTAATTAAGCACGTTACTAAATTGGCAACTAGATCTCAACATTTTATTATTAACTAAATACAATCACTACTTCTGCTCTATCATTTTCTTTTCTCTCACTTTCCACCTGTGGGAGACCCAATTTATTGCTTCCCTGATGAATACAATCTTCAAAAATTTAAATTCAGTCACTCCCTGTATTTTGTGTTCATAAACCTTGTTCCTTTTTTTATTATTTCCTCAGTCTCCCCCCCCCATTCTCAGTGTTCACTTTTACTCCTTCTTATCCCCATTGTTTTATTGGAATTATCACTTTGCTTGAGGTGAAACGAGTAAAAATAAAATGAACAGGGTATCTAATTTGTGTTAGATACAGCCTAATTATTCTCCCTCTCTTCTCTACCCATTTGACGTGAGTATACTGAACAATGTAAATATCAAGGAATTTTCAGTGATATTTGTAAACTGACCCATATAGATGTTGATATGCCAATTTGATTTTTGCAGATTTCACCTGATAAATTAAGCAGACTTGTAGAGAATGGCCAAAGTGATTCAGACTTGGATGTAATTGAAGAAGAAGAAGAAGAAATTGTTGAAAAGGAAGTACCCATCATTAAGAAGATACCTCGGGTTCGAGCCTTGTTTGGATACACAAATACCCAGGATGGGACCTTCATTAAAAAAGGAGAAGTAAGTTTTCTGTTTTAATTTTCTTTAAATTTGTGCGTTCATGCAAGGACTTTAGGCCGACATGAAACATGTCTTTTTGTTTTGTTTTTACTTTTAATTATTATTTGAACTAATTTCACGTTTTCCAGTTTCTGTGCCAATCAACTGTACACGACCAGCACATTTGGATGGTCATCTTGAATTCATCATTGTGCCTTATTCTTTTTTTTTTTTTTTTTTTTTTTTTTTTTTTCAACTTTATTAAGACTACCCATAAACCTATTAGGTTCCTTTTTAAAAGCAGTTTATGATACCGTAGGAAAATTAAAATCTATAAATAGAATAATAATAATGAAAAATAAAAAAAATAAAAAAAAAAAATTTTCCCATGATGCTAACAGTAAAGAAACCAGAAATATGATTACCACTTTTTGTCAAATGTCATTAGGTTGTGGTGTTGAATCCAATAAAAAAGAAAAAAGGCAAACATTTCCTCTGTGACCATCTTTCTTCCCATTGCTCCCAAGATGTTGAGCCATGTGGTAATTAAATTCCCACCGGGGAATGTTAGCTTCTCAGTCCACTTTCCAATGCATAGCACTCGCATATGTTTTCCAAAATCCTCAACCTATGAAGTATCCTGGGTATGACAGTAAATTACATCTGCATCCTGGGTAAGACGATAAACTACATCCAACAGCAAGGCCTCTGATCAGGAGGTTTTGAGGAGTGTGGAACCATCTCTTAATTGCTGATGTTCCCAGGTCCACTCTGACCTGGGGTGGTAGCACCTGTAAGGGTCCCAACTATGGGCAAACAGCCCCAAAACTGGATTTAAACCCCTTCAATACATTTTTTTGACAAAAAATTATTACCAACAATACATTTTTGTAAATAATTACCAGACATACATTATTATTAGCAATACATTTTTGAAGAAAAATCATTACCAGTAATGAATTTTTGAAAAAAAATTAAGATTACTAGCTATACATTTTTGAAGGAAATATATTACCAGCAATAAAAATTGTCTGCATTAAATAACCCGTTGAGGTTGATATGCTGTAAAACAAAACGAACCAAAGCAACCTATGAATTAGGTCAAGCAATCTCTTTGATTGTTCCAACTCGGTGCAAAGCTAACTTGAGTGTGATCATAGTCATGGTACTTATATTAACTTACCCTAACTTCTGGACCAAAAAAAAGAAAATGGAAATCCCCCCTATGTTTAAACCTCGGTGATAAAGTAGAAACTTTCTTTTGGTTGTTCCAATTCTGCACAAGGCTGACTTTAGCTCGACCATGAATACAATACTTATATTTACCCACCTTAACTTCTGGACCAGAAAGAACACTGATACACCGAAGAGACATTGAGAAATTTTTTTTCATGAGTCGCCATAAAGAGAATAAATGATCTATTGTTGAAACTCAAGTTTTTGTATGCTTCTACCTTTTGTTTACATATTAAATGCATACCATCATCTAAAATACACATAAACCCTACTAACTTTGTAATTTCCACAATACAAAATAAGTTAAATTAATTTTATTAATTAATTTTCATATTTTAATTTGTATTTGCAATGCTAGTTATTGTAATAATTATCTTGTATTATGCAATAATAAATTAATAATATTTTATTATGTCTATTTGTTACTTCCTTACATTTATTTAAAAATACCTAACTGCAGCAAGTCATGTGACAATTTTCCAGACACTCAGATTATTTTACAATGACACACCTACATAGCATCTTCACCTATCAAGTACTTGCCAAACATTAAAGATATTTGTTTATAAAAATTGTTCTAATGTAGTGAATTGTATAAATATATCCTGTATTTTTAAATTTATTTAATGTTATAATGTATTAAGCATGTTTATTATTTTTTCACACATAATAGAATATAATATACAAGTGTTTGCTTATATACACAGATTGATGTAAGAATTCAGTATTGTAAATAAATACTGAATTATATATTAAAAATGCCATAAAAACAGGAAAATGCCCATAGCTCAAGAACCTCTTGTTTAATTTTAATGAAGTTTGGCACTGCACTCTGCAGGAGTTCAAGGTATAATGTGCTACTAAATTGGTTGGGGTATTATGTATCATCTAAACTGTATCTTGGAAACATATATACATTAGTGTTTTAATATTATATAGATATTTCATGAGATTCTTAGCCTTGGAAACATATATACATTAGATTAGTGTTTAATATTATATAGATATTTCATATGATTCTTAGCCTTCATGAACTTTTATATTTACAAATTTAGCACTGGAAATATAAGTAACTGTACTAAAATTTGAGTTCACGGTTATCATGTCTTTTTAACATTGATAGGCATTTCTTTCCTAACCTTTTTTGTCTAAGGTAGTTTGGAAGGTAAGTATATTGATCATCTTTTCTATTCGAGTTACATGTGTGACCCATGAGAAGTTTTTTTAAATAATGTCATCTTTATTTGATAAAGCTCTTTGTTAGCTTTAGCATGATTCTATAGGATTTGATGAAGAATTTTTTTTTTTTTTTTTTTTTTATAACCTGGAGCAATGTGTCTTAAACTATGAAATTTTGCTTTGTAAGCCCCAAATGCGGTTGCATAGCAAAATACTTGGGCTGTGAAAATTAAATTCAAACAATTGAATTTCTGTTTATTTCACAAATGTGCAGTATTTAACCTGATGTGCTACGCATGCACTGCAGTAATAAAATTTGCATACAGTGCCATTGCGACTAGTGCAGTGACGATGCATGTATTTTCAGTGTAGTTGGTTAATAACTGGGGTTGCAAAAAACTTATGAAAATGGGGTCATCAGTGAAAAAAGTTTAAGAAGCACTGACCCAGAGGATTCATTTGCCTGAAGCCATTTTTAATCCTTGATCTGAGAAAAATTATATTTAGATATCTTAGACATTTTCTGAATATCAATCTTAGAACACTGATGCTTTTCTTAAATATATAAAGATTTTTTTGTTTTTACTTGTACATTTATGGCTATAACAATAGTTGGAGATGTGTGTGTATATATATATATATATATATATAAAATGAAACCTCAGTTTGAAACCTCATGATGGAAGCATTTCTAGTAATTTTTCCACAAACTTGGACCTTTGTGCCTGCAAAAAAAAAAAATGGAGTATCAAGTTTTTTCATTGATCACTATTTTAACTACCTTCACTCCTCGGTTTGTTTTATAATTGTAATAAAATCTAAACCTATGATGAAAGTGAATCTTTTTTTTTTTTTTTTTTACACAATAATTTCATATTTACAACATTCAACTAAAACTAATGCTATGTTTATCATTTACCAGTTTAAAAGGAAATATGAAAATTCTTTATTCCTAAATTTATAAACATTTACTAAATTATTAATCATCCATCTGCGCCAGATGCAACATTCTGGGCCTGGAAGAAACTCTTCTTAACAGGAGACTCTGGGGGTGCTAAATGCACCCACTGATTGGAGGGAGCGCCGAGGTGGTCAACTCGAGACGTGGCTTGCAACGGTCAAAGCAGATATGGAATTCATGTCCAGTCCTCATGTTTTTGGGGTCCGACGCTGGAATCGCGGATGGCTCGATCATGCCATCGATTCTGCTGCTGATCGACAAGGGGTGGATGGCCTTGATGCGGTTAATTCAATTGGAGACAGCTCAACCCACCCCGGGTGAATGCCATTACAAGAAGACTAAATTATTAAAATGTGTGAATCAACTATAAGGAAATTCTTATTTACAGTTTCATAAAGTTCAAATCAATTGGTAATTAGCTGATGTTTTGCTAACAATTACAATAAACAATATAATAGTGTTTATAATTTTTGTTAATTCTCAAGAACAAAAAAATGTACAAATTTCACTTATGTTTACATTTTATTACAATTCTAATCATCACATTTTAAAATGGACATTGTTGAAGAGTGTAGATAATTCAGTGTGAATGAAAAAAGCATCCTTTTGACTTTAAAGTTTGGCCATTATTCAACATAATCCCTTATCAATCCATTAAATAATCAAGTAATCATTTTAATTTCTAAGAATATCTGTGCCATTTTTAATTATGTACTGCAAGATTATAGCAATAGCTAGGAGGTATATATAGGAATATCAGTCTGAAGTTGTATGATGAAAGGAAAGCATTTTTGATTTATAGAAAAAAAATAATTGTTAATTGGCGCTACACAATCACAAAGAAGTCTGTCAAATAACAGAAACCACATCACCTGAGGACTATCAACAGCAGCAACAACTAAAATGGATATCACATGTAACTCTAAGGAAATGTGATATAATTAAGATGCTGATTTTCATACCACTTCAAACAAAAGTTTGGAAGGAGCTTCTATCAGTCCTGAAAAGTGATAACAGAAACTGATTTCTTTTAAAAAAAATTTTCCATTTAGACTTTATAAGTTTCAACCAACAGTGACACCAGCTGCTTGGTCCAATGAATGCCAAATGTTTCCTTATAAGGAAACAGCAAATAATACCATTATCATTGTGCCTAAGAATTTGTAACCTTAATCTCTTATAAAATTTGTATTAATTTCAGGAAGCTGATTTGATAAAGAAAGCCAGTGAAGAATGGTGGTGGGTGGTGAAAGATGATGAGAGTGGCCTTTATGTTCCCATGAACTATGTCAAAGAGATCCAACCACGTTCTGTTGAAATTGGACGGAAGCCAGTTAAAGAGAAAAAATCTTCATTACACCGAACACCATCAGGTTAGGATAACTTTTCTAATTTTCCGATAAATCAAGAATATTACTGAATTGACTAATAATTTTTGTCATACAGTGCATCAAATCTCAAATCTCATTTAATCGGGAAATCACTTTTTTTATTTATTTATTTTTTTTTTATTTTTTATTTTTTTATGTTTGAGTTTGTAAATATTTACTTGGTTTAGCGATAGACAAATATTGTTTATATTTGAGCTGGGTTTATATAGTAGGGCAGTCTGGGTTCTTCCACCTTAGATGGAAACCCGTTTAGGAATAGAATAACTCTAAATTCAAGACGCTATAGTCCTAGCAAAGTACAGTGTAACCCGCATATAAGTGAGTTGTCGGGACCAGAGAAGAAGTCTCTTATATTCGGGTTTCTCTTATATATACATTAACACGGGCTCTAATTTGGGACCAGAGAAAATTTCTCTTATATCCGGGTTTTTTCTTATATCCGGATTACACTGTATATACTATGCAGCTAATAAAATGATCATAGCTTTGATCCTGACTACAGACAGCCTTTAATTATTCATATAGTTGATCATTTGTTAGGATAGCCTGAAATGGCAAACTACTGGTGAGAACTCTGATGACCCAAACTGAGTTTGGGTGATTTAAACCCTATACACATGAAATTCTGACCATAATTGTCTTTGTTCAAGTTTTGATATAAGTTCAAAAAGCCATGAAGATAATTTGCAAAAGCTTGAAAGGTTAAGATGTTTTGCCACACTCATTCCTTAGTGAGGCAAGCTAACATGGGGTGAGATTTTGGCCAACTGGTTGGTATATCCTGTGTCTCCCCCTTTCACATTCTATTAGAATCAATGTAATGAATATTGTCTCTCATAATATGAGCAAAAAGAAAATTGTCTGTCATTGACATCGTCTATGATGTAGCATTGGGATCTGAAGAATTGAAGTCAGATGAAATGAACATGTAATGGCGGCTTCTTTTATGACAGTGGGGACGTAGCCCAATTACGTGAATGCAGGACATCATATTATACAAACTTTGTGTAATATTTTCTCTTGTCCGGTATTATATACAATCTGTTCTGTTCATGTAGATTTGGGAAAAGTGATAGTTAATTGAACTGATTTGTTAGCATTTTCTTTGGGGCTGTATTATCATATTAGGGTTTTCATTGTTCAGTCAAAAAATTAGATCTAGGGGTGTGAGTATTAAGTGAACTTGTGGCAGTTTTTTTTTTTTTTTTTTTTGTTTTTTCAAGTAAGTTGATAAGTATATGAACGTGTAGTCATATTTTAGAAATAATTTTTGTAGATTTTTATTTTTTATTAGAACATCCTTAAGCAATAACACTTGTCAAAACTGAAAAATATTAATTTTTTTTCATTCCCCAACATTTGTAAACAGCTAAGTTCTAATAATTCTGTGTAATAATTCACTGATATGAAGTGGAGTGACTATATTGCTACATCTGCTGCAAGGAAGGTTGGTTCATTGTATCATGCCAAAAAAATGTCAGAATACATTTTACACATTTTATAAATCTACCATTTGTCCATATGTTGATTAACTGTTGCTATATCTGATCTGGTGCTCCTATTGCACATCTCTGGATCCTTGATAAAATCCAAAGAAAGGTCTGCAACAAAATCTATCCTGTCCAGGCATCTCGACTTCAGTCAGTTTCACACCTATGTGATGTGGCTTCCCTCTGTCTTTTCTACATACATTTTCATGACAACTGCTTGGACAACCTCTCTCCCTTCCCCCCTGTCCTGACTGCATGAATTTAAGTGTGTGACTAGATTGGCAACTAAGTTTCACTGTTGAACTAGCCATATGCAACTGCCCCTGCACTTTTCAGCTGTCGAACTTTGATTTCTTGCTTTCCTGATAACAATATTCAAAATTTTAATGCAACATCAGTGGCTATCTGTCCTTGAACCCTGTTCCTTTTTTTCAGTCTTCTCATTCACTTTCACACCCTGTAACCTCCACCACAGGCTGCCCCAGGCATTCTGGTGGCATTGTTGCTTTGCTTGCAATAAGACGTTAATATCTGCATATGAAAAGAATTTATTTTAAAAAGATTTTTAAATAAAGCGCAAATATATATATATATATATATATATATATATATATAAAATATCATTGGCATACAGGCCTGTTTCGCTTTATCACAGCTCATCAATGTGACTAGACAACTGAATGCTTCAAGCCAGGATCGAAACCTGACTGATATGGCATCAGTTGGTATTTCTACCCCTAAGCCATTGGCGCTTTGGCAGAGAGAAAGTCAAATTCTAGTGTATTGTTTTTAGAAATGTAAACAAACACCAAACAGCTCTATTCACTAATGAAGAGCAATGCATTAGTGCCAACAGCTGCTGATATATTCTCTTACTCTCTCTCACTCTCTTACTCTCTCTCACTCTCTTACTCTCTCTCACTCTCTTACTCTCTCTCACTCTCTTACTCTCTCTCACTCTCTTACTCTCTCTCACTCTCTTACTCTCTCTCACTCTCTTACTCTCTCTCACTCTCTTACTCTCTCTCACTCTCTTACTCTCTCTCACTCTCTTACTCTCTCTCACTCTCTTACTCTCTCTCACTCTCTTACTCTCTCTCACTCTCTTACTCTCTCTCACTCTCTTACTCTCTCTCTTACTCTCTCTTACTCTCTCTCTTACTCTCTCTCTTACTCTCTCTCTTACTCTCTCTCTTACTCTCTCTCTTACTCTCTCTCTTACTCTCTCTCTTACTCTCTCTCTTACTCTCTCTCTTACTCTCTCTCTCTTACTCTCTCTCTCTTACTCTCTCTCTCTTACTCTCTCTCTTACTCTCTCTCTTACTCTCTCTCTTACACACTCTCACTCTCTCACTCTCTCTTACACACTCTTACACACTCTCTCACTCTCTCTTACACACTCTCTCACTCTCTCTTACACACTCTCTCACTCTCTCTTACACACTCTCTCACTCTCTCTTACACACTCTCTCACTCTCTCTTACACACTCTCTCACTCTCTCTTACACACTCTCTCACTCTCTCTTACACACTCTCTCACTCTCTCTTACACTCTCTCTCACTCTCTCTTACACACTCTCTCACTCTCTTACACTCTCTCTCACTCTCTTACACTCTCTCTCACTCTCTTACACTCTCTCTCACTCTCTTACACTCTCTCTCACTCTCTTACACTCTCTCACACTCTCTCTCACTCTCTTACACTCTCTCTCACTCTCTTACACTCTCTCTCACTCTCTTACACTCTCTCTTACACTCTCTCTCTTACACTCTCTCTCTTACACTCTCTCTCTTACACTCTCTCTCTTACACTCTCTCTCTTACACTCTCTCTCTTACACTCTCTCTCTTACACTCTCTCTCTTACACTCTCTCTCTTACACTCTCTCTCTTACACTCTCTCTCTTACACTCTCTCTCTTACACTCTCTCTCTTACACTCTCTCTCTTACACTCTCTCTCTTACACTCTCTCTCTTACACTCTCTCTCTTACACTCTCTCTCTTACACTCTCTCTCTTACACTCTCTCTCTTACACTCTCTCTCTTACACTCTCTCTCTTACACTCTCTCTCTTACACTCTCTCTCTTACACTCTCTCTCTTACACTCTCTCTCTTACACTCTCTCTCTTACACTCTCTCTCTTACACTCTCTCTCTTACACTCTCTCTCTTACACTCTCTCTCTTACACTCTCTCTCTTACACTCTCTCTCTTACACTCTCTCTCTTACACTCTCTCTCTTACACTCTCTCTCTTACACTCTCTCTCTTACACTCTCTCTCTTACACTCTCTCTCTTACACTCTCTCTCTTACACTCTCTCTCTTACACTCTCTCTCTTACACTCTCTCTCTTACACTCTCTCTCTCACACTCTCTCTCTCTCTCACACTCTCTCTCTCTCTCTCACACTCTCTCTCTCTCTCTCACACTCTCTCTCTCTCACACACTCTCTCTCTCTCACACACTCTCTCTCTCTCACACTCTCTCTCTCTCTCACACTCTCTCTCTCTCTCTTAAAATCTACCCTATTAAGCAGAATTTAAGCTACTTCCTGTGGGGGTCTCTTGATTGGGCCTTCATCACAATAGGTTGGGAGTAGATATGATAGGCAACAATAAACTACAGTAGAACTCAAAATTGATTGCTGCAATTAAGTATCAAATTAGTATTTAAGCTTATATTTTAAAAGTTCAATGATAATTCTTCTGCTGACACTTAAAGACAATTTGATATACTTTCTGCAATTAATTTTGATTATTCACAAATTTATTCCCAATTTATAAAAATTATCATACAAAAAAATTTATTGCCAAAAAAAAAAAAAAAAACCATAAAAAAATTGACAGAAAAAAAAATCACAGTAAGCAAAACTTGGGAATCCAAAGTTTAAGGATTCTGTATCTGGATCAGAAGGTTTTTAATTTGCTCAAAGTCTGCCAGATTCCAAATTGGTATGTTGGGCTATGGCCTCTAGGAGTAAAGTGGGAAATGTGACACTATGAAATTTGCGCATATATATATATGGGAATAGGAATTATAAAAAACACAAACCCAACACTCAGTAACATCTATGAACACAGCCATAATGTGCTGACCATGTTTGCAAAATAAAACCTTCTTATAACTCAAGATGTAAACACTAAATCAATCCATACATTTAATTAAAAAAATAAATAAATAAATAAAATAAAAATCATCTTTTTATAATGACTAAAAGAATAGCTGAAAGTGCTTGGATATGCAAAACATTGAGATAGTTTTTACACACTTTGTCCAAAAAAGAAAATGCTTATATGAACACAAAAAAATTTAATAGAAATCTTAATTGCTGTACTTTGTCAGTTGTCATTAATGAAACTTTTATGAAAGTACACCATTATTTATTATATATTAATCATTTCACTGCAAGCAAGACGATAATGTCACTAAGATGCGAGGGGTTACTAGGGGTGAAAGAAAATGAGAAAACTTTACCAAATGAGCCAGAAACCCAGTCCTAATCAGGAAACAATAGATAAACAAAAGATAGGGAATGAATGAGAAATAATGGGTGTAGGAGATTTTACTTTATGAAAATGTTAAACAAGCAATTAATCATGAAATGGATTTAATTTTTTTCTCTTTAGAAAAAGATTTTATTAAAAAAAAAAAAAACACAGATGGGTACATTTTTAATTAAAGAATAAAAATAAAAAAAAATCTTTTAAGTCTGATGCGATCATATTTTCAAGGCAATACATTTATAAATAAAAACTAGATACAGGTAACTCTGTAAAAGTCAAGGAACAGTTTCATACCATTTTAATATCATAAACAGGAACCCTCCCTTGTAAATTGCTAAAAAAAAAAAAAATATTTTTTATTCTGACAAGTGTAGCTTGAATGTATAAAGAACATTAACCTACAAAAATTCACTGGAATATTTTCTCTATATTATTTTTATTTTTTTATTTTTTTTTGTGGACAATTTTATATTTTTATGTTTATATGTGGATTAATAGGATTTTTATTCTTGTTGACAGTTCGTTCCAAAGCTAATCTTCATTTTGACAAAGACAATGTTGAAAGTCGCCAGAAGCAAATTCAGTTTACTTATAACAAACTGAAAAAGTTGGCACATGTAAGTACCATTTCTCTTGAATGTGTTTGGTTAATAATTAACAAATATATTACAACTTAAGGCATAATGCTTTGAACAATTGCTGTGGGTTTAGTTGCCAAATTGGGTTACTTATGTATTTTTCCCCATTTCACTCCAAGTAAAGCAATAAAGCCACTAAGATGCAAGGATGTTGCAACTACTATTTCTTGCTAAATTAAAAGCAGTGGCAGCCAGTATTTTAATATGTAAATGGCAAGCAAATAAGCATTTCATTATTTAAAATAATGATATCTTTTCACAAAAATTAAAATTTGGGGGAAATCATGTGATTGAATTATATATATATATATATATATATATATATATATATATGATTCAATATATATATATAATTCTCTCTCTCTCTCTCTCTAAATATATATATATATATATATAATTCAATCCATTAGGTTATGAATAGATGAATTTGTGAGTAGTGGCACTATATCAAGTCTATTCAGTTTCTTCTTTGTCACCAAGGCCTGTTGGTACAGTTACTTGTGTTGTCTCAAAACAGTCTGGGTTCAAATCTTGGTAGTGAATGCACACTACTGATTAGTCCCAAAATAGGACGAAACGGCCGTACAGTGCTTTCTGCATTCTGTTGCAGATTCTTCTAGACTCGATGAATTATTATGATTTGCCTAAATCCCCAAAATTCTACTATATATATATATATATGTGTGTGTGTGGTACTTATTTGAAAGCACTCAATATCAGTGATAGAGCTAACATAGTTAATTGCATTGATGTGAGTTTGTGACTCTTTGACAAAATCGCAAAGGGCATGAAACACAGGGTCACACATCAACACACACACACACACACATATATATATATATATATGTGTGTGTGTGTGTTTGTGTTTTTTTTTTTTTAATTTATCTACAGATTCAGCATGAATATTAAAGTTCAGATTTATTTAGCTACTATAGTATTCATGCTAATTTTTTCAGTAAAAGGCTTGAACCTAAACTTCCCAAATGTTTTTGCCATGAAAAATCTGATCTTTTTTTATTTTCATTTTTACTCTTGCTTCTGTTCATAACTAAAACCTGGTATTTCTCTTGCACTTTTACAGGCTCGCCAGATTTCATTGGAGGATTCTGTACGTCTTTTCTCTTTTTATAACCAGTGTGATGAATTTGACGGCTGGTTGCATGAAAAGGTGAGTAATATTTAACGGAAAACGTGATTCATGAAATGCTTTCCTCTGATGTCCGAGTTTTATGTTCCTTGTTTATTCATGACTTTTTGATATAATTTTTTTAATTTTAGGAGCAAATACTACAAAGTAAGGAATGTCTGTCAGACAATATGGCTGCTGTGAAGAACAATTATGAGGTAAGAGAGAGAGCTCTTTCTTTGCCTCATTAACACTAGGGCATCATGGGTAGAATAAAAAAAAAAAACAAATCTTGATTTAAAGAACTGTGTCCATTAAATCTCTCATTTCATAAAAGAAGCAATTCTCAATTTGAATGTCATCAATTCAAGGAAGCCAATAAATGGTCAACATTATGTTAAACTGTATAAAATATGAAATAACACAATTATACATGCTTTTTCTTACTCGTACTACAGCAGCAATGCATAGTGTTGAAAATTCTGGCCGTATATTCTTAAATATTCTACAGAACTTGAGTTTTTTTTCAATTGTTTCCTTTTTAAACAAACTTTTACCTACTTTAACTCTGTATCTGTTGCCAACTTTACATGGTTTGATTTTTGTATTTTAAATAAAATAATTTATAAAGAAACATAAAAGCAAATTTGTAATTATAAATTAAGATATTTTAAAGTTTTTTGTTGTTTTACTAATTCATTACTAAGTTAAGGAATATTTTAAATTTTCCAAATTCTTATCTGCAGGCAAGCCCTGCTGTACACTTCATCATTGGTAAAATTAGCCATTTCTTTGCAAGGAAACCTTTGTCATTCATTGACCAAACAGCATTATAAAATTTTGCAAACTGAAGATTGGATTAGTTTTTAGTAATGGAAAGAAGCATCCCAATTTACAGAAATTTGGTAAAAACTTTGGGAACAATAAGGAATGAAGTAAAAATCTGTGCAGACAGTACCTCTCCTTTGGGAAGGGCTAGGTTTATTGTCCAATGTCTGAGGCATCCCCAAAAGGTGAAGAACCAAAGGGTCTTAGGGAATTTTCCCAGAGTATTGATGTCAACCCACTTTAAACCTCTACCTTGCACCACATTCTGTGACAGCATGGGCACACTGAAAAATGCCTATAGCAGTTCTTGCAAATATATATATATATATATATATATATATATATGTATCAGATTAATAAATGAAAAATCCATTCACACAAAATATATATATATATATATATATATATATAGTGTGTGAGAATGGATTTTTCATTTATTAATCTAACATTTTAATTTATTGCTTTAAATGTTACTTTTAATGGATATCTCTATTTGGGTATGTGCTTTTTTTTCATTTATTTATTAAACAGTATATTTATTTATTTCCATCTACAGGCCTGAATATTTTATCTTATTAGAAATATGTGCTCTCCAGAAATAAATTTTCTGTTTAAGAAATAAATGAAAAAACAGCATCTACATCTATTCAAGTATGGGTATCCATTAAAAATGTTTAAACATTTATAACATATATATCATTTGAATAGTACCCATAAAAAAGACACTTGTTAGGCATTTCTCTCTAGGAGTAGTATATCTGTGTCCTGTGTAAACAGTTAAGTAAATAATTATGTCTAATACGCAGTATCTGATTGGTTAATTTCTGGGTAACAAAATTGGGAAAGGAAAAAGTAGATATGAAAGGTGGGAAAGATGAAGGGTAAGAAACTAGGAAAAAATATCAAGAAAAGTGAATGAAAGGTAAGATGTTAAAAAAATCTGGCTTGCTCAGAAGTTTTCTTTTACTCCTTTGATGTATTTATAGTGAGTGAAGATTAACATTGGTTAATTTCTATAATTTCCCTTATGAAAGTAGATTGGTTGATATAATGGTATGAATATGTATATTTTGTGTAACTTTTGTTAAACTATCTGAGAGAACAGAGTTCATTACAATTATTCTCATTTCTATTTATCAGTAACTATAAATTTTAGATCAGAATTTAGAACTAATTATAGTGGATATTTTTGCCTAAAATATATGCCCTTAGGTAGGGTTTGAACCTGCTTTCTCCACTGTAGACCAGTAGTATAATTCACACTGTTTTTTCTTTTTAAAAAAAAATATGAAGCCATATAGGCAAAATGCATTATTGGATATTACATGACTGTTTTTCCAAATGTTAATAAGTTATAACTGTCAGGATTACGTACCCAAACTAATTACACTTTTAACATGAGTAAACACTGAACTATGTCAATTTCATAAGCTTTTTCTTTTGCCTTCATCTAATCTTGACTGTGTGCATTGTCTTTTTCAGAGTCTATTAACAAGTCTTGCTGCCAACCGAAGTCGTCTGGTTTCAATCAATTCTTTGGCTGATGAAATAATCCAGTCTGGAAGTAGCCAAAAAGACAAAGTTGCATCTCGGCGACAACAAATTGTTGACCGGTAAGTTAAAATTAGCAAAAGAATTATCACTTTAACAAAGATTGAATGCTTAAAGCAATCTGAAATCTTTGACTTTTCTGTGCACTTCTCACACTGCAAATAACTATTTACATGCAAAGCACACACAGCCTTGTGCTAGTTTAGCTTAAGGTAATTTGTTGCACATAGATAACTGTATAACATAGAAAATTTGCTAAGATTATTTTACCTTTTGCTTATATATTGTCCATCTTTCATCAGATTAACTTTAATATTTCAATTTTTTGTTTCATTAATATGTAAATACTCCATTTTTAAGATGAGTTAATTTTAAATTTGCACCCTGTCATTTCTATAAACTTTGCTAATTTACAATAATTTCTTATACAGGTTGTCCATAAAGTTTATGTGCACTTTAAAAAATTTATAACTTGTATTTGTGATAGAAATAATTTGTAAAAAGGATTAGAAAGAAGTAAATCTATATTTAAGGTTTTATTGAAATTTTATTTAAGTCTCCACATATCCTCCATCATTAGCAATACAAAGGGTAATATGATTTTGCAGTTCACGGAAAACATTTGCCAACTGATTTACAGTAATGCCTGAAATCACATTAGTAATTTTAGCTATACTTAAAACTAGGTACATTAAACTTTATAACATTTTTTACAGATTATTTCTATTGCAAATACAAATAAAGTTAAATTTTTTTACAGTGCACACGAATTTTATGGACACCTTGTATTTTAATGTTCTTTTATCTGCCCAATTCGAAGATTCTTTATTTTATTACAGTTGGAATAATCTCAATAAAATGAAGAATGAGAAAGAAAAACTTCTGGAAGGTGCTTCAAGGTATGTTTATAAAAGTCTCACCAATTTGCAAGTGTTTTACAAATTTGACATGATATGATTTAAGAGTTTAAATTAACATACAGCCTTTTGCATATATTTTTCAGTTTTGAAATGAGCAAACTGATCTCTGTAACAATCCTCATTGTCTTTTCCTTCCTGTAACACTTTGCGTCTTGGTGGTATTGTCACCTTTATCTTACATTGTACATGTTTTCTGTTTTTGTTTTCTCATTCACACAAAGAACTTATATCCTTTTAACATAACACTGATATAAAGTATTCACTTATTTAGAAAATTTTGCCATTCAAAATAGTATTTTTGTTAGTGCTAGTTTTGACTTTCTAAGCAGACTAAATTTTTACTGTTCACATCAGAGACTTCAATGACAATGCAATTGCTAGATTGTGTCCAAAGGAACAAGACATGTATTACATTTTACTTTGATCTTTGTAGATAATGCATTTTTTGTAGTTAAAGGTTAGTGACAAGTCAATGGGTGCCATTTTGCCAACCACATTTGCTCACTTAGTGACTGTCCCCACCTTTTGGTAATAAGCTTGTATATAAATTCAAATCATTAATTTTGTTGAATACAGTGCTCAAAATTTTGAAGAACAAGCCACATAGTGCAATGTTAGGTTTCTTAGATATTATTAAAATGTGGCAAGTATATATGTAAGTAAGAATTTCACAGTAAAATTAACCAGATGATATAATCATCCTGTGCTTCAAATGAATTGTCAGAGGATTAAAAAAATATCAAAGAATTTAAAAATGTTAATTACTTGTATGCTTTAGCATTTTTAATAAGATCTAATGAAAAAAAATTCACAACAGAAATAAGGGTGTGTAAAATTTAAAAAACAAAAAAAAAACTTGGATACTGAGGTCAACACTAAATGGCGACAGTCTGTTTCATGCTTGAGGACAATCTTTAGGCTATGAAGATTGTGCTCGATAACCTAAGTATCCAGTTTTACCTTTTACGTATGCTTGGTCTGATATTGAGCACTTTTACTCATGAAGATAGCATACCTTAAAACTTATATATAATTTCTCTCTCTCCCTTTCATTTTAAGGATGAGTGTCCTTTTTGTTTCCACTCTCTCTAAAACTTGTCATTATTGTGTTCAGTAAATGGTATTCTCATCATCCTTCTGTAGAACAGGATTTCTTTTGCTTCAAGTCTCTTCATTTCTGCTTGTTATTGCAGCATTGAAATGTTCAAATTGACATGCGATGAACTTCAAGAATGGATCAGTGAGAAAGACAATGCCTTTTATGATGATGAACTTGGCAAAGATTTGCAGGCTGCAAAAAATTTACACAGGAAACATCTGGTAAGTTTGAATCAATTAAAAAAAATTTTTTTGTTTTTACTGTTTTTTGCTGGAAATGCTAAGTAACCATGACCATATTTTGGAAGGATAAGCCAGAACCTATACTGGCTGCAAATTACCTGCATACTGATGTAAAATTCAGTAAATATACAAAAATTGAAAGGGGTGTAAGACAAGGATGTATCTTTTTAAACCAAATTTATTCAAGCTATACATCAAGGTGATTCTGAGGGATTTAAAAGTCCTACCAAGATTCATTATTGACAAACACAATCTTAACAAAATATATTCAAATGACAATGTTGATAGAAGACAAAAAAGGAAACATGAACTACTACAGAATGTAGTGAAGGAAAACGGTAAGAAGGAACTAAATATCAATTGCAAGGAGACAGAATGCATGGTTGTCAGCCCAACACTCAAATTACCAATTAGAGAGATCAAAATCGAGCAAGTACAACAATTTAAATATCTGGGAAGCATTTTAACGGAAAGACAAAAAGTGCAACAGAGAAATCTGAAGTTGCATTGGGATATTGAAAGATGCTTTTCAAAAGTTAAGTATTAAGAAATAGAAACTCTTTGTTAGAAATTACATCATATCAGTCCTCCTATATGGCAATCTCCTCACTGGTGAAGTGACTTGAAGCAGCAGAAACTTAGTTCTACAGAAGGATGCTGAGAATACCATGGACATGTATGCAACAACAAGGTTTGATAGAAAATGTAAACAAAAAGGACACCTACTTAATATCTGAAAGAGTGGGTTTAAATTTCTAGGGTATATAATGAAGAAAGAGGGCTTGGAAAATTTGATAGTCACAGGACAGATTGAAAACAAGTAGGAAAATTTGATAGTCACAGGACAGATTGAAAACAAGTAGAGTGGAAAGCAATGCATGACCAACCTCTATGAGCTTGAGTAAATTGATGGTAGAACCAGGTTTAGGAGTGATAACAAAGAAAATTTATAATCACCCACCTGAAGCAACATGGCATATGGACAGTAATTTTATAATTAAAAAAAAAATCAATTGTATATGATTGGATTAGAATACAGTTAGTAGGTTTAAAGAAATTTTTTTCTTGAGAAAAATAAAACCTTCATTATAATCCATGTAAGAAAAAAAGTTTTAGCTTTGATATTTAAGTCATTAGGTAAATAAATGCACACTAATTTGAAGGCAGCTAGCTCCATTTAGCACCATGTTATACTCTGCTTCAAATTAGATCTTTCCGATTCACACTACCTGTCAGTTGGATGTGAATACTAAGAAAATAAGAACAAAACAAATCCCCCCCCACTCAAAAAAAATGTAAATACGATATTAAAGGAGACAATCATGAATGCTGCCATCAAAGAAAGAAATAGGAAAAAAATGTCATGATCCACCACATTTGCTTTTAAGAACACCACTCCTAACGCTAATAGAATCATGGTGAACAGGCAAGCTGTCAACATCACAACCTTAACTTCAGTCAAGTGACCCCACACATACATCAACTTCAGGCCCTACTAACTGTACTATTTTTCCAAGTTACTTCCCTTGTCCACAGACACATTCCACTCACATCCACTGTATTGGTATTACAAAAATTTTATATTAAAAATTCTTGTCTTTTCTTTTCCTCTCACTAGCAGCACTCGTGTCATTTGTTCTTTCAAGTTACCATACATGTGTTAAAAAAAAAAAAAAAAAAATTTAAATGGGAATTTGTATGCAGAGGTATGAAATTGTCAGTCAGCAAGGATTGTATTTGTATTGGTCAGTAGTTTTGGTAACCAATTATGTGTTATCGATCCTGTTATATGGCAGGGAATGTTGGATGATAGAAGCAGCAGAAATGTGATTCTATTGAAGGATACTAAAAATTCTATGAACAGAGCAAGTCATCAATGAGGAAGTCTTAAAGAAAATGGCAACAGAAAGAACGGTTATACTCAAAATCAGGAAAAGATAGCTGAAACTCTTTGGACACATAATGAAGAGGGCTTTGAAAATTTAACTCCAACAGAGAATATTGTGGGCAAGAGAGACAGGGGAAGACAGCGAGCCACTTATCTGAGAAGCTTGTGAGACTGGATGGGGAAAAGAGGGGTTTCACCCTTAGCAAAGGGAGAAAAACTGCTAAGAACCTTGTGAGATAGGTGATACTGACTTTCTACAACTTTATATGTCCTGCAGGGGCGGGACACAATAATACCTCAAAATACTGTTAAAAAAAAAAACTAGTATGGCACACAGAAAAGGATTTTTATTTTATTTTTTTTTTAACAATTTTTCGCATGATAAAAATGGCAATTAGGCCTTGTATTGTGTGAATAATAACAAGAAAAACAAAACATCCTGTTTTTGTGGCGTGGGAACAAATTGAATACAAGACTATAAATCTTCCAATTGTCATTCCTTTTGCAGAACTTGGAGCGGGAGCTTGTACCTGTTGAAGAAAAAATGAAAAGAATGGCCTTTTTAGCTGATACGTAAGTTTTCTTTTTTTTTACTTTTTTTTTTTTTTTTTCTTTTCTTTTATTTCTTTAATCTGTTTATTTTTTGGGGTATTTTTTTATTTACTAAAATTCACCCAATACAAGGCTTGCGAGCCACTCCAAGTATAGTTACAATCAGCAAAACGTGAATGATGTGATATGAATGAAAGAGTTGGTGATAAAAGATTAAGATAATGATTGACCCTTTATTTGAAGAGGTCAAGAGTGTGGTGTTAAGGAAGCCCCCATGCAAATGTCTGTTGCACAAAGTGGCACTTCTTGGGATGGGCATGCTTGGATTAGTTAATTTACTTACACACAAATACCCTGGAGAAAAGTAAGAGTTCCTTCCCTCAGCTATGGGTTAAATAAAAATTGAATTTTGTAAAAATCATTCTCAAAAAAATTGTTAATGTGATATTCACTTATGCAAAAAAAAAAATATATATATATATATATATATATATATATACAAATTTGCAATCCAAGATGTTTTGAATTTAAATAATGCACAGTGTTGATAAACTGTAAAAAAAAAAAAAAAAAAAATTGCTCAATATTGTGGAGAAAAAGCTGCTTGAGTAAAACTTTCATATACTCTGAACACAGGAAAAGAGGATGATTTGAATCTGTGGAATTGGCAATGAGTTCTCGCAGTGGTGTAGCTAAGTTTGGGCGAGGGAGTGGACCATCCCCGGGTGCCAGCACAGGAGGAGGTGACAAAATGTAACCCCCAACAAAATTTTTCAACCAGGCTAAGGTGCCAAAAATAGTGTGAAAACAGTGGTGGAGACACAGGGTTTTGCAGGCAGGCATATGACCCCGCAGAAATAATTTCTGACCCCCCTCCGTCTTGTCCCCCTGTCAGCAATTTTCTAATAAATTGTCAGGAAATTTGTGAGTGGGAAAAATAGCATATGTTTTCAGCTTTCATGTGTTTCAGTTGCTACAATCTTGGTTACTAACAATTGAGACATCGTTGTACAGTGTAACCCGGATATAAGGGAGTTGTCGGGACCGGAGAAGAAGTATCTTATATCCGGGTTTCTCTTATATCCGGGTTTGGTCTATTGTATATACATTAACACAGGCTCTAATTTGGGACCAGATAAAATCTCTTATATCCGGGGTTTCTCTTATATCCGGGTTACACTGTAACATTTTATCGGATGATATGGTGTTTTAACTCTGCATCATTAATAACAAAAAAGTGAAATACGAAGCCAAAAGTGCAACAATTTCAGTCTTGCCTGCGTATCAATTCGCTGAGATACAATTTTCCATTGAGTGAGCGATATACTTTTGAATATATCTACTAGTGTTGGGACGATTAATCAGAATTGAGAATCGGAAAAATCGAAACTTTTTGGGGTATCGGAAATGGTATCTGAAAAATTTGTGCCTATTTTCCAATTCCAAAAATGATTCTTTTAAATTTTTAACTTAATTTTCCATTATTGGTACATAAATATTTATTATTGGTATTAGGTTGGTGCAAAAGTAGTTTTCTTGTATAAAGAAAAACCAAAAAATATACTTTGCATAAATTCTCTAGCTAACCTTTAAAAGAATGCAGTTGATTTACAATGTTCCGAAAAATGCTTAAAAATTAAATAAAACATTTGTCAAGAAAAATACTTTCAAACATTCTTGATAATTAAATGGTACCCAGAAAATGATGCAACAGAAAATTGGACACCAGAAAATTAGCAACAGAAAATTACGTCAACCATGAGCCAGTCAAGACTGTCGGATCTGGCTGTGCTGTCCATTGAAAACGAGCTTACAAGACAGATTTTGCCAATGTCATTGACCAGTTTGCCACAATGAAAACAAGAAAACATTCATTCTAAGACCATAGTATCGAATGTCATTCTTTTGTGTATTGCCATGTTTTGTATTTAGTTGTTCTGAAAGTGAGCAGTTGCATTTTAAAAGTCTTTTGATTTTGAACTGATTATTTTGTAGTATTGGATTTTGTTTTGGATCATACATGTAAACACTAACGTACCGGTCAGTAGAGTAAAGTTGAGGTTGAGCATGTATCAAAATTTAGCTACAACTAACCATTCAGCATAGGGTGAATCGGGGTCATTGGGGTGACATTTGAGTGGACCGCGCCGGGTGACGTTTACTCTAGCTACACCACTGCTCATATCTGAACATTTGCTATGAAAGCAATGACAGTTTTGTAATATTACATCTGTGGGTGGGAGAGAAGCTGATGCAGAGTCAAAAATAAGTCTTTACACTCAAGACCACAAACAGTTTTGAATTCTATCAAGGCTGGAAATTGAGTAGCTCTAACCAAGCTGCAATACCCTATTTTTGGTTTAATTTGACACTTGTAAATATAAAGCATGGTACTGGTCTCATACTTTCTAGTGTGGTAAAATTAGTTGACCATTTTTGCAGCATCATTGACAATAGATTGGATAGAAGAGTTCCACTTGAACTTAATTTGACTGAAGACTGAGATAACTTTCATGATTATTGTTCTGTATTTATTTTTTTAATATCATATAATAATTGTTTGCCTCTCTTCATTAGTTTCTTAGTTTGCACGACTGTTACCAACTACCAATATCTCATAAATAAAGGACTGTTCTGTTTTGATCACATAAGACATATTAGAGTTGGTTTGTCAGAAAATGAAAGAAAGAAGTGAAGATAAGTGTTTAATTTCTGTTTCAGTGAAATAGAGAAATTTGTCAATTTCAAATCTCTTCATTTGTACCTCATTACTTAAAATAATGACCAGCATTCATATTCATGACTGTTAATGCAATATTTTTAAGTTGCAAAGCTCAAATATGTAACAATGTGATAGGGGAGTTTCTACAGATATTTTATTGTTATAGAACTTGCCATGAACTTATTCAATCATTAACTGAAGAATTAAGATTCATCAGGAATTTTAAATAGGAAAACCATGAAATTTTCATGAGTAAAAACTAGTAAATATTATTTTACTTTTTCAGCAGAGGGATGTATTCAACGTTTTGATAATTTTGTGGCAATACATACATAAAGGTTTTAGGCAGTTTTGATCAACATTTCTTTTCATGGTTAGTTGTAAGGAATTGTAAATGTAGGGCTGCCTTACACTTCAGTAAAATAATATTTAAGAATTTATTACAGGAAATATCAAATTTACAGAAATATTATTGACAATTATGTATTTAGTTACATAACAAATAAAAATAATATAAATTTTGATGCTATATTTGATTTGTTGGGCATTTTTCATTTTCTCCTTTGTTTTTGGCAACATTTCAGAATACTTTGGCTGCAAAGCTAAGTTTCCAAAGTTGAACAAACTGGAGCTATTTCTTTTATGCTTTGTTACCTCTCTTTTCCATCATTTTTAGATCACTTTCTTCCAGTCATTTTGATAGTCACTAGTGAAATTATGAAATTTAGAATGATCTTGTTTCATTTTCAAAAATGAAGCCTGTAAAAAGGAATATTTTAAATTAATATACGACCAAAAATAAAATGCTTTTGACAAAGAATCTTGATGATTTCACTGTAATTATGTAACAATAACAAATCTATGGTTTGTTATCTCATTGCATGGTTACAAACTATATACCTGAATTGAGCTTGAAATATTGTGTAATTGACTCTAATATTTTGTAAAATGATATAATGCATATGATATAATGAATAATTTGCAGTGAAAAAAAAGTTTTTTTTTTTTTTTTTTTTTTGTTTTTTGTTGTTGAATATGCCCCTCCTCCACTGGACACATCATTTTAAGTGAATACATGTTTAATTTGAAGGACCTGTTCATTTTCTAAACAATTAAATTAATATCAAATAGCCTCAGTTGATTGGATGGCATGTAGAACTTCTTGATTTATGCTGGTTGCTTTTAATTTCAATGTTTGAAAAGGGGGTTAAAAATAAAAACGATGTTAACTCAAAAATATCTACTCGGTGAATAATGTTTATCATAATACGTAAGGCGATGGTGGTGGTGTTGTTATTAGTATCATTATTATTATTACAATGAAAGTAAAAATATTAATATTATAAAAATAATGAAAATATAATAATAAAAATATAATAAACCATTTAAAAATTAGTGTTTACATTTCTTGTACAAAAATGAAGTTATCAAATACAGATTTGAAGTCCCAGCAAAAGATGTGCATTCCTTAAGTAAGGAATTAAACTTTTCTTTACCTTAATGACAGCCCATGACCAAATTGGTAACAACACATTTACACTATAGGAGTTAATGTTAATTCAATTTGTTAGAATCAAAGTAGATGGTGAATATAGGTGCATTGTATACATTTGCCAATTACCCTCATTGTAACAACTTGAGTGAACATAAGAGAGATAAATGCTCATTTTACCAAAAAGACAAGTACTAATCACCTGAAGACTGTGCATTAGTGCACAAGAAATTGAAAATTGTGGTCAGTCAAATGTATACTGCATTAATAAAATATAAATGTTCTTCCATATTATCATTGAGCACTTTTTTTTTTTTTTTTCTAGTCATTGACTAACCCAAAGTACAAGACCTAGAACTTCTACAATTTATTTTAAAGGAATATGTTGACCTTCTTTCATGGATAACACTTTCAAGTACTCTTTTGGGAATGTAAAAGTAATGAATGTCTTTGTAAGCAGAAAAGCTGCTCAATTTAAAATGATTGTTTCATTATTGAAACTCTTATATAAAAAAAATTAAATTGGATTGGAGGAAGTCAATTTACTGAAAAATCTTCTTGGTCAATTCACAACTTTTATCTATGATGATAAACTACATCCATCAGCAAGGCCTCTGATCAGGAGATTGGAGGTTTCAAGGAGCAGGTGACAAAAATCTTAATTGCTGTTGTCCTCAGATCCAGCCTGATTCGAGGTGGTAACATCATTTAGTGTCCCAGCCATGGGCAAATAGTGAACCCCTAAACAAAAACAAAGCACAATGGAAGTATAAAAATACTTTTTTATAGCAAAAATATCAGCAATACATTTCAGCACGCAGTTTTTGCAGCCGACTGTCCGACATACCGTTTTATTTGTAGCTATAAAATTGTGTCCAAATATTTAGATTTCAGCATTAAATAACCTATGGAGGTTGATATGTTGCCAAAAAAAAAAAAAAAATCCAACATCCAAAAAATCATGAAATGACCAACATGAAAAATCTATATATCATGCAATTTCTTAAACCATATTCCAAAATATAACTTAAAAAAAACTGCAACATAAAACACACATATCACCATCTCCAATTAAGTCCACAAAAGCTAAGTATCATCTACCATGTATACAATTGTGAAGGCAGAATAAAATGTCATATTTTTAATACTTGAAAGCTTCCAGAAAATTAAATTGCAGTATTAAATGGTCCTTAAGGAGTTGATATGCCATTAAACAAACAAATCAATCACAACTAATATCTCAGTCATTCTTTAAACTTCATTTGTTTATTTATATTTTTTGTTTTTAGATTTCATTCTGTGAGGTAAGTTCAAAAGGGTTTGATGTATCTCAGCAATGTTTTTGTGTTTTTTGTATTTTTTGTATTTTTGTTTTTTGACATGTACTTTGTTTTTTATTATTATTATTACCATTACTCATTTAACTGCATGTCTTTTGTTTTCTTGATGTTGTCTGTAGATTTTTCTTAATTTGAAAGTTTTTCTACCGCATGCTTGCTTGCATAGGCTTCATCTTTAGACAAATTAGCTCTGGATCAGTTGATGTAGATAAAATTCATATTTTACCATATTGCAAAATTCTGAATGAGATATATATATATATATACATACATGCACATAGGGTGTCTTAAATGTATACACCCTAACCTTGCAACAGTTTATCATGCCAAGAATTACAAGTTTTGGAAGGTGAGGAATTTTATTTTCAGCAAGACAGATCACCACTACACTATCATAGTGATGTATGATCATACCTAACTCAAATATTGCAAAATAGATTGATCAGAAGACTGGGTTCAGTAGAATATCCTTCTTGTTCACCAGACCTCACTCCTTTTAGACTTTTTCTTGTGAGAATACCTAAGATAAAGTCTATACTACAAAGCCAGTAATAATTGCTGAAATGAAAGTTTCTATAAAACAAGAATGCAGTCTAAGATGAATGTTGACTACTGCTTGTGGACCATAATGGACATCAATTTGAAAACATGCGATGACAATCTTAAAAACATATTTATAATAAATACAGTCTTCATATACATTATCTGAATTAGATATAGTTCTAATTGCTTGAATTATTTCTTGAAAAACTTGTATATATAATATATTTTAAAGTTTCTGTGTGACTCATTTCATGCATTAGGATTTCATTGTATTAAATTTGTTTACGTTGATGCGACCACACATGTGCACTTAGTCCGATGAAGTCCTAAAAGATGAAATGTGATGCACAAAAACTTTTCCAATTTATCATTCATCTTTCTCCTAAAAATTTTCTTGATATATAAAAATGTATATATCATTATTCCATTTATATATATATATATAAAAAATATATGTGGTTGGATTGATGTGAGTTTGTGACCCTGGATTTCACATCAATCCAACCAAATATGTTAGCTCAATCTCTGATATTGAGCGCTTTCTAATAAGTACCATGCATATAATATATAAGTAATTATATATATATATATATATATATATATATATAACCAACCTATTGGTTTAACTCTTTGAATCTTCAATCTGTAAATTGTCTGGTTAGAAGTGACTTAATAGCGGAGAGTGAAGACTGTCTAGATAAAATATATAAATTGGATCAACAAAGGAGCCATTTTATAGATAGATTTTATAATCATAAAATGTCAAAGGCAGCCAAACACAAACCAAACAAGCACTTCTTTCAAACTGTTTGAGAGTTAAAAGAATGTAAATATATACACCTGATGAAGGCAGGAGGGCAAAACAATCGAAATGTTGTGATAACAACAATGGGGAAGGACAGTAGTCTGAATGTAAATAGTAACTCCTCATTCCAGAAATTCAGACACCAATTATTGAATTGGTATGGACCTGATGAGATATACCAATGGGTAATAGTAACAACAAAGATGAGGGCATTAGTCTGAATGTAAATAACTCATCCCAAAAATTCAGATGTAGATTTTGGCAAAAACATTTTTTTCGTAGATGAAATTATTTTATTAGTAAAAAAAAATAAAAAATACTTTAAGTTGAGCAAGCTTTTTGATCATTGAAAACTAAAGGTCAGCAATAGATAGGAGTACAGATTTAAATGGAAATTTTAAACAAATTGGATCAATACTCGAGTATTTCTGAGGTGAATTGTAACTGGAGATAAAGCTTGATGTGACCATTACAAGGTGGTGAAGGTCCTTTATTTTCAGCAAGATGCTATATCCCTTCATCATGTGGACGATCATGGCTCTCTGCAACTTCCTATCCCTTTCTTCACCCTTATTCCCACTCTTCCATTTATTTACACAAGCTTGTTAGATAGGTTACTGTTTCTTCCTTGCTTTCAATATCCTTTGAGTATCAAATTCTTCAAGCCTTTTTTTCTCGCTATTCATCCTAGAAATATTTCCATTTTCCTTAAAAGTTGTTACATGTTGAGTCCATGGTATTCTCATCATTCTATTGTATAGCTATTTTTCTGTTGCCTAAAGTTTCTTCATCTGTGAGAATATAGTCTAGCATTTGTGGAACGGTTCTGCCCTCTATTCTATATAAGCAGGCATTCATTTATCTTGACCCTGTTTGATCAAAATCCAGTCCTTTGATGGTGAGACCACTCCTGGGTAATGCTATGTGGGGCCTGTATGCTGCCCAGACCACATGACTGTCCTCTTTGAAATACTGACAAGATCCAAAGGAATCCAGCATATTAAATTTAGGTTTATTTAGCTGCACTTGTATCCTTTTCTGTGTTTGGATATGGCTGTGGAGATTTAAAATCAGCATTTTCCTCCTGCTTTTCCTTCCCAATCTGATGGGCTTCATCCACTCAAACATAAGTTTCTAAAGTCCATTAACTGTTATTGCTTTTATCCAGTATTGATGAGGGTTTCCTTCCTAACCTTTTGTTTGAAGTGGTGTACAATATCAACATCTTAAATGTTATATATATGATTTATTTTTAATCCTGCATTTTTATTATTTCAAATGTTGTTATAGTGGATAATTTGTATTTGAAATAGATTCCACATTTTATTATTTATTAAACAGTGTATTACATCTATTGGTCAGCACATTTGAGGAATCCAAGTGAAGAAAATGTATTTCCTGGTAGGGATTGAACCTGCATCCCCTTTGTAGGGGGAAATTACTGTTTGATCCAGTGTGCTTCACCACTTTGAAATGGAGAATGTTACACCATGCCTTGTTCTATTTTTCCTTAAGAGAAGCACATTTTCTTCATCCAGATTGTTTTCTTGAAAACTTTATATATGCTCAATTTTGTATCCAAAATGTAAACAAAGTAGTTTCTAAAGAATTAATGGATTTATTTTTATTTCGACCTTTTTATTTTTTCAACAGTTATTATAATCAGTACTTTGTATTAGAAATATTTTATGCACTGTGTACCTTCAGGATGTAGGCAATCATGGCCCTTCACATCTTCCTGTCCCTTAGCGCTCTTAATAAGTTTTGTTATTTCTCTTAAATCTGTTCTACCATCCATTTACTCAAGTTTATCAAGTATGTCACATGCTGCTTTCCTCTCTCTATCTTTCCTTCAATGTCCTGTGAGTATCAGATTTTCCAAGATCTCTTTCCTCATTATGTGCCACAGAAACTTCAACTGCCTCTTCCTGATATTCAGTATATTTTCTTAAATTTTTTTTTAAATTTCCCTTTTCTCCAAAACCTCCTCATCATTTGGTTCATTTGTGTTACTTCATGTCTCTTTGTAGAGTGTCCAGTATTTGTTGCCATACAAGAGGACAGATATGTCCACCACTAAAATCAATTTTATAATCAACAGTGAATAATTAATGTATAAATACAAAATACCCAAAGTAATCAGTCAGTTATAAAATAACTGCATTCTGGGCAATAATTATTTCTATTCAACAACCTTTAAAAGAACTGAAAAATATAACCATTCCAGCCTATCCAATAGCCATTAGGATAACACAATCTTGAAAAACCTGACCTTGCTATCCATCATACCTCCATTGACAAGCATATATAGTCAAGGTACCACCCAACACACATCCTGAAGATCGTGTTCAAGCATGTAACACTGTCACTACTCAGTGTTTTTATATATATATATAGGCAGCATATTTTCATTCAAGCATGTTTGGTTAAATAATTTGAAAGCACTTGGGGAAAATAAATTATTTGAAAGAGAATCTTGGAATTTTAATCAATTTTCAAACAGCCACCAAAGAAATATGTGGACTTGAAAGGATTAAAACTAAAATAGACATAATACATCAAAATTATTTAACCAAACATGCCTGAATGAAAAAACACACACACACACGCATATATATATATATATATGTATATACACACACACACATCCCTGCTATTGAGCATTTTAACCTGGAAATATAGCATACCTTAAAACTATTTTTTTTTATGTCTAGTGTGTGCCAGTAAGATATAGAATCCAAATAAAAGCTTGATAAATCTAAGTGGAAAACTTTGCTACATATTTCTTCATCACTAGATAGGCTAACTCAGAATGAAAAAATCTGTTCGTACTTTAATATTAAAACATAAATATTTTGTTCTGACCTGAGGAAGCTTATCTAGCGAGGATGAAACGTGTAGTCAACAAAACGGTTTCCATTTTACTGATATACGAGGTCTGTCTGAAAAGTAATAGAACAAGGTATACTGTATGAGCTATGGGTGAAATAAGGATAATCAAATTGTATTATCATTTAACATATCCTGAGAGTATATTAACTGTAATCTTACCTTTCTGCAGTCACTGCATTTTTGTTTCTTCTCATGCTTTTTTGTGGCAGGTCAAATCATGGCTGCTTCACCATGACAATGTAACTGCTCACAATGCCCAGAGCATCCAGCAATTCCTGGGTGAGAAGGACCTCTCTGTAATGGAAAAACCTTCCTATTCCACTGTTCTTGCACCAAGTAACTTCTTTGCTTTCCCCATGCTCAATAATGACTGATTGCATGTTACATAGTATATTCATCTACAAGAGTGACTGGCTAATCTATTGCAGATTTTTACTCTGGCACATTTGTGTTTTCCTTAGCACTCGCAGACCTAACCTGTGGTTTATACTGCAACTATTTTGAACAGACATTAGTTTGTTTGAGAGAGAGCATAATCTAGGATAGTTGAACAAGACCAGTACCCTCAAACCCTTTCACATTGACTTGTGACTTTATATTGACATAACCATTTAGAACTTCCGATTAATTTTGTCTATCCAATTTCACTCACTATGCTTGGGTCAACCTGTGGTAAGGTTTTCAGGCATTTCCAAATAGTCCTAAAGCACTTAGGAGAAATTGTGTTAATATTCAGCTATCTTGTTATACCTTCACTGTTAACAAGGAAATGTACAAAGACCACAAAATTGACCCTTTTGCTGCAGGGGTTTTGCAGTGTCACAAACCTATTGCTATGCAAATTTTCAAATGAGCTCCCTTCTTCATTGCTGTCAACTTTAAACTTTACAGCCAAGACCCACTTTGCTATGTGCTCTAGGTTGAATCACTCTTTCATATATATTCCTTTGACATGAAGGATGTTCCACTCCTAAGTTTTTTTTTCTACTTTGTGGAACAGTCTCCTACATGGATGCTTCCCTGAACATTAAAATCTTAACATCTTCAAGCTCAGGTTTACTCATTATCTATTAGCGATATCCTTGTCATCTTCACTTCCTATTTCCTCTGTTCATAACACACACCTCATTTCAGTAGCCATCTATTGTGGCTCTTGGGCCTTGTATTGAATGAACTTCAGTTTAAAAAAAAAAAAAAATTGTCCATTGCCACAAGTAAGAAAGAAAAGATTGCATATGTTCACTTAAATACCAAATTACAATGTGTCATCTAAATTTGGTAAAACAAATTTTGTTAAATAAACTGCTAAAAAATAAACCACTGTTTTGTGAATGCCAAGTTGTATGTCAAATGCTGATGATAAAGATAGTAATTGAAATAAGTGGATAGTTCAAATGCTTCCAGCATTTAGATCAGTTTCAGCAACACTTAGACCAATTGAAACATACCAAGTACTTGGTAATTGGCTTATATTTACTTATATTAGCAGCAGTTGTGTTTGACACTTGGTAGGCTTTATCTTTGAGGACTTAAATGTCAACAGATGGTTCACAGAAAGAAACTTAAAAATGCCGACACTAGAAAAATAACTTGTTTGGTCAAGTCTTTTTAACAATGTTTAAGAGAGGAATTATATTTACTGATATATATATATATATATATATATACATACACACACACACACTTCATTAAATACGAATGACAAGGTACTGCATTTAAGTTTTTTTATTTAATTTTTTATTTTTATAATTTTCTTCTTTTCTGCACATAAATTATATAGAAACTGTTTAAACGTTTTGTATATACCAGCAATTTTGGCATATACAAGGATGAATCTTATTTTTACTTTTAACTGAATGTGTGAATTGTTTTATGCATGTATCTCAAGTTAGAGGAATGTTTCATTTTAAAAACATGGTCAGCACATTGTGGCCATGTTCATAGTTGATATTGAGTGTTGGCTTTTTCTTTATTATTAATACTTTCATTATTTTTAGCCTTTTTTACATTTAGATGATGCTGTTTTATTTGTATTATCAATGAGTATGTTGCAGATAGTTTGGGAGGTTTCCATATGTATTTAAATGAGACCTAATTCAGCTATGGTCAGGGAACTAAATATATAAAACAATCCATACATTCAGTTAAAAATAAAATTCATCCTTGATAATGGCTAAAAGTATAGCTGAAAGCACTCTGAAATACAGAACATTTGGACAATTTCTATATAATTTACATCCAGAAAAGAAGAAAATTATAACATATGAAAAATTAAATGCCACTCGGGTCCTTTTTGCCTGTTCCTACTTTCACTGAATGACTGCTACTGACATGGCTAGTTGGACAGGAACTTCTGATCAAGTATTTTTAATTTATTTTTTATTTTTATAATCAATTCACCCCAAGCAAAGTGATAATGCCACTAAAATACACAGAGGTATGGGTAATGAAAGAGAATAAAGACTTTAGAAGGAACCAGAAACACATTCCTAAGCAGGAAACTAGGAAGAAAAAAGCCTGTTCAAAAAAAAAATGGGGAGGAGTGTGAAACGGGCAATAGGATAAGCTACTATTTTTTTCTCTTTTGGTCACATAAGTGGTTGTTTTGGAGATCCTCTTTTGTAAACTTTGCTTTTAGTCATAAAAATATTCCACCATTCAGGTTCAGATAGAATCATTTAAAGCCCACTTTGTATTTCTTAGCCAGTTCTATTAGGGGGTTCATTTGTGCCAATAAGGTTTCGGCTAGTGTACTCTCTGGTCTTCTTCGGCTATTTGCTGTATTCAGTAACCTAGCCATTTTGAAATGAACCTTCTGTTCAATTCACTGAAGTAAATAGTTATTCTCTTGTTTGTGTTGCTCATGTTGCTACCCTACATCTTGTTGTTTGTGTCAAAGAGCACCCTTCATGCTCTGTGTTTTAATTTAGTTAATTCGTTCTGTCCTTGTGTTAATTCTTAAATAATTTGTCTTTGCAATGATGTGTTCACTTTTTTCCACTGAATCAGAATGTATGAATTTCCACTGCTTCACATAGAAATTGCACTCATGGCCACAAATTGACTCACTGCACTTAACCAATACCCTTTATCCATTTGGAAGAAAGCTTAGAAGTACAATGGCTGAAACTACCAAAATGAAAACTGTTGTTTGAATAGATCAGTGTCTAACCAAAATTCTTTATTTCAGAAATTCAGACCGGGATTAAAACATCAGCATTGATAAATCATAAAGTATTTGTAGAATGTTTACATGATCATATGCTTTTATTACCCTAAATCGGTGGTTCTCAATCATTTTTTAACAGTAACCCTCTACCTTAAGTGGCTCTCAAGCCTTGTTGTCTAAAGCAGTGATTCTCAACCGTTTTCTTTGTTACACCCATGAACCACTTTTACTTTTTTTTTTTTTTTTTTTTTTTTTTTTGTGGTGTCCCATAGTCATTCAATGAAAACAAAAACTTACTTTATTTTTTACTGATAGATAAGTTTAAGAATTGTTATGAAATAGTACATGTACTGGCAGCAAACAGCATGCATGTGCATAGAGAACGAGTTCAGTGAATATACAAAAATAGAAAGGGACATAAGACAAGGGTGTCTTTTCTCACCCAACTTGTTCAACCTATACAGTGAGGCAATTCTGAGAGAATTGGAAACCCTACTGGGATTTAGCAATGGCAGCCATAATCTTAACAACATAAGATATGCAGATGACGCCGTACTGATAGCAGACACAGAAAAGAAACTACAAAATTATTCTACAGAAGGTAGTGACAGTGAAGAAGGGACTAAGCATAAAATATAAGACAACATAATGTATGTACATCAGTAAAAGGATGAGCCCAAAATGCGATTTGCAGGTCAGGAACACTAGAATCAAGCAGACTCTGTAGTTTAAATATCTGGTAAATGTGACACAGATCCATAGGTGTATTGAGATGGCCAAGGATGTATTCCAGAAGTCTGGCAGAATATTGCAAGACAGGAGGATTTCTTTGGTAACAAAGAAAAGAATATTGAACTGTTACGTGACATCTGTCCTTCTTTATGGCCGTGAATGTTGGACAATTTCCTCAAAAATGAAGAGACTTGAGGTGACGAAGATGTTTCTACAGAAGGATACTAAGGATATCATGGACTGAATGTGTGAGCAACATTGAGGTCTTAGAGGATACAAAGGAGGAGGAGGCTTATACTTAACATCAGGAAGAGGCAGCTGAAGTTCCTGGGACACATGAGGAACGAGAGCCTTGAGAATCTAATACTCACATGTCGAATAGAAGGAAAAGAGACGAGGGAAAACAACACATGACATACCTTGTAGCTTTAGGCAAGTAGATGACAGAACATGGTCTGGAGCAGGTGGCAGAGGGAAGGAACTTGAAAGCTGCAAGGGATAGGAGGTGGAGAGCCAGGATCACCTACATCCTGAAAGGACACAGCACATATGTAGAAAGGAAGAAATAAATGTATATGCTTTATATGAAGTAAAACAAATTTAATGAAAATGAACTTGTAAATTAAATTTTATGGGACATTTATTTACATTACAATACTCATAATAAATCATTTTGAATTTTTTTTTACAATCGAAACATTTAGTAGAGTAAAAACTATGCCCACAAAAAACTTCTGCTTCTCTGCTAAATATCTTACAGATACTGATTTCGTTGATGGAATCTCACTTATCAGTCTCTAGAGAATGCACAAGCTCTTCTACAATTTTTTTTTTGTCTACTGACCTGAACATTCAAGAAATCGTATTAGAGAAAAAAATATGACCTCCAGCAGGAGTTTTTCTCTAATAGGATTTTAAATAAATGGAGCATCTCGTCAAATATGAGTATCGAATAAAGATAACATTTAGAGTAATAAAAATGTCTGATTTAACAAATAAAAATCCATTACTATTTTGGAAAATGATCATAAAAATAGACAAGAATATAAAAAAAAAAAATCGTTCTTAAAATCTGATTGTTGCTATCTATTTAAGATATATGGCAATAATTGAAATAAAATGCTATGGTGGTTGCATTACATTTTCACTATCTAAAGCATGTATCTATGGCTAGGAAAATAAGTTATTCAAATTTGGTAAGAGATCATTAACTTGTAAGTAATAGTTTAATGATACAAGAATGTACAATGTTTAACCTTTGTGTTTGCAACAAAACCCATCAAAAAGATGGTTATTGCCTTGACATTGCTATTACTGTATGCACTTTTGACTCCCTCAGCAGTGTTTGTTTTAAAGTGGTGATTAGAATTTTAACAAAACTCAATTATAAGAAAATGGATTTATACATTTTCTCTGTCCTTGAGAATTAACAAAAGATATTAACATTATCAGAGTGAATGAAAAAAAAAAAAAACAGGTTTCCACAGTTATTTATTCATGAAGACATCTGTCAGTTTTGGGAGATTATGCAGTCTATTTGGAAACTAGTTAATCCCTGTTGTCTGGTCAGGGACATTTGTTTCTTCAGCAACCACAGAACAAACTTGTGGTTTATACTACAACTACACCAAGCAGGTGTTAGTTTTTGTGTATAAATGGACATGATCAAGAGTTGAACAATGTCAATTCTCTGAAACCTTTGGTCACAATGATTTGTGACTATCTGCTAGTGCAACCATTCATGGCTTAAGTTTTGTCTAGACAATTTGATTCATAAGGTATGGGTTAACCTGTGGTATTATAATGGGAGGTTGCTATGGAAGAAAAATTTATTCTCCTATTTGAATTTCCCCCATTATGGGCATTATTAAATCTGATATAACAGGTTTAATGGAATAGTTGAAGAGAAAAAGAATGACAAATATGCTTAGTTCACAGAGTTTTGTAATGCTACATCGTAAACAAAATTAGATATATAAACATATACATGTTCCCACACAGAGAAATTATGCAGCAACAGTGTGTAAAAAAGGGGAACCTTACTTATATTTCCGAAAGGGAAAACTGGAGTTATGGTGGTTTGTCTACAAACTTTGTTAGGCAATGTGTTTTTTTTTCTGTTCTTCTTCTGAGTTCTACATCACAACTATCCTTCGTCATTCTATCCCCTGATGTGACTCGCCAGCTGTCACATGACTATCTCAATGAAAGGGAGATAATCTTTGTTTGTATCCCTACAGTATGATTTTCATGTATTTTCTAATAGTTTTAGTCTATAAATGTTTTCAAACATTTAAAAAATATATTTGATATCATTTCTGAAGCTCAATTGTGCTGAAGAAAGATTGTTTGTTTTTTTGTGTTTTTTTTATCTGTGATGAAAAAGTAATTTTTGTTTCATTTCTAAAAAAAAAAAGTAATGTTATTTTAATTGACCATTTATTTTTGTTTTTTTTTTTCTTTTAATTCTCAAAGAAGCAGATTAATGTCTGTCACTTCTCCATCATGGTATGAAGAGTATAGATTTTCTTTTAAAATATTAAATTTTGCTACATATATATATATATATATATATATAATATATATATATATATATAATATATATATATATATATATATATATATATATATATATATATTTATGGGATAAAATACTCAATATCAGAGATAGAGCTAGTGTAAATTTAAAAGTGAACAAAGAAGTCAACACTTAGAGGCGACAGTATGTTTCATGCTATATGCAATTGTCAGGCTACCTGATGATTGTGTCTAGCATGAAATGGACTGTTGCCTCTAAGTGTTGACTTCTATGTTCACTTATATATAAACACTTGACTCGCAATATTTTACAAGCAAGTCTTCTGCGTTTATTTTTATCAGATTTATTTTAAGGGCATTTATTTTTTTATTGTCTTTTAGTGTTCGTTCAGCCTACCCAGATGAAAAACGCTATGTGGACCGGAGACAGAAAGAAGTTGACGTTCAGTGGAAAGCATTACAGGTAAAGCTATCCATTTAATAAACAGAAAGCACTATAGACTTTCCTTAGATGATCTTTATTTGACACAAATTTTATCCCTGTTCCTTCACTGGTATCTGTTATAAAGATAATAGTGGTTCAATCTTAGCCTCTTCCACTGCTGATATTGACAGATTTACTATCAGGTTAATACAGAATATTTTCTTGAATTACATCGCCAAAATATATTTTTGACATAATTCTTAGAATTATAAGTATGATGGTTTTGTACGCTGATGTACTTGATAAAAATTCTGTTTTTGTAGTATGGCATCAAACAAATGTTTTCAGAGAATCTTTGTAATGTAAATGGCAGTTTTCGGGGGTGGGGGGCTACAATTTTGGTTTTAATTCCATTTCTCCCTAAGCTTTTTTTCAGTTTTCAAGGTACACACACATTACTACATTAATTAGTTCTACATTCATATTCTATAGATTCTTCAGATCACTAACGAGATTCTGGTATTATTATTAGTAATAGTATTAAGTGTAGTAGTTTTGTTATTATTAGTAGTAGCATTATTAGTTGTATTATTATCCACCCCCACCAATCATTTCACCCCAAGTAAAGTTATAATGCCACTTACTAGGTGTGAAAGAGAATCTGAAAACTTTAGTGAGGAAAAAGGCAATAAAAGAACAAGAATTAAGACAGAAGGTAACAATTTACATTGAATTTAAATTTTTGAATAACATAGGTGGCAGGGAAGCAAGAAACATTCCACAGATGAGAAGTTTGAGAAAAGAATCTGTTATGGTTACATCTAGCAAATTTCAACAGTAAACTAAGACCTATTTTCTAATCTGTTGGTATGCTTAAATTCTTGAAGTCAAGGTAACAAGGAGGAGATCTTATTAGCTTGGTGCAAAAATGATGACGTAATAATGTCGTTTTTTGACGTATTTTTTAACGTCAAAAAACGACATTATTACGTCATTATTTTTGCACCAACCTAATAAAATGACTGTCATGAAAATATTTATAGCAAAGATAGAGGGAATCCACATGACTGAGGACAAATTTCCTTTCCAGGGTTTAACTCGCATATCTACCCTTCATCCATACTTTGAATACTGCTTGCATATCTGGTCCCACTGTATATTTAGATTCTTGATAAAATAAGAAATTAACAATATATTTATGATTCTGACCTGGTATTTTAGCTTCATTCACTTTCCCACCAACATAATGTAGCTTAACCTGTGTGCTTTCTATAAATAATTTCATGATACATTATTTACATTATTCAGACTATTGTCCTCATCTTTGTCGCTATATTTATTATTAGGTTGGTGCAAAAAATAATGTCGTTTTCTCACATATGTTACTATGTGAGAAAACGACATTATTTTTGCACCAACCTAATACGTTTCGGCCGTTGTACACTCAGGCCTTCTTCAGGTGGTTGGAATGTCAAACTGAACCCTTTATTTCGCTCACTGGGGTAGACTGTTCTAGTTCCATGTGCCATGTTAATGGATGTCAGTTATCAGTTATCTCCCTCTGAAAGTTCTCAACTGCCTTAACCGGGTATTGAACTCGCACTCTTTGGGTGCCATGTGTCCTTGCACAGTGGATAAAGGCGTTGGTTATATCCAGTGACAGGACCCAAGTGGAGAACTTTCAGAGGGAAATTAACAAGATAACTGATAACTGACATCCATTAAATATGGCACGTGGAACTAGAACATTCTGCCCCAGTGAATGAAATAAAGGGTTCAGTTCGACATTCCAACCACCTGAAGAAGGCCGGAGCGTACAACGGCCAAAATGTTGTAATGAATATGGCGACAAAGATGAGGACAATAGTCCTAATAATGTAAATAATGTACATAATGCCTCATCTCAGAAATATAGACAGATACTGAAGGGCCGAAACGTTGTAATAAATATGGCGACAAAGATGAGGACAATAGTCCGAATAATGTAAATAATGTACATAATACCTCATCTCAGAAATATAGACAGATACTGAATTTCATGGTAATTGTTCTGATGAACTCTTTGCTATAGTATCTAAACTTGATGAATTTAAGTGCAGTATTAGATTGGCAGCAATGTCTCATCAATTCTTTTGAATTGGCTAAATGTAACCATAAGATCAATGCTGTTTTTCTCATTTGTGGAATTCTTTTCCTGCATCATGCTTCCCAGCCAACTTTGATCTTCAAAAATTTAAACACAATGTCAATCACTATTTACTGTCCTGATTCATCTTCTCTTCTTGCTCCCTAATGTCTCTCTCCCCTCCCTCCCCATAGCAACCACTTGTGATTTCACTGCCTTGCATGGGGTGATATTAAAAAAAAATAAAAAAAATAAAAAATTGCCCAAAATTTAATATATATTTTAACTTTATTAATGTAAGATACTTTCCTTGACTCTGTTGCAAGTCACAAAATTAGTATGCAAATAATTTTAAAACTGATCTATTTATATCTACATAAACTTTAACTGATTTCACCATATTTAAGTTATTATTCTAATAGCAGGGGGGACTAGATGCTTTGGTGAAATGTCAGCTGAGACACAAGGAACATGACACAAATTGTTTAACCTGTTAAATATCACAAAATTTTAGGTGACATATATAGTCCTTAAACAAATTTGGAATAAAACTAATAAAATGTTTTAATGTGCCTTTTTAGGAAAGCAAATTAGTGACAATTTTTTATTTAACAAATAAAAAATTCTTGCCTTCCATACACAAAACAACCTGGAATGGAGGTGGTTTAGGAAGTTGTTCTAAACATTCCATTTATGTTTGTTCTATTATCATTAATATTGTCTGAAGCAAATTCTTATATTCAGACTTGCTTCAGACAATATTAATGACAATGAAATTAATCACCTATGCTCAATGAAGTTTTAGGAATCATTTAAGAAACAGAACTTTGATTCAAAATAAGCAGTATTATAAGTTATAATGCTAGTTATTTTGAATCAAAGATCTGTTAAAGTGATTAATGTCCAGATCCCAATGAAAATGGTTGGGGGGGGGGTGATGTCTCCGGTATTGTTGTCTGTGCCTCAGACTGAAGTGTAATAGAAAGTATCCACTTTATAAATATCATATCAAATTTTATGTTTTGTATTGAAATATTAAACAGTGACTTGACAGAAGGAAAATAATAAACTTTTTTTTCTCTTTTTTTTTTTTTTTTTTTTTTTTTTTTTTATACATGTTATTAAAATGTTTGTTCTGGGAATAATTCAAAAATGTCCGCAGTTGTAGTGAGAATTTTCATTTTGATTTTTTTTTTTTTTTTTTTTTTTTTTTTTTTTTCAGGATAAAGTTAACACAAGAAAGAAATGTTTGCAAGATTCTTTGACCAAACAGCAGTTTGTGGATGATGCAAAAGATTTGGTGAGTTTTTGTCACATGGATTTCAGTATTTTTTCTCCCTTGTTGCTCATGTATTTTCTCTTCAATTTATATTCTTTTTGCAATTTACATTTATAAGTGTAATTTCTTATAATTCACTTTTAAGCACTTTCCATTTTCTTTAATGGACTATGGCCTTTCTTTTTTTTTTTTTTTTTCTTTTAATGGACTATGGCCTTTCTTTTTTTTTTTTTTTTCTTTTAATGGACTGATATTTTTCTTTTCTTTTTATTTTTTTTTATTTTCATAAACTTTTTTTAATGGAGTATGGCATTTTTCTGTTATTTTAATGGACTTTTTTTCTTTTTAATGAACTAGTATTTTTTCTTTTAATGGACTATTTTTTAATGGTTATGGCATTTTTTCTTTTAAGGGACTCTTTTTTTTTTTTTTTTTTTTTTTTTTTTAATGGTCTATGGAATTCTTTCTTTTAACGGACTATTTTTAATGGTCTATGGCTTTTTTCTTTTAATGGACTATTTTTTAATGGTCTGTGGCATTTTTTTTTTAATGGACTATTTTTTAATGGTCTATAGCATTTTTTCTTTTAATGGACTATGGCATTTTTTCTTTTAATGGACTTTTTTTTAATGGACTGTATCATATTTTCCTTTTTAGTGGACTTTGTAATTTTTAGTTTTTGTCTTTTGCACATTGAAAAAATTTGACAGTAAAAACTGCTACTTTACTAATATTTAATTTGGCTGTGCAATAAGTTTCAGATTTTTATATCTGATATAAATTTTATTTTATAGTAAACTTGAGTAATTTTATCTAATCCTCCAGTAAAAAAATTTTTTTTTTTTTTTTTTTTTTTTTTTTTTTTTTTAAAGTTATCTTGGGCAGATGTGATGGAATCTAAAATTGCATGTATTGAACACCCAAGAGATCAGAAAGCTGCCAAGGCATATTTGGAGGAAATGAAAGATCTTGGGAAGGAAATTAAAGCCAAGAAAGAAAGGTAAAATAGTAAAGCATTTTGATTTAAGTATGAAATTTTCTTGATGGTGTAAATGAATTTAATAGATTGAAAGCTAGATTTTAGTGTTTGTGTGCTTTCTTAGTTTAAAAAAGAATATTATCTTATTTTAAAAAGATTAAAATTTTAATAAGCTGTTACCTGCTTTAATTTTTTTATGGTCTTGTTATAGTTGAATAATTGTGTAAATTTTTTTTTTTTCAGACAGTATACAACTATAAAAGGACAATATGAATGAAGCCAAGGAAAACTTTTCTTAGCCAATGCATTTTATTTTCTGAGTGACTTTTAACAAAGTCCCTCAAAAGACAAAATGTGTTGAGTAAGAGAAGTTTTCCTTTTTTCTTTATTCATATTGCATAACTGTCAATTTAGAATTTATTTTTTTTTTTATAATCAGATTTGCAGCCACTCTATTCTCTGGCCTTTGTTTCTTATTGGTGTTAAACATTGATCCATGAAAGCTTTTTTTTTTTTTTTTCTCTCTGATAAGCTTAATTTATTTATTTTGATAAATACATTAAACATAAATAAACTTGGGGAAAATCACTAAATCTTTTTTTTTTTTTTGCTTTTTCAAGAATACTTGTATGGTGGTTTTCTGACCAAATTGCAAAATACACTTAAAGGCCTTAAAAGAATGTTTTGATAAAAATGCAACAAAATTGATAAAATTAATCTAAATGAACTAATATAGTATGAATTTCAAATGAATGGTATTGGCCCTGCTCAGTTGACCACCTGAATAGAAATAGGGAAATTTGAATAAAATAAACTATAATGGAAGAGTTTCATGGTATTTAGTTATGGTTCCACTATTTAAATCAAGGCATAAGTTTATAATTTCACAGTAATATTCTCACAAATTTATTTGATACAAATTTGTCAAATATTTCTTTTTTTTTTTTTTTTTTTTTTTTAATTTCTGATTTTTTTTTTTTTTTTTAAAAATGAATATATTAAATCTTTGGTAATTCTGTTTTACATAATGATGAAAAATTTGTTTTACTTAAATTGAAACTGATCTGCCAATATAGGTTTCATCAGTTGAAGAATGTAAAGCTGCCTGGAGGTCCCACTGGAACAACAGCCGAATTGCTGAAGAACATTGAAGCTAAAGAGGCCCATTTAGACAGCCTCTGGAAAAAACGTTACAAGCAAATGGAAGATGCATTTGCTCTTCAGGTAAGAAATGAAAAAAGAATTCTTATGCCTATTTGAGTCATTTAGATGAAGTCTGAATATAAGGTTTATATCTTTAAACTTTGATTCCTCTTTTGACCAAGTGTATAACTACACAAATGCCATCTGAAGAGTGTTTTGTTATTAGGCAGCTTAAAAGTTCTGATTAAAGGAATAGTCCCTTTATTATTGAATTAATGAGTAAAATAGGAGTATAATTGTCATTACTCTACTGAAGATCAATAAAATTTGGAAAAAAAAAAAAAAAATTGACCATAATTTCCTTGGCACTACGACTTCTGAGATAAGGTTTTGGGTATCGGCAATGCAGAAATTGTGGACTTCTCATGATTTCTAGTTGATCATCTGAGGGTTGTACTGAAATACAGTCCTAACCAATTGCAGGCATATTCATGAGCTTCTGGACTGTAAGTATGTGAAACTTGCAGAGGCATTAGGGTGCTACCGCTTTTAAATGCTTATATTGAGGTAATGACTATTTTGTTTAAATGTTGTCAGGATGGATTAAAAAATGGACTTAGTGCCTCTCTACAGATCTTTTTACATAGTTTATTTTATTAGTAAGAGCTTAAATGTTCATAACATAGTGTTCAAGTTTTAGGAGATGACTTGAGATATAGTCATATTTAGTCTCCTAAGGTTGTTTTCTTTGGAGGCCTGACAAGCAACATTTCATTGGTTCATTAAAATTCTCCATGCAGCAGTCAGTTGGATGGGGAAAGCACTAGATGGTTGATACACTAGATATTGATCATTTGTTGCAAAGTTTGTTCAACATATCAAAAAACATTGGCCAGACTCTGAATGAAGACACACAAAAGCCAGTGCACCAAAATTATCTGCAAACATTCAGTTTTAAGGTATCATCCAGACAAATCTAGTGGTAGTTTATCCAGCCCTAACACAAGTTTCAATGAAATAATCACAAAAATCTAATGCCAATAAATAGCCCAACCACAACTTGAGTGAATCTCTCTATAATATATATATATATATATTATAAATTAACTGATTTAAAATGTTTTTTCACTACACAGGTCTAACCATGTTTCAAAAATGAAACATGGTTAGAAGTGTGTAGCAAAAAACCATATTTTAAATCAGTTAATTTATGATATTAATGCTCTGTAAATTTACATTGAGCACTATTTTATAAAAATATCTCTAAGAACACTGGATTATTTATCTTACTGTTCTTTATATATATATATATGTGAGAGAGAGAGAGAGTAAATGTAACAAATCCATTGATATATAATCCAAGTGGATCCTAATAATATAAAATATAACTGATCCACAAAGAGTTCAATGTATTTATTACAGAGCAAATAATTAATAAACAAAATCCCAAATCACTTCATATGAGGAATAGTCTATTTCGGCAGATGAAAACACCAGACATCTGTCTCATCAACCCTGGCATGGACTGAGTTAGTGTCAGAAATAGAAATTTAACTGTGAAAGCTAAAAGAAAAAAAAAAAAAAATTTGATTGACTCTTCCGCAATTTCAATATATGAAGATCTGACAACCTCGTCTCAGTTTTGTTTGTGTTATATGTGACACTTCAGTATCACTAGTAACCTGCATACAAATTCACATATTGTGCAACGGCAAGGATCTCGGGACGTAACGGTAATATTTGCTGACACTTTTCGCCATTATCTTTTGTCTCTTAGCTGGTCAATATAACTGATTTTCAATTTTGAAGTGTGAATAGATAAAAGGAAAATTTATCTTAGTTGATGCATAGATTTTGTCATATAGGACATAAATGAATAGAATCATCCATTTATATAAATAAGCTGATTTGAGAGTTAGCATTAGGTCAAATGCTAATTTTACATTCGTTTAGTAAACCTACTTCATTCCGTCCTGGTATGATGATAAACTACATCTGCATCCTGGGTAAGATGATAAACTACATCCAACAGCAAAGCCTCTAGTCAGGCAGTTTTGAGAAGCATGGAACCACGTCTTAATTGCTGGTGTTCCCAGGTTCATTGTGACCTGGGGTGGTAGCACCTGTTAGGGTCCCAGCTATGAGCAAAAAGTTAACCCTCCTCCAAACTAGGGTCAAAACACATTGAAAGTGTAAAAATAGATTTTAATACCAGAAATAATTTGTAAAAAAAAAAAAAAAAAAAAAAAAAAATATTATTACCAGAAAAACATTTTTGGAAAAATAAAAAAACATTATCAGCTATACGTTTTTTGAAAAAAAAAAAAAAAAAAAAAAAATTACCAGGGAAGAAAAATTATTACCAGAAATAGATTTTGGGAAAAATATTACCAATAATGAAAATTTTTGTCTGCATTAAATAACCCATTGAGGTTGGTATGCTGTAAAACAAACCAAACAAATCTACTTAATTACTTGTTTCTTCCTTATTTCCCTCTGTTATCTCAAAAATACAAGGTACAACAGACTTTACCAATGCAAATGTGAAGATTTATTTTGCAACAGTTATTTCTAAACAAAAGTAAAAATGTTAGTTTTTCAAAACTTAAGAGACTATCATAAATTTTCATTAGGTTAACTGAACAGTCATGTCTAAGATAAGTTTTCCTTTTGTCTTTATTCATATTGTCCTTTTACAGATATATTTTTGTCATATCTGAAACTTTTGTTCAACATTAATAGAACTTACCTGTGGCTTATAGTGCAGCTCTACTTAGTGGACCTGAGTTACATGTTTATAGTAATAAAAAACAATTTATATGTCCGTACTGGGTTCAATAATAGCATTTTGTTGTCCCCTTTTGCCAACTATTTGTTTTCTACCTTAGCACTGGCATTGCTTCTTCAAAGTGGAAAATGTCACTAAATATGTTCAACATCTTGCACTGAGATCACATTGTATTGTCATAGAACTTGAAAATTGTTTTTGTTTTTCTTTTGTAGTGTTTCAATAAAGATGCTGACTACATTGACTCGATCACCAGTGGAAATGATGCTTTCTTAGGTGTCACTGCAAGTCCGGTAAGGTTTGGCTTCTTGAATTTTTTAAAAGAATAAACATAAATAATTTGATATTGAATAATTCATAATTGATAGTGAGGAAAGTTGTAGATTTTTGACTGAGGAGCAAAAACAGAATTTCAGAAATGGATTCTTTTATAGGCAGGGTCCCTTCAGGATGCAAACGATCATGACTCTTCACAACTTCCTATCCTTTATAGCCTTTGGTAACATTTCTTTTTACTATCTTTCCTAGTCCCTTTTCCACAAGTTAGGTTATTCAATGTATTTCTCTTTCTGTCAAGGTCCTGTGAGTGTCAAATTCTTCAAGCCTCTTTGTTTCCCAGAAATTTTAACCCTCTTCCTCATTCTAAGAGCTACAGTTGAAAAACCTTATTTTAAACTTAGTAAATAATTGCTGATATATGCTTGCACTGCAATAGCTTCTATTGTACTTATCAGATTAACATTTCAACAGCAGGCATCATTGGAGTTTCATCAATTAATTTTAAACTTTTTCTAGTCTTACAGGCATTATTTACTTACTGGCAGCATGGCCCGGCATTGCCTTTGCTTGATTCAAAAATCATACGACTCATACAGCAATTGCTAACACTTAAAATATTTTTGCCCTTCCTTGCCTATTAAGGAGTGACATTTGCCATGCTGATGTTGCTACATGCCTTACTTCTTGCCTACCTCACACTGCAAATTTTTTTCTAAGCTCTATACTAAACATTAAATCTGTTATGAAAAAAGAACTAAACAAAATGAACACAAAATGATCGGCTTTAAAAAAGAACTCGTAACTGGAAAAAACGAATGAAAAAAGAATGTTAACAAGAAATACTTTTTCACACTAAACCCAGTTCTGTGGAATCGGAATCAACATTGAGTTTAAGCAAGCAAATGAGCCAATTGGAGTAAAGTGCCATGCAGATTTAAATTTTTCTCACTTGTGACAAATGCAGCTATCGGTTTTCTTTTTTTTTGCATGCTAGTTAACATTTGTGTCAGTCAGCTGTTGGCTCTCACACTGGCCAATAGAATCTTCCTGCCTATTCGTGGCAGTCAGCTATAGTCTCTCACTCTGGCCAGTAGAAAATGGCCGCAAACTACATGAAAACTGCTGTAGAAGCATGAAAAAATCGATTGTTTCCACTATCGATGGGAGTTGGTAAATGCAAAGTCATTCTTGGCCTTCCCACTAACTTTGTGCATGTAAATTTTGGTGCAAATCCGTCAAATTGTGGCCGTGCATTCATTACACACACACACACACACACACACACCCTGCCTTTTGTAGATAGAGCTGACTAGTCTCTATTGACAACTGTAGGAGTGGGTATATATATATATATATATAATATAATATATATAATATTATATATAATATATATAATATTATATATAATATTATATATAATATAATATATATAATATAATATAATATATATAATATAATATAATATATATAATATAATATAATATATATAATATAATATATATAATATAATATAATATATATAATATAATATATATAATATAATATAATATATATAATATAATATATATAATATAATATATATAATATAATATATATAATATAATATACATATATATAATATAATATATAATATACATATATATAATATATATATTATATATATATTACATATATATATTATATATATAATATATAAATATATATATATATATAAAATCAGATAAAAGTTCTATTGCAAAACATTTAAAAGCACGTTATTGTTTACCTTCACAAAGAAAAATAATTGTTGACAACACCAGTATACTACACCATGAAAATAATAAACAAAAATTTCAAATTCTTGAGGCCTTCTATATCAGATGCAACCAACACCAAACAAAATTTATTATGAGTATAGTAGCAATGTTTTAAAATGCATTTGAGTTCGCTAACATTTAACATTTTGCAATTTCCTATCTCTGGTTATCGCCCTTGGACTGGGAATGCTTATTTTCAAAACTTATTAACCACAATGGTTATTTTTAGAATAATTATTACAAAGTGCATTTGTGCAATCACTATCACAGTGATTAGTTACATTAAGTTTTTCTTCATAATTCATCTCTGAATATGATATCTGAGATCAAAACTACTTGGATTAGCAAATAATATGGCAGTTGTTAGAATTTCAAAAGGATTATTATAAAAAATTAAAGACATAATGTCTATATTATTTAATGAAACGTGAGAGAGGAACCTACCATTCCTGAAGTTTAAAAAAAAAATTTTTTAATTTTTGAAATTGTTTTTAGATTTTCACCAAAACCCAAGTATCACCACCACAAAAAAAAATTATGTAATTTGCAAATTTGCTGGAAAGACAAAGGAACTTAAAAAAACCTAATTCATGGAAGTTTCATATTTGTGAAATAATAGCAAAACTTTATCATGAATAAACAAATATGGACATAATTCATTTCAAATTGTTTTTTTTGTTGATTTTTACTTCACTTTAACTTTTATTCTTTTATTGCAATGCTCATTTTATGCAAATACACAATTTTTATAAGTGGGGAGCATCTTCTAACAAGATTTGAGTTTACATACCATCTTGTTGAAAAAGATTTGAAATTAGTTTGAATCTTTTTTTTTTTTTTTTTTTTTTTTTAATGTTCACAGTATACAAGGCCCAAGGGCAACTCAAGGTATAGGGTTACTGAGCAATAAGAGTAAGTCATGCAGCCATAGACTTGAAGAGGTCAACATTATGGTGGTCAGGAAAGCATCCCCTTGGGATTCTATTCCTCAAAGCAATAGTTCTTGGGAAGAAGTTGTCCAAGTGAAACTTGGGATAAGTGGTTTGCCTCAATGTATATAACATTGGATTTTAGCTGGGTGGATGAGTTTGCAGGAAGGAATGTAGCTCATTAGAACTTTTTCTATGGAAATAGTAGTTGAGTAGTGAGAGACTTAAGAAAGGTTAGTGAATGTATAACAACCTGAGCATTGTGATATAATTTAGATGAAATATGAACTTTTATAAAATTGAAGAAATTTTAGGGATAACAAAAAAAAAAAAATGTGGGTTGGTATATAATTTTTTGTTGATTATCTACTACTGCTACTACTACTACTACTATTGTATTAAGTTTTTTTTTTTTTTTTTTTTTTTTTTAACAAGGAAAATTTGGATGATGTTGAGAGACTGATTCGACAGCACAATATGTTTTGCAATACCTTTGAGGCTGGTGAAAAGAGAGTTAATGCCTTTAGAAATAAAGCAGATAAGCTTATGGCTGAACACCATCCTGACAGTGACCAGTGAGTATTTCTTTAAAATTTCTCTCCTTGTTATTAAATCATGGAGCAGATATTGATAACATACATGATAGCAAGTAAGTTTAAGGTAAGATGTTGGCCTTTTTGAATTTGCTGTAAGAATCAACTGACCATTTTAATAAAATGGTAAAAAAGAATGACAATTTGGGTAAAATCATATACAACTTGTAATGCTACCAAAGACTAGGTTCTTCAATCTGAAGATATTGGTTAGACACTTTTTATTCTGGAAATTCTTGAAAATAGTGCAAAAATCAACCAAACCAATGATCTCAGAAAATGCTTTAAATTCAAGAAAAATGATATAGCTAGTTGAACATTTCTTACTATGCATGTCTGCTAGAAAGGCTATATAATACCTGTTGTAGATGCTTGTTCAGACACATTTAACACCCAGACACTGGTACTTATGCTGCAATTATGCTGAGTGAACCTTAATTACAGTTTTTGGAAGAGAAGACATCTGACATCATCAAAAGTTCAATAAGGCCAGTATACTCAAACCCTGTCACAATGACTTGACTTCATTCTGACACCACCATTGGCCTCAGGACAATTTTGTTTACACATTTCACTAAAAAGGTTTGAGTCAACCAATGTTTTCAAGCACTTCCCAATAGAGAATATGTAGTAGTCGTCTTCCTGACAAATTGACCATAGATTCAAACACAGATCTTATGGTCAGAAAGCAACCCTTCTTATCACTTGATCACATGCATATTAGTTAAAATTTGTTAAATTTATAGGGGAATAGTAATCTGTACCAGAGATTGAGTGATTATAGATATTGACAGTATGAAAATTGTATAGTGAATGTCAATTTCACATTTCAGTGCTATAGTGTTGTGAAACTAACAGTCACCAGGCAGTGTTCATTCCTATGTCTGCATTAATATATATATTATGTGTGTGCATACTTATTGCAGAAGTGATGACCTATATGTAAATAATCCCATCTTTTTTTATGGTCACTGCAATTGTTTATTTTCATTAATGACATTCCTTGAGGTCAGGGTGCCATTCTTCACACTGCTTGTATTTTTTATTTTATTCCTGAAGTCAGGGTTTTATTCAAATAACCAACCTGACTACAGAAAAAATAAAGGTGTCAGTAGCTAAATACATGTTGCATTATCTAACACACACAAACACACACACACATACACACACACACACACACACACACACAGTATTGATTTCTTTGTCTACAGTCTGTATGTTCTCTTTGATATTGAACACTATTCTGCTATAAATATGGCATATAATCATTTTCTGTTTAATGGAATTAACAAGATTTACAAGAGCATTTTATTAATTTGATGGTAATTTAATATACATTAAAAACAATCAAAAGTACTTGAATTCACAAAAACAAAAATAAACTTTGGAAAGTTTACTTGTTTTATAAAAGAACTTACAAAAGTTGGAAAAACTCAAAAATTTGGACTCGGACACTCACAGTATTGTTTAAAAGAATTCCTGCTGCCTAAATATACCTTTATTTATTTATATACACACACACACAGGGTGTGATGGTAAATTGTCACCATTTTATATTTTTAATTTTGTGAATGCACATTTGTTTATGATTTTGTCAGCTGCACAGTTTTGTAGGGTCAGTTGGGCACAGTCTGGGAGAAAAAGAACACTATGATGCATTTTGCTCCACTAGAAATTTGTAAATAGCATGTTGTAATGCTTGGCATTTGCACTGGAAGCTATAATAACATTTCAGAGTATTTGGGTGTTAATCTGAGGACAGTTCAGAGGATTTGAAAAGAGTTGGATGAGTCTAATGGTGATTACAAAGGTGTTTGAAGTGATCACTAGTAAGGGTGATATTATGCCTACATTTGTCTTTCTATAGGGCCTCACTCAACATGGAGGCCTTCATTAAAGTACGTTGAGGAGGTAGTGCTTCCCTGGGTCAAGAGTGTGGCTGCTGGATGACAGGATTCTGCACCATGCCACCTGAGCAGGAGGACCCAGTCTGCAAACACATCACCCCTTACATCTGGCCAACTAACTCCCCAGACTGAAACCCCCTTGATTATTATGTGTGGGGCACAGTTGAGCAAGAGACCAACAAAATTCCTTGTAACACCAAAAATAAACTGAAGGCAAGGATTATGGTAACATAAGAGTTGCAGGACATTCCAAAGTTGTCTGAAGGCTGTGGTTGAAGTTAATGGCAATTTTTTTTTTTTTTTTTTTTTTTTTCTTAATAAATTTACTCTTTAGTATTTCAAGATATTTTTGTGCAATTTTGCTAAATATACAGGTCAGCACCGATAAACTGTGGTAATTGGAGTCCAAAACTTCTATCTATGGTTTAGATGGTCTGCAGTTTATATAAAGAGTGAGCTGCAATATTAGATTTACCAGCCAAGGCAACCAAAACAAAGTTTAAGTCCATGGAGTTACCTATGAAAATGGGTAACTTAGTGGCTAACCATGCAAAATGCGTATTCAATACTAAGAGTTCAATATTTGCAGTTTTGAAAAACATTAAAACTATCCTAGCACATAAGAATCTGCACCAATGTGAATAAATTTGAAAGACTACTCCCTAAAATGATTCCAATTATATAAGTGTAATGTCAACTGATTGACCCTCAATGACAGCAAAAAATGGTGGAGAGCTTATACGTACAAGATTTTAACATTTAAACAGGTAAAAAATAAAATTAGTTTTTGTATAGTTTTAAGATTTTGAATAAAAACATTACATTGTAATGTATTAATAAAAATAATATAACAATACAATGTATTAACATCTATGTACAAGCACAGGTTTAAAGCGGATCCCATTAAATATGTGAAATTTTAAAGTTAGAATAAAGGTTATAAGCTGCATATTTCACACTCAAAATGTCTGCAAAGTGCTAATCCAAACCACTACGCAATCATGAGTGTGAAATACCAAAGCCTAAACAATAGTAAATGCTTGGGAAAATATGGATATACTGAAAATATTAAAACTCAATTAAATGAATTAAAATAAAAGATTATATGGAAAAAAAATCACTTTCAAAAGTAAGTTTGAATTTGTTCCAAATTGGGATCCACTGATGATTATGATTCTAATATGAACACAACAAAAAATTTGGGGGTCTATCACGCATGCGCATCTATCATCGTTTATTGGTGCGCCACTTAATGGCACTGACCTGTATCTGCCAAAATGAGATGTCAGTGTTATTTTCACTCTTGCATAATTCAGACAATTTATCTATCGCACCACACACACACACACATACACACATGTGCACACAAATATTATTGGTTTGATGACCACAACATTATCAAGATGTCTTGCACTCCATTTGCCACACAAAATTTTCATAATACAGGAAAATACTTGTCTACCTTCATAATACAGGAAAATACTTGTCTACCTTCATAATACAGGAAAATACTTGTCTACCTTCATAATACAGGAAAATACTTGTCTACCTTCATAATACAGGAAAATACTTGTCTACCTTCATAATACAGGAAAATACTTGTTGACAACACCATGAAAATAATAAACAAAAACTTCAAATTCTCAAGGACCTCTATATCAAAATCAACCAACACTGAACAAAATTTATTATGAGTGTAGCAACAATGTTTTAAAATGCATTTGACCAATATTTAATGCCATTTTTGTATTTTACCATCTCTGGTTAGCTCCCTTATATTGGGATGTGTGCAGAAAAAATACCATAGCTACAATGCATGTTTACAAAAATCAGCATCACAATGATCAATTACAATAAGTTTGTCTTCACAATTCACCCCTGAGGATGATCTTTGAGAAAATCAGAAGCACTTGGGTTAGCAAAAACTATGGTGCCTTCCTTTATGAATTTCAACTTACCATCAAGAAGCTAATTAGAGTATTAGAAAGGATTATTATAAAAATAAATACATATCTATATTCAATAAAGCATGCTTGAATGAAGATATATAGCCGCAGTAGAAGTTGTGTTTCTTGGGGAAGATATCCTGATGGAGCCCAACCCTCTCCAGGCCAGTTTTGAATTCAGTGTTACCTTCTCCTAGACTGGTTGCCACTCAAGGCTATAGAACCCAATCTGTCTTGCTATTTACCCAGAGCTGAGAGAAGAGGATTCATATTTTTCCCAAGAGTATTAGCACATAAGATGCAATGGATCCAACTGAAATTCGATCTCAGGTACAGTGGAGTAATGGTTAGTGTCTTGAATTGAAGAATTGGAAACCTCTTTTGTACTGCAGTGAAAAATTATGTAATGTAATGAATAATTTGTGTGGCTATAAAATAAACCTAGTTCTACTATATTAACTTTTCTTATTTTCAGCATAAGCAAAAGAAAAATGCAAGTTCTTGAAAATCGTGCAAAAATTAAAGATAAGGCAAGCCAAAGATCTGCTGATTTGGAAAATGCCAGAAAATTCCATGAATTTAAGAAAAATGCTGAAGAGGTGAGAAAAAATTTTTTTTTTTTTTTTTTCCTCTCCTCTCCCTCCCCTCTCTCTCCCTCCCCTCTCTCTCCCTCCCCTCTCCCTCCCTCCCCTCTCCCTCCCTCTCCCTCTCTCCCTCCCTCCCCTCTCCCTCTCTCCCTCCCTCCCCTCTCCCTCTCTCCCTCCCTCTCTCCCTCCCTCTCCCCCTCTCTCCCCCTCTCTCCCCCTCTCTCCCCCTCTCTCTCCCTCTCCCTCACTCTCCCTCACTCTCCCTCACTCTCCCTTCTCTCCCTCACTCTCCCTTCTCTCCCTCTCCCTTCTCTCCCTCTCCCTTCTCTCCCCTCTCCCTTCTCTCCCCTCTCCCTCTCTCCCTCTCCCTCTCTCTGTTCGTTTTCTCAGACTAGAAACTTGGAATCATTTGTGTTAATGGGTATAAATATTATTGCACCCATTCCCAAATATGCATTATAGTGGTAACAGTTCTTTGTTTAACCACCGGAGTAAGTAAGAGTGTTCAGGGAGTGTTGTACAAAATTTACAATGCATGCCAGTGATAAGACACATGTGTAAATATTTAATAATATGACAGTTCAGTTAGAAGTACATGGTCTACCTAAGGGCATTAGTGTGAAGAGAACAGAACAGAACCTGTTTTTACTGGAATTTGAACTCCTCAATTCTGTTAGCTCTATCATTAGCCAGTCGGCTCCACCCTGCACCTGAGTTGAATATTATTTCAAAAATTCACCTGAAGTTTTGAGAATGGAATGGCTAAAATTTTCAGGAGAAAAATATGTGAGACAAAATGTTTCAATAATATTATTTAATAAATAGTAATTAATGATTGGTGTTATCATCATAGGATGTGCATATCTCAAAAGGATTAAATACTCAGAATCCAGATTTCTGATTTTGCTGTAATATATATATATATATATATATATATTATACAGGGATCTTAAATTTAAAAAAAAAATACACATGTTATTTACACTATATGCAAACTGTTGTCCTTATATTTATCATGTTTTGGTTGGTATGCCTTTCATCCTTCATCAGGTGTATGTCGATCTGGTTTAATTTACAGGGAATTCTGAACTGAACCTCCTGATTTAATCTATGGGGGTAGACTGTTGTTTCATTGCCTATGTTTATTTTGTCTAGTTCTTTTTACAACTGCTCAGTTATTGCTCATCCTGTTTCAGCAGAGTCCAAGTATATTCTCTGTGGCAAACTTGGAAACTTAAACCTAACTTTCCTGCTTAGAAACTCACTTTCGCAAAGTTTAATTTGATATTGATAATTTATTAAAAATAGTTGAAAATTGAGGCACAGTGGAGTAATGGATAGTGGCTCAGATTGAGGAATTGGAGAGCTGAGTTCGAATTCCAGTTGAATCCATTATATTCACTTACATGGTAATACCTCTGGCAAAGGTATGAATCCTCTTCTCCCCCCAGCTATGGGTAAATAGCAGGACAGACCGGGTTCTGGTCTACTGCAGGAAAAAAAAGGCAACCTACTGCAGGAAAAAATCTGCCTCATCATATTGAATGCATGTGTCATGCATGGCACATAACTGACAGTTTAAAATATTTTTCAATAAATTGTAGAAATGCCTTACTTAATTTTTTAATTCTTGATTCAAAAGATTTTTTTTTTTGTTTTTGCAGTGGGGAGAATGGATGAAAGAAAAGCGTCAAAAAGCTTCAGAAAATTCTTATCGTGATGCCAACAATGCACCAGCTCTACTGTTGAAGCATGAAGCATTTGAAGCAGAAGTGAAGGCCAACACTGATAGACTGAATGCTCTAAATGAGGTAACCTTTAGCCCACTAAATTCTTCCTAGAATTGTTTCCCCCACCATGCATTTTTTTTTTTTTTTTTTTTTTTTTTTTTTTCATAACTTTCTTTGTATTGTGTGTATAGATTTTATTTTTTGTATACTAATGCATTACATTTTGTATGTATGTTTTGATGTTGAAAACAAAATAAATTGAAACACAAAATAAAAAAAATACATTAACCCTTGAACTCTTATTACTTCTTGTGGAGTTCTGGGGTGTAAAAAGAATCAAATGTGACATCTTTCCTTGTGTTTAGATACAAGGAGACCCCAGCATTTTTTGACCTTTCACCTGACTAGCATATTTGTCTTGTTGACAAAAAGTTATTTTGTCATTTCTAAATTGCCTTTCTGAAGGTGAATTATTTTGTCTATCAGGTACATTGATGGTCACCAGTAGCTTCGATGAAATTAGTCAGCTATGGATGATACTAACTGCTAGTGATAATCATCGCTTTCCTCCATGTCACTAGCATGGTTATCATCTTTGACTACTTCACCATCGGTTTAATCGAAGCTACCTCATGTAGTCGAGAAGAATTCAAAGTGGCATTATAAAATGGAAATGTAGCCTTTTTTTCTAAAGTAGTAGTAGTAGGTGATTTCCAGCTTAAAATACCGGAAATAATAGTTGACATATGTTATTTATAGCAACTGTCTCAAAGGGAGAGAATGCACCCTACACCTGCAAAGGGAGAGAATTCTATGGTGACAATTTTCACCTCCATTATGGTAAAGGTTAATTTGAGACAGCAAAACTATATTCCTGATGATACTTATCTCATACTAAAATATTGCTTGTATTTTGAAAATAGATGTTTCAGAATGGTATTCATGATATAAAATTTTTATTGCTGATTAAATATGGAATTGTTTACTTTAAGATGATAAAAATGAATCTTCAATTTTCAAATTTGTTTTGCATTGGAAAATCACATGGGTTAAAAAAAAACTTTTCATTACAAGTTTACTGCAAATTGTATCAAGTGGTATACTTCTGTTGTGTTCTCTGGATTTTAAAGGTCTTTTGGCAATTTCTCAGTCAGGACCCCAATGCTGCATTAGTGTTAATGAAACGCTATTTTTAAGTAGTAGACTTAGAGGGAGATTGAACAGATGTCAGTATGTCTGCAATTACCTATCTTTTTCTCTATTTCTGTAAAAATACTATTGATTAGAAAGCTAAGAATTATTAACCTTTTCATATGAAATGAAACATTTTTTTCATTGTGTTTTCTGTAGCTTGACTTTTTTTTTTTTTTTTTTTTTTTTTTTATAAATTCTTTGTTGTAAATGTATGAGGATTATTTCTCTGAATCTATTTCTATGTATTATTTATTCTGCATTCTTCATAGGAAGGAAAGTCACTTATTACTGAAGGACATCCAGAGTCAGATAAGGTGAAAAAAATCCTGGCTGATACAAATAATGAATGGAATACTCTTTTGGTTAGTTCTGAAGGCAAGACAGGAAAATTGAAACAAGCTGTACAAGTAAAGAACATGGATAAAACAATTGAAGATTCTTTGGTAATTTCTTTTCACATATAATGCACACACACACACACATACACATACACACACACACACTGGCAACATGGCTGAGTGGTTAGAACATTGACTTTCTAACCACGAGACTCTTCTTCAAATGTCATTATAGTTGATTTTTCAGGAAGTTAATTTCTTGATGTTATCAACCTTTGGGAGCTAATCCTAGCATGTGGCACTTTTGGAAAGTGATAAGAAACATACCACAGGTTGATCCAAACCATTTGAGTAAAATTGAGTAGATGGAACTATTTGTTGATGGTTGTGCTATCCCAAGTCACAAGTCATCGTGACCGAGGGTTTGAGCATACTGGTATTGTTTAGACTGTTGATGACGCCAGATAACTGGCTCTCTCCCAGAAACTGTAACTAAGGCCCACTCAGTATAGTTGCAGTATAAACTGCAGTTGATGGTTGAGTTGCTCCGGAAAAAAATTTAATTGAGCATCAATTTTTTTTTTTTTTTTTTTTTCCATTATCTTTTCTGTATTGATATGTCTTTTTTAAATTGTTGAATGGCTTTTGAAAGATCAGTGCATTACAAATGAGTTTCAAAAATTGAATTTTATGATATTGGAAGGTGAACATTAAACTTTATTCTTTCTCACTGTTATATAAGAATAAAGTGTTGCTGCTGACACTGGCATTTGAATGCAGATCACCAGAGAGCAAACAAAGGTGATCTCATTTTGAATAAGTAGATCATGTGATGGTAAAGGAAATGTATATATAGGAATTAGCATAGCATCTAGGTGATCACTATATGGATCACTATATGGATTACTATTTGGATCACTATTACTTTCGAGTGAGTATGATCAAGCAAGTACTATTAGTGCATGTGTTAGTTGAAAGCATCTGACACCAGTATTGTTTAATGGTATTACTATAGTTGTAACTGCAATTACAAAGTCTCTACTACAATGAGCATTATGACAGTGACAATGAGTATTCGTTGACATTACAAAAGTAGCAACGAATGTTTGTTGGTATCAAAAAACTCATGATTTTTATCTTCTGTTTTCAGACACAAATAAATGACATCAAATTGAAATGCAGCAATCCTGATGTTGGCACTGACCTTCGACATTGCAAAGAACTCATTAAAAAACACCAGGTAAGGATTATCATCTATTGAAGTTTTTTGTTTCTTAATATTTAATAAGAAAGAGTTGCATCATTTGCATTGTTTAGAAAGCCTCACAATAAGAGTTTTAGGTATCAGTTATGGTATAATGATTAACTGGGTTGGGCTATGAATTGGATCCATATATTGTCTATTTTGACTTTGTGCCAGTTGAAACTGTTCAAGAAATAGTCAAACTGTTTTAACATAATTGTTATTTAATTCCAAGCCATAACGAACTTAAACCATCCATACCTGTGGGTATCAGGAAATGATCTTAAGTGTGTGTTGTTTTTTTTTCTTTTTTTTACCTATATATCCAATCTTTTCAATCCAACTTTATCATAATAAGAGATATTCTTTTTCTAATGCACATACATACATACATACACACACACACACATATATATATATATATATATATATATATATATATTAAAAACACACACTCTTGGGAAAAGTATGAATCTATCTCTTCTCCCACTAGCTATAGCAGAACAGACTGGGTCCTATAACCTTGTGTGTGAACTGGTCTATGATTAGGACAACTCTGATTTCAAAACTTGTGGGAGGTCATTTGGGAATGTTGTGGCACAGTGTGCACTAGTTCTCTGTATTTGGCTCTTCCAGGTGGGTTCTGCGCAAGCTGTCACCACTATAATCAAATACACGTGTATAGTGTTGCTGTTCGGTTCTGAGTTGCTGTACCCTCAAATATTGAAAATGACAGTATATACATATGAGATGGTTATGTATTTGGTCAATATTTGGTCAACAATCCCTCTCCAATATATTAGGTTGGTGCAAAAATAATTTCGTTTTCTCACATAGTAACATATGTTAGAAAACGAAATTATTTTTGCACCAACCTAATACATTTCCATAAAAAATGACTAACAAGGTACTTCTGTTGAGTTTTTATTGCATGTGAAAAAACTTTTTTTTTTTTTTTTTTTTTTTTTTTTTTCACTTTTGTGTCCAGAAATTGCTCAAATGATTGTTCATTTCAAGCACTTTTGGCAAAGCTGTTAGCCATTTTCAAGGATTTTGGTTGTGCTATAAGAAATGTTGTGTGCAATAAAATATAAAAAAAAGACTTAAAAGTACTTTGTGGCTCTGTGTGCTTCGCTGAATGCCACTCTTACTTTGGTCTGTTTCCAGCGAGCCTGCTCTGCACCAATCCTGAATACCCACATTCTGTTTCAATATGTGCTGGAATATCAGTGAAGAACTGTCAAAGATCAGACTTGACTCCTCTCTGTCTTAGCTATAATTGTGAAAGTCTAATCACCAGTGTCACTGGTAAACTTAACTTCAACACTCATTAATAAGTATAAAAATAACAACTTTTATTTATGATACTATGATTAAGATTATGAATACATAAACAAAAGGGATTTGTGTGTCTATCTACTGTCATTGATTAGAACAGAAATTTACATAGAAACAAATCTTTAATATAGCTCATGGCATAATCCTGGTATTGAACTTGAGACTACAAAGTAACTGCAACAGTTAGCAGCTAAAAAATGACACTCACGCAAATTTACCAGAATCCTGGAAATATTCTATAGATATCAACAAGTATGGTATTGGGTTGAAATCTTGTTTGTATTCTACCAGAGGTGACCCTTTAAAATGTTGACAATTATGGCTCTCCACTATTTCCTGTCCTTTGTAGCTCTTAATAAATTCCATTTTTTTGTTATCCTTCCTAAACCTTGTTTTGACATCCATTTACTAAGGTTAGCTAGGTAGGTTATGTGCCATTTTTCTCTCTCCCTCTTGCTTTCAATATGTCCAGTGGGTATCAAGTTTTCCAAGCCCTCTTTCCTCATGATGTACCCTAGAAATTTCAAATGTCTCTTCCTGATAATTATAAGTGTCCTTTTTGTTCTATTTTCTCTAAAACACTGTTACTCACATGTTCAGTTCATGGTATTCTCAATGTACTTCTGTAAAACCATATTTCTGTTGCCTCAGGTCTCTTCTGTGAGAAGATTGTCCAGTATTCACTGCCATATAGGAGGGCTGATATTACATAACAGTTCAGTACACTTTAACATTTTTGGTTGTTAATAGACACAACCATTCTTTGTAACGTAGTTTGTCAAAAAATGAAAATTACGACACTGAACTTACAAAAGAAGCATTCCAAAAGGTAAGCAAGATGCTGAGAAATAGAAATATTTTGTTAGAAAATTGTATTGCTGTGTATTATCCATCCTGGAAGTGAATGTTGGACAATCTCCCAACGAATGCGGAAAAAACTAGAAGCAGCAGAAATATGGTTCTGCAGAAGGATACTGAGAATTTCATGGATGGAGTGAGTAAGCAACAAGAAAATCTTAAAATAGCAACAGAAAAAAAACACATACTCAGAATCAAAGATGGCTGAAATTCCTTAGACACATAATAAAGAGGGCTTGGAAAACTTAACCCTCATAGGGCATACTTAGGGGGAAGCAGTGAGCCACTTATCTGACGAGTTTGTGAGAACAGATGGTATGCTGGAAAGGGAGTAAAACTGCTAAGAAGCACAAGATAGAAAATTGTGGAGAGCCATGATTAACTATTGTTCTGATGGGACTTTACATATAAAACAAGATTGGGTCATTTATTCAAGGGGCATGTATCCTGTATACATCTGCATTTGAAATTATTTCTATTTGATGTTTTTTTTCTTTTTGTCTTTTTCTTTTTTTTTTAAGGTTTGACTGACAAAATAGTTTGAGTTATTTTTTTGAAAATTGTTTTTTTTTTTTATTTCAGGCTTTAGAGAATGAGTTTAATATGGTTGGAAATAATCTTGATCGAGTGACAGCAGAAAGCAAGAACATAACAAGTGCTGACTGTTATGACAAAGATGGTGTTCTTTTGTCAGTTGAAGATTTCAAAAAAAAGTAAATATTCAGAGCCACTTGACTAACTTTTGACAAATATATGAAAATAATTTACATATTGTCATGTTGTTACCTAATGAAGCTTTGGTGTGTATAAAAACTTAAGCGTTAAACTTGCTGAAGCAAATTGATTTACTATCTATGGACTGGTTAACTTTATAATACTAAAACTATGAACTTTGTTTGCTGACTTGCTTGTGTGTTTGCCACCATATCTCTCTCTCCACTTCTCTCTCTCTCTCCACTTCTCTCTCTCTCTCCACTTCTCTCTCTCTCTCCACTTCTCTCTCTCTCTCCACTTCTCTCTCTCTCTCCACTTCTCTCTCTCTCTCCACTTCTCTCTCTCTCTCCACTTCTCTCTCTCTCTCCACTTCTCTCTCTCTCTCCACTTCTCTCTCTCTCTCCACTTCTCTCTCTCTCTCCACTTCTCTCTCTCTCTCCACTTCTCTCTCTCTCTCCACTTCTCTCTCTCTCTCCACTTCTCTCTCTCTCTCCACTTCTCTCTCTCTCTCCACTTCTCTCTCTCTCTCTCCACTTCTCTCTCTCTCTCTCCACTTCTCTCTCTCTCTCTCCACTTCTCTCTCTCTCTCTCCACTTCTCTCTCTCTCTCTCTCCACTTCTCTCTCTCTCTCTCTCCCCTTCTCTCTCTCTCTCTCTCCCCTTCTCTCTCTCTCTCTCTCCCCTTCTCTCTCTCTCTCTCTCCCCTTCTCTCTCTCTCTCTCTCCCCTTCTCTCTCTCTCTCTCCCCTTCTCTCTCTCTCTCTCCCCTTCTCTCTCTCTCTCTCCCCTTCTCTCTCTCTCTCTCCCCTTCTCTCTCTCTCTCTCCCCTTCTCTCTCTCTCTCCCCTTCTCTCTCTCTCTCTCCCCTTCTCTCTCTCTCTCTCCCCTTCCCTCTCTCTCTCTCCTTCTCTCTCTCTCTCCCCTTCTCTCTCTCTCTCCCCTTCTCTCTCTCTCTCTCCCCTTCTCTCTCTCTCTCTCTACTTCTCTCTCTCTACTTCTCTCTCTCTACTTCTCTCTCTCTACTTCTCTCTCTCTACTTCTCTCTCTCTACTTCTCTCTCTCTACTTCTCTCTCTCCACACTTCTCTCTCTCCACACTTCTCTCTCTCCACACTCTCTCTCTCTCTCTCTCTCTCTCTCTCTCTCTCTCTCTCTCTCTCTCTCTCTCGCTCTCTCGCTCTCTCAGGTTTCTGTGCATGCTTATTTATATTTCAGGTTTCTTTTAAAGAAAAAATATTTGAAATATTTAAAAAACATCTTTTGGCATATTTAAAAAAAAAAAATATTTTCAACTGAATATGATTTTAAAATATCTTTGGCATATTTAAAAATATATTTTTAAGTTAATGTGGTTTAAAAAATATTTTAAGATTTAAAAATACGAGCTGTTTATACAGTAAGTATTTTTTATTTCAACTTTCTTCAGATATTTTAATGTTGAAATCAACTTCAATGTTTTATAACCTGAACTATCAGTGACACAATGGGTCATGGGTAGTCTAGTTTATTCTAAAAATGTTACTACAATCAACATGTCATAGAATATAGTTAATTTTATTTTTAACTCCATAGACATAAATTGAAAGAACTGACATACTTTTTTAACTATCATCATTTCTCTAAAATACTTCGGCTATTCTGTTTTAACATAAAATTAGTTATATAACATTCTATTATAACAATGTGAGATACTGAACAAAAAGTGATAAACACAAAAGTATAAGGAAACTGAACAAAATCATCTTGGGAAGAAACAAAAGTTAAAATTTCTGCCCATAATCATATTATCACCAACAATTGCATTTTTATATTTCCTCCTCCCTTCCTATGCATATATAATTCCATCAACAAAAACATAACTTTAATAAAGACACAAATGACAGCAAGGCTTCAACAGCAGTAGCTCTAATTAAAAAGAAAAGCCTCAGTGAGTGCAGACAATCAGCAGTCAATCATCAGCAGGCAGGCTAGATTTAAGCCTTGAAATTCTCACAGAAAATTATCCTGGTAGATTGAAGTGTAGGTTTGTGAATTTGGTATTGGAGTTCAATACCAGAGCCAGGCAGTATGTATTTGGATTCAGTGGAAATAGGAAGGGCCACAATTGAGCAGTACCAAAAATAAGAATTGGACATTGGCAGTGGAACTAGAACAGTCTATTATAGATTAGATGAAGCGTTTTGTTCGGAATTCCCTGAGGATTACCTGGATCATTATACTACTGATGAAGTCTCGTTGGCAACACAACCGAAACATGATAGCAACCATAAAGATGAGGACAGATCTGCATGAAATGAATTTTAGTTGGTTGTTTTATTTTATCGCTTAAATTTGTGAACATTTTTTTCATTAATATTTTTAATTTCCAGATTCAACAAACTGTACCCACACATGGCTGCTCGCAAAGAGACCCTTCAACAGGCATTAGCCTGGCACCAGTTCAACTTTGATGTGGACAATGAGTTGCAATGGATTAAGGAGCGGCTACATGCAGTCATTTCTACAAATTATGGCAAAAATCTCTTAGAAGCTCAGAACCTTCATACAAAACACCAGGTGTGTCTTTTAGAATTTTTGTCTTTTAACACATCTTAGTATGAACCAAAATTTTAATTACATTTTTTTTTTCAATAAACAAAAATTTAAATTTAAAAAAAAAAAAAAAAAATGGTTTTAAGGGGTCAAAAGTATTAAATCAGTAAATGCGATGGCTTTAGTAAATTTGGCATGGTTGGAAAATTTTCTTAAAATAATTGACCTTGACCTTTTTATTAAGCAACTATTCAGCTGCAAGTGAAGTTCTTATTCTCCTGAGTAAATACTGTAATAATTTTTCCTTTATTCATTGACTCACATTTTACAGGTTATTTAAAGCCATAAATATATTTTTAAATTCTAAGAATTTTTTTCGAGTTAATTTAATGATACAAGTCTTACTAATTAATCCATATCTGGGAGAGAAGATGTGGATTCATACTTTCTAGGGTTCAATTTAAATTTGTATTTTGTTTTTGCAGAAATTGGAGGTTGAAATTCAAGGCCATCAGCCAATGATTGATAAAGTTTTGTCACATGGAAATGAATTGGTCAAGGGAGATCACTTTGCTTCTAAATCTATAAAAGACAAATGTCAAGATTTACAGCTCTCTTGGGATGATCTTCTCAGCAAATCCAAGACGAGAAAGAAGAATCTGGATTTGTCTTTACAAGCTCAGAAGGTATTTTCTTTTCTTTTTTAATTAGTCATCTTGTTAGTTTTATTTACTTTAATTTTTCTTACTTGCTGTATTTTGATCATCGTTATTTTATTTTTGCTGATACCTGAGTAATGGCTGGCCATTTGTATCCAAGTATGTCAGTCTGCTAGGGTGGCTAGCTATTCCCTGTCACAGATGCCTACTCAGGCACATTTCTATTTATTTAAAACATAAAACCCACCTGTGGTTTATACTGCAACTATGCTGAGCAAAATTTGGTTACAGTTTCTGGGAAAGAAAACATTCTCTAGCATAACCGACAGTCTGAACATGGACAGTACACTCAAGCCCTCAGTCACTATGACTTACAACTTTGCTTGAGTCAACCTGTAGTATGGTTTTTAAGCACTTTCCAAAGGTGATACACACTAGGATTGCCTCTCCAAGATGATAGCATCTAGAAATCACCTCCCTGACAAGTAGACCATAGTGTAATTCAAACCTGGGTCACATGGTTGGAAAGCAAATATTCTAACCACTTGCCCACATAATGTGGTTAGTAAGGTACTTATGGGAGAATTTTTTTTATTTTTTTTCACTCCTTTGCTCACACATTCTTAAAAAAAAAAAAAAAAAAAAATAATCATGCTATTTTTGTGATGAAACATTTTACGAGATATCAAGTAATAACGGTGCAGGGAGAAATGGATTCATGCACCCCCCCTGCTCTAGTCTGAAATAAGTATGAAAGTATGAGTATGAAATAAAAATTATCCTTGGAACTAGGTTAACAATGGATGTAAAAGCTTTTTACTGTTACTATTGCGTCTACAGTAAATTAACTAGAGTGGTTTCCTCAAATTTTCACTTAACAAAGTTAAAGGAGAAATGGGGACATGCCTTTTTTTCAAGGGTATTAGTAAATTAAATGAATCCAATCAACCTAACTTACCTGTTCTTTGATATCAAACACTATGGAATCTCAGCCATGAAACATTTTGTGAAGATATCTGGGTATGTAAACATGCCTTTTCCAAGGACATTACTACAAAGTGAACATTTAGATTATCTACATACAGCATGTACTCTTTTTAAAATACAGTGTAACCCGAATATAAGAGTAGCCGGGACCGGATAAGTCTCTTATATCCGGGTTTCTCTTATATCTGAGTTACACTGTACAATGCAAGCCAACATCTCAGCCAGGATGTATTAAATATATCAGAACTTTTATCATTTTATATATATATATACATACACACATCTAGAAAATTCTGCTGCAGGTGTAACACAATGGGTCCCTACTCAATTGATTAAAACATAGTCAATTGCACTGTGAATGCTGTGGAATGACTTTAGTTTTATGATGACTGACTTAGTCACTAGTAAAATAAAGATGTGAGTTTTAAAGTAACCAACTACTGTCTATAAGTCAGGAAAAAGAAATTATATACAGTGTAACCCGGATATAAGAGAGTTGTTGGGACCGGAGACAAAGTCTCTTATATCCGGGTTTGGTATATTATATATACATTAACACGGGCTCTAATTTGGAACCAGAGAAAATCTCTCTTATATCCGGGTTTCTCTGTATTACTGTAGAAATGCTCTGAAAATCATAAAGAAAGGAATATTCAAAGGTCATAGATCAATGCAAATATTATGGATAGAAGATAAATGTATTTGAAACTATTTTACAACGAAAATTCATAAAAAACTGGAAGAAATGGATTATTGGTCAAGCATTACACCCATCTTTTTCGGGGGGGGGGGTTATTACATTTTAAAGTTTCTGTTAAAAATTTTTTTTTTTTTTTTTTTTTTTTTTTTTTTTTTCTGCTTCATTTTCCTTTTTGTAATTCTACAATGTTTTCTTTTTCAGTATTTATCGGAGGTGGCAGAGGTAATGTCTTGGATTGATTACAAAATCAATATACTGTCTAGTAATGATTATGGTAAGGATGAGAATGCTGCTGACCGTTTACTGACTAAGAACAAAGTATTAGAGACTGACCGGCAAACTTATCAGGGTGTAGCCAATGGTTTAGGTAAAGAAGCTACACGCCTGATAAAAATTGGGTACAATGATCCTTCCATGATCCGCAAAACTCAGGTGGGTTTTTTCTACAGAAATTTTCCTTTTTTTTTTCCTTTTTTTTTTCCTTTTTTTTTTCCTTTTTTTTTTCCTTTTTTTTTTCCTTTTTTTTTTCCTTTTTTTTTTCCTTTTTTTTTTCCTTTTTTTTTCCTTTTTTTTTTCCTTTTTTTTTTCCTTTTTTTTTCCTTTTTTTTTCCTTTTTTTTTTCCTTTTTTTTTTCCTTTTTTTTTTCCTTTTTTTTTTCCTTTTTTTTTCCTTTTTTTTTTCCTTTTTTTTTCCTTTTTTTTTTCCTTTTTTTTTTTCACTTTTTCCTTTTTTTTCACTTTTTCCTTTTTTTTTTCACTTTTTCCTTTTTTTTTCACTTTTTCCTTTTTTTTTTCACTTTTTCCTTTTTTTTTCACTTTTTCCTTTTTTTTTCACTTTTTCCTTTTTTTTTCACTTTTTCCTTTTTTTTTTCACTTTTTCCTTTTTTTTTTCACTTTTTCCTTTTTTTTTTCACTTTTTCCTTTTTTTTTCACTTTTTCCTTTTTTTTTCACTTTTTCCTTTTTTTTTTCACTTTTTCCTTTTTTCCTTTTTTTTTTCACTTTTTCCTTTTTTCCTTTTTTTTTTCACTTTTTCCTTTTTTCCTTTTTTTTTCACTTTTTCCTTTTTTTCCTTTTTTTTTCACTTTTTCCTTTTTTTCCTTTTTTTTTCACTTTTTCCTTTTTTTTTCACTTTTTCCTTTTTTTCCTTTTTTTTTTCACTTTTTCCTTTTTTCCTTTTTTTTTTCACTTTTTCCTTTTTTTCCTTTTTTTTTCACTTTTTCCTTTTTTGTTTTCCTTTTCTTTCTTTTTTGTTTTCCTTTTCTTTCTTTTTTGTTTTCCTTTTCTCCTTTTTTTTTCCTTTTCTCCTTTTTTTTCCTTTTCTCCTTTTTTTTCCTTTTCTCCTTTTTTTTCCTTTTCTCCTTTTTTTTTTTTCCTTTTCTCCTTTTTTTTTTCCTTTTCTCCTTTTTTTTTTCCTTTTCTCCTTTTTTTTTTTTCCTTTTCTCCTTTTTTTTTTTCCTTTTCTCCTTTTTTTTTTCCTTTTCTCCTTTTTTTTTTCCTTTTCTCCTTTTTTTTTTCCTTTTCTCCTTTTTTTTTCCTTTTCTCCTTTTTTTTTTTTTTCCTTTTCTCCTTTTTTTTTCCTTTTCTCCTTTTTTTTTTTTTTCCTTTTCTCCTTTTTTTTCCTTTTCTCCTTTTTTTTTTTCCTTTTCTCCTTTTTTTTTTCCTTTTCTCCTTTTTTTTTTCCTTTTCTCCTTTTTTTTTCCTTTTCTCCTTTTTTTTTCCTTTTCTCCTTTTTTTTCCTTTTCTCCTTTTTTTTTTTCCTTTTCTCCTTTTTTTTTTTCCTTTTCTCCTTTTTTTTTCCTTTTCTCCTTTTTTTTTTCCTTTTCTCCTTTTTTTTTTCCTTTTCTCCTTTTTTTTTTCCTTTTCTCCTTTTTTTTTTCCTTTTCTCCTTTTTTTTTTCCTTTTCTCCTTTTTTTTTTCCTTTTCTCCTTTTTTTTTCCTTTTCTCCTTTTTTTTTTCCTTTTCTCCTTTTTTTTTTTCCTTTTCTCCTTTTTTTTTTTCCTTTTCTCCTTTTTTTTTTCCTTTTCTCCTTTTTTTTTTCCTTTTCTCCTTTTTTTTTTTCCTTTTCTCCTTTTTTTTTTTCCTTTTCTCCTTTTTTTTTTTCCTTTTCTCCTTTTTTTTTTTCCTTTTTTTTTGCTTTTCTCCTTTTTTTTTTTGCTTTTCTCCTTTTTTTTTTGCTTTTCTCCTTTTTTTTTTGCTTTTCTCCTTTTTTTTTTGCTTTTCTCCTTTTTTTTTTGCTTTTCTCCTTTTTTTTTTGCTTTTCTCCTTTTTTTTTTGCTTTTCTCCTTTTTTTTTTGCTTTTCTCCTTTTTTTTTTGCTTTTCTCCTTTTTTTTTTGCTTTTCTCCTTTTTTTTTTGCTTTTCTCTCTCCTTTTCTCCTTCCTTTTTTGCTTTTCTCCTTCCTTTTTTGCTTTTCTCTCCTTTTTTCTCTCCTTTTTTCTCTCCTTTTTTCTCTCCTTTTTTCTCTCCTTTTTTCTCTCCTTTTTTCTCTCCTTTTTTCTCTCCTTTTTTCTCTCCTTTTTTCTCTCCTTTTTTCTCTCCTTTTTTCTCTCCTTTTTTCTCTCCTTTTTTCTCTCCTTTCTTTAGGTAAACTTAAATAAAATGCCAACTAGATGCTCAAATACACATTTTCAACCAAATCCTGCATAGGCAAACTAGAATCTTTTGATGTAAAAACATATAAAGAATTATACATAATATAATTATACATATATAAATGGTTTAACCAGAAAAACAAATACCTTTTAAATATCTTTTCAACCAAGGCAATAATGAATAATGCTAAATATTTCTAATTAATAAAGATACAATGTAAATCTATATCATACCATAAGCAACCTGCTGTAAATTATTCATAAATTATGCCATTGTTACTTAAATGAAAATGTTTTAAATTTGTCATTTTAAGATCAAATTCTATAATGGGTGGAAAAAAAAAAAAAAAAAAAAAGATGGAAAATAATTTATTAAATTCTGTTGTTCCAATGGTAGTAAAAGTATTCATATTTGTTATCAAGTGTTAAGTTCTTAAAAATATTTCTAACTTGATTTCAGGATGGCCTATACGAGAAGTTGAATCAATTGAAGCGTCTCTCAGCAGAGCAGCGAACCAAATTGGAAGAATCTAAGAAATTACATGCTTATTGGCGTGAAAGTCATGATTTTGAACAGTGGATTGCAGAACAAATGCAAATTGCCATGTCTGAAGAATATGGTGAAGATTATGAACACTTTGAGGTAAATATTTGAATCTTAAACTTTTAAAATAATTATAGTATTCATGAAGCAAGTTAAGAATTTTTCTTTGGAGTATTCCACCTATGCTTTTGTTAATAGGAACTGTTCATCAATAATCTCTTTGGTATGATTCCAGGTAACCTGTAGGTAATGGTTAGTTTTTCACTTATTTTAGTGGAGATGAAGAATTAAAAAATATGTTTAGGAAATTTTTCTCACCGGAGTCGATCCTTCAAATTTACAAATCAACCATTCGCCCTTGCATAGAGTATTGCTGCCATACATGGTCCGGTGACACTTCTGTTTGTCTCAAGGTTCTTGATAAGATCCAGAGATGGATATGCAATGTAATTGGCCCTGATCTGGCAACTCGTCTGCAGTTGCTCTCTCACAGATGTGCTGTCGCCTACCTCTGTCTTTTTTACAAATACTTTCATAGTAACTGTTCCAATGATTGCTTTCGTTGGTTCCCAGACTTCAAGAATTTAAGCGTTCTACTAGGCTAGCATCTTGCTCACACCTGTTCACTTTTGAAAGTGTTAAATGTAGCTGTCTCTTCTATGCCAATAGCTTCATGTCTCTCACCTCTCGCCCGTGGAACTCTCTCCCCTTTTCCTGTTTCCCTGATAGCAAATGTAATGTCAATCAACATCTCTAGATGCCCTATCCTTCTCTTTATCCTTTCCTCTATCACTCCTATTTGGACTCACTCTGTAGCCCCTTGCATGCTAGTGGCTTCCCACCACCTGGACCTTTTCATCACAGTATAAAAAATTTTTTAATCTTGTTTGACATGTTTACTGTGCTATGTTTAACATTCATGCCTGCAAAAGGTGTCAAAAGGATGGTTATTCCTTTGACACTACTATTACTGTCTACTCTTTTGATTCCCTTGGTAATGTTTGTTTTAAAAAGCAATGATTAGAATTTTAATGAAACCGAAACATATGAAAGTGGACTTATACATTTTCTTTACTCTTGAAAATTGACAACAAAGATAATAAACATTTGTTTATTAGGTTGCTTATTTAAAGAATAAATTTCTATTTCCAAGATTATAAAAATGTGGACCAATTAAAATTAAATATTTACCATTTTATAAAGAAATAAATTATAAAAAATTTAAATAAACACCTAATGACAAGTAACTGTAATTATAAATTTTAAAAAAATGCATTTCCTGGATGTTTCTTTCATTTGCTCTTGCTGCATAAATTCAGTAAAATAGTTCAAGAGCATCTCTTCCTCTGAATCAAACATTCTTTTAATTTGTCATATGCGTATTTAAATTTTCTTGTTCAATAGTTATTTATAAAATGGTAAATAATAAATATTTCATTTCAGTTGGTTTACATATTTTGATTAATCTTTTAAATAAGCTGAAGGAGTCAAATGTATTCAATGTTTGTTTTTTAAGGAACAAAATTTAATTATTGTCGATATTATAGTAGTTGGTCCTAATCTGAATTTTGGATGTTTGATGCAAAACCAAAAACAAAAAAATCATCTCAGAGTTATGTCAGTTAATTGGCATGCTATGGAAGAAAGATTTCTTCCATTACCATTTTCCACATTACTGGCATTATTATATCCATAATATAATAACACCTTATTTAATAGAAGAAAAGGAATGACAAACATGCTTTGTTTTGAGTTTTATGCTGCTAAGTAATACAAAATATATCTGTGTGTCCATGTGTCCCACACAGAAATTGACATGTATGCAACAAGCAGTGAAAAGTTGATGAAAAAGTCTTGTATAATAATTCTCAACAGGAACTGAAGCTGCAAGAGATTCTTCTGCATTTCTGGAGAAGCTATATTTAAGATTCCAGAGGGCTGGATTCATCTGCTATGTTGCTATCTAGGATATATTCTGCAAGCATAAAATGGCAAGTCCCAAGTTTTTTTCCAACATGAGGACTGTGAGCTGGACATATTTTCTGTATCTGGTGAATATAGTTTTCTGAAGGAAAACTCTGCAATAGGCTTGTAAGCTGCTTCATGTGGCTGGAGGAGGTAGAATTAGCCTCAACCTGGGCTGATAGGCCTGGGCTAAAAAAGCAAGTGCTTTGTTGATTCTTGAAAGCTGACTGACATGCCACTTTTGTCACTGTATGAAGTGACATCATTAAGTAGCTATCATGCAACCTACATTACTTCATCATGACCAAAGGGAGTTAATTGTCTTTTGAATCCCTACATTTTCATCACTTTTGCTGTCAAATTATTAAAATTATCATTTATATCAGTGGTCTCGGACATACAGACCACATACAGCCCTCAGACTACCTTTCTGTAGTCCAAGGGAAACCATTTTTATGATCAATATTTTCCTTGAATTTTAATGGCTGATAAATGTATCCCCTTCCATACTTTTGCAGTATCAGTTAATGAAACAGCGCCACACCAGTCATATACTTTTGCAAAGTGTCAATCAATTTAATGATGTCTGTTCTAGTTTCTCTCAAAGTCTTGGTAAAATGTTAGAGAAAAAAAGAATTTCAATCTGGAAATGTCTTAATAAATAAATATTTTCTATTAAATTATCAAAATGCTTTAATTCTTTTTGATACTAGAAAGATTTGTTTCCATTCTCAGATTGAAAAGAAAATAAGCAGAATAGTCCTAAAGAATATCAGCCTTTATAGAATCGGTTCCTGGAAATTTGGGATGCCATTATTAGCTATAAGTTATAACGTGATGTCCACACAACCAATGAAAACAGATCTGAAAAAGATGATACAGATATAAACTGTTATAAGATACTAGCAGTAGAGCCCGGCATTGACTGGGGATGTAACAGTAAGAGATAGATCAAGTATCGACCATTATAAAGACTGAAAAATAAAATTGACAAAGATTCTTTAAGGTTGATGGACACGCATGTCTTAGTTTTTTTTTTTTGTTTTTTTTTCTTTTTAAGAATTGGTCAAACTCAAACGAAAACATTGTTTTCAATCGTTATGAGTCTACCGATTAAATAGAATTTTATTATAAACAATTGTCTTGTAAATGGAATTTTTAAAGCATTCTGAATGTAAAAATAAAGAAAAAAGTGTGCAAGACAATAAGAAACACTACCTGTCAAAAAAAAAGTGAAGTTTTGTTGAAATCGGTTGAAAAATGTAAGAAATCCGATCCCATATCTAAATGAACACACACAACCTGGGTTTTATAATAAGTATAACTCGATATGAGTTGTCCCCCCTTTCATTTTCACAATGCCTCCTAATTGTGTTTTCAAATTGATTTCGTGCAAAAACAATTTTTTCCAATTTTTGATGCTGTCAGAACCACCACAAGGTAATTTTATGTAGTCTTGTGAAGTTTTGTTGAAATCAGTTAAAAAATGTAGGAAATACGATCCAATATATAAACGTACAGACACACACACACACACAACCTGGGTTTTATAATAAGTATGATGATGCCTAATGTAAGAAATGAAAACCATACAAACATTGAATGTCTCTATCTACACTCCAAAATTTTATTTACCAATTTTTCTTTTTTCATTTCTGTTTCAATCAGAATACATAGATTCACCTATTGCTTGGTTCATACTCCTTCCTTGTCTGTTGAACAGGAGTAGAGGTTTATTCCTGGATTGCTGTTTTGGTTTCTAGTCGCATCTAAAGTTTTCTCATTGTCTTCCACTTCCAGTTATTAGTTTCATCTTCGTGGCATTATTGCCTTGTTTAGGGTGAAATTATTTTTAAAAATTATATTTAAAAACTGAAATATAATTCTGCATTATTTTACTTCAAAAAAATTCTGATGAAGCAAAATAGAAACCTGCTAAGTTATAAAGATTTTTCTTTTTTTTTTTTCCTTATTTAATCACAAACAACTGTGATTTTAAAAAATTTTTTTTTTTTTCCTTTTACCACCCACAGGTTCTACGAGAAAAGTTTGATGAATTTAAATGGAACATTGATGCTGGACTTGAACACTTGAATCGATGTGAACGATTGGCAAATGCTTTGGTGAAGGTCAAAGGACCTCATGTCTCTGATGTACGAGACAAACAGGCAAGACTTGTGTAAGTAAGAATTGCACCATCAGAGCTTAAATCTAGGGTGGGCTTTGGATTTCATGATCATATCATTTTGAACAGCTCATCTGACTCTGCATAATCTTACTAATTTTCAAGTTTAGTAAACAAGAAGCAGTATATTTATTAAATATCAATCCAACTTCCTTAGACCCTTACTGCCCAATAATACTGGATTGGCAAAACAGTGGTGGCAAGAAGGTTGGTTTTCTCAAAAAAAAAAAAAAAAAAAAAAAAATTATATATATATAAATTCCCAGATCAATTCTGTGGACAAGACAGATTGGTATAAAATGACAATTGGAAAAAAATCTTAGATTTTGCCGACGCATTCTGTCTTCTGACTTTTTCAAGGCAAAAATGAAATCGAAATGTTTTTGTTGTTATAGTTACATTAAAAAAAATCCAAATCCTTTATAGTAAGGGATTTTTTTTTTCATGTCTACAATATAGTTAAATTCCCAGATCAATTCTGTGGGCAAGATTTTTCCAATTGTCATTTTATACCAATCTGTCTTGTCCACAGAATTGAATACCAATCTGTCTTGTCCACAGAATTGATCTGGGAATTTAACTATTGTCGACATGGAAGAAAAATAAAATAAAAAAAAATCCCTTACTATAAAGGTAATTTACATTAACCAGAAAAAAAGGCTTAGACAGAAGCGTCTATCTTTTTAAATTTGGATTTTTTAATGTAACTATAACAACAAAAACATTTTGATTTCATTTTTGCCTTGAAAAAGTCGGAAGACAAAACGCGTCAGCAAAATCTTTTTTCCAATTGTCATTTTATACCACACACACATATATATATATATATATATATATATATATATATATATATATATATATATGTGTGTGTTTTTTTTCAAAAGAAAAATGGTTGGTAAAAAATTTAATTTCAATTATTATTATTATTATTATTATTATTACAGAATTGTAGAAAGGTTGCTGCTTGATTTTTGCTAAACCTTTTTTTTTTTTTTTTTTTTTTTTTTTTTTATAGTGAAGCTTGGCAGGGGCTTTTATCACAGATTGAAAGCCGCCACCAGAAACTAATGGCAGCTAGTGTGCTGCACCGTTTTGACAGAGATGTTGCAGAAGCTCTTGATAGAATCCAAGTGAGTCAGCCATGACCTCTTACTGTCTATCTCTTTGCTCTTCCAATAAATACTGAATTGGTCATTCCCCTACCTTTTCTCCTGATTTTTTTTTTTTTGTTTTGCCTTGCCTTGCCTTGCCTTTATTTTTTTTTATTTTTTTTTTTTTTTTTTTTTACATTTTTTTTTCATTTCACCTTGCATTTATTCGTTTTTATTTATTTATTTATTTTTTATTTTTGCCTTGTTTTTTATTTTTTACCTTTTTTTGGGTTTCTTTGTCTTTTTTTTTTTTTTTTTTTTTTTGTGTGTGTTTTTTTTTTTTTGTGTGTGTTTTTTTTTTTTGTGTGTTTTTTTTTTCTTTGTGTGTTCTTTTTTCTTTTTTCTTTTTTTTTTTTTTTTTTTTTTTGTGGACGTTCTTTCATTAGTTCCTGTCACCAATAAATTTTCTCTCACTTTTATTCTACTTTGCTTTCAGGAGAAGCGCAGTACTATTCCTGATGATCTGGGCAGAGATATCAACACAACAGCAAGTTACCTGAAAAAGCATGAAGGTTTTGAGAATGATTTCATGGCATTAGAGGCTCAGGTTAGGCATGAATTGAATATTTGTTACTATCTACTTGTGAATGTAAAATATTTAAATAGTCACATTCTTAAATAGTCACATCAGATTGACTCTCTCATATGGATATCATTCATGGCACCAAACCCATTGAGAAATGTCTAAACTGTCAGATGGTTATCACTAAATGAAGCCTATAGGTTTAACAAAGACTATACTTATTTGAACTTGGTACTACAGTATCACAAAGAACTCTACCAAATAGGAGTAGGTAGAATTGCCTCTCATCTGGTTAACATTCTCCCCAATCTTTTGAACAGTATTAGTTTATCCCTCGTTTCCTGTCTAGTACTAAATTTTCAGGTTCTTTTGAAGCCTTTCTTTTGCTCTCGGTATCCCCTTGCATCTTATTGGTATTATTGCCTTGTTTGGGATGAATTGATTAAAAAGAATATTAAAAAAATAACAGAAACATCACTTGAGGACTTTCAACAGAAGCAACAACTAAAATGCATTATCACATGTAACTGAAAGATATTGATAATCAAGATGTTGTCAGTCCACACCTACTTCAAATAAAAGGTTAGGAAGGAAACCTCCATTAATACTGGGAATAGTGATAAGTAGACTTAAGAACCTGTTTTTTAAAATTTCTTTTAAAAGTAGTAGAACTGGCTGAATATTTAGTTTTCTTATAAGGAAACTGTTAATATTACCATTTATGAAGAGATGATCCAAAAATTCTTTAATGACTCTTAGCTGCACAATCTGTTCAGTTTCTCTGCCAGAGGTTTCTCTCAACAGATGCAGATCTTAGTACATTTATTAATGACTAGCAGAAGAGCCTGGCGTTGCCTGGGGATGTAACAGTAATAGATAGAGCAAGTATTGACCATCATAAAGACTGAAAAATAAAATTGACAAAGATTATTGTTTAAGGTTGATGTACACACGTCTTAATTATTAGGTTGGTGCAAAAATGTCGTTTTCTCATGTATGTTACTATGTGAGAAAATGACATTATTTTTGCACCAACCTAATAGTTTTGGGGTTTGTTTGTTTTTTTTTTTTTTTTTTCAAATTGGTCAAACTCAAACAAAAACATTGTTTTCAATCATTATGAGTCTACCGATTGAATAGAATTTTTCAATTATAAACAATTGTCTTGTAAATGGAATTTTTAAAGCATTCTGAATGTAAGAATAAAGAAAAAAGTGTGCAAGACAATAAGAAACACTACCTGCCAAAAAAAAAGTAAAGTTTTGTTTAAATCGGTTGAAAAATGTAGGAAATCCGATCCCATATATAAATGAACACACACACACACACACGACCAATCTGGGTTTTATAAGAAGTATAACTCGATATGAGTTATCCCTCTTTTATTCTTGAAACACTGATGCATCTTAATCGTGTTTTCAAATTGATTTCATGCAAAAACAATTGTTTTTCCCATTTTTGGCACTGTCAGAACCACTGCAAGGTAAATTTACAAAGTCCTGTGAAGTTTTGTTGAAATTGGTTGAAAAATGTAGGAAATCTGATCCAATATATAAACAAAAGGACACACACACACACACAACATGGGTTTTATAATAAGTATGATTTTACTTGTATTGAACAAAGTTTTGGATTGCATGTTGCAATATGTATGAGATCAAACCAGAAAGTATTGAGATTGGTGCTATGATAAAGAAAACTTCAACACACATCAATGTGGCATTTAATTTCCTTTTGAAGTAGTACCCTTTCTGAAGCCACTTTACTCAGTGTTGCTCACAGTGACGGAAAAATCTCTGGAACTCCTATTTTGAGATAGTGAGCAGCTACCTCATCACATTGTCTTGAATTTCCTCAACATCTTGAAATCTTGCTCCTTTCAAGTGGGTTTTGATTTTTGAAAAGGAAAGTCTCTAGGTTTGCAATATCTGGAAAACATTGTGGTTGCCAGACATGGAGGATGTTGTTCTTGACCAAAAACAGCTGCACAAGCCATAGTCACTAATGGATCCTCTGAAGTGTTAAGAAACAACCACATTCTACACTTTCTTTTCAAGCATTGCTATTGCACGACTAAATCCAAGGTCAATCTGCTAAACAGCTTCACCCTACATACTTTAGCTCTGTTACCATAACACTTGTTTTTTGATCAGGCCTTGTGTTTATTCATTGAAAACTTTGTTTTACCTGTAATCAGAAACTTGACTTGGGTAAAAGTAAAAAAAATACAGTTTGTCAGTGTAAAGAATGGCAAAGTCTCTCTTTAAAGTAATGTCTTTACGGAAATTAAACAAGTGCAGTACCGCACTCCACCGCAAAAAAAAAAAAAAATGATGGGATTATTTACATGGAGGTCAGTATTTCTGCTAAGGATCAGTATGTGCAATAAGTGTTAGAGACACACACACACACATATATATATATATATATATATATATATATATATATATATAGTGATGACTTTTCATTTATTAATTTGGTAGATTTCATTATTTAAATATTTTTTTTGTGGATACCCATGCCAGAATCCACTTATTTTTGCTCTTTAAGATTTTTTGAATATTCAAGCCAATAGACAAAATAAATATTGTTTAATAAACAGTGTGTCTAATTAAATGAGTATATGTTAATATATATATATATATATATATATATATATATATATATATGGTTGGATAGATGTGAGCTTGTGACACTGGGTTTCACGCTTTAGCGATCGTCAGACAAACTGATTAATTTTTTAAAAAATTTTGGTTTTATGTAGATTGCATGTCTTGGTGTTATTGTGGAAGTGGTGGAGGAAACTTTGTCGTTTTTTCATCGTACTGACGCAAACATCGATGTATGCAGACACATACACATACTTGGTCGTCCATCAGGACTCATACATATATAAACATATGTGGGCAGTTTCGGATATGACATATGTATGTATACGGGTGGTGTTGTCTATACATGCGCATATAATATATAAATAATTATACATACAAATATATATATATACACACACACACACATATATATATATATATATATATATATATATGAGAAAGGAAATATGCCTTGAGCTTTATTACTCCTTTAGCAAATTTGTCTTTGAAAGTGAATGAAGTTTTAATTTTTTTTTTTTTTTTTTTTTAAACTTTGATACCGACCTTTCATAGGAAGGTACATCAATATTAATATATAATCTTCAGATTGTTAATTCATAAATGGTTAATAGAAAATTCAAAAGTTTATTATTTATCTCGTGTAATATTAAAATATAAATTTCTTTTTCTAATTTCCAAGAATTAGAAAGGATGTCCAATTTGGATTTTTACATCTCCTAATAGCTGAACTAAATCTTCAAATCAAAATAACATTTTAAAAATATATCTCAATATCCTCAAATGTGCAATGCCTTTTGATTCACACTTTGCTTATTTTCTGTTTCAGTTACAAGTTCTCATGGATGACACTGCTCAACTGCTTAAGGAATACCCATCTGGTGAATTAAGAGATAAGATTGCTATGTCTCGAGAGGATGTTATTGAAAATTGGAGTGAACTTCAAAGAATGGTTGAAGATCGTAAGGAAAGATTGCTTGCCGCTGAAGATTACCATCGTTTCCAAGCTTCAGTGAGTGTAGTACTAGTTTATTTTTTGTGTAAACCCTTATTGCATGTTCAGAAAAATAAGCCACGTGTGCTTCAGCCTACTCAACTATGAAAGACTTTACGGCAAAACAATCTCACTTAACATTTTTAAGAAACGCAAATCTCTTGTTGCGACTTTATATGCTAACTTGGTTTACATTTTGGATATGAAAATAAAATAATTTTTAGGGACTTAATGAATTTTTAATCACACTTTATTGCTTATAGTAATTATGTCAGCTTATAAATAAGCTTATGGCCACTTCACATTGAAACACTGGTTGCTATGCAATCACCAAAGTTAAGCCTGGTTAGTAGCTAGATGAGTAACTGTTTGAGAATACTTGGATGTGCTGGTGTTGTAATGGATAATGACTCAGTTGTTAATTGGAGAGTTTCAATTCCAGTTGGGTTCATTATATTTACTTATGCACAAATACCCTTGGGAAAGGTGTGAATCCACCTCTTCTGCACCTACAGCTATGGGAGGAATAAGTAAAACTTGTATCCCTGACACCATTATCTTCAAATACATTTTTTAAAAACACATCTGAAAATATTTAGATTTCACCATTAAATAACCCATGGAGGTTATGTTGCTAAAGTAACCAAGTAATTCCTTAGAAAAGACTCCAATATAAATGACCAATACTTATCTCTAAATGATATCAAGACTAACTTCTTGTCCCTGTTAGAAAATAATATTGATCTGTCACAGTGCATGAACTCACAATCCTACACTACTCTCCCATAATAATTGATATGCAATGTAGTTGGCCCTGCTCTGGCATCTCGTCTACAGTGACTTTCTCACAGATGCACCATCGCCTCCCGCTGTCTGTTCTACAAATACTTTCATGGAAATTGCTCCGACAAGCTGCATTTGCTGGTTCCCAGTAGTCATGAGTTCAAGCGCCCTACGAGGCTAGCATCCCGCTCTCACCCCCTTCACTGTCGAAACTCCTAAATGTAGCCGTCTCTTCTACTCCAATAGCTTTGTCTCGCACCTCTCACTTGTGGAACTCCCTTCCCTATTCCTGTTTCCCTGAGAGCTATAATTTCCAACTATTCAAATGTAATGTCAATCGACATCTCCAGTTGCCTTGATCTATCCACTATCCTTCTCCTCATCCTTTCTTCTATCACTCCTGTCTGATCTTGCTCTAAATTTTCTGTAACCCCTTGCGTCCTAGTGGCTTCCCGCCTTGCTTGGGGTGAAATGCTTAAAAAAAAAAAAAAAAAAAAATAGTGAAACCTGACCTTAAAATTGCTATGGACTAGGCACCTTTACAAAGGACAGGTTCACATGTGGCAGACACCCCAAAAATAAGGACTCCCTTTCCCTTTGCTTTCACATGGCCTTTTTTCATAGTACCTCCTTCATTTTCATTGTCTATTATCCATGGAACTGTAATGACTGACAAAATAGCTGAGATGATATCCTCTCTGAACATCTCGGCTAGCATTTATATTTGTGGTGACATTAATATTCACCACAAAGACTGGTGAGTTCACTAAAATAGAAAAGATGAAGAAGGCAGACACCGCCAAGACTTTTCCATTGCTTATGGACTGATACAGATTGTCGATAAGCCTATTTGTGTTCTTGGTATACAAGGACATCATGCAAACCTTTTAGACTTCTTCCTCACATCCAGCCATAAAAAATGCTCTGCTGAAGTATTATCTCTCTTGGGTACTTCAGACTATTAAGTGTTAAACTTACTTACCCAAGACCTCAAGAATCCTTTCCTAAAAAAAATGAAATAAATGCCAATAAATTCAAATTTGAAAAAAAATATATATAGATTTCAACATTAAATAACCCAAGATTTGTCATGAAATAACCACCCACCTTTGATCCTGGAGTTTTTTATGCCATGAAATTCTTTGATGACATTCAGGCTGATGAAAGTTATTGCAGCAGTTACAAACTTGATGCTGTATATTTGTATGCATATGTGCATATACACACTATAATATAGACCAATGTTTTTAATATTGCTTTTTTGAAAGTGGTTAAAAATCCTGGTCTTCACAAGCTCCTAGGCATTACTGTAAGTTTCACAAAATCAATTTTTAGATGCTGAAAAAAAAATATGAAAACAGTTGAACAATTTGTAGGCACTGACTATGACTATTAACTTCACCATTCTTAATGTGGTTGCAGTATTTGTCACGGTCAGTGCCTACCAAATTGAACATGTTTTCCCCTTTCCATTTAGTCAAGACCTAACTGACATTAGTAAGTACTTCTCACACCTACACTTACAAAGCAAGCTGTTATTTTGAAGAAGTGGTCTTGTTCAGGAAAGGTAACAATTTTCAATTTTTTCCTTATACACAATCTGCACTTTCTGGAACCAGGATTCCTTCTTTATTGTCCTCTCAAAGGCAATCTTAATGGCATTAAATTTATTTCTTTACAGGTTCGAGAGTTACTAAGTGCTGCCAATGAAATGAAGCGTGAAATGACTTCAGAGGTGCAGGTGAGAGACCTGCAGTCATTGCTCATCTTAGAAAACCGGCACCAAGAACTCAAAGCTGAAATTGAAGCTCGCCAAAGCACTTTTTTGCAAGTTGCTGACGCAGGAACTCGGATGGTAGAGAACAATCACTATGCCAAAAATGAGGTAAACATTTCTCTTCATTCTGTAACAATAGGTGTATGGCTACAATAAGAATTTACAGCTTAGCATGAATGGGAAAGGAATGCTCAAATCAGTTGTTAAAACATAAATTCATGAAGATACTCTGTAACTGACACTGGTCAGTGTCTAACACTATGATTGTCAGTGTTATAATTTGTGCTTTTTTTCAGTGTTTGATATGATTCTGAATTCATACTGTTGTCTGACAGCAATCTATCAAATATATCTCCACAATTACAGCCATGTGACATGGAGGTACAGTGGAGTAATGGATAGTGGCTCGGATTGAGGAATTGGAGAGCCAAGTTTTAATTCCAGTTGAGTTTGTTATATTCACTTATGTATAAATACTTTTAGGAAAGGTATGAAGCCATCTCTCCCCCACCAGCTATGAGTAAATAGCAGGAAAGACTGTCTCCTATAGCTTTGGGTGGCAACTAGTGTAGGAGAAGGTCCACTCTGAATTCAAAATCTGAGTTGTCTGCAACTAAACAGACTCCCCTACCAGACACTGTTTTGGTTAGGAAGGGAAGAGAAACCCCAGCAATACAAAAAAAAATTAATTGTTAATGGGCAGATTAATTCTTCAGTGTCAATGGCTATTCACTTCAATTATGTGTTGTATAACCTCACCAACCCGCAATTTGGCCAAGAGAGGTGAGTATGGCTACACCCCTGAAGATATGGTCAATCTGGGAGAGATTCTTCCAATAAGAGTGGAATTAGGTTTGGATTTGGACATTTGTATGTGTGTTGTGGCATTTTATATATTGTCAATATTTGCAGTATAATCAACTGCATCAGAAAACACCTCAATATGGTTAGCAAGGAAAGTTCATTCTCAATGGGTGCCCTACAAAAAAAAAAAAAATCGACATAACCCAATAGTTGATATGTCATAAAATCAACCAATTTATGGTAGAAAATCTGGTGTTTTTGGTTTAATTCATCAAGCACTTCACACTTACCTTGATAAAGTTCATCAGAGGACAAAATGCATCAGCTAAGAAACTTTCCTTTTGTTTTTCTTTAGTTTTTTTTTTTTTTCTGATTTATTTTTAGTGATATCTGAATTTTTACACACACAAACATATATCATATTGTTGCAGACAATAATGGGTATGTCGTCATTCACATATTTAGAGTAGTAAATACTGTAAGTTGGTCTGCAGTTAGACTCGACTCCAGCTGTGCTAGTCAAACTCTCTGCCTCCAAGCAGAGTGGATCCCCCAGTCAAAGGGCAGTCTCATCTCCTGTTTTATATGGGATCTGTGTGGAATATTTGGCTGAGCCTACCCCACATTAAATTTGGCTTTGTGCCACATCTGACTGCATGGGGCAGTTGGTAGATATCCTGCAGTTAGATTTATTTTGGAATTCATTTGACTCGCTTCTAGCAGCTGACTACCACTTCTACACTCTGCTGGCAAATCTTATGTGTTTTGTTCTTGTCTTAAGTATTACCATTCATTACCATCCTTTGATTATTCTATTCAGTAACCTTCCCTAGGTTACAACACTTAGATCACACACACGTGTGTGGGCAGCAATCCCTCTTTTATACAAGTTTCATTAAAAATGACTGACAAGGTATGAGCATAGCCACAATATACTGACTATGTTTGGAAACTAAAACATTCCTATAATTCTAGATACATGCATAAAATAATCTATACATTCAGTTAAATGTCAAAATAAAATCATCCTTAATAATAGCTAAAAGTATAGCCAAAAGAGCTCAGACATACAGCACATTTGGACAATTTATACATAATTTCTGTGCAGAAAAGAAGAAAATTTATAAGAATATGGCAGAAATAAAAATAAAATAAAAAAAAAACTAACTGCAGTACCTTGTCAGTCATTTTTAATGAAACTTTTATGTAAATATAAAATTTTTTTCCTTTTAAGATTCAAGATAAAGTTGACCAAGTTTTGCTCATGCAAGAGACACTGAAAACTCTTTGGAATAAACGCAAAGTGGAACTGGATCAGTTACATAAACTCCACAATTTCCTGAGAGATGTCAATCAATTGAATCGTATATCCTCATCACAAGAGGTAACTATGCATTTTTTTTCTCAGAAAACTTTCCTGAAACTGTAGTATCTGAAAAGTCTAAATATGAAAGAAAAATGCTTAATTCTTTGACCAAATATAAAATACTTTTGTTCCATAAATATTATTACCTTGATAGAAATTTCCTGCACATGTAAATATTTTAGGACAAATACAAATTACAGTAATTAAAGGAAATATCTTTGGTAGATCTACTAAATTGACTAGCTCCAAATGTTCTTTTTATATCTATCTTCTCCTTTCAGGAAATTTTATGGCTTTCCACAACTTCCTGCCTTTTGTTACCCAATGTAATTCTTGCCCATTTACTACTGACCCTTGTCTTGATATACATTCACTCAAACTTATGTTAACTGCAGTTTCCCTTTGCTTATCTTGTGAGTGTTAAATTCTCCAAATCCTTGTCTCAGATTTTAACTTGTCAACAGCAGTTTCCTTTGTCCCTTTTCTTAAAACTTCCTTATTTCTCACATGTTTAATCTCATATTTTCATCATTTGTAGCAGGACTACATCTCTCACTTGAACACTTTGTCAGTTAAGATATTTTCCAACATTCACTCCAACTAGTAGTACCCTTAAAAATTGCACTATGCTGCTTGAATTTTTTTTTATCTCTATCTTTTCACATGACCAAAATGAAATAGTCCATTCCAGTGATATGCAGAGCTTTGGTGAGGCCTAGGGCCCACTCCTCAGACTCAAGTAGAGGGCCTATACAGCCTAGTACTGAGAAATGTGAGAAAGGAAGCTATTTTAAATTTTACATATTAAATGAAATAAACATTTTCTACAAATTAAATATAAATTAAATTTTTATTTCACTTTGATCGGATGCCCTCATGATATGGGTTCCCAGGTCTGTTGCATTCTCTGCCCCCACCTTCTGCATGCTACTGGGGCATAATGCAACTAAGAGAGGAATAAGCAGAATTATAATACAATATAGAAGATTATATATTATTTAGCATTTCATTTTTTCTTTTTTTTTTTTTCTCTTCCATTTCAGGGATATTTTTTCTACCTCTTTGTTTCTGTCATACACCTTTGTCATCTGTTACTACATTACCCAGATTGTTAAATTTCTGCACTACCTTAATTTTGATATCACCAATATATAGCTAATACCTTGGGCTGTCTTTTTTTGCTGACAGCCCTGCAGTGACTTTTTACAATTAATAGTTAGTCCTTTCTTCTTGATTTCCTGTATTACCCTTTCTGAATTTACCATTAACACAAGGTCATCTGCATATGTAATGTGTTAGGGGGTTGGTAAGTCTTTTACTTCCCTTAGGCTAATACCAGACCTAATATTGCCTTTGATAGTTGTAATTTAATTTACTTCAAACAGATACCATGGTTGACCTCAAATTGGTGATCAATATAGGATTGAAGCATTTTTCTGAAAATGCAAAACAATATATTTTCCCTTTGAGAGATCTCTTATGTGCAGCCTTTAAGTTGATAGAGAAGTGTGTGCGTGATAGACGAATGATTGACAAAGTGGAAAAAATTCTGTGTAATGTTGTTCTCAAGGACTTCGTTGAACTAAACTAATTTATTTATTTTACTATTAAATGATTAATTAGAAGACTCCACATGTTGTATAACCCCCTTCTCAGTTATTAAGTTATCTATCCACCCTTCATATTTGACAGCTAAGACAAATTTATTTTAGTTTTTTATCTTTGATCATTTAGTTTGCAAAAGGTACCATTACCTATGGTGGAGGGAGGGTAAAGAATTTCCCCAATTCTTCAAATTTGTTTCTCAAAAATCATCTCCTTTATTCATACTGACAAGCAAAATCATAAAAGGGATTGTCTGTGGTCAAGAATTAATGCAGGTGTTACTAACAGAATATGGTTATTATATTTATAATACTTTATGAATGATTTACTATAGTCAATAAAAGTTTATAGTTATTTCTTAACTGACATGCATGTGATTTTTTTCTATTAATATTATTAAGTGATAAAGGCCACATAGTTTAAGTACATACAGATACCAGCAAGCTACTAATATGTACTTTCCTAAAATTTCATTTTAATCTGTCACCAATCCAAATATATACTTCAATATTTATTTATATTTCATAAAGTGCCAATATGCTATATTGTATATTTGAATTTTTAATTATATCTATGCTATTTTACCTAGGCTTACCTCAATAGTACAGATTTTGGACTAACAGTCGAACAAGTAGAGGCATTGATCCGAAAGCACACTGCATTTGCAAAGGTGGTTAATGCACAAGAAGAAAAGGTACGTTTTTTTTTTTTTTTTTTTTTTTTAATTTATTTTTTTTGGGGGGATCTTAAGCTCCCTTTTATCTCAACAAAAAGGATAAGATATTAATTATGAAGCAAGTGTTCAATGATATTCTTGAATAGTGTTCAAGAACATTTTTATGTCCTTAGTGGGATGTTGCAATGTTTCTTAGCGAAAGTGGGATGTTGCAAGATGTTTCAAGACAGACAATAATAAAACTGTAAATGTTAGTATTTTGAACCCCATCCAAAATAATTATTTTTTTATCCTTACTGATGATGCATTGTGGATGTGCTGGTAGTATCATGGTTATTTTGGAAGATGGAGTAAGCAAGATGAGTTCAAGTTTCATCTTAGTCAGTTGCATTCACTTTACACTAATGCCTTTGGGAAAGGCATGAGTCCATATTTCCTCTTCCTGGTTATGGGTTAAATAGTAGGGTAGACTGGAATTTCTAGCCTTAACTGGTATCCAGTCAAGGGCAACTCTGAATTCAAAACCTTAGAGAAAACAATAGAAAACAACTTCACCATCTTTCCCAAGAAGGCCGGAGCATACAATGGCTGAAACGCTGTAATAAATATGGCGACAAAGATGAGGACAATAGTTTGAATAATGTAAATAGTGTACAACTTGAAGTAAAATAGTTTTGTCAATGCAAAGTAAAATTACTTGGTTGATTTCTGCTGTTTGTACTGTTCTTGAGGACCTTTAATCTAGAGTTTTTTTTTTTTTTTTCTTTTCAGCTGGAGAGTGTCAAAGTTCAAGGAAATGAACTTGTTAAAAACAGACATTTTGGTTCTGCTGATGTTCAGGAACAGATGGAAAATGTCATTAAAAAGTTAGTGTTTCCTTGTTTTTTTTATTTGAGGAATCATTCAGGTTTACTCCCCCCCCCAAACTTTTTCAGTCAGTAAATTTTGACAGGTCAGTTTTCTAACCCACTTCTGTGTTATAACTCGTGCCTAGTACTTATAATATTATTTCTCACTTAGGCTACTTGCCATGATATCGTTAGAAACTCTCCTCAACTGCCTCCAATAGACTTCACTTGACTCTGAGTTCTTTATTTAAGGTATCTTGCCTAATTTATTTTTTATTACTGAAGGCATCTTATATACTCCACAACACTCAGGTATATATTACACATTACATCTGGTTATCTTAATTTTTCTGTCTGTATTTAATCATCAGAAGTGAATTAAAATAAAGCATGTAGGTAAGTACTACATGTTTTGTTGAAAGTGTGTATGTGAGTGTTACTCAAAAATGTTGGAATTTGACAATGCAAAATAAATAAAAATGCTACTGTCTAGTTTTCACCATCTCCTCCAAATTAGATATTTACTTCTATTTGCACACTGACTCAGAAAAAGTACTGCTCACAAACGATAGCACTAAGAAGCCTGTACTACATTTGGCTGTGTGCGCTGTTCAAAGCATTGGTTCATGAATTTGGTGACATAGTCTGCTTGTAAATTTGGTGTGTTGTGAGGTATGTTGGATACTGAAATTTCATTGTGGTCACCAGTTTTGAAACCACTACTTCTAGTTAGACTAAAAGCAATGGCAACAATATTTTGCACATGTATAAATGAATGGTGTAAGGAAATGGAATGAATATTTTATATTTTCATTTTTATATAACAGAAAATATGCAGTATGTAAGCAAAAAAGAAGACGTTACAAGTTAGGAATTATGTAATTAATATTCATGTATGCATGCATTTAGTTACTAAAGTAAAAGATGACTAGGAACAAGGTTCTGGCTGGCATTGTCACTCCAACATGCTGGGAAGAAAAGAGAATGAAGACAGGAAGTGTCCTGTTTTTATAGCTGCTTGACAGTACTCTCTAACAACTTGTTGAAACTGAAGTCGTGAATCAGATTAGCTAGGTATAAGATAGTTAGTGAAGACCAGTCGTTACCCCTCCCCTTTTTTGGTCTTGTGCCACAATTTTTTACTTTTACAAAATAAATATAAACAACTTGTTGAAACTGAAGCTATATGAAGGATAAACAACAGCCAACAATAGTCTGCTTGTAGATAGTGTAAATAATATTTGAGATTTAATAAATTTGCATTTGTTTTTTTTTTTTTTGTTAATATTCCCTCTTGGATACAGTGAGTCAATAATACTACTTGCTCATTTTTCTTTTCTTTAAGACGGCAGAAGATCAAAACACAATGTGCACAGAGGACTCAAAACTTGGAAGATTCTTTGTTGTATTCTCAGTTCAGAAGGGACCAAGCAGAGGTCAGTATACATCCCCCCCACTTACTACCCAATTTATCTTTGTTGGTTTTAATGGTTCCCTTATTCACCAAACATTCTGTTTCTACTCCTTCAGATTGAAGGCTGGATTGATGATAAACTGAAAGTAACAGCTGAAGATGAGTTTGATGGTGGTGTTGACCTGAATGCAAAGATGAAGAAACTACAGAAACATCAAGCTTTCAATTCAGAAATTATGGCCAACACTGATCGCATTGAACGGACAAAAACGGTATGTTAACTATAAAACTATTTTAATATTATCTAGGGAGCAAAAAGTTTGTTCATTCCTGAATTACTCTGAAAAGAATTCACCCGACAACTGAAAGTCCTATCATCTAGAGAAAAAGAGATACCTTAAATCGACCTACTTGGCCTGAACCAGCAAGGGAGACCGGTTAATCCAGGGTTTCTCAACATTTCTAAGCAATAGCATACTTAGAAACAAATGAAAATATCATGAAACACTTAAAATTTTTTAAATATTACGAATTAAAGCCATAGATTTTTAATAACTACATGCACAAATATGAACTTACTTCATTTCAATGTTTCTGTCCAACTATTTATACAGCATATTTCATGTGAAACCTGTGCTTTGTGTCCTCTCACAATTTTGTGACAATGTTTTATGGCACATGTAAGAGGATCACGTGGCACTCTAGTGTGCCACAGCATGGTGGTTGAGAATCATTGGGTTAATCCAAGAAAGCATCAGGTTTTGTAAGTTCAATCCCTATATAGGGTAACAACTATTGTCCACAGAATAGAACTTAACATCAATATTTACTGAATACTCAAAATTATATACTATTAATGCATTTACTGGCAATTAAAATTCATATTTCCTGTTCTGGTTTGATCACTTTTCAGTTAAGGAATGTTGAGCCTGGCCAGTTTCTAGATGGGTGGTCATTGGGGAATGCCAGGTGCTGTAAGCTCCTACTAACATGCATTGAGCTAGTGTGGTAGGGTAATAACTCATTCCTCCACAGGAATGGCAAAGATCTGAAGAAGGCCTGGATCCAATAAAAGATTTTCAGAGGCTGGTTAAGTTATGTATATTTCTTTTAAATTCACATTAGAAATGGCCTTAAGCATATCTTACATATTAATCCATTGCCCCCCCCCCCCCAAAAAAAAAATGAGACATTGACATTAATGGATTATAGGGAGAAACTTTTAATACTGAGTTTTACAGAGTAAATTACAATATTTCCTTGATTATCCAGACCCTTTGGGGCAGGAGTTGGCAAAATGTTTGGATAATTCAAAATTCCAGATAAGAGAATATGTGGAGTAATTGGCCATAATTAAGTGTCATTGACAAAATTCTTCAACAATAAGAATAAAATAACAGGTAAAAATGATACTAGTTCTATGGGCCATATCCTTTCAGGACGTTTGCAATCATGGTTATCCACAATTTCCTGTCCTTTTAAAATTCTTAGTAAATTGTCTATTTGTTATCTCCCCTACATCTTGTCGTTACATCCATTTACGCAAACTCTGTAAGTAGGTTATGCATTGTCTTACTTTGTCTCACATTTACTATGTTATGTCAGTTTCAAATTTTCCAAGCCATCTTTTCTCATTGTGTGCTCTAGAAACTTCAACTTTTACTGATCTTAAATATATGTCTGTTTTGTTTAAATTTGCTCTAAAACTTCATCAGTGCTTATATGTCCAATCCATTGTATTCTCAGCATCAGAAGCGCTGATCTCCAAAAAAAAACGAAAATAAATAAGTAAATATATATATATATATATATATACACACATACACAGCAAGGGTAAAGAAATATTCGTACACCATGAATATTTTTATCTAACATAGATTTTATAAAAGAATTTAATAACCCATACAGTATTTGTATACCATGGCATAATGTTTCAATATGCAAAAAGATTCAGGAAAATTTGATATAATGAAATTATATGAAACTAAAAAATTTGGAGGTGAAAAAAGTATTTATACAAAATTATAATACCTATTTAATATTTTGTAGCATATCCCTTACTCAATTCAACAGCAATCAGTCTCTTTCTGTAGCTTTTTAATCTATGATTTGCAAGTTTCCATTGGTATTTTACTCCATTCTTCTTTGCATATTCTCTTTAGGTCCAGGATGTTTCTTGAGCTCTTTTATTAACTTGAATTTTTAGTAAACGCCACAAATTCTCTATTAGATTCAAGTCTGGAGACTGTCATGACCATTCAAATATATTAACATTGTTTTCAATAAACCATTTTTCATTGATATAACCATATGTTTAGGGTCATTATCTTGTTGCAAAACCCATTCATTTGGGAGTCCAAGCTTTGCTACTGACCCAAACAAATTACTCCACAACATCTTGGTATTTTTGAATTCATTCTACCAACTATTATCTCTAAATTACCTGTACCATTAGCAGAAAAAACATCCCCAAACCATGATATTGCCACCACCAAATTTCACTGTTGGGAGTGTATTCTTTGGTGCAAAGGCTGTGCTTCCTTTTCTCCAAACAGGAATCATTGAATTATGCCCAAATAGTTCAATTTTTGCTTCATCTGTCCATAAAAGCCTTTCCCAAAATGATTCAGGTTTATTCTTATGCTCACAAACAAATTTTAACCATCTTTTAAAATTTAACAAATTTTAACCATCCTTGTTTCTTCAATAGTAGCATAGTTTTTCTTGGAGAACGTCTTCTTAGTTGATTTCTATAAGGTTTATTGCTTATTGTTGCTTCATAACAATAACACCTGATGCTTTTAATTCTTCCTGTATTTCTCTGTGTAGTCATTGGATTTTCTTGAATTTTGCACTGAATTCTTTTCATTGATTTGGGAGAAATCTTGCATGGTGCACCAGATCTTGATTTGTTCTCATCAGTTTTCACCTTTTTATACTTAGCAATAACAGAACTAATAGTAGTAAATGGTTTATTCAGGATATGTTATTTTTCCTATAGCTTTTGCCTTCCTTCTAATGTTTGATTATCAATTCTTTTTGCGAAATTGATAGTTCATTGCCTTTCCTCATCATGATAATTATTGTGTATGATTTGTGTGCAGAGATAACCTTATATAAGAAATGAATTGCAGAATGTTCTAGATTGTTCTGGTAATAAGATAATTAGAAGAATCTAACAAAATCTTACAAAGAATTATGTAAATAAAGGTAATTTAAGCCTTTTGATATTAAAGACATATTTTGTTCAAATAGTTTTTTGCTTTGAAATTTTATAAATACACAATTTCATTTATAACAAAATTTTCTAATTGTTTTTTTTTGCATATTGCAATATTTCTACATCCTTGCATATATGCAGTGGTGTAGAAATATTATACAGTGAGACCCGGATATAAGAGATTTTCTCTGGTTCCAAATTAGAGCCATACTTACCTAAACAAAATAGACCAAACCCGGATTTAAGAGAAACCCGGATATAGGAGACTTATTCTCCGGTCCCGACAACTCTCTTATATCCGGGTTACACTGTACTTTCATGCTGAATAAAGTAAAATTGCTGAAATTAAAAAAAACACATAGTAAGAATCAAATACTTTAAATATTTAATTTTTTTTCTCTCTCTTTCAGAATGGTCTCTACTTGGTCAAGAAAAACTATCCTAAATCTGAAGAAATTAAAAAGTCTATCAACTCCTTGACATCAAAGTGGACCCATCTTCTGCAGGCAGCTGAAAATCGAGGCAAGGGACTCGAAGTTGCACGTGATCTTTTGAATTTCTATGAACAAATTGAAAAAGTCAATGCCTGGATGAGAGAAAAGGTAGAATTTTTTTTTTTTTTTCATACTCCTTTTATTTTATTTTTCTATGTCCCAATTTATTTATAACTATTTTTTTTTTCCACTAGCCAAATACTTATCTATGAACAAAGAAAAGTTGTGAAGTTCTCGTATCTTTCTAAAATTTCTGAATAAATATTTTCAGCAAGATATCTATTTTCTGAAGTTTTTCTTTGCTATTATACTAAGTTCATTTAAATTTCCTACTTTGGACATGTCTATATAGAGCTGACTGAGAAAAACATTCAAATAATTTTTTAATGCTTATATTATTAATAATAATTCGGCAAATTTTTTCTTTTTTTTTTTTTCATTTTAAATAATTTAGTTAGAAAATTAAATGGATTTTGACATTTTAGATAACTTCATAATTTTTTTATATTCCTTTCAATTAATTAGTAGTAATGTGAAATAGATACTGGCAATGCTCATTACAAACACAGTAACATAAGACTTAATTTTGATATGGTAGATATAAATTTTTTTCTATGCAAACAGGATGAATTAAAAATTTTATCATTGCTTATATATGACGTTTTAAAATTTGAATTCAAAATAATGCATTTATTCAAATATTCTCTTAAAAATTGCTATGCAAATTAAATATTGATGTTGTAAATGCCATTTTTATTCTCATTCAGCATAATGAATCTGACCATTAATTTTTCTTTTAAAATAAATAATAAAAAATAAAACTGATATAATTAAAATTTATTATTATCTCTTAAATCTTCTATTGTCAGGATTTAGGTATTTAAAAGCAGCAATAAAAACAAGTGTTTGGAAACCAAATGAGATGTATGTCTAGACATATTGTTTGCTAGAAATCTTTAAAAAGTTAGCTTTCCTACATCTTCAGCATTTGCCTCTCTGTGTATAATTATAACCAACATTTACATTCATATCTCCCCTTTTACTCACTGTATTCCCTCAATAAGAATATTTAATCTAAAGTCTTTTTCAAGGCTAAAACTAATGACATAGAATTTTTTCTATCTTATATTTCCATTACCAAAAATAGGCTGGTAAATATTAATTCTGTATTAACAATAAGGACTATTTTGTTCTACTGACATAATAGAAATGTTAGACATTTCCCTATAAGGAAACATTTGGCATTCACTGACCGAACAGCTAGTACTATTCCCAGTTGAAATGTATAAAATCTTTTTCTTAAAAAAATTTTGTAGAATAACTAAAATTCTAGAGTGCACTTCAAATTTTAATAATGAAAAATTAGTCATGAAATTTAAAATTAGCATCCAGTTTAAAATATCAAATGACAAAGACTTTACTTAGACAGGGAAGCCATGTGCTTGGCATCTCTAGCTATTTAAAAAAATCCTTTTTTTTAAATCTAAAATAATTCATAAATTACTTGTCTGTATTTGCAATGCACCTGGCTACCTTTCAGGGCAGATTAGTGCAGCTGCATGCGACAGTTGAGTAACAAGAGTGAGAAGCATTTTCACTGTATGATTTGTGTTTGAAGTTTATCTTGAATTCAAAATAATCAAGCATTTTTTTTTTTTTTTTTAAGGTTTCATTGATTATTTCTTGCATTTCTGGTGATTGTGTATACAAACATTTAAGTATTTAGTAGAAAAATTTTTTTTTTTTATTTGTCTCCTGTAACTAACTCTGCTCAGTTTAGCAAGTCTCTCTTAGGATAATTTGAATCAAATTTAGATGTTTTATTCATTTAAAAAATATCTTATACATTGCCTCTCTACACTGTCTTGACATAAAAAAATCATGTGTTTCTATTGTTTTCTTATTTTTGTTTGCAGGAAACTTTAGTGAATGCTGGTGATTTAGGACGAGACTATGAACACTGCTTAGAATTGCTCAAGAAGGCAAATAATCAAGAATCAGCTGTAAGTCTTTGTCCAATTTTCTGTTATTCAAAATGGCATCTCTCTGAATCATAAGATATATTTTATGACATTGTCAGTCTCTTGTTTTCATGATAACTTGGCTGGAGGGAGAAGTGTTAAGTATTTGAAAGAAAAATGTAAATTCAAAAAAAAGCTACAAGTGGTGTTAGTAGCTATTCTATTTAGTGTAAGTTCAATCCTGACTCTTGCAACTTGCAATCCTGACTCTTGCAACTTTGGTGTGCTAAATCATTTGGAAAAGTATTTCTATATTTTGACAGGAATGTTTGGGCTTTATTTCTGATAAGTAAAGAATCAGTTTTTATCTGGCAGGTATGGAGAGCTGGTATATCAATTATTTTTCAGTGAAATTTATTGTAATAATTTGAGGTTATGAAATGTGTTAAAGTAATCCATTTTTGATAATACTGATATGACAAGGTTTGCATTGCAAGCAAGAGGAAAAACCCAAGATGTGAATACTCTCAGAAAGGTATGAATTCTCCTCCCAGATATTGCAAAATAGCAGGGCCCAATAGCCTAGGTTGGCAAGCAGTCTAGGAGAAGAAAAACCAGTCTATTTTGCTGAAGATGCACCACTGTTGCTATGGCTACAGTATATATGGTACCTCCTATGTCCCTAATGGTTTATGGGACTTGTGATCATGATTCCTATATGTCCTTGATAAAGCAACTATTTTTCAGACAAAATATTGATAATGATACTGAAATTTGATCCTGCAAACTACAAATATTGGAACAAATCAGGATTTCTTGGAAAATAAAAAATGGAAAATTCCATGGGATTTTGAAATTTAACTTGCTATTCCAAATTATACCAGATTTAAATTTCATAAACTTAAAAAGGGAGGCACTGTAGAGTAATGGATAGTGGCTCAGATTGAGAATTCAGAAAGCCGAGTTTGAATTCCAGTCAAATCCATTACATTCACTTACATGCTAATACCCTTGGGAAAGGTATGAATCTTCTTCTCCACCAGCTATGGGTAAATAGCAGGACCGACTGGATCCTATAGCCTTGGATAGCCACTGGTCGACTGCAGAAAGAAACCTACTGTGGGAAAATATCTGCCTCGCCAGACATGTATCGAAAGATACAATTGCCTAAGTGTGTATCACACATGGCACATAACTGACTGAAACAAAAAAAAAAGTACTTATTAAATTGGATTTTACTGTTTCAGTAAATTGAGAGAAAGCTGGAAAGACACTTAAACCTTACTCAAGGGAAAAATATAGGACATGAAAGTAAAACTACTTACATTATTTACGATTTGGACTATTGGATAATAACTTTGGAGGTAACGGTTATATTCATTATCAGATTACTTGGAACAGTTTTGAAGCCCCTTTTGAAATGGAAGAATTCAGAATCTGAAGCAGAATTCAAGCTTAGACTGCAGTTTTAAAAAAATCAAAAAGAAGGCTTTGGAAATGTGCTGGAGATCAGAAGAGACATTGTGGGAACTTATCATAAACTCTCTTGGAAAAACTTTAGTTTTTGCTGATTAAAAAATGTGTATTATGGAAAGTGTTGATAAACAGTAAGTGAAAGACATCAGTGACTCATGTGAAAACTTTAGTACAAATAATTAAAAGCACTTGTATTTATTTCTTAAATTTTTTGTGCCTTAATCTTTTTATTTTCAATTTTTTTTCAACAGGGTATCAGTGTAGACCAACAAAGAGTTCAGTCAATCAGTAAATTGGCTGACAAATTAAACGATGATGCCAAGGAGAAGAGAAATTTCATGATAGAAGAGTGAGTTTATTTTATTTGTTTTTAATGTAAATATTTGAGAAAGAAATTATTTTTCATCACTTTTCAAAAAAAATTATTTAAATTTTTGTAAATGGGTCAGCAGGTAAGTTTTGTCCATTTTTATTTTCTGAGAGTTGATATATATATATATATATATAAATAAAATACACACACACTTGCATATCCTGTGACTTTTGAAGACCTAATTTTGAAGCTAATTTTAAGGAGACTACATTACACACAAGATATAAATATAAAATTAGCATATGTACTGCTATCCCTGGCTATGCTGTTGACCAAACTATATATCCATTTACTGAGGTCAAAAAGTACAGCTGTATTTAAAATAAACATGATTTTGATAAAACTGCTGTTTTACTTAACTGTATCCAATAATAATGCATGTAATATTTGCAATAGTATCGTATCATAAAATACAAACATAGCAAATATGCATCTTTTTTCCGTTGTTTACTTTTCTAAGATTATCATTTGGTTGTTTATGACCATACACATTTATGTAATAAGTATGTTACTAATGATACTTTTATCATTCTCTTACTTTATTAACATATTTAACTAGAAGATGGGATAAAAAGGAAAAGAGGTTAGTCTATTGTAATCTGGTCTCAAAGAAACTTGTGATAAATGAAAACTTTTTTTATAAGTGAAAATTTGGGGTTTGTTACACAAGAGTGTGGATATATATATATATATATATATATGTGTGTTGTATGGAAACTGATAGAAAACTTAGGTAAAGTTTAATGTTCATAACTGTCAGTGATATTTTTTTCCTTGACACCATTTTATATATATATATATATATATATATATATTACTGTATAACCACTCAGCAATTTTTATTGCTTTAAAAAGCTATTTTTATAATAATTTTAATAAAACCCAAACACAGAAAACTAGATTATGTATTATTTTTCTCAAGAATTGTTAAAAAAATAAACACTTATTTTATTAGATTGTTTACATACAAGAATAATTTTATATTATGATGCAATATTTTACTTTTTTATAAATAAATATGAAAGCTTTTTTTTATTTTTTTTTTTTATTTTTTTTTATTTTTTTTTTTTTTTTTTTTTTATTTGTAGTGTCAACAGAAAAACTTTACTTTTTCTGGAAAGGCGGGTAGTTAAAATTTTTATATTTTCATGACCTTTCACATCTCTATATAAATTGCATACATTAAGGAATACTAGGCCCCTTTTCCTAAAATAAGGGTCTTGCATTTTCACAAATGCATTACCTACTTCAGTTCATTCTGTGAGTTTCTGAATTTTTTTATGGGGGCTATATTTGAACTGAAGTTCATGTTGAGCTCAAAAACTTTACCCAACACTACCAAAACTTACCGCATTATTGAATCAGTTCTATTTTTTTTTTTAATCTATTTACTAGCAGGAGAGCCCGGCGTTGGCCAGAGATGTAACAGTAAGAGATAGATCAAGTATCAACCATCACAAAGACTGAAAAATAAAATTGACAAAGATTATTGTTTAAGGTTGACGGACACGCATGTCTTAATTAGTTTTATTTTTTTTTTTTTTATGAATTGGTCAAACTCAAACAAAAACATTGTTTTCAATTGTTATGAGTCTACCGATTGAATAGCATTTTTCAATTATAAACAATTGTCTTGTAAATGGAATTTTTAAAGCATTCTGAATGTAAAAAATAAAGAAAAAAGTGTGCAAGACAGTAAGAAACACTACCTGCCAAAAAAAGTGAAGTTTTGTTGAAATCTGTTGAAAAATGTAGGAATTCCGATCCCATATATAAACACACAAACAACCTGGGTTTTATAATAAGTATAACTCGATATGAGTTGTCCCCCTTTCATTCTGGTGACAGAATTGTTTTCAAATTGATTTCGTGCAAAAACAATTGTTTTTCCAATTTTTGGTGCTGTCAGAACCACCACAAGGTAATTTTACGCAGTCCTGTGAAGTTGAAATCGGTTGAAAAATGTAGGAAATCCGATCCAATATATAAATGTACAGACACACACACAATCTGCGTTTTATAATAAGTAAGATTTTGAGGTTATGTGCCTATTAAAATTCATATTGAGCTGAGAATGTGACCTGACACAACCAACATTTCCCCTACTATTGAATCAATTTCCCTTTTACTATTCAGACATCACCCCTGTTAGTTGCGGGTTTTGTTTTGCCAAGAACATTAAGCATGGTGACAAGGTTTTACAAAGAAATAAGTTATTCTATGGTCTTTGTCCACTTCATTTATTGTTATTCTTTAAATAGCAACTATTGTTTTTTTCAGTTACCTATAATCAACTTTATTTTTCCTTTTTATTTATATATTCTTGTCATTTTCAGTTGGAACCAACTCCAAGGTGCCTTAAAAAAATACAAAACTGAATTGGAAAACCAATCCGAGATTCATGCCTTTAACAGAGATGTGGATGACATTAAAGACAGAATAAAAGAAAAGGTAATCCATATCTGACTAGCATCTTCATCTTTTTTTTTTTTTTTTTTTATATCCTTTTAGATAAAGTCTCTGATTTCTCTACAATGTACTGCTTTCAATTTGACCAAACTATTTTTGTTTGTGTCCTGGTCAAGCTTAGTCCTGCTACTGGTAACATGTAACCCAGTACACCCCGCTGCAAGTACGGGTGGCTGGTGTTGAAACCAAAAGCTTTTCTGCTGATGAGGAGAGTAACATGTCACCTTGCAGGATGAAAAACAAAACCTGTTAAAAGGAGTGGATGAACTTCTTATAGCGGCCTATATATATATATATATATATATATATATATATATATTATGAAATGGACTAAGTTTGACAATTATTTTAATGTTTTCTGTTTATACATTATTTTTATAGATAAAAATATTTAAGCAAATGCTCTGTCTATAATAAACAGTATTAACAATATTTACCGGCCTGAATGTGCGAGAAATTTCATAAATAAAAAAAGTGTCCTCTGACAGGAATCTAATTTCTATTCTACATGGAACTGTCATATAGCCTGATGTGTTATACTATTTAGCTACAGAGGAAGCATCTGGTTAGCAAAATTACTGTTTTTAAACTACAAATTTAAATGGTAACTGTTGTTAATACTGTTGATAATAAACAGAGCATTTACTTAAATATTGTAAAGAGATTTCTCTGCTTGTTCTCATGGGAGGAATGAGAAATCTGAGTGTGAAACTATTAGGACTGGTACAAGTTTTGTGAAGTAAATGTTGTGTGTAGTTTGGCTTTTGGTAGGTGTCTCAAAGGTAGATTTGACAGTTCCCATAAAGAAATCTGTCAAGCTGCCAGGATAGGCCTCATCTTCTGCAGCAAGTGTTGAGTAGCTCGTTGAGCTGGGCCTTGAAGGTTGTGGCCACTGAAAAGGAAGATGGAAAAAAGGCCAAATCGGACTAGGTCAGGGCTTTTATGACTTCGTTGTATTCTGCTGATTACTTCTGTTGTTGCTATTGCTGAATCGCGCAAAGTAAGGAAGTCCTCCCCACATGCCACAATAACCAACAAGCAGGATAGTTTCTGTAAAACATAGATCATTCTATTGGTGAATATTGTAATATTGGACTTTGTTTTGACCTGCCACCTATTAATCAACTTTGACCTGCAATTTATCACTGAAAATGTCACATCACATGAACATGAACCTTTTCATTTCAGCTCAGTAGAACAATATTCTCAGCCTCTGAAATTACTCAATTATTTGAAAAACTTTTCTAATTGTAGGAGGTCCAGCTGTCAACTGTTGATAACATCAAAGATCTTGCTGCCGTTCAACTTCTCTTACGTAAACAGGAACAAATAGACCGGGACTTCACGGTTCTTGAAGCAGATATGGTGGTATGTTCTTTTTTTAACTTGTAAAATGAACTCTTATATAAAATTTTCTGCATGATGAAATGTCTTTCTAAAAGCTATTAGGCTGATATAAAAACTTTGAGAATTTTTACACACTTCTATTCATAATATCTTGCTGTTTATTTATATATATATATATATATATATATATATATATATATATATATATATATGACCATTGCTGACATATTTTTCCTTGAAATTGTCTTGTATGTAAATTCATCAATTATGAGACCAGCAGTAGCTCATGAAGCCTTCTAGGGTTTTACAGTGTTTGCTGCAGATTGTACATACCCACCTTGCACGTAGGTGGTGGCAGGCAGTGGGGGATGATTTTGGATGCTGACCTCTGCATCATGCCTCTTTTATGTGTCTCATCAGGCCTGACCCAGAGATACTCACATACTGTGTGTGTATATATATATATATATATATATATATATATATATATATATATATATATATACACTTTTGTAGAAAGGAAGCTTAGCTCCAAAGATTCAATTTGTACAGCTTAAGGATCAAGACATTTCTAGAGAATACATCTCTACAGGGTTGTATTGGAATTGGTGTTGATTAGCACCCTCAACTTGAAATTGACATTTCCAGAAGGAATAGGACTTAAACCCATATCACATAAAAATACCAGTTCTCATATGATCACCAAAGTTAAGCAATATTGACCCTGGTTAGTACCTAGATGGATGAATACCGGGTGCGATAAGCTCGGGTGTGTTGTAATGGATAATTGCTTGGAATGAGGAATAAGAGAGCAGTTTCAATATTAGCTTCATTATGCCCACTTGTGTGCAAAATGCCCTTGGGGAAATGAATGAATATATCTTCTTCCCCTCCCTCCCCACATGCTGTGAGTTAAATAATAGACTTCTAACAGAAAATCATTATCCCCAAAAAAGATTCTTACAATCAAAAAATAATTGCTGGTTTTAAATCTGCAAAAGTTTAAGCTTTATTAAAAAAAAAAAAAATCAGAAGTAATAAATTTTCAACAGGTGAAGAATTTTATATATATATATATATATATATATTATAATAATAATAATACAAGAAAATATACTTGTGTGTACACAGCAGAAAAATAAAACATTTTAGGCTCTGCTGTGACTTCTGTATGTATTTGGAGTTTAGCAGCCTGGGTATGAAATTTCCCCCAGTAGTTACAATTTCTGTTAATTCTACCACATTTAGAAGCAAAAGGAGGAGAAAGTTGTGCCCCCTAGTGGGTATCTTGGCAGATTAGGTGGAAGTAATCTCCACACATTAATACAAAAATATCCAAATACCATTCTTACCAATGTGTACTTAAATTTTTGAAACAAGTTTGGATTAACGACACTGTTGTTTGAACCTTGCATTACATCACTTTCAATTCCTCTAATATTTTTCTACTGTTTATTTTTCAGTAAAGTGTTAAAAAAAAGTGTTCAAGCATTGAATGATTTGAATTGTCTATATGAAGGGTACCGAAAAGCTTTTGGCCAGATGGCCAAATATCAGATTTTTAAAAAAGATTTTAAATTTCATTTCTTTGACTGAAAATATTTTCATAATTTTTATAACATCCTGATACCATTAACATACTAAATCTAAATTCTGCTTGTCCCACTCTTAGTTAGCACAATCATTATGCCCTGCCAATACCTCATAAATAATGGACTATTCCATTTTGTGTGAAAAGACGGAAAAGGCATATAAGAGACACTTCTTGGTTTCAGTAAGAAAATGAAAGAAAGAATAGATAAATTTTTAACATCTGTTTCAGTGAAATGGAAAAAGTTGGCAATTTCAAATCTTTTTATTTGTACCCACTTACATTATAAAATAATGACTAGTATTCACATTTGATAGTTATTGTTAAGCTTGGAATATTTAACGATGCAATAGGGAACTTTCTACAGATATTTTATTGTTGGAGACCCCACCTTGAGCTTATTCAGTCATTGACTTAAGATTCATCAAGAAATTCAAATAAGAAAACTAAAATTTTCATGGGTATTTCTCATAAATTATTCTGCATACAAATTAACTTTTATTTTTTATTTTCATTATTGGTAAGACAAACTGCCACTATGAAAATTAATTGATCTCATATTAATGAACATTTTCGATCCTTTTTCTTTCCTTTCATGAAATACATGTAATAGGGACTAAAGAATTGATTCTGTAACCTGTTAATAACAACTATTATAAAAGTTTATTGTTGGAACACTATTTGATAGCTTTAATATGAACTGCTGACCTTCTTTCAGATAGACCTACAGTGAGTTGCTATATTCATAAATGATTTTTTCTTGCAGAAATTGGGACAGCATGCATACAGACTGGAACAGAAGTATCCACACATGTCGTCAAATATTGAAACAAAGCTGGCAGAAGCTGAAGACAGTTGGGAATGCCTTCAAAAACTCCTTTCCCTTCGGTAAGCATTACTAAAGATTAAATATTAATATTAGGGAATGTGTGAGGAAAAGTAAAGAATTAATCTAAAGATTTAGTTTCCAGCTGGGCAAAAAGTTAAACTAAAAATGGTGTTGACACACAAAAAGGAGATAGACAAGTAATTGCAGCATTTCGACTTCAAAAGAAACAGAACTGAACCAGATGGGACTGGTAAGTTACCTATCTTACTGGATAGGAAGAAATCCCAGAATGCATCTGTTTTGTCTATAAATTTTTGGGGGAGGATGTTTTTGTAGTCATTCTTATAGAAATTGGAACCAACAACTCTACATTGTTAGTCAGATGTGAGTGCTAAGAAAGTAAAAACCAAAATAAAAATTGCCCTCTGTGCAAGGGCTCCAAGGATCACATCTGACCCTCTCAAAAAATATAAAATACAGCATAAAAGAAGCCAATCATGAATGTTACTGCCAAAGAAAAACAAAAAATGACTAGTTCAGAAGCCACTATGGTTTGCTTTTAAGAAAGCCACTCTTAAACTACGGGGACAGAATCATGGCAAACAGACCTACTGTTTATGCTTAGCAAGCTCTCAGCATCACTACCTGTGTCCTTTGTCAACTGGTCCAAAAAATGCATCAGTTTCAGGCCCTACCTACACTCTCTTCCCCCAAATTGCTTCCTTTGCCCACAAAGACATTCTACTCACATCCTCTGTATTGGCAATACATAGAATTTTATAGTCCCTTAATGGGGCTATTTGTGTTTTGTCCCTTAATGGGGCTATTTGTGTTTTGTCCCTTAATGGGGCTATTTGTGTTTTGTCCCTTAATGGGGCTATTTGTGTTTTGTCCCTTAATGGGGCTATTTGTGTTTTGTCCCTTAATGGGGCTATTTGTGTTTTGTCCCTTATTAACAAAAAGAAAATATCTTAAACACATAATTTATTTTTCTTTGATTTTTATTTAACAGAAAACGGAAGCTTGCAGAAAGTTATGAATTGCAGAAATTTATTTCCGATGCTCAAGAATTGGTAAGACATTTTTTAATATTTTTTTCTTCAATGAAAACCTGCTTAGTGGCTGTGATATCTATCTCTCACCAGTATGATAGATAGGTCTTCTCCCTCTTATTTTCACTCTCTCATCATGTTGAGTTTGATAAATTTATAAAAAAAATGTAAACTTGTCTTTTTAAAGCAATCATCAGTTTTAAAACTTACAAGTGGTTGAATCAGTCTTCCTGTAAACTACAATCTTCCAAAATTTCAAATGAAACATCAATAATCCGTCTTGAATCTTAATCATGCATTGTCCTCTCTGTTTCTTTCACTCTTAGTACCCCACCCCCCTGTACCTTAGTTGCTTTATTACCTTGCTTGGTGTAAAATGATAGTTTTATAGAATACTAATTTTCTCATTGTTTTCCGTTTTGATTATACTTGTTTCTCCTACACTGGCTGGCACCCAAAGCTCAAGAGCCTCGTCTACCCTATTATTTAACCTATAGCTAGTGAGAGATAAGGATTCATAACTTTTACAAGGGCATTGGTACAAGCTGGTTTCACTTTCCATGCTGATAACTGTTATATGACCTACACATCATTTAAAAAAAAAAAATTAGCCAATAAAAAATATTGTTTTTATTCTTAGGTGAACTGGTCCAACAATATGGTAAGCCGTATCAATTCTGCAGAACTGGCTAAAGATGCACTGGAAGCTGAAAATATGTTACAGCATCATCATGAAAGAAAGGTAAGTTCTGACAAATGTATGTGACCTTTCAGGATGTGGGTGATCATGGTTCTCCACAACTTCCTGTTTTTTGTAGCTCTGAGTAATTTGTTTTTTTGGTATTCCTCCTATTCTGTTCTTCCATCCATTCACACAAGCTTGTTATATAGGTTACTTGCTGCTTTCCTCTATCCCTTCATTATTTCCTGTGAGTGTCTGATTCCCCAAGACTTCTTTCCTCATTATGTGTTTTAGAAATTTCAAGTTTTTCTGTTTAAGTATGTGTTGTTTTTTTTCTTCCCCATTCTCTCTAAAACTTACTTGGTTCTCACATCTTCAATCCATGGGATTCTCACCATCCTTCTGTAGGATCATATCTCTGTGGCACCAAGTCTCTTAATCTGAGATTTTTTTTTTTTTTTTTGTGGTGATGGATAAAACTAACCTTAATGCAGCTTATTTAATATTCAATTTCCTTATCTCCTATAATAATTCTTTTTTATAGTTGATCCATACACTGAGGTATTTTTATGTTTGGAATTTATTAATTCCACATCTTGAATTTTTATGATGAATTCAGGGTATGTGCCATCACAAATTTCATTTTAAGTATAAATCATAATTTCTACAGTGTAACCTGGATATAAGAGCGTTGTCGGGACCGGAGAAGAAGTCTCTTATATCCGGGTTTATCTTCTATCTGGGTTTGGTCTATTTTGTTTAGGTAAGTATGGCTCTAATTTGGGACCAGACAAAATTTCTCTTATATCCGGGTTTCTCTTACATCCGGCTTTCTCTTACATCCGGGTTACACTGTATTTTGGAAAGGTTTTCTGGTCCTACTTCTTGGAACACTTGGTAGAGGATGTTGATGTTTTTTATTTAAGATCATTTTTATCCAAACTATGAATACCGATGTCATTGGTATAGCCTCAACTCTCATCATCAGTATGTGGGGAAAGCAGAAGCCTTTTTTTTTTTCTATTTGTAGATTCATTTGAGATTGCTTAAATGACCAGTACCTATCTTGTCACATTCATGTTTCTATATATATTTTTTTTTTTTTTTTTTTAAGCATTTCACCCCAAGCAAGGCAGGAGCCACTAGGACGCAAGGGGTTACAGAAAATTTAGAGCAAGATCAGATAGGAGTGATAGAAGAAAGGATGAGGGTAGTGGATAGATCAAGACAACTGGAGATGTCGATTGACATTACACTTGAATAGCTGGAGATTATAGCTCACAGGGAAACAGGAATAGGGAAGGGAGTTCCACAGGCGAGAGGTGCGAGACATGAAGCGATTGGAGTAGAAGAGATGGCTACATTTAGGAGTTTCAACAGTGAAGGGGTGAGAGCGGGATGCCAGCCTCGTATGGCACTTGAACTCATGACGTCTGGGAACCAGCGAATGCAGCTCTTCTGAGCAATTTCCATGAAAGTATTTGTAGAACAGACAGACAGCGTGTCTGTGAGAAAGTGACTGTAGACAAGACGACAGAACAGGGCCAACTACATTGCATATCCGCCTCTGGAGCCTATCAAGAACCCCCGAGGAAAACAGAAGGGGCACCAGACCATATATGGCAGCAATACTCCATGCAAGGGCGAATATAGTCTACAAAGAGATTAAATAAATTAGGCCTCTTTATATGCCTGATGCGGTTTGAAATATTTAAGTATTGGGGTCATTGCTATAATTGTGCTATTTTTTTTTTTAACTGATCTAATTCTTCTATTAGTTTTAAATATTCAGTGAAGTTGGAGTTTAGTTTCTAATAGGTAAGAGGAAGTCTCTATCGATATAGTCATATGCTGCTGTGAGGTCAACATAGCAGGTATATAATTTTCTATCAGAGAGCCATGCTATTTCTAGTGTTTGATGACATAATTGCTATCAATACATTCCTTTCCAGAGTAAAAACCAAATTAGGGAGTCTTGTCAATACAATGTCCATTAGTACTTTCATAATGATGAAGATACCTCTGTATGAGTAAGGTTCTTGGGGATTACCTTTCTGAATCCATAGTGCATTAATGATGTAAGGTTTTTGGGGATTACCTTTCTGATTCCATTAATGTGCTGAAACTATCAAGAATTAGGCTTTTTCTTTTAGTGAAGTAATAAACTTGGTTGCAAAAAGCATTTGATTAATTTGAAATGGTTCATGTCATGGAGCTTGGTGGGTAAAAATAGGAAAACACACTTGTCAATTGATTTGAAATGGTTCATGTCATGGAGCTTGGTGGGTAAAAATAGGAAAATGGTGTTTTGGTTCATGTAGGTCAAACAATTTCAATGCAGCTTAAGAGCTGTTATTGTTGCTTGATCATGGAAGCCTTGATGATTAATGTGGAAAAAGCTATAGCCATGAAAAAACAGTTTTATATGCAAATTTGTCATTCAAAACCACTTTGATGGTTGGCTCAAGATTATGAAGCCTGTACATTGTCATACATCTTATTTGTTTTATTACAATGTTGGTGAATAAAAAATATATTATGTAGTCATATTTTAATTTTGCTTATTCCTTACTTAGCACAAATGTTATGCACTGCCAATACCTCATAAATAATGGATTATTCTGTTTTGATCATTTGGAAAGATATAGATATCTGAGACACTGTTTGGTTTCAGTGAGAAAAAGGAAGAGAAGATAACTGTTTAATGTCTGCTTCATTTAAATGGAAAAAATTTATCAACTTTAAATTTGTTCATATGTACCCTATTACTACTTTAAATAAAAACCTGCATTTGTGCTTATTATAATATTTTGTTAGTTAAGCTCAAATATTTAGTGGTTCAATAGCGGAATTTCCACAGGTATTTTATCATAGAACACAAACTTATTCAATAATTAACTTAAGAATTAGGATTCATCAGAAAATTTAAATGGGAAAAACATGAAGTTGTCATGGATACAAATAGTATGTATAAATATTCATGAAAAAAAATGTTATTTTTCAGGCTGAAATTGATGGTCGGCATCAAGTATTGACTGGTGTCAGAGAACAAGGTAACAATCTCTTGGCAAAACTTGAAGCTACAAATGCACCAGAAGCAGCTGATGTTGTAAAGATGATCAAAGAATTGGACAAGAGTCGATTGTTGCTAAATGGTGCTTGGGATAAACGTAGCAAACTCCTCACAGAATGCCATAACCTGCAGGTCTGTTCATTTTTTTTTTTTTTTTTTTTTTTTTTTTTTTGGTTCAATAACCATTATAAGGAGTATTTCTTTTAAGAAGAAAATAATGAAGCACATTTTATCTGAATATATCCACTTGACACCTGTAAAACATAAATATTACAAGGAAACCAACATGAGAAAACTATTTGAAAATACTGAATCTTTCAACATAGTGCCCTATCTTAAAAAATAGGTTTATGCCAAAACATATAACAGATTATATACAAACTATATATCTATAAAACGTACCCATCCATGGGTATGACGATAAACCACATCCAATAGCAAGGCCTCTGATCAGGAGGTCTTGAGGAGTGTGGAAGTATGCCTTAATTGCTGGTGTTCCCAGCTCCAGCCTGACTCTGGGTGGTACCACCTGTTAGAAAGGTATGAATCCATCTCCATCCATCAGCAATGGCTTAAATAATAGTACTTGATTCTGAAAAAAAAATAATTTATTCTCAAAGTTGTTAATACAATGTTCAATGGCAAAAGAAGTATTCTTACAATCAAAAATGTTTCTGCTTTAAATGACCCACAAATTAAGCTGTGTGTTAAAAAAAAAAAAAAAAAAAGAAGTAATCCTTAGTTAGCATGTATGTTATACCTTGTCAGTACCTCATAAATAATGGAATATTTTGTTTTGACCAAGAGGTAAGATGGAAAAGACATACCAGATGCTGTTTGGCTCAAGTGAGGAAAGAAAAGTTTCAGGCATTAATGTTCTCGTGTATTTTCTTCAGTGAAATGGAAAAATCTTCCTAATTTCAAATTTTCATTTGTATCCCTTTATATTACTTTACTATATTCATATTTATGTTTGTTATGCAATATTTTGTTAAAGTTGCTAAACAAATATTTAATGATACAATAGCATAATTTCCACAGGTGTTTTATAGTTGTGGAGCTTATTCAATCATTAATATCAGATATCCACATAGGGATATCACATCTAGTGCTTATTTTAGGTAGTACTCGGTTATTGCTTACCCTCTTTAGAACTGAGCAGTACTAAAACAACATTGCCAAGAAGTGAAGGTAGTTAAAATAATAGCTGTGTCAAAGGAAGAACAGTCATTCTAACACTACATTCTTTTTTTGGGGGTGGGGGGGGGCACAAAGGTCCAAGTTTCCATTTTTTTTTTTTTTTTTTTTTTTTATTTAATCACTGTATATACTAACACATACTTAAGTACGCATATACATGTTTTTTTTTTTTTAATTGTATTCTTATTGTTACTAATATTTCCAGATTTACAAAGAAACTGTGGAACAGGCTGATATTTGGCTGGCAGCAAAAGAAGCAGTTCTCAGTAACAAAGATGTTGGTGTAAGTAACACAAACTATAACTAATATATATATATATATATATATATATATATATATATATATATATATATATATATAAAGAAAGAGGTTGTAGTGGTTTCAACGAGAGAAAAGTATATATATATATATATATATATAATGGGGAAAAATGATATGTAAATTTTTATATACCACAATGTACATTTTTTTAGTTGCATCAATGTAAACATCACTTTAGTCTGAAGTCCTAAGGGATGAAATCATCACACAAAATCTTTTTCACTTTGTCATTAATTTTCGGATGGATGGATGGTAACTATAAGCAAGACAAATCTTCATTTAAAAGCACCATAAAGAAATGCACACCTCCAGTTGACAAAAACAAAAAAATTAAATTATTTATAACAAAAAAAATTTAAAAACCCTAACCTCATCGTGAAAAATAATTCACCTGCAAGAGCTACATTATAGAGAACCTACATTATTTACGAATTCGCCTTAAGGAGTTGTTCCTGATCAATCCAAATTTGTAAATAATTATTTGATACACTACAGCATGTGTTTAACAAGACTCGCGTTACATCTCTCTGACCATAGCTCAATTAGGTCTCATTTAAATACATATGGTGACCTACCAAACTATGCATAACATACTCATTGATAATACAAATATAATAGCATTGTCAACATGTACAAAAAAGCTGAAAATAATGGTAGTATTATTAATAAAAAAGAAATCCAATATATATCAACTATGAACACTGCCACAATGTGCTGACCATGTTTTTCAAATAAAACATTCTTATAACTCAAGATATATACATAAAACAATGTGTAAATTGAGTTAAAAGTAAAATAAAATTCATCCTTGGTAATAGCAAAAAGTGTAGCTGAAAGTGTTTGGGAAACATTCAGATAATTTTTATATAATGTATGTACTGAAAAGAAAAAAAAAATATACGAACAAGAGAAATTTTATATAAAAAAAATCTCAACCACCACACCGTGTCAGTTTTTAACAAAACTTGTGTGCAGCAAAAGTAATGCCTTTTTTATTTATTTATTTATTTATTTATTAACTGTTATTGAGCAAAAACAAATTCCAGTAATTTAAAATTTACAAGTATTGTCACATCAAAACATGCTTTAGGTTTAACAAGCTATTTAACATGTTCTGATGTCCCCCTTAATGTTCAATACATTGCTGAACTCTGTCAAGAAAACTTCTACAAACTTTTTGACACATTTCTACATAAATTTCAGAAAATTTATCAGAAATAATTTGTTTTAATTCAGGTATTGTTTTCAGTTTGCCATAATGCTTGATGATAAGCAAGTGAGCTTTTAGCATCCCGTTACCACTTTCTTATCAATATTGAATAAATCTGTGCAAAAAGTGGATCAAAAGCTTACCCAGCTTCATACAGATTTTCAGGAAATATCAGCTTCTAATTGGTCAATAAACACACAAGTGGGCATTGCAATCCACCCACATATAAATATTTTTCCAGTGCGTGACCAAGTCAATTTTTCCTGCCATTTTCCTAGGATCCTGTCACATGGTTACATTAATTATAAATAGCAGACACAAGTTTGCTCACTCTTTTTTCTCTTCTCTTTTCCTGCGAAGATGTAACCTTAAAGCATCCTGTCTCGACCATGTGCAGTCAGATGTTAAAAACATATTCAAGCATGCACATACATAGGAAATTTTCCAAAGTACCCAAATATTACAAACATTTCCAAACAAGCAACAAGAACTTTTCTCTTTAAAATACTTTTCTAAAGCTACAAGTTTATTCAGCATTTCTCAGCTTTATAATTCATTCAACTTTTGTGATCTCAGATAAAATTATTTCAACTTCATCAGTACAGCTTTAATTCAATCAAAGGGACATAATACCAACAAAATAGTAACCTCTATGCATGTACATCATTACACAAAAATAAATATAAATGTTGTTATAAAACCGTTTTTATTCCTTCTTGTTTCATATTTTGTGGTATTTTATGTTAAATATAAATCGCGTGGTCATGTTAATAAACAGACATCTACAAATGGTCATTCTTATTAACATACCACTACAAGCTCTGAGTTAAATGCTATCCAGAAAAGAGCTCTGAGATATTAGTAAACTAGCATCATGAAAGAAATTTATTTTTAACCCTGTTGAAATAAGTTAAGCTATTTATTTTATATTTATTTTTCAGGATACTTTGTTTTCAGTTGAAGCCTTGCTTAAGAAGCATAAGAGTTTTGAAAAGGCTTTACGAGCTCAAGAAGATCGAATTGATGATCTAACCCAATTTGCCAGTGACCTTTGCCAGCAGCAACATTATGCTTCTGATGAAATCCAGGCTCTTTGTGAATCTGTGGAGAATCGGCGTCAAAAACTCTGGGCCACTTCTGCTGCTCGGAACAAAACTTTGGAAAATTCTCGCAAATATCAACTTTTCCTTCGCAATCTCTATCAGGTAAGTGCCTGATTTTATTCAGGAGTTGCAACACAAAAACACGTTATTATAATTGATCATTCAGATCAGTAATTCTCAACTGGGGTCCATATTGACCCTGGGGGTTTACATAAAAAATAGCAAATTAGGGTTTCACAGTAATATTTTAGTGGTCCGTAGAGCAATTTGACTTCAAAATAGTTGTTACAACTGAGAATTGGAATTTCTGCAGTAATCCATTCCATCTTAAAATACTAAAAATAGAAAACCAACTAAAACTAACTAAAAATGAGATCAAGTGATGTAAGTTAGTGTCCCTTTTAATCTCTCAGATGCTTTGATTGTAAAAAAAAAAATTCAAAATGGTTTATTATGAGTTATTTTACTAGTGTACATAAATGTACCATAGAGTTGTTAATTACAATTTTATTTTTAATAAATTAGTTTTACTTCAAAATAATATACAATTACTATTTCTACAATACAATTCCTAAACTTACCTAGTTGTAAAAAATAAGATTTTTATTTATTTATCATTTTTTTTATTTTTTTTTATTTTTTTTTATTGAATGGTTATGGGGATCCACCAAAAAAATTAAGAGTGGTTTATGGGTTTAAAAAAAAAAAAAAGAAAAAGTGGGATTGAACCACTGATCTAATCTTTTAATAAAAAAGAAATCAACTATTTTTGATCAGCAAATGCTTTTCACTTTTTAGGGATGGTACAAAAATATTTTTACCTGGCATATCTCATTCCATTACTGTTTGGCTGCTCATTTCCAGGTACACTCCTCCCTGCTAGGATAGCTAACTAATCTCTGTTGCAGTTGCCTGCTCAGGCACATTTGTGTTTGTTAAACAGCCACAGTGCCCACTTGTGGTTTATACTGCAACGTTTTTGAGCAGACATTGGTTTCTGGGGTTTATAGCCTCTTCACATTGAAACACCAGTTCTCGTACAATCACTAAAGTGGTCACTTGGGAATACTGGGCCCTGTAAGCTTATAAGTGCATTTGGTATAATGGATAATGGCTGAGCATTGATAACCAAAGAGCTGAGTTCCAATTCTTGTTAAATTCATTATATTCACTTATGTGCAAATACCCTTGGGAAAAGTATGAATCCACCTCTCCTCCCCCCAACTATGGGTTAATTAGTAAAACTTGTATCACTAAGACATTATTAACTAAAAAATAATTCTTACTTTAAATAATGTGCAAAGAGTTAAGCCATACAAATCAATCAATAAAATCAAGTTGCTGGAAAAGAAAGCATAATCTAACATCATCAAAAGCTTGGACAAGGCCAGAGCACAAACACCAAACTCTCATTCATGATGAATCTAACACGTGGTTACCAAAGAGTTTTGCAAACCTAATTTCACTCACAAAGCTTGTGTCAACCTGTGGTATGTTTTTTTTCAAGCACTTTTCAGCAGTGTTGCATACTGGACAACCTCCCTCAGTCAGATGACATTAAGAAGTCACTTACTTGATAAGTCAACTATGGCGAGATTTGAATCCAGATCTCTTGCTCAGAACGTGAACATTGTAGCCAATTGATCACATGCTCTCCTTATTTCAGCAGAGAACAGTGTATTTATGAATAAGCATTTAATGTTATTGAAATATGCAGCTACAGTACTTTATATGGTTCTCCAACTTCCTGCTTTTTATTGGTTTAAGGTTTGACCTTTTACCATCACATCAACTCATTATGGTTACATACTGTTTCCCTTTGCTTCCCTTGTCTTTTGAGTTAAATTCTTCATGTCTTAGAAACTTCACATGTCTTCAAAGCAATTTGGTATTATTCTGTGAATTTATTCAAAGTGCACAAATATTTTCCTTGTCTTGACATTAGTAAGAGAAATTATAGTCTGTAACTGAGTGCTTCCAAACAGTAATTGTTACTGTAAATATATATTGGAAAAGCAATGGGATTCTTCTATCACCTTGAGAAAAAAATTTCTTTGAGAATTCTTCCTGAGTCCAGTTAGCATGCCTATTAAATTTGAAGCCTGTAAGCAAAAGGCTTTCGTTTTGTGGAGAAGTTGTACTTGGCCATTATTTCAGGCATTAAATGCATGTACAGTGTAACTCAGATATAAGAGAGTTGTCGGGACCGGAGAAGAAGTCTCTTATATCTGGGTTTCTGTTATATCTGGGTTTGGTCTATTTTGTTTACATTAACACAGGCTCTAATTTGGGACCAGAAAAAAATCTCTCTTATATCCGGGCTTCTCTTATATCCGGGTTACACTGTAATTGGACCATTTTTAACATTTCTAAATGTCTGTACAGTACGGTACTATACTGAACAGTAAATACAATGAACAAATTAAGAAATCGACTCTATATTCTGAACATTATTTTGGTTGTCTTATTGTAAATAAAGTACAAGTAATTTTTCACTTTTTCATTTCATTTTAATACTTGACTATTAGAAGAACATATCTCAAGAGTATATACACTAGAAAGAAAATTGCCAGGGACATTTAATTGCTTTTATTATGAAATATCTTTTTAATATCAAACAAAATTGAAATTTATCAACATTTATAATGAAAAATTGTTGCTAGAAAGCACATAATTTCCAAATACAGGGTGCAATGGATAAATTGTTGTCTAAATTTTACAAAAATGAAAATAATGCTGACATATTTACCAAAATTACACAAAAAATATCTTGAAATACTAAAGAATAAATTTATTCAATAAAAATCACTATTGGCTTCATCCACAGCCTCTAGACAACTTCAGAATCCTGCACCTTTTCTAGACAGTCTTTAAGTCATCTTTGGTATTACAAGGAGTTTTGTTAGTCTCTCACTCAACTATACCCCACACATAATAATCAAGTGGGTTGCAGTGTTGGGAGTTAGATGGCCAGCTGTAAAGGGTGATGTGGTCACAGAAATTACCTGATAGCCATAACTAGGCTCTCTTGCTTGTGTCGGATGGTGCAGTGTCCTGTTGCCATACATAGGGTCTTCCAGAAGCCACCCTCTTTACCCAGGGCAGCACTACCTCAAGGTACTTGATGTAGGCCTTCATGTTAAGTCTCAGGCTATCATCCACATTCAAGAGTTTTTTCTTATCAGAATGTTCACAGTGAGTTTTCCAAGCTGCTATACCTTTTATAATCACCAATAGACAACTTTTTCTGAATCAAAACTGCACTGTCATCAGATTGACACCCAAACACTCTCCAGTGTTTGTATTGGAGTTTCTGTGTGAATGATAAGCAGTACAGCATCCCATTTCAAAATTTCTAGTGAAGTGAATTGCATCATGGTGCTGTATTTCTCACAGATAGCATCTAATTCATTCTACTATACTGTGCAGTCATCAAAATCAAAAACAAACACACATGCAAAATTAAAATAAAATGGTGATAATTTACACATCGCACACTGTATAAGAAGGCAATTGTGTCTTAATAATTGCTTTCATTTTTGTTTTTGTAGGTAACAAACTGGATCCAGGAGAAGTTAAAAGTGGCCACTGAAGAGTCTTACAGAGATGCAACTAATCTCCAGTCCAAAATAAAGAAACATGCTGCTTTTGAAGCAGAATTGACAGCCAATCGTAATAGAATTGATGACATTATCCAGGTAAATTAAAATTCTTTGATATTCCTGTAATACTGATTCTTTTGAAATTGCACTGGTTTATAAATGTATGAAATTACAAATCAGCAAAGTAACTAACATGTTTGTCATTTTGTGATTTTTAAATATCTTAGTTATTTGAAGTATTTATAAAGAATAGAATTTTCATTTGAATTGATGTTAAATTATTCACCTACAATTAAGAACTCCAAATATTTTCTGATGTATTTTCTGGAACTGAACTCTGAAAAGCCATGTTTTTTGGTTTTTAATATTTTGAAGTGGTGTTTGTTGTTTTTTTTTTTTTTTTTTTTTTGTGCTAGACAGTCACTTTTGTTTGTCTTGGCACTGGTGATCCATTTTAAGACTGTACTTCTCCAATTATGCTTAAAAAGAAAAAGTTTGAGCATTTCCCAGTGTCTGCTGTAATTATGTCAGACTTTTTTCTTTTGCTACCACACAAAAATAACCATGCATAAGGGTGTACATAAAGAATGAGATATATATATATATATATATATATATATATATATATATATATATATATATATATACACACACACACACACACACACACACACACACACACTACTGACCCCCCAAAATATATACACCCACACTACCGACCAAAAGTTTGGAACCTTTTTTTTTTTTTTTTTTTTTTTTTTTTATTATTATTAAACTTGAATCAAGTTTCATGTCTTTAAAGAAATAAATCTATTTTTTTCTGCTTGAAGTATTTATCCTCTGCAACAGATGTTACTCTGGGCCTCTCACATCATTTGTGCTTGTTTCTGCAGGCAATAATTCACCTCTTCTTTTTTTTGTTTTTTTTTTTTTTTTATATCTGTAATTTTCTAGCAATCTGATGTTCAGAATACCCTTCTATAGACAAAATTTCCACTTGGGTTCTTTTTTTCAATACTAATCTGTTTAGTTCTTAGCATTTTAACAGTTTCTGAAAATCAATTTCTATCACCCATTAATCTAGATAGAACTGAACCTCTACCAAGCAGTGGAGTTAAAATATTTGTAAATTTCTGCTCAACAGTTCAGAACAGTTATCAAGTTGTAAGAAAATTTCCAAAGCTTATGTAAATAAATTTAACATGCTTGTAGAAAAATTTGTTTGAATTTTACATAAGGGTTTGCATAATACGTGAATTTATTCATTCAAATAAGCAAAATTAGCCCCCCCCCCTTTTTTTTTATGAACTTAGAAAAACAATTCAGGGTGGTCCAAACTTTTGATTGGTAGTGTGTGTGTGTGCTAATATATATATATATATATATGTGTGTGTGTGTATATATATATATGTATGTATATGTATAATTTTTAAGTGAATATGAAGCCAGTTAAAAAAAAATTCTAAAATATTAGGTTGGTGCAAAAATAATGACGTAATGTCGGTTTTTGACGTTAAAAAATACGTCAAAAAACGACATTACGTCATTATTTTTGCACCAACCTAATAAAAAGAAAACACTGTTACCCTTTAAACATACACCCCCCCATCCTCCATAACAATTCAGTTACATATTTGATTTTCCTTTTTACTGTATACATTTACGATACACTTACATTCCTAATCCCTTTCCTTGACCTCCTTTTCTACTTCCCTTTCCATTACACCTAATTTCCTGTCCCTCAATAATCATATGCCTAATTACATTGCATTCTTTGTGGCTTTGTTTAAATAAAGCGTTAAAGTGGTCATTTTGAAATTAGCGCTAGACGAGACCACCAGGTTGAAAGCTCTGCCTATTTTAATTAACCTCCTGATTTTTAAACTATATATATATATATATATATATATACACACACACACACCTTGGCTTTTATTATCTACATTATTTACATGTTGACTATTGACTTACATCTGCATGTATTAGGTTGGTGCAAAAATAATGACATAATAATGTCGTTTTTGACGTTAAAAAATATGTCAAAAAACGACATTATTACGTCATTATTTTTGCACCAACCTAATAAATTACTCCTCATCCTAGAAATTCAGACATAAATTAGTTTCCATTTTTTTACATAGAATTTATTAACATTTGTCAGAACAATATTGGACATTCTTATTTTATTCATTGTCCAAACAGTTCTGGTTACAAATATTAAACAAGATGGTGAGTTTGTTTTTCATTCTTGTATTTGTTGGTAAGAATTTTGTGTTTCACTTTAAATTCTTTGATTTCCACAAAACAAAAATTGAAAATCACTATATAGTGCAAAAAAAAAAAAAAAAAATTCATCATAAGACTTAGGTCTCTAAAGATTGGATAAAACTAATTGTAATGTATGCAGATATAGGCTTTAAGAAACTGAGAATACAAGGTTTGCATATAGTGTCTTTTTATAGTCCCAGTAAACAGAAATAGCTCTCTCAAAGAGGAGATTAACAAAATAAGGGGAGACCATTCTTGATTATTCATAACACTAATATCAAGTAGCCACAGTTGTAAATAGATCAACTTAAGTAGAGAATTGAATTAATAAAGTGAATTTATTTATATTATTTATTTCTAAAGAGTTAATGAATTTTTATTTTTAACCCAACATTTTTAGTACTTCAAAATAGAACATCCTGTTTCTTAAACAGTGGGTTTTTTTTTTCTTTTTTTTTTTTTTCTTTTTTTTATCTACCAGTCTGCACATTTGAGAAAATATGCCCACCAGCAGGATTTAAATCTGTGTTTCTCTTCATAGGAGGAATCACTGTCTCATCTGGCATACTTTAGACCACTCAGTGATAGAGTACTTCAAAGCCAAGCAAGGTTAAAGACACAGGTTTGAATCCTGCTGGAGGGTATATGGCTTTCTTGAATATATAGTATTCATATCACCTACCAGTCTATTTTTTTAAAAAAATGTGACATCTACTCAAATATAGGTATCCACTGAAATTAATGTTTAAAGTAATAAAAATGTTGAATTAAAAATGTCTATTAACTCTTTATAAATTGCTTTGTTTACATTTGGGGTAAGAAACTGAGCATATGACTTTCAAGAAAAATTTGAACAAGATGTTTCTTCAGTATCTGTCTATATTTTTGAGATGAGGTTTATGTACACTATTTGTTATTCAGACAATTGTCCTCATCTTTGTTGTCATATTTATGTTTTGGCTGTTGTACACTCCGGCCTTCTTCAGGTGGTTGGAATGTCAAACTGAACCCTTTATTTCACTCACTGGGGTAAACTGTTCTAGTTCCATGTGTCATGTCTAATGAATGTCAGTTATCGGTTATCGCTTGTGAATTCACCTCTCCAAGTTCTCCACTGATTTAACCAGGTATTGAACTCACAACTGTCACTGGATCTAACCAACTCCTGTGTCATTTCCCCTTAAGGACATCTGTGTATAAATTTTTGGGATTTATAAACTTAATGTCTTCAACCATTTTTTTTTTTTACCAGTGCTCATATTGCAACTTTTGCTGTTATCATTGCATGTTTTTTACCAGAGCTCATATTGCAATTTTCTCATTATTATTATTGCTTTTCTCTACAACATTGTTTGGCTGTGAGCTAAATGGTCTAAAGCATGCCAAATCAGATAGGGTTTCCTCCTGCAACATAGGTTCAAATCTTGCCAGAGGGCACATTTTAAGTTTTTTTTTTTTTTTTTTTTTTTTTTTTTTTTTTTTTCAAAATGTGTAGACCATTAGACAAAATACTGTTAAAAAAAAAAATGGGATATTCTACTCAAATATGAGTATTCACTAAAAATAATGTTGGAATTAAAGAAATTATTTATCATTTAATGTTCTAACCTTTGGTAGGATGTTTCAACTCTTGTATCCTTCAGCATTCTTTAGGTGTCTGTCAATTCAGGTGACTATCAGTGAATTTAGAATGAAACTCTGTAACAGAATTTGGTCAACTTGATAAGAGACCCAGAGTTGATTGGGTGTGATGCAGTAAGCACCAGAAGTTACATCATCTTCCACAATTGGCTGTTGAGAGAGAGGGTAATCTACTTATAATAGGTCCCGCTGACAAAATTTGCATAAGAATAATACAGGGTAAAGGTAGGTATAAAACTATTAGCCAATAGTCAGAGTGGGTTTGGGACTGAGAGATACATAACACCAGCTCTTTCTTGGTCTTGAGAGATGCTCCCAACAGGCAGAAACCTAAACAAAACACACTCTTTATTCAACCTATAGGAGTAGATGTAGTATTGGGAAGGAGAATGTGGATGTAGTGAACACTATATGAGAATGTAAACAACTATCAGGTGCAGAGAATTTATCTGGTTTTATATTGTTTTCTAGGGCATTCTGTTTTACCCCTTTGATTTTCGTGGCTATTCTAGTAATTGGAGGATTAATTTCAATTTTAAATGTTGTCATTTTTTTTTTCTCCCCCCCCCCCCCTGAATTGGAAGTGGTACATAGCCATGTGCAGAAAACAAATTTATTATTTGTAATTTTGCTATTGTGGTGTTCGCATAGCAGGAATCAGAGGGTAAAATTATTGGATTTGAAGTAGAATATAACATCTCTGTACAGCCAAAAGCAAATTTTCGTTTCTGAAGATGAGTAGTATTTATGAAGAAATGACATTAAAAATAATTTATAGGGTCTCGTCATCATAAAAAAATGTATTAAATGTAAACTTTTTTTTTTTTTTTTTTTTTTTTTTTTTGCACCATAGTAATTTCCACATAAAGGGTGTTTCATTAAAATGGATCAAAGTTGGCAGTAAATAAATCAGTGTGGTGAAAATTTAATTATTTCTCTATTGGATCATGTTACTTAAGTCATGCCAATTATATGTGAAAAATAATATTGCCCAAATGTCTGCCAAATCTGAAAGAAAAAGACAAAATTATTAGACACTTAATTCACATTTAAAATTGGTCCAAGTTATTGAAACACCCTTTACTTTGTTTTTTACTGATTTTTTTTTTTTTCTTTTTGTTCTTTGTTTAGAATGAGCACTTTATATTTGACAAATTGTTAGAAATTTTTCTTTACGAAAATTTGTATAAATATTGTTTAAAATGAATCTTTGTTATATTTTCACAAGTTGTTTGAATTAGTATTCTCAGCTTTGATGTTTATCTCTACAATTTAGCCACTGTTCTCAGTACTTGTTAGGTTTCATATTTAGTCACTATTTTCTTTTTTTTTTTTTTTTTTTTTTTCTTTTAAAGATTATTCTCAATTTAGGAATCGAAGATACTTGCTGGCAGCAATAATTCTTGACTCTGACTGAAATATACAATTATGTTTATTCAATAGATCAGTAATGTGATTTAAAAATATAAAATATACTCACTTCTCTGGGATTAGCTTTATTAGTAAAGAACTTTGAAAATTCACCATTTGTTCACCATCTCTGTCAAAACATTCTTGGAATATTGCAAAGCTGATTAAAAAAGATATACATCAATGAGAGTAAGTAATGTTCATAAATATACTTATCAGATTGAGGCTTTCTTATGGATATCATACATGGTGTCAAAGACATTCAGAAATATCTAAACTATCAATTGCAGACAAATCCTTTCTCAGATCAATGATTAAAAATGGCTGTAGGTCTTAGTAAGGATCATGTATCTTTGAACCTCATGGACTGGCAATAAGTAATCGCAAACAAGGAATTGTACTAAATAACAGAAACTAAACTTCAAATTCCAGTCACTTAGATGCTAATAGCCTTGGGAATGGTATGAGTCCTCTTCTCCTCTCAGCTATGGGTAAGTAGCAGGACAGACTGGGTCCTATAGCCTTGGATGGCAGAAAGAAATGGCAACCTACTGTTGAAAATCTGCCTCATCAGTCATGTATCGAAAGATACATAATCGTCTAAGCATGTATCACCCATGGTACATGACTGAGTCCATTAGCTGTTATCCTTCTTTCCAATACTGATAGGAGTTTTTTACTTTTTGTTTGAAGTGTGTGTGTGTGTGTGTGTGTGTGTGTGTGTGTGTGTGTATATATATATATATATATATATATATATATATATATATATATATATAACTTTGATTAGCTTAGATGTGGCGCAAGGCCAAAAGTATGTCTTACTCATTGAGAATCAAACTCATTATTCATTCATAATTGATCTTGCAAGACAAACTTGCTAACCATTACACCACATAGAAGTTTTTTTTTTTTGTGTGTGTGTGTGTGTATATATATATATATATATATATATATATATATATAATGTGAAAGCACAGAGCTATAAAGAGCTTTCAAGTATAAAAAAATATAGTCAGTAAACATGGTGGATTGTTTATCTATAGGAATGACTGCCAGATCTAGCACCATCTATAATAGGGAAAAAAATTTCATCTGGAGAAAAGCAGATAAAAAGATAGATTGGCTGAAACTAAAAATACAAAGAGGAGGATATTAATCCAAGTAACTCTTGGGATAAAATTTTTGCATGCTGTTTGCATTAAATCACCATATAAGTTTTGTGTTGTGCATTTTTGGCTAATTTGAAAATATCTTCGTTTTTTTCCCTTCTAATACATTTACTTATGTGCAAATACCAGTGGGAAAAGCATGAATCCATTTCCTTGTCCCCAGCTATGGGTTAAATAGTATAACTTGTATCTGGAAAAATCATTATTCTAAAACAAAATGTTAATGCAATATTTACATGCAAAACAAGTTATTTTTACAATACAAAATGTTGACTTTAAATCAACAAAGCTGTAAAAATAAAAAAAAAACAAACTTATCAATCTATTTTCTAAGGGAAGTATTTGTATTTTTGTTAGCTTAGAATCACTTATCTAAATAGTATTAGTGTTAGAATTCTGTGCTCAAAAGCTATTGCGAATGAGCATTCTTTGCCTTGTTTAGCAACTATCTATTTTGTTGACCTTTGTGTTTTTAAAGGTATTTATTAATTTTAGAAAAGTTCATAACGCACACCTAAGTTGAAAATGCAATTGGAGTCTTTAAGGAAATTAGAGTAACTTTACAGGTTTCACTGTTCTATAATTTTCAAAAGTTTCTCTCGTGTGTGCACCAGTTGAGAAAAATATATTTGATCTATTTTTAAACAAGGTAAGTTTAGGCCAAGTTAATTCCTAAGTTTTTCATGGTATCTTTTATTATGATAGTATTCTCTTATAAATTTCACATAAATATATTTGTAATTGAAGTGACATTTAAATGATTGACTTTTCTTTTAAATATTTTTTTTTGTTCAGATTTACTTCTAATTTATAACGGTGATGCAATTATTTTACATCACCATTTTGAAATTAACTATAAGCATAATTCACAATATTTACTTAAATACAAATAAGATAAAGTAATTTAATTACTTGCAACAAAATGGTTTCCTGATGATTTCGTTAGGGTGGCTCTCATCCAGAAGGTATGTTTCTCCATCTATTAAGAAAAAGAAATATTACTGTTTACCCCTGAAACCAGTAAGTATGCATACCAAATTTGAGGTTTCACTATGAAATTGTTAGCTGTGTATAGTAAACCTTCTTTCCAATTATTATATATTCAATAAATTAAATACATTTCTTTTGGAACTGTTTTTTCATGATTATTTTATTTTTATTTATTTTTTTTTTTTAAGATTCCTCTGCTGCCCTTACATTGCAAAGATGGTAATTTTTACAAAGGTTTCCATGCTCAAAAAATAAATAATTGTATCTGACTAAAATAATTTTTTTTTTTTTTTTTTTTTTTTTTTTGGTCTTAATTAGTAGATTAATTATTAAATGATGAAGTACTGATTTTGTTATTTACTGATTTTATTGTATTCAGGAAGGCAAAAAACTGCTCAGTGATGACCATTATGCCAAGGAAGATGTTGAAGAATCTCTCAAAGAATTGGAACTTTGTTGGAAACAACTTTGGGAGACAAGTAATCAGAAAGATAAACATCTTAAAGATGCCTATGAAGTAAGTACAACTCTTCTTGCTATATCCCCTCACCAATTCATAAGAATTAGAAATGGTTGAGATTTTATATATATATATATATATATATATACACACACACACACACACACACACACACACACACACACACACACATTTTCCTAAAAGTAACCCCCTTAGTGAAATATTTAACAGAAACACATTAAAACTAAGTTACAGCTGCACCAATAATTTTGAAGGTCATAAAGTTATGCAATAATAAAAATTTTAAACCAATTTAATAATCTGGATCATAGTACAAGTTCTAAGGAAAATATTGTTAATGAAACTGGCCAGTCTAATTGTAGGAATTCTCACCAATGCCCATTGCCAAACAAATGTTTAACTAAATCTTTTGTTTATCTTTGTACTATCTCTACAATACTGAATTTGACAGTTGAAGAGTTCTATATTGGCAGTACTAAGAATTCTTTCAAGACTAGGTGGTATCAACATGTGTTGCACTTTACTAATAATACTTATAGAAATAATACATCACTTTCTAAATGTTTTTGGAGTTTGAAAGATGATGATAAAACTCCTAAGGTGAAATAGAAAATTTTAAAAATGGCAAGGACATGTAGATCTTTATATGAACCCTGTTTTATGTGTTTACATGAAAAATTGGAAATTATCAGGTTCCTTGATAAGAATGCTTTATTAAATAATCAAAGATCAGAGTTAATGGTAAATTGTAAACAGTCTACCTTTTACTTTACAATTCAGTTAGACTTGGTATTTAACAAGGTTTTTCTTAGATTTCTGTTGAACTATGTTGCATCATATATGGCTTATCTTTCTATTTGTAAGATTAATTTGGATTTAATATAATTTTATATTAATCTTCTGGTAGTATTAGTAACATCTTGTACTGATGTATTGGTATTTAGTTGGTATTTGAACATTTTACATTGATTGGCTATTGTTATCAACATCTTATATGAAGAATCTTTGCATATTAATTTACCAAGTAATTCTATATTATTATTATTATTATTAAAATTATTTGCTGGTTTCTTAAAGAAGCTATTTATTTATCAACTATAATTTTTTTTTTATGTAGTAAACTCACAAAGCATATAACTTTAGCATTTTGTTAAATTACCTCACCACCCCATTTTTTTCTTAGGAAATGGCATTGTCTTGTGTGTATAAATTATATATCCATTAACATCCACTCCTTTTTGTCTGTGCTGCTGTTAGCTGCCAATCTACACGTCATGACGTATTTATAAAAATTAATTTTTAAATTTGTTTCTTTGCTTAGTTTAAATTTAACATAAATCATATTTGTTTGGTTGATCAGAGTAAAGACCACAAACCTTATACCCCCTATCTTTTTTGCTTTTAAATCTAAATTGTTCCCTTGCCAGTAATTTATAATTTCCAGATGAGATGTATTGAACATGACTGCAATTTTGTAGCTATTTTGACATGTTTGTGGTGTAATATCCTTTTATATGTCAATCGACATCTCCAGTTGCTATCCACTACCCTTCTCTTCATCCTTTCTTCTATCACTCCTATCTGATCTTGCTCCAAATTTTCTGCAACCCCTTGCATCCTAGTGGCTTCTCGCCTTGCTTGGGGTGAAACACTTAAAAAAAAAAAAATATATATATATATATATATATATATATATATATGTCATAAAAAATATATATATATATATATATATGTCATTTGATAAGACACCAGCAGTGTTGAAACAAAACTGCAACTTTTGTAGTGATCGTATAACCTGCATATGTTATAAATTTGAAATATATAGTGAGGCAAGTTGGACACCATAGGGGTTAATGGATAAGTCTAAGAAGTCCTGTTAAGTAGTCACCAAGGTCACCAGACCTCACACTCTTTGCTTTTTTCTGGGGAACCATTTGGAATCGGTTGTTTATCAGACATGCCCAAGAAATATTGAGGAACTTAAAGAAAGAATTAAATATGGATGTAGTAAAATTACAGAGGAAACTCTCAGATATGTTAATGAATTCTGGAGGCACAGAATTGAAATAAGTTTTTAAAAAGGACAACTTTTTGAATAGTACATATTACAATTAAATAAAATATTCATGTGTAATAATGCTTTTAATAAATTATCCCTATGGATCACAACTTTTGCCTCACCCTGTGTGTGAGTGTGTATATATATATATATATATATATATATATATATATATATATATATATATATATATATATATATATAAACAATTTTGGGGGAGAAAAATTATAACAGTGTAGAAAATACTTTAGTTGCTCACTATAATGATATTAATCACAAAAAAATGTTACTCTTAAGAAAAAAACATTTACTAAGACAAAAGTTTAGAAAGTGCTTTAATCTCTAGATCATCCACAGTAAATTTGCATTTATTTTTTTCATATTTTACCTTTTGGTAGAGCTATTATCACAATGCAGGATATTTAATAACAAGAGTAATGAAAACTTACCCCTGAAACCCCCATTTTTTTGGTTCCTGTTTGGCTTCTGGAATTTTTTTTTTTTTTTTTTTTCTCAGTGCTGTTTTTTTAGCCATGTATTTGAATTATTTTTAAACTGACATTACATTATCAGTCATCAACTAATAATATATCTTGTGTATCTGCATGGCTTGTGTGGTGCATACTATGCAGGAAGCTCCAAGGTTGGAGCACCAAAATGGCTAGTTTCAGCAGTTTTTTTTTTTTTTCCTTTCTCTTTTTAAGTTGTTAATTATCAACCATAATAATCAACAGGGCTGTTGCTTACTACCCCAAACCTTTCAATTGCATGTTTGCCTACTGAAAACTGAAATACTATTTTTAAAAGAAAATTTAAGACAATCCCATTTGTGTTGTGTTGGAATCTTTGTAAAACTTTTTTTCTTTGGAGATATGTTGATTAATCTTTGTGGAAATGTAAAAATTTGCAACATTTTTTTCAAGTAAAATTTTGAATATATTGGTGGTAGATATTGCAAAAAGAATAAATAAACCTATTCATTATAAAAGTAAATAATTAACGAATATGTACTGAAATTTTCTATTAAATTGTATAATTCCCTGATCTTTGGTAATTTAAAAAAAGAAGTGCTGCCTTCAGCACAACCCCCACCCACAATTTTCCTTCAAGGGTTTGTGGTGCCCTCAGGTTGGGAAAATTGGAAATTGACTTGTAGTATCAAAATTTCGGGAGTGGGTGAGACCCCTAGCACTGGCCCTGCCCAATGAAAGTAAATGAAACCAGTGAGATTGTATATCCAAAATATTTAAAAAAATTTAAAAAAAATAAAAAATAAAAATTTTTAAATTCTAAGTATCCCCTTTCTTTCATGCTTATGTGTAGTCACATCAATTCACTCTGTAGTTCTAAAGGACAAAATATATCACAAAATTTTCTTCCACTCTGTCATACTTTATCCCTAAAAAAAAAAAAAAAAAATGCAATAAATTTGTGTATATAATACCAACAGTTATAAGTTATTGACATTTGGAAAAACATTCATGAAAGTATGTTTCAAAAATAATATCTGATAATGCATTTCACATAACATATTTTTCATTATCTATCTGAAGAAGCCATAGAGGCGAAATGCATTATCAGATATTATTTTTGAAACATACTTTCATGAATGTTTTTCCAAATGTCAATAACTTAAATGGCTTTTTTGCCTTGCTTAGAAGGAAATTATTAAAAGGAATTACAGCAAATATACTTCTTACAGGAATGGAATACAGGTTTGATTCCTATCAAGTACATTTCCATTATGAAGACTTTGAATAATCTAGGCTGATAGATGTTAATTTCATTTTGTGAATAAATTGGATGCCTACTTGAACATGTGTACTCACTAAAATAATGTTTGTAGTAATGCAAGATATTGTTGAATTAATTATTGATTACATAAATTTTGTTTACATGTTGGATACAAAAATAGAAATATGTCTCAATTAGCGAGTTTCAGTTGAATTCTTACTGTTGATAAATGTTATCTTATTCTAGGCAGTAAATGTGAACAGAGACTTGGATGACCTCCATGCTTGGATGGACGAGGTTGAAAACCAGTTGACATCAGAAGACCATGGAAAAGACTTGGCTGCTGTCACATTGCTAATTAAAAAGAACCAGGTAATTCTTTTTTTAATTGTTTTGGTATTTATAGAAAAGAACGTGATTTTCTTCCTTTCCTCTGTATTAAACATTGTTGGTTATTATTTATCATCAATACAGATTCATCAATCTCTAGAAACTATGGAGTATCCTAGGGTTGCTAGCTCATCCTTATTGCAGGGGCTTACGGCTACATCATATTGATTATACAGGAATCAAGTTTGGTCAGTGCCTAGGTGGATGATTGCTTGAGAATACCAGGTGTTGTAAGCTTGGACATGTGGGTGGTGTAATCAGCATATGGCTGCATAATATTGAAACACCAATTACCATATAATCACTAAAGTTAAGCAACTGGGAATATCAGGTTTGATGTTTGGGTGTTGTAATGGATACCGACTCAAAATTGTTAGAGAGCTGAGTACCAATTAAAATCAGTTTTGTTTTATTCATTTATATGCAAATACCCTTGGGAAATCTCCTGCAACGTTTGAAAGTACTCTGGGAGAAAATAATATAAAATAAAAATTAACTTTGACAAGTTGATTGATAAACACATCTAAATAAAATGATATCCAGAACTTGTACATGTTATTTAACTAAACATGTTAGAGAATTATTACTGCTGAAATGGAACTTGTATATTCAGGGTGAAATAGATAAATTGTTGTCTAAATTATGCAAAAATGAAAATAACACTGACATTTTAACATATTTACTAAAATTACACAAAAAATATCTTTCAATACTAAAGAGTAAATTTATTCAATAAAATTGCCATTGGCTTCAGCCACGACCTCCAGATGACTCCAGAATCTCCTGCACCTCTTCTGGATGGTCTCCTTGGTTAAAATGAGAATGCTACCACAATCCTTGCCATTAGTTCATCTCTGATGATATAACGCATTTTGTTGGTCTCTTGCTCAACTGTGACCCAAACATAATCAAGGCAGCTGCAGTCTGAGGGTGGGTAGGTTGCCAGATGTATGGGTTGATGTGGTTGTAGAAATTGTTTCACAGCCATGACTGGATTCTCCTGGTTGTGTGGCATAGTGCAGTGTCTTGTTGACAAACATAGGATCTTCCAGCAGCCATCCTCTTGAACCACGGCATTACTACCTCTTCTAAGCCCCAGTGTTGAGTGATGCTCTATGGGAAGATGGAGACATAACCTCACCATCACTAGTGATCACTCCAAACACCTTTATAATCACCATTAGACTTCTCCAACTCCTGAATCCTCTGCACTGTCCTCAGATTGAAACCCTAAAACTCAGAAATGTTCATATTGGAGCTTCTGATGCAAATGCTAAGTAGTACAGCATGCAGTTTTCAAATTTCTAGCAGAGTGAATTGCATCATGGTGCTCTTTTTCTAAGACGGTGCCCAACTGACCCATGATACAGTGCAGTCAACAAAAACAATCCACATACATGCAAAATTAAAAATATAAAATGGTGACAATTTACCTATCACACCCTCTGTCTGTGTAAAGTTATGTGCTAAAAGTCGACAAGATATGCTTAAACTTATTTGTCTACCAACCAATTCGCAATTACAGAAATTTAATGTCTTTTTTTTCTTTTTCTTTTTTTTTTTCTTTTTTTCCAACAGCGTTTGAAACAAGATTATAACAACCATAGTGAAAAAATAAATGATCTTGTGGAACATACAAGACGACTCGATGAGGAGAAACACTTTATGGGTAAGGAACTTCTGGAGAGAACACAAGAAACAGCTGACCGGTAAGTGACTAGTATTTTCAAAATTGATAGGGAACAAGAAAATATTAGCAATATGACCACTTTTCCATAGCTATAAGCATAGCTACAGTTGTAAAGATATCATTGAACAGACTAATAAGGACACATGACTAAATTTCTCTTACATAAAACTAGTGTTTATTCAACTCCAGATTTCAATTAATATCAGTGTGTGGATTTTGGGGTTTTCTCCAAACATAGATTCTTTTTACGAGTTTCATTACTTATTCCTCTTGCTTATATATTTTCATGTCATTTTTTGTCACACATGTACACATCCCAAGTGCAGCTGGGTCAACAGCTTGTTTATACATTGGTTAATTTTTGTATAAGAATTAGCACTTATGGAGTAGGGTTGGGGGTGGATAGGAGTGGTGGCAAATGTGAGTTGGGGATAATGAAGTTATCATTGACATTATAAGATCTTTGTCTGATGGCTAGGTCATCTTTGAGATTGACCTGCTGATTCACCTGGTTTGCATGATACTTTGTAACACAGTGCAAAGTCTATTTTGGTATCATATTGGGTCTATTGTAGATTGGTTTCTCTTAGAACAAAGTTTCTTTGAAATTACACTGTTACAAATTCATTCACAAAATTAACATTATACTGTCACAAAATATTCTTGTGTAATCTTACTCCTATACTTGGTAATTAGGAAAATGTAATGAATGATTGGTATCTGAATATACAAATCGGTTTATTTTGTTGGGTAAGGGAAATTGTTGCTGAGGTTATTTCCAAATATTAGCAGTTTTCTTATAAGGAAATATTTGGCATTCACTGACAGTTGAAATTTGTAAAATCTTTCTCTTAAAACAATTTTTCAGAAAAACAGCTTTCTCAAATCCAGTAACTATTGTAGTTTGCAGTATTGATGGTGGTTTACTTCCTAACCTTTTGTTTGAAGTTGTGTGGAATATCAACATCTTGATCATATATTTTCTTTTTGAGTTACATGAGATATCCATTTTATTTGTTACTGTTGTTGAAAGTCCTCAAGTGATGTGGTTTCTGTTATTTGGTACAGTCCTTTATTTGATTGTGTCTATGGATATAACAGTAGACTGGACTCTCAAGCATTTTATAACAACCAGTCTAAGAGGAGGAAAACTCTGAATTCCAAACTGAAAGAAATCAATATAAAACCACTCATTCATTTTCCAAGGAATTGGAGTAGATTGCAGATAATAAATAAATAAATGGAAAAAATAGATTCATTTTTATTATTTTGTGGAAATCTGAAAGGAAAAAAAAATTCTTTTGCTATAAGTATTTTGAATAGTGGTTTTTGCTTTTTGGCAAACTCCCATAGGGTGATTTGCTTTGGCACAGGAGATTTTTCTCCAGCCATCACCTCTCCATTGAGTTTCAGAGATAGAAATGTGCCTTGTATTTTTTTTCCTCTTACATCAATAAAGATTTTGTCATCTTCTAAATGACATACTGTATTTTCATATAATACAACCAACCCACCCTTTTTTGACCTACATTTTCTTTCAAAATTTCTTATATGGGTCACCCTTTAGGGATGGAACTCGCTATTCAGTAATAATTGATCTAGTGAGCCAAACTTACTAACCATTACACCATGTTGAAGTACCCAAATGATTTTGTAAGTGTAGCTAAGATGTGGTACAAGACTGAAAGTATGAAGATCAAACTTGCTACTCGGTCATAATTGATCGAGTGAAACAGGTTTGCTAAACAATATACCATGTTGAAGTACCCAAATTATACACAAGTAGGTTTTCAGAAATTTTTAAACAGCTTAAAAAAAATCCCCTATTTAAAATGGCAAGATTACAAATAGACTCGGTTACCACAGTAGATAAAACACAAAGTAGGCAAATATTGATAATAATAATTATATACAAAAGATATTTGATATGTCAGCAATATTTGTGTTTTGGGTATTACTGTAATTAAAATCTTTTGTCTCAAAGACAGAAAATTTACCAAAATTGATAAAAAAAAAAAAAAATAATCATAATAAAGGGAATACACAAACTCCAGGTTTTGATAACATTGTTACAACAAAATGCCTTCTCACAAAAATGAGTTTTGAAACAGAAATTAGAAGAAACATGCAATGGCTAAACATCCGATTCATTAAAAATTAAATATTTTATTGAAATATGTGTACCACATTGAGGTTTTAATGGATAATAATGTAGAAGATATTTTAAAAATTAACAGAGGTATGGCTGTATTATTCTTATGGATGTAATTTCTTCCCAGTTTTTAGTTTTTCGGTGTTGTATTAGTTTCGGTGTTGTATTAGTTTCGGTGTTGTATTAGTTTCGGTGTTGTATTAGTTTCGGTGTTGTATTAGTTTCGGTGTTGTATTAGTTTCGGTGTTGTATTAGTTTCGGTGTTGTATTAGTTTCGGTGTTGTATTAGTTTCGGTGTTGTATTATGCACAAGAAAATACAGTAAAAATATAGAAATTAATCTCTCATTAAGACTAACATTTTCACATTGTGCATGAATTTGTGCTGCAACATTGAAATCTAAAGGTACATTTGGATAGTGAAAGATGCCTTACAAAAGCCAAGCAAAGTATTAAGAAATTGGAAAATTTCATAAGAAACAAAGAAAAGAATACTGAACTCTTACATAATATCAGTCCTCCTATATAGCAGTGAATGCTGGACAATCTTCTCACAGATGAAGAGACCTGAAGCAACAAATGTGGCTCTACAGAAGGATGCAGAGATTACTATAGACTGACATGATTTTTGTTAAAGATATTACAAGCAGTGTCAATATATGACTTATGAAGTTAACCTCTGGATACGGACATGTTTTTAAAGGTTTTAATTGTTTTTTTTATTTTATTTTTTTAATTTTAAATTAATTTCATTGTAATTTAAAAACAATATTCGGTTTTAACTTGCAGGTACGAATCCTTGATTGAGCCATTTAATATCAGAGATGAGAACCTAAATGACACCCTCTGTCTCTACCGTTTTTATCGTGATGTTGATGATGAACTGAACTGGATCAATGAGAAGAAACCAGTTGTTGAATCTAAAGACTTAGGAAATTCTCTTCAGGAAGTCCAGAATCTCTTAAAAAAATACCAGGTATGTTATGAAAGATTCCTGATCAATTATTTCTTTTATCAAAATATATTCAATAGATAAACTTGCAGAAATATTCATTCTTACCTGAAGATATCTACTGTTATATTCTGTGCTAATAGGAATATATACTTGACAGACATGGTGGATAAAATAAGTAAAGGTTTATTGTAAAAAACTAGTACAATAAGAATAAAGGTAACAGTTATGCACAAGGTCGTCGCAAAATCCAGTAGTGAGTGCTACCATTGGAAGGTCGATAGTTCTGGTGTAAGTCTGAGTCGTACTCAACAGATCCCAGCTAGACCCTGTAGCCAATTGACTTACAGATACTTATAGGTAATTACTACCTGTAGTGTAGTCAATCATGGGGGTGACAGGTTATTCCATTACATCACCTACCTAACTTCTTTGAAGATGGTGAAACCTGTCAATAAAAAGGGTTTTCCACTGTCTCAATTATTAACCATGTGTAAAGAGAGGTTATGAAAGCTTTACATAATATATTTCATGGCATATAAGATCTCACTAATTATTTACAGTTAAGCTCAGCAATTGCAAGCCTGGTGAGTACCTAGATGGATGACTACTTGGGAACAAAAGGTGTTGTAAGTTTGGATAATGACTTGGAATGAGAAATCTGAGAACCAAGTTCAAATTCCAGGGGAGTTTGCTACATTTACTGATATGCAAATACCTTTGGGAAAGATATGAATCCATCTCTTCCTCCCCCTAGCTATGGGTTAAATAACAGACCGGGTCCTAGAGTCTTGATTGACAACTAGTCTACTGGAGACAATAATGGCAGCCTACTGCCAATTCTTCCAAGTCAATTAGGAAATGAAAAGACATGATTGTCCAAGCATGTATCATGCATTGGCACCCCAGAAAAGAACTAAAGTACTATTGTTTTACACCAGGTACAAGTTCTGGTAGACTATTATGCCAATAGAACATATTTTAAGACTTTAAACATGCAAGTGGAATTATTCTTATTGAGATATATATAAAAACTTAAAATACAATGTTTTTACAAATTATGTGAAAAAAAATTAATGCTCATCTGGTATAATAAAAAATATCTTTAAATATGGTCCACTAGAGGAATAATGGACACTTCTATGTATCCTGTCCCTTCAGGAAAACTTCTTATCCATTGTGGCTCTTAGTGTTTCTACCTTTGCCAACTTAGTGTTTCTACCTTTGCCAAACCTACTAAGTGTTAGGAAATCAATTGGCCGACATCACCTGAAGATACTGAAAGATTGAAATGCTCTTGAAGTGTTTATTATTGTCCGTATTTGTTTAACTTTGCAGGCCATAGAATCTGAGATAATTGCTCATGAGCCATTGATTGAAACGGTTGCCACATCAGCCCAAGATATGGTGAAAAGCAATCATTTTGAAGCTGCTAAAGTTGAGTTGCGCATCAATGACCTTCTTCAGAAACTGCAACAACTTAAAGAATGCTCTTCATTGCGCAAAATCAAACTGCAAGATTCTATGGAAGCCCAAAAGGTGAAATTTTCTTTTTCATTATTTCATTAAATAATTTGGATTTACTTGCTAAATGCATCTGTAACAAGTTAGTCAATCTGCTGCATTAAAGGATAAAATTATAATTTTTCTTCCTTGTTTTTTTCCCTTTTCCTTAAAACTTCTTTCTTTCGTTCCTTAAAACTTCTTTCTTTCGTTCCATAAAACTTCTTTCTTTCGTTCCTTAAAACTTCTTTCTTTCGTTCCATAAAACTTCTTTCTTTCGTTCCATAAAACTTCTTTCTTTCGTTCCTTAAAACTTCTTTCTTTCGTTCCTTAAAACTTCTTTCTTTCGTTCCTTAAAACTTCTTTCTTTCGTTCCTTAAAACTTCTTTCTTTCGTTCCTTAAAACTTCTTTCTTTCGTTCCTTAAAACTTCTTTCTTTCGTTCCTTAAAACTTCTTTCTTTCGTTCCTTAAAACTTCTTTCTTTCGTTCCTTAAAACTTCTTTCTTTCGTTCCTTAAAACTTCTTTCTTTCGTTCCTTAAAACTTTGTTTGTTTTTGCGTTTTTTTTTTTTTTTTTTTTTTTTAAACATGTTTTGATGGGTTTTTTTTTTTTTTTTTTCTCAGTTTTACAGTGAAGTAAATGAAGCTGAGGCTTGGATGAAAGAAAAGATTCCACTTTTGACAAATTCCCACTTAGGACATGATGAGGATTCTGTTCAGGTGTGTTGTTTTAAACAATTTGTTTCTTTTGTTTGTTTTATGCTTGCTGAAAAATTGTTTGTGTGTGTGTGTATATATATATATATATATATATATATATATACACACACACACACATTATCAGAATTTATTGCTCAAGTGAAACATTTACACAAAACTGGTAACCAACTGAGGTAAGATTTGCAGGCTATATGTATGAGCAATATAAGTTCTGGCTTGTAATATCTATTAACTTCTGCTGCTGTGAACATATTTAAACACCTTTCCAATATTTACATTACCTTCTGTTGATGAATATGTAAGTTTTCTAAATTTTTAAATCTCAGTCCCTTGCACTTGTTATGGACTATTGCTTAGTAGTATTTCCAAACCAGAATAGACATAGCAATAGATTTTAATTGTAAAAAAGGAAAAAAAAATTCTGGCAATAGATTTTAATTGTAAAAAAAAAAATTACTCACAAGAAAATTAAATTTCACCATTAAATGACCCATAGAGTTGATATGATTTTTAACCAAACCAAGCTTCTTGATGAATTGGCCTTTTGGGGAAACTGAGCAGCACAGTTGGCATTACTAGCATGTGTCATTATTATAACAACTGTACAGTAAATGGAGGCAGTTGTTGACATTCAAGCATGTGCATAAGTGAGGAAACTCAGTGGAGTATAATAAATTTTTAAGTATCATAAACTGAAGTCAGTTTATAAATTGTGCTAATAATACCAATTTTGAAGAGCTCTATAATTTAAATGTTTCCAATACTATTCCATAAAATTACTCCAAATCTGCATAGTTGTTTTTCAAGTTGTATTGGTTGACTTTTTATGAAGGATCCAAACTATCACCCAGTTATTAAATCCATCCAATGTAGCTCTACATTCATCATTAAAAATTAATTTTTTTTTTGTTCTTTAGAAGCAATTCTTTCCTATTTACTTACATCTAGAAAGTATGAAAAATGGATAATATTTCCTTCAGTCTTTTTCTTTTATGACCAGAATAATATTTCTGAAATTTACCTATTCCCATTGGCTAAAATGACAAATGTAAACATTCTTGTTCATGTAAAGTAGGAACAAAACATGATTCACAAGTAGCATTTATTTATTCTAGGACTACACAAGTGAGACCACAAAAAATATAGAAATAAATAGTTTTTCATGATTTACACTTGCACTGTAAATTATTTTTATGATTCAGCCCCCAAATATAGTCTTCCATCATGTTTTTATTATACAATCCAGAATATTCTAGAAATTCATGAAACTTTTAGAAACTCCTTTGAAAGATCTTCAGCATCTTGGTGCTGAACCTGTCAAATGTAATGGAAACTAGATTAGTTTCAAAACATGAATGTCCAGGTCACTAAAGCAAGGTAACTTTCCTTTCCTTTCCTTTCCTTTCTTTCCTTTCTTTCCTTTCTTTCCTTTCTTTCCTTCCTTTCTTTCCTTTCTTTCCTTCCTTTCTTTCCTTTCTTTCCTTTCCTTCCTTTCTTTCCTTTCCTTCCTTTCTTTCCTTTCCTTCCTTTCTTTCCTTTCCTTCCTTTCTTTTCCTTCCTTCCTTTCCTTTCCTTCCTTTCTTTTCCTTCCTTTCTTTCCTTTCCTTCCTTTCTTTCCTTTCCTTCCTTTCTTTCCTTTCCTTCCTTTCTTTCCTTTCCTTCCTTTCTTTCCTTTCCTTCCTTTCCTTTCCTTCCTTTCTTTCCTTTCCTTCCTTTCTTTCCTTTCCTTCCTTTCTTTCCTTTCCTTCCTTTCTTTCCTTTCCTTCCTTTCTTTCCTTTCCTTCCTTCCTTTAAATTGATAAATTTCTTTTTTCCATTTTAGGGTTTACTAAAGAAATTGGACGCACTGGACAGAGATATTGATAATTTTGGGCACCATATTGGTGAGCTGGCTGCAATCCGACACTCTCTAGTGGACAGACACCATTATGATGCTTCTAATATCCAAAGGCAGCAGGTACGTCTGAATAACTTTCCCATTAACCCAGATACATTTTCTTTTTATGTCTATATTTTTCATATTCTAGTGTGCATGGTGGATAAAATGCAATGAATTTTTCAATAGAAAATGAATACATTAACTTTTTTTATTTCAGGAAAAAGTAGAAAACATGTACAGCAATATTCAAGATTTATTGTCACAGCGGAGAGTTCGATTAAATGAGAGTAAGCAGTACTTTGAATTTATGCGTGACGTTGAAGAAGTGACCAATCGTATCAATGAAAAAGCTGCCATAGCTACCAGCACAGACTGTGGCCAAGACTTGGAACATGTGGAGGTCAGTCACTTGTTACACGTTGGTTTGTGTATTTGCCAAACTAGGAATTTTATTTCTAACTACAAAATAGAGAAATGAAAAAAGTGAAGACCTATAAACAAATATTTATTCTGCTATTTAAGCATTAATTTAAAAAAAAATTAAATAAATGAATAAAGAAAGGAATATGCCTAGATTTCCCAAACTGAAGAAAACACCAGAATATTTGATAAATTACTCTAAATAAACAGAAAGTTCTGTCTGTGATGCCAGAAATGATATTGTTACATTATCTTTCACACATGTATACACACAAGAAAAAAACCCCGACATAACACCAATAGGGTGTAAAATATATTTTAACTCTATATAAAAATAGCAAAAATGAGAAGAATCTGCAATCAGTTGTTGAAACCACCTGATGTGTAGACCAAACAATTGCAAATGGATTTGTTTACAAAATGCTGGAGCTGAGTATAACATCAATCGGCTAAGTGGCAAATTTTATTTGTGTTAATCCTGCATACAATATATATATATATATATATATATATAATATATCAAGCTTTTTTGTGGATCAATTCTAATATTTTTATATTACTAGGATTTTTTACCTTTCTCAATATTTTAAGACATTTTTTATGTTTATATGTTCTTTTTATAGATACAAATATTTAAGTAAATGCTCTGTTTATAATAAAACACAAGGGGTTACTTAGTCTCGGAGAGTATGAAAAAAATAGTATTATTAAGAATAGAGATCAATAAAAGAAAACAAATTAAGAAAAAAGAAGATAACTATTGACATTACATTTCAAGTTTTGAAGATCAAAATTGGCTGGAAAGCATAAATTTGGTGTAAACAAGAAGTGCAAGAAAAAGAAATATATATATATATATATATATATATATATATGGAATATTAGTGTTTAAGCCTTTTTATTATATATATAAAATGTAGTCCTCTACAGACTGTTTTCACTGTATCAACTCTGTACATAAATTGTTAAATCTTTTTTTGTATTTTTAGATTCTGCAGCACAAATTTGATGACTTCTTAAAAGAGCTGGGTTCTGGAGAGGAACGCATCACAAACATAAATCATAAAGCAAAGGTCATGATTGAAGCAAACCACTATCGGTCAGAGGAGATTGTTGAAGAAGCAAAGAAAGTTAGCCAATTATGGGAAGAACTCAATGAAATAGCTAAAGCTCGAAAAGAAGTAAGAAAAATTGATTTAAAATTTTTTTTTATTCTTCCTTTCTACCAAAAAGTCAATCCTTATTCTTTTATGCCATCAAAAAGTCTCAATTCTCTCAAAAAAATAAGGATATCCATTTGCATCATAGTAGATATGTTATAATAACAAAAATGAGGACAATAGTCTGCATGTTAAAAAAAAAAAAAAAAAAAAAATGCATTGAAATTAGTTAAGAATCTAATTTCTATAATAATAAAGTGTTCACATACATAAATGCTATATGCAAATTTGTTGTTTTCCTGATATACATTTATTTCCTATGATAAAGTTCTTTTCTGATGATGCCAAATATTAAGTGAAACATATTCAAGTAAGAAATTTTATAAAATTTATATATTTATATAGTGTTAAGATCAGAAACAGAATAGAAAGATACATTTTGAACTTTAACATTACAGAAGAATTTAAAATCACCCCCACTCCACATCGTGTTAGTCATGCTACAAGAAGGTTATTGCCATTGTAATTAATGAAAGCCATCATAAGAAGAATAGTGCTTGAAAGTAATGTTTGATACTTGATTTGTATTTACTTTGAAAATAAGCAAGAAATAGATGGTCAGTGGTCATGAATTAATATAAGTATTGCTCAAAGATTATTACCAAAACTTACCAAAATCTGACCAAATGACTAAACATCAGTTTTTTTTTTTTTTGTTTTTTTTTTTTGTTTTTTTTTTTTGTTTTTTTTTTCTTTCTTTGTTTTTTTTTCTTTCTTCTAAGGATTCTTAATCATGCTGCAATTTTTTTTTTCTGCTAATCATTTCACCCCATAAAGGGGATAAAGCCACTAATATGCAAGGAGTTTATGAGAGAGAAAGAAAATGAGGAAAGTTTTGTTGAAGAGAAAAGACAATAAAAGAAAAGGATTCAAAGATTGAAGAGGACTATTGATGTTGCATTTAAATTTTTGAAAACCGTAGTTGACAGGAAAGCAAGAAGCCAGAAGAGTTTCACAGGCAAGAAGTGCAAAAGAAGAAACTATTACTACAGAATTTATAGTTACATCTAGAAATTTCAACAGTAAAATGTGACCTAGCTGCCAATCAAGTACTGTACTTAAATTTATGAAGTCATACTATCAATAGCTCATCAGAACAATTGCCATAAAAATTTTCATAGAAAAAGCACAGGGAAGCTGTGTTAGAGCAGTGACTGAAGTGACTGAAGTTGAGATGCCAGGTTGGGACTGATAACATTGCAGATTCTTTTTTGGATTTTGTCAAGAATCTAGATGTATTACTTTTAATTGTACTTAGAAAATGCATTGAAAATCTGAAAGAAAGGGATCGTCAGTGGTCAGAAAGTATAAGTGTGACTAATATCACTATTATATGCAAAAAATTATCTAATGAAATTGTTTTTCTTTGTTAGGCTCTGATTAGTGCCCACCAAATCCATTTCTATGGCAGAGATACTCATGACACCTTGGAGTGGATCAAGGAGAAAGACACTGTTGTGGCCAGTGAAGATTATGGTCATGACCTTGAGAGCGTCCAGTCATTACTGAGTCGACACAATGGATTAGAGGTGAGTAAACATTTTCTTTGATAATTCCTAGGGTAGGAGTGTCGGCCAGAATGCCTGTTATAATATTCACAGCAATATGTCTAACACAGGAAGTTCTGAATTTTTCATCTCTCCAATTCCTTTTTTACTAAGCAAAGAAATCCATACTGCCAAACTAGTACATGTTTCTGCAAGCCGAATATTTGCTGTTGCTTTCAAATTTCTTACCTTTCAGAAATACCCTTTACTTATTACATAGATCTTATCTCAGTTGAATGATCTGTCTCCATACAAGACTTTGAATTGGAATGGTAGACAATATAGATAGGACTTTCTATAAAAAGGTAGGGACACTGGAAAATATCCTTCTGAAAAAAAAGAAGACCTTCTCATTTCTTGTATTGATTGGTCACTTGAAGAAAAGTGTTGAGTGGTTGTTAATGTCCACTTTGATATAAAATAGGCATTATAGAAAATTTGCTCACAAGAGCACATCCTCTTGTCCACTTTCCTTCAAAGAACTTAACATGAAACATGCTAGGTAATAACAGTTTACTGAATTTTTTTTTTTTTTTTTTTAATCTTTCTCTTTCTAAGGTAACCAATAGCAACACTGAACATACAGATAAAAACAATAAGGTTAACGTTTTCTACAAAAATCAAATGCTTGGTAACTATAAGCAAGATGAATCTTCCCTTAGAAACAAAGAAATATACGACGGGAGACTTGACGCATGGCGCCCACGATACACATAAGATTTAACATATATGATTTTGTTATAAAAATTGACTTAAATGATTTTTTTCTTTTTTTCTAGAGAGACTTGGAAGCTATCAGTGAGCAAGTTGAAAACATGACAAAACATGCAAAACAGTTGGTAGAACAAATACCTGATGCTAAAGATCATGTTGTTAACAAACATGAGATAATGGTGCAAGCTTGGAATAATCTTGTGGAAAAATCTTCTGTAAAGAAAGAAAAACTCCTTCAGGCTGAAAAATTGCAGACATATTTCAATGATTATCGAGAACTGACGTGAGTAGTCAAAATATTCCTGTTTTGTTTGATAATTCATGTACGAATTGTTTTCAGTGGTACACTTAGCATAATACTGCTACTTATGTGTTGTGCCCCTTCAGGACATTGTCAATCAAGGCTCTCCACAATTTCCTATCCTTTATAGGTCTTAATAAATTTTGTCTTGTTTTTTCTCTCTCCTAAACCTTATTCTGCCATCCATGTACTCAAGGTCACTAGGTAGGTTATGCATTTGATACTCACCTATTTTCCAAGCCATCTTTCCTCATTACACAACCTAGAAATTTCATCTCTTTTCCTTATAAGTGTGTTTCATTTCCAGAATTTAAATATAGTCCTACAGAGTATACCATCAAAATCCAAATGGCAGTGCCCACGAGAAATCATTAAGCATCTTCATAGCAATTTGTTTCCAGTATATAGCAATTTCCTATTTTTCCAAAATGGGCTGGTACAGTCAAGCAACAATGCTATAACAATGCAGCAGTAAAAATGTTACTTGAATATGATTGTAAGTTTAGATAAGCTTCTTTGAAAGAATTTTTCTGTTTTATTCTAGTACAGGATGATATAATCCTGAATATATCAACACCGACATTCACTTCAAAGATGATTAATCTGGCAGTGAAGAGGGTAAAAATGTAATAATACATCTGACTTTGGAGTATTGAGTGCATTTAAACCCTCTATACATAGAAGTTTGCAGCCTTGTATATCACAACTCACTGAGCTTACCACCAATTCAAAAACTCCTGTGGGTGGCGACCCGTAATGTCTGGGGACGGGATCCTGGTGGTTGAGCAGGTTGTAACCCAGGTGTAAAGCGGTCACAATCCTGTAACACACCACTTTGGCCCTTACCTGGGCTAGACGGGCGGTCGGAGGGGCCCGATCCGATCAATCGGCTGGTCATGTCAAGCCCCATCATATATAATCCATCCCAAACCTATAACTGACACTCCTCTTCCCAACCAAAACTAACACTTAACCCTAAATATGTGATGGAAGGCGGTGGCTGAGGGTCAATCAATTTGGGAGAAAAAAAGGATCTGACACACTTGCTAAACCTTCACAGCCGTAATACTTGGAAAACGGAAACAAAGGAACACGCGTGCTCATAGACTCCTCCCAAAGAGAGTATACCATTCACGTAGCCCCGACATGGCAAGGCGAATGGGTTTCCCCCTTGTCATGTCCCAATACTGGACTCCGCGGTGGGTAGGGAGCGAGAATGATGAAAAAAAAATAAAAACAATCAATGGAAAAAAAGAAATCTTCCAAGAGACCACATGTGGATAACGACTCTGAAACAGAAAATGACAGCGAAAACTTTCCACGATTTATTGTACTTGAAGCAATAAGCAAAAAAGCATTAACAGAAATTTCACCATTTAAAATACAAAAAGCAATATCAAATATCATTATACCAAAAAATGTAAAAAAATTGCAAAATGGAACACTACTAGTAGAAGTAGAAAAAAAGATATATGCGGACACATTAATAAGACAAAAAAAACTACAAGAAATAGAAATAAAAGCCTACCCACACCAAACCCTAAATTTCTCAAAGGGAGTAGTAAAAAGCAAGGAGCTCTCCCTGTGCACTCTAGAGGAGATAAAAACAGAACTCCAAACTCAAGGAGTTACAAATGTCAAACGAATAACAATAAAGAAAAATGAAGTAGAGATACAAACTAATACCTACATTATAACTTTCAACTCCCCCCAAATTCCAACAACAATTAAAATTGGATATGAAAGTATAAAAGTAGAACAATACGTACCAAACCCTCTTCAATGCTATAGATGCCACAAATTTGGGCATCACAGAGATTCCTGTAGAAATAAAAGAATATGTGGAAAATGTAATGAAAAAGAACCTGAACATAAAGAAGAGAACTGCCCAAATGAGAGCCTATGCTCAAACTGTTTGGGAAACCACTCTGCTCTTTCAAAACAATGCAGTATATATAAACAGGAGAAAGAAATAATTAGAATAAAATACAAAAAAAATATATCTTTCATAGAAGCACGAAAGGAAGTTAAAAATAACATAAAAGAAAACACCTATGCTTCCATGGCACAAAAAGCAAATAAAATAAACAATGAAGATAAAATAAAAGGTTCAGTTGAAATAACAAATTTATGCAAAGAATTAAAAGCTTTCCTCGAAGAATTAAAAACCTTTTTAATTGAACTTAAATTGGATCAAAATAAAACTCAACAATCCAGATCAAATGGAATAAACCCAGAAGAAGGCAAAAAACTTTGGAAAGAAAACATAGAACAAAACTCCAGCGAACCCTCTTCTTCCCAAACTAAGAAAATGAAAAATAAACAAAAAGAAAAAAAAATGACAACAGAGCAAGAAAGCACCCGATCAAGATCTAATTCAAAATCAAGAATCAATATATCAAATGAAAATAAATTTGAGCCTATGGAATATATGGAAATAGAAGAGAAAGAAAACAAACAAAATTCAAAACAAAACCAAAAATCTGACCGAAGGATACCACAAGCAGTTGAAGACAAAGCTTCTAAAAACTCAAGAGATGGAAAAAAACTAGAGAGGACAAATGATATAAACCTAGCAGGTAACTTTACCCCCAAAAAATGAAAGTATAATCATGGCACATAAGATCCTGCAATGGAACTGTCGTGGAATAAAATCTAATTACAATGACCTACTCATACTTATGTCACTACTGTATCCAGCTGTCATCTGCTTACAGGAAACTTTTTTACAAGAAAATGCCAACTTAAAAATTAAAAATTATAAACAATACCACTATAACCACAATACAGGACATAGAGCTAATGGAGGAGTGTCAATATTGATTAGAAATGACATACCGCAAAGTAAAGTACACATTAAAACTAAATTACAAGCAATAGCAACACAAGTGACACTAGATAAAACCATCACAATTCTTTCCATCTATATACCCCCACAGGAACCAATAAATACAACAGAAATAAACAACTTGATGGAGCAACTCCCTAAACCCAGAATCTTACTAGGAGACTTTAACAGTCATAATCCTATATGGAATAGCAAAAAAATAGATACTAAAGGTAAAATAATGGAAGAAATAATTAACACCCATAACTTATGTCTATTAAATCATAAATCCTCAACCTACCTTAATCCCTCCAATGGAACAGAATCGTCAATAGACTTAAGTATATGCGATCCAGAAATTTGTATGGATTATACATGGAAAACACATAGCGACACATGTGGCAGTGATCATTACCCGATCATTCTAGAAAATCAAAAGCCTGCCAAGGAAGAAAAGATAGGCCCCGTCAGATGGAAACTGAAAAGAGCCAACTGGGAGGGTTTCAAAAACAAATGTAAACAATTACTGATACAGTCAAAAGACACAGACAACTCGATAGAATATTTTACCAAAACATTAATAACCATTGCCTCAGAAAATATACCAAAAAAGCAAAATAATTATAAAAAAACTAAACCCTGGTTTGACAAAAACTGCCAAAAAGCAGTCAGAAACCGGGAAGCAGCATTGCGAAAATTCAAAAAGGAACCCACAACCCAAAATTTGATTGAAATGAAAAAACTCAAAGCAGTAGCACGGAAAACTGTTAAAGAAGCAAAAAGGGAATGTTGGAAAAAATATGTAAATAGCCTAAATACACATTCCAAAACCAAGACAATATGGGAAATGATGAGAAAAATAGCTGGGAAAAATCAAATATACCCAATAATACATCTTAAAAAGGACAACACTAAAGTAACTAGCAAAAAAGAGATAGCAAATCTACTAGCAGAGACATTTGCAGAAAACTCTAAAATGAGCAAAAATCAAAACCTACAAAAGTGTAAACAAAAAGATATAAATAACCAACTAAATTTTACATCTAAAAATACAGAAGCCTACAACAATCTATTCACCGAAGCAGAACTAATAGAAGCCTTAAAAAAATCCCATGATACAGCAGTAGGCCCAGACCAAATCCACTATGAATTTATTAAACAACTACCACAAGAATCGCTGAAATACCTTTTGAATATTTTTAACAATATTTGGACTACTGGGAAATTTCCCAAAATATGGAGAGAATCAGTAATTATTCCCATACTCAAAGAAGGAAGAGAGGGAAACAACCCACAAAGTTACCGACCAATAGCATTAACAAGCTGTCTATGTAAGACAATGGAGCGAATGGTCAATGCCAGATTGAGTTGGTTTCTAGAAGAAGGAAAACACATATCAAAATATCAATGCGGATATAATAAAGGAAGAAGTACAATAGATCACATAATAAGACTAGAAACAGCCATAAGAGAGGCCAATTTAAACAAACAACATCTAATAGCTATATTCTTTGATATAGAAAAAGCATTTGATCAAACCTGGAAACATGGTATAATGAAAGATCTGCATAAACTAGGATTAAGAGGTCGACTACCAAACTTTGTAAAAGGATTTTTAACAGATAGACTCTTCCAAGTACAAATAGATGCTACACGTTCTGATTATCAAAAGCAAGAAGAGGGAGTACCACAGGGAAGTGTACTCTCCCCTACACTTTTCAAAGTAAAAATAAATGACATAATAAAAAACATCAAATCAGGAATACACTGTAGCCTTTATGTTGATGATTTTACAATATATTACAGATCGAGAAACCTCAACACAGCAGAAAGACAACTTCAACAATGCTTACATCAAATAAACAAATGGACACTCGAAAACGGTTTTAAAATATCAAAAACAAAAACAAAATCTGTACACTTCTGTCAAATGAAAAAATTACACAATAACCCAACTCTAAAACTAGGAAATGAAGAAATACCTGTAGTTCAGCAATATAAATTTCTAGGAATGATCTTTGACAGCAAACTGACCTTCAGACCACATATCAATTATCTAAAAATAAAATGTTTTAAAGCTCTCCAACTACTGCGAACAGTAGCCCATACAGAATGGGGAGCTAGCAAAGAAACCCTTCTTAAACTTTATAGAACATTGATCCGCTCCAAACTGGACTATGGCAGCATGGTCTACCAATCAACTAGAAAGTCTTATCTGAAAACAATAAACACAATACACCATGAAGGCCTTCGGATAGCTCTAGGAGCCTATCCCACCTCACCTATAGAGAGTCTACATGTAGAGGCAAACGAACCCCCATTACAACTAAGAATGGAGAAACTAGCAACTCAATACTATCTAAAACTCTCTTCCTGTCCTTCTAACCCCACACACGATTGTGTACTTACACCAAATCACAAAGAGAAATTTAATCTTAACACAAATAAAATCAAAACATTAGGATTCCGAATAGAAGGAATCATCCAAGAAAATAATATACAATCTAATCAAATACTTAAAACCAACCAATCAAACATACCACCATGGATAATCAAAAATCCAAACATAATATTAAGTTTAAACAAATTATCAAAATCAAAAACACACCCCACAATATACATTGAAAAATTCTCAAAAATAAAAGAAAAATATCAAAACTACGAAAGTATTTACACGGACGGCTCAAAAGACGAAGAAAAAACAGGCAGCGCAGCAATAATTAAAAAAACAATTATCAAAAAACGGTTGCCAAATGAAGCATCTATTTTCAGTGCAGAAGCCTACGCAATAAAACTAGCACTAAATTTCATATCAAAAAACAAAGGAGAAAACTACATTATTTTCTCAGATTCATTATCTGTATTAACATCCCTAAAAGGGAAAAGACTGGAAAATCCATTAATACAAAGTCTTCTATATAAACTACATTCAATGGAAAAAAGCAAAAATATCATCTTCTGCTGGATTCCTAGCCATGTCGGCATCCGAGGAGGAGATAGGGCAGATATTGCTGCTAAATCATCTTTAAAAATGACAATAGACGAAAATCTTCAAATTCCATATACAGACTTAAAATCTAAAATAAATAAATACATAAGAAACAAGTGGCAAAATTCATGGAAAAACCAAACCGGAAATAAACTATTTCAAATTAAACCTAAAATAGGAAAATGGGGAAATAATATTGGAAATACTCGGAAAAAACAAGTCGTCATAACCAGAATACATATAGGACACACATACTTAACCCATTCTTATATATTAAAAAAGACAAATCCACCAAAATGTAGATGTGGAAGCTTAATCACAATTAAACATATTCTATTGGAATGCAAAATCATAACCGGAACAAGACAAAAATATCTCAATGGAAAAGGGTTAAAAGAAATATTCAAAAATACAGACACAGAAAATATATACAGTTTTCTCAGGGAAATAAAGATCCTCAATAAAATATAATCCTTTCAAATAATGTATATGTATGTGCTTATAGACATATATATGCATGTACGAATGTAAATATTAAAATACACAATCAGAAATAGTCACAAGAAAAAGTAATCCCAAAAAACACAGATTATGAAACCCAACAGCCTCTCAACCTTTTATACAAAATAACCAACTTAAATTCATAAATTAATAAGGCTTCGGCATAAATTGACCCAAATAGGAGTTGACATGCCGTTAAATCCAACAACCAAAAACTCCTCCCATACCTTTCTTCATTTTCCTCTGATTGTGCCATGTCTTTTTTTTTTTTTTTTTTTTTTTTTAAATCCAGTTTCATGTTCAAAAATGATCAGCCATAGTCATAATGAATCAAATTTAACTTCTCAGAAAATTAATTCTACTGTGATATTTTTGTGTGCTGTTGTATCAAATATTTCTTGTCAGTCATGCCAAGATGATTTTTGTTTTCCCTGTCTTCATTTGTCTTCTACAAACTGTTTAATTATTCTTTAATTTCCAAAATAAGACATTGGGACCATAAATTACTTGGTATCTTACCAGCTACTCTGACAAAGAAACTTGACTGTTATCTTGTCAGTTATTTGTTATATACTGTGTGTGATTGCAAGAATAACAAACAAAAACAACAAAGTATTGTCAGGTGAGGCAAAAAGCAAAGGAAACTAGATAAAATAAAATTGTCTGTATTGCCAGTATAATGGATCAAGGCAGAATGTCTCTTTGTGGGCAAGGGAGACAGCCTAGAGTATGAATTGTTTTTTTTCATAGGCTTGGTGTTGAAGCTTATACCAGGTTTGTTGACCTGGAGGCCACTGATGAACTCTGTGACCATCTGTCTACTTTTTAGTGGGTCTTTTAGCAGTCAGGGTGGATACATATATTAGTGTTTTTTGTCATGCTTTTGCTTTAGCAGTAATGTTAATGATTCGCTCTGATACTTGGATTTTATTTTATATTTTTTAGGTTTCATTTTGCAGAGAGTAACTTTATTTTTAATTTCGCTTTCATAGCATTCACATCTGGCCAACAGGTTTTGATGCAGAGTGAATCAGATCGAATTCAAAGCAGAATATAACATATTCAACGATTGTTCATTGCTTATGTTACTTTCTATGAATTACAGTTGCTTTGCATCGTCTGATTTACTGTTAGAATAAGAAAAATTTCTTGTGCTATATCTTGTCAACAGTGGTGGACTGAGTCTAAAAATATTGGTTGCCAGGAGTCAAAGGGGGCTCACCCACAACTATAATGCTATCATTTAATTTTTAAAAAGTACATATGGGGAAAAAGGTATAATTAAGTTTTGTGGAAAAAATGTATTTCTTAGTAATTAGTGTACATATACCATATGTATTACTAGCAATAGATATTGTATTGAGACTTGATAAAAATAAAATATATCAACAAAAATAAAAAGAACTCTAATTAAAATAAGCCATTTATGCTTTCCTTTAAATCCTCTCTATCTTTCTCTAAACTTCTCTTTCTATACTTCTCTCAACCTACAAGAAGGAAACCTTGAATTAAAAAGAGGAAGAAGAAAAAATTGAACCCAGCCATAAACACTGGAAGTTTGCAGAAGCAAAGATGGCTCATTTGTGACTGAAAAATACTCAAAATCAGGGAGGCTTCAAGCATAACTTCCATTATAAAAAAAGGAAAAAGAGAGGAATGTTAGAAAATAAAATTTGTTTGATTAAAAAAAAATTGACACAGACTTTTGAGTTAAGCGTAACCATGTTCAAACCAAATTCTCATGCATATTCAAAAGTGTAAAAATTTGACACCTCTAGGTCAGCAGAGAGACCAGAACACCACGAGGAGACAACATAACAAAAGAACACAGACATGCATAATGAAGCAGTCAAGGGGTCATCTGCTCCTTACATTTCAGCTCTGTTCAAGGCTGAGTGAAAACACAGCAGATTGGCATCTGACCTAATTTCTCACATTACTACTATCCCTATCATGGTTTGACTTCCAATTACCAAAACTATCAATATCCACTTGTTTAATAGACTTTTTGCTACACTGAAGAGCAAAGGACTTGCACATCACTCTAAAGAAAATGAATATATTATTTATTTTACACCCTTTTAGTCAGTCTATTTTATTCCTAAAGTTTCCAATAAAATAATTATCCTACCTATCTACATGGGCAATGTTCAGATGTGAATCCATATGCCACAATACCAAATGTAAATACAGAATGTTATAATTTAATTTTTTATCTTTTTAATTTTAAGTAATTGGTTGATATTTTTAAATAGTTTATTGTGCAGTTTACACATTAACAGATAGTTCAAAAATACAGGACATTGCATGCCGTCTACTATATTAAAAACAATCATTTGTGTTCATTAGATGATTGTGTGAAATCTGCCAGTAATTGTTTCTGCATTCAGTTCATCTAACAAATTCATTTTCATTGGATAGCAACATCTGAGTCTAGATTCTCCTCAGACAGCGAATTTCTTAATGTTGTCATTGAAAATGTCCTCTTACATTGGACTTAAGTGATAGTGTCCAGATGACTTTATAAAGTTCTTATTCTTTTTTATTACTAAAACAGTTGTCTGTTTCTTTATTGTATTTTTATTTGATATAGGGGGGCCCACTCCATGAGGAGCTGACTTGCCATTGAACAGGTTGACTCTCTGGCTGGTCCATGGCTGCTTGTCAATTGCTGCTAAGTGGTTAAGAATATATTAGAAACAATGAAGAATCTGAGTTTATGTTCTTAGTTCTGAAATGTTTTTAATGTCCAATTATTTTGATTTGATGAGGAGGGAGACAAACACTTTGTAAAACCTTTTTCTCAATTTTCTTTTTCTTTTTGTAGGGCATGGATAAATGAGATGATGAGCTTGATTTCTGCCGAAGATCTTGCCAAAGACATCGCTGGAGCTGAACTCTCAGTCAATCGGTTTAAGGAGTTGAAAGCTGAAATTGACAGTCGGCAAGAACCTCTAAACAAATTCAATCAAATTGGCAAGGGATTAATTGAAAATGGACACTTTTTATCAGAAGAAGTAAATCTCTTTATCATTTTCCTTCTGGTTTCCTTTTTCTCATTTTACATTTTCTATGTGTTTGAAGTGGAAAAAGAATTGTTCTACCTATTGTTTTCAGAAGACTATGACATCCTTACTGTTAGTTGAGCAACTACATTTTTGTTTTAATTTTGTTTCTAGCACTGTTTTTTTGGCTGATCCACTTTGCAGCCAAATAGGAGTTGACATGCCGTTAAATCCAACAACCAACCAACCACTTTGCAGCCTTTTTAATGTGTTCACTCTGTAAGGGTTTTCTATAGGGGGGGAAGAAGTTATTAGGTTGTGCATGTAAAAAGGGCTTTAGAAAGGAGGAGCCAAAATTTTATGGTCACAAAAGCAATGAGTTCAGAAGTCTGAAGCACAATGAGTTATCAACTCAGTTATGTGCCAGTGTGATACACGATTAGGCAATCATGTATCTTTCGATATATGACTGACAAGGCAGATTTTCTTTTTTCCCTACAGTAGGTGGCCATTTTTTTCTGTGGTAGACCAGTTGCCATCCAAAGCTATAGAACCCAGTCTGTCCTGCTATTTACTCATAACTGGGGGGTAGAGTTGTCAACTACTTCTCCTTATAACATTAATATGACAAGTATACTATAAAGGGTTTTGACAAAATGGAATTGTTCAACTACTGATAATATAAGATTGTGTTATCTCTCAGAAACTCTTAAGGTGCTCTCAGCATAGTATTGTGGGCCACTTGTATCTGAGTATGCCTACCTGTTATGGTGGTTAGGTATCAGACACATTTGTGTTTGTTCAACACCTACAAAGCCAAACAGTAGTTTATACTACAATCTAGAGAATTAGCAATATTATTGCAACAATTGAAATAGTACATGTACGTGAAAGAAAAAAACAAAGATATTGATATTCCACATTACTTCAAATAAAAATACCAAAGGAATCGCTCGTCACTCTAAAGTTTACACATTAACAGATACTTCAAAAACGCAGAACATTGCATGCAGTCTACTATATTAAAGACAATCGTTTGTGTTCATTAGGTGATTGTGTGAAATCTGCCAGTAATTGTTTCTGTATTCAGTTCTTCTTACAAATTCCTTTTCAATGGATAGCAACATCTATGATTACAAATTCTCCTCAGACAGAGAATTTCTTAATGTTCACATTGAAAATGTCTTCAAACATTGGACTTGAGTAACTGATAGTGTTCAGATGACTTTATAAAGTTCTTATTCCTCTTTATTACTAAAACAATTATCCCAGTACTAGAAAGAACCAACAATTACTGAACTTGAGAAACCTATTTTCTTGAAAAATTATTTTAAGACAGAAATTTTTAAAAATTCTATCAATAACAGTGTCTGCTCAGTTAATGAACGTTGAATATTTTCTTATAAGGAAATGGCTCATATTAGTTACCATTATCAGCTAAATTGGTTGAATCTTCTATAACTGAAGACTTGAATATTGAGTCAATAATCATTTTGATCTGAGTATTTTCTGTCATTCGGATGTAATGACTGACAGTCAATTCTGAATCTATATCATGAAGTTGTTTACGTCCTGGTAAGATGTTAAACTACATCCGCGTCCTGGGTAAGAACATAAACTACATCCCGCAGCAAGGCCTCTGATGAGGTGGTTTTGAGGAGTGTGGAACCACTTCTTAATTGCTGGTGTTCCCAGGTCCACCCTGACCCAGGGTGGTAGCACCTGTTAGGGTCCCAGCTATGGGCAAATAGTTGAATATTACCAGCCATACTTTTTGAAAAAAAATTATTACCAGAAATACAATTTTGAAGGAAAAGTATTACCAGAAACAAATTTTTGACGAAACAAAATATTACCAGCAATAAAAAAAAAATTGTCAGCATTAAATAACCCATTGAGGCTGATATGCCGTAAAACAAAATAAACCAAACCATGAATTAGTTTGGTGCATAAGTGTTAACATATTCTTGTGTATAATGACTTTAGTATAATATTACCTGAGTGAATGGTTGCATGAGAAACAAACACAAATCCTTCACTAAAACTGTGTTGATTATCACAAGTCTGGTAAGATTACAGATGAAACATCTAGCCACAACTTAATCTGTTCTCTTTCCCTGACATTCAGTCCATGGAATAATGGAATCTGAGCAGAGCTTGAATTCCAGTCAAGTTCATTACATTCATTTATGTACTAATACCCTTGGGGAAAATATGAATCCATTTCTTCTCCTCCCAGCTATGTGCTTTGAGTGGCAACTGGTCTAGAAGGAACACTCTGAATTCAAAACTGTATGTCACCTGGTGAGGCATGTAATATGTAGCTAAGAAAAGGATCATTCACATTGATTTTGACTACAGTCTCTTCAGAAACACTGGGTAATAATAATCACCCAGTGTTTATAAAGCTAAAAATGGAATAAATTATATTTTGAGCAAAATATGATCCTTGTAATACAGCTATCCATATGTAAATATTTTTTTAAAATTGTACCATATTATACATTAAAATCTGTCATACATTCACTAAAATGTTTACTTTTTCATGATATTAAAAAGTAGAAAAGAAACAGATGTTTAGCCATTGAGTATTTCTTCTAATTTCCATTTCAAAACTTATTTTCAAGGAAAGATGCTTTAATTAAAAACCATCATCAAAACTTGACAAATCTTGTGTTTTTCCTTTTTATAAAATTTTTTTGATTTTTGAATTAATTTCAGTAAATTTCCTGTCTCCAGGAAAAAGACATTCAATTATGTCCTGACAAAGGACATTCAATTATGTTGGCATTCAATTATGTCCTGACAAAGGACATTCAATTATGTTGATTCCTTAAGAACAGATATTGCCAATATATCAAATAACTTTTTGTAAACAATTATCAACATCTGCCTAATTTGTGTTTTATTATCTATTGTGCTTACTGAGTGTATTTGTAATTTTACTGTTTCAAACAAAAGCTTTTTAAGCTGAGTAAAAACTTCTGCAAACATGTATTTGTATATAATATGACCTCCCCCCCCATGAACTCGCTTTTTTATCTTTAAATTTCATTTGAAATTTATTTTATTGTATACAAGAAAATACAATACCCATATTATCTCTCAGCTTATTGTTTTATGATTCATTTAGGTGTTGATGTATCAAAAGTTTTACCTTTTACATTATTATTTGTGCAGATCCAGCAGAAGATTGAACAATTGAATGAAGCATACAAGAAACTTCAGCAAACATGGAAAGAATACAAAGAGTATCATGAAGATAATCTTGATGCACAGGTAAGGAATGAATTGGGTGCTTTTTGTTTTGTTGTTTTTTTGCTTTTGGATCAGAATTGTTAATCAGTGAGCCAAGTTACAATTTCCATTGGGTTCATTGTATTCACTTAATGTTGTAACCTAGGGTAGGTTATTGAATAGAATAATCAAATGAAGGTTGGCAATGACTGATAATACTTAGGACATGAACAACACATATATGATTTGCTAGCAGCACATAGAAGTAGTAGTCAACGGCTAGAAGCAAGTCAAATGAACTCCACAATGAATCTCCAACTGCAGACTAACATACAGTATTTACTACTGTATTTATGTGAATGGAGACATACCCATTATTGTCTGTAGGTATGCTACAACACTTACACTTTTGGGAAAGGTACACATCCACCTCTTCCTTTCCCAGCTATGGGTTAATTTGTATGATTTGTATCAGAAAACAATTATCGCAAAAAAAAATTCTTATCTAAAAATGCATATGATCACATCATATTGAAACACCAGTTCTTGTAAAATCACCAAAGTTAAGCAACATCAAGCCCAGTCAGTACCTAGATAGGTGATTGCTTAAGGATACCAGGTGATGTAAGCTTGGACGTGTAGGTGGTGTAATGGATAATGGCTTTGAATTGTTAATCAGAGACTGAGTTTCAATTCTAGTCGAGTTCATTATAATCCTTTATGTGAAAATACGTTTAGGAAAGGTATGAATCCACCTTTTTCCTCGCAGCTATGGGCTAATTAGGAATTTGTATCACTAAAATGATTATCCCCCTCTAAAAAAAAAATCCTACAATCTAAAACTATTTTCTGGATTTTAAATAACCTGCAAAAAGTTAAGCTGTAGAAAACAGATCAATCAATCAATCAATCCATTCATTCTCTCTCAAAATATTGAGGTTTCATTCTGGGAAGTTTGAAGTTTTCTGACCAAATAGATTTTTTTTTTTTTTTTAAAGGGCTTCTTGCTAAAGACTGATAACTTTGTGTGTCTATATATATATATATATATATATATATATATATATATATATATATATATATATATATATATAATTATGCATTGAGTACTGGTGCTAATAAAATAGTACTCGATGTATAATAAGAGCTATAATTTATATTAATAATAAATATACATTTTCTTTTCCTCACAAGCACAAGCCTGATGTTCATGTGCAACAAAATAGTCACATGCTGATTTGAAAACTGAAAATTAGTCTGTCTTCAATCAGCACCTGACAATTGCATCATACTACTGATACAGAAAAAAAAAAAATATTTATATATGAATTTTTTTTGGGGGGGAGAGGGGTTGACATTTGTAAAAAGTTTACATGTGATATGCTTTATGTTGCAACAACACATGCCCATAAAAGAAAGGGAATGCCAAGAACTTTTAATTATTGTTCTTAAATATCCCATATTGTGATAATAGATCTAAGAAAAGTGAAATGTAAGAACCTAGAAACGCACACACAAACACGTGTGTGAGATATCTATATATATATATATATATATATATATATATAACTTATTAGTACATTATATTTAGTAGGTAAACATGTCTTTCTTTTTAAACAGTAATTCTAATGTCCACCAGCCAAGATATTCAATGAGGAATTTTAATCTCTCAGCTGAAGAACATTAGTTTAACTGTTTTAAAAAAAAAATTGTTTACTCAAACATGTGTACCCAAGATATGATTTATAAAATACTGTCAGATTGGGAGATCTATTGACTGCTTAAGACCCTGCTATTTCAAATAAGGGGGTGCATTTTCAGGTATGGTAATTTATTTGTGCTATTTTTGTATTTAAAATCATGTTTCTGAATGTTTTATTTGCAAATTAAATATGTCTGTATAATTGACAGCGTTTCCGCCATGACATGGATCAATTTGATGCATGGATGTCAATCCGTGAACCTACAGTGAATGACAAGAATTATGGAGATTCAATTCCAGAAGTTGAAGAATTGATTCGAAGGCATGAAGACTTTGAGAAAACAGTTGCTGCCCAACAAGAAAAGCAGAATAGTCTCAAGAAAACAACTAAGGTGAGGAAAGCATAATTTTCTTGTTGCCTCTTTGAACTGAAGGTGTTTCTGTTTTTGGCTTTTAGAACTGAAGACGCCTCTTTGTTTATTGGACCCGAAGACGCCTCTTTGTTTATTGGACCCGAAGACGCCTCTTTGTTTATTGGACCCGAAGACGCCTCTTTGTTTATTGGACCCGAAGACGCCTCTTTGTTTATTGGACCCGAAGACGCCTCTTTGTTTATTGGACCCGAAGACGCCTCTTTGTTTATTGGACCCGAAGACGCCTCTTTGTTTATTGGACCCGAAGACGCCTCTTTGTTTATTGGACCCGAAGACGCCTCTTTGTTTATTGGACCCGAAGACGCCTCTTTGTTTATTGGACCCGAAGACGCCTCTTTGTTTATTGGACCCGAAGACGCCTCTTTGTTTATTGGACCCGAAGACGCCTCTTTGTTTATTGGACCCGAAGACGCCTCTTTGTTTATTGGACCCGAAGACGCCTCTTTGTTTATTGGACCCGAAGACGCCTCTTTGTTTATTGGACCCGAAGACGCCTCTTTGTTTATTGGACCCGAAGACGCCTCTTTGTTTATTGGACCCGAAGACGCCTCTTTGTTTATTGGACCCGAAGACGCCTCTTTGTTTATTGGACCCGAAGACGCCTCTTTGTTTATTGGACCCGAAGACGCCTCTTTGTTTATTGGACCCGAAGACGCCTCTTTGTTTATTGGACCCGAAGACGCCTCTTTGTTTATTGGACCCGAAGACGCCTCTTTGTTTATTGGACCCGAAGACGCCTCTTTGTTTATTGGACCCGAAGACGCCTCTTTGTTTATTGGACCCGAAGACGCCTCTTTGTTTATTGGACCCGAAGACGCCTCTTTGTTTATTGGACCCGAAGACGCCTCTTTGTTTATTGGACCCGAAGACGCCTCTTTGTTTATTGGACCCGAAGACGCCTCTTTGTTTATTGGACCCGAAGACGCCTCTTTGTTTATTGGACCCGAAGACGCCTCTTTGTTTATTGGACCCGAAGACGCCTCTTTGTTTATTGGACCCGAAGACGCCTCTTTGTTTATTGGACCCGAAGACGCCTCTTTGTTTATTGGACCCGAAGACGCCTCTTTGTTTATTGGACCCGAAGACGCCTCTTTGTTTATTGGACCCGAAGACGCCTCTTTGTTTATTGGACCCGAAGACGCCTCTTTGTTTATTGGACCCGAAGACGCCTCTTTGTTTATTGGACCCGAAGACGCCTCTTTGTTTATTGGACCCGAAGACGCCTCTTTGTTTATTGGACCCGATGTATAGCGGAATCACCTGCCCAGATGTAGCAATATTTAATGCATAGATGAATAGTTAGATTATAAATGTGCAAGATAAATTCTGGCAAAATAATTTATCACACAACATCATGAACCAACTTTCCTAGCTGCATACTTAGTAATTGATTCAGTTTAATCATTCCACATCCTGTCGATGGAGGATGTGAGATCAAAAAGGCGCAGTGGGTTGGTCTCCTGGAGGTTAGCATCAGCTACGTTGATACAAATTAGTGTTCTTTAAGATAATTAAAACTATTTGCTTAATAATGTTTCTCAAAATTACACAAAGTATTCATTGTTATTTCTTTACCTACAACACTGCAATTTTATTGTGGTGACCGGGGTGTCTCTAAAATACTTTTACAGGTTAACTTACAACTCAGATTTTTCTAGTTTGTATTTTTGATTTTATAATTTTGGCCATGGGTGTTATTGAAATTGTCAGTTTTGATGAACATTATTTTAGTTTTTCATTATGCCATTTTGCAGGTTGAAGAAACTTTGGCTAAAAAGAAACTAATGGAGCAACAGAAACAATTAGAAAAAGAATCCAGGAAAGAAAAAGACAGACTAGAAGAAATCAAGCGTAAGGAGCAAGAAAGAATTCTTCAGGTAAATCCTTTCTTTCATGCATAATCATTATTTCAGATAATTCCAAGCTGTACTTTAGAGTTGGTGTTTGAATTCTAAGCAGTCAAATGAAATAATTTGTAAAAAGTTTTGCAGCCAAAGAAATTCTTTGGAAAAGTTGGACCTTTGTGTCCACCAAAGAGTATCAAATGGACAGTTTTTTTTTTTTATTAATAACACTATTATTTTAACTACCTTCGCTCCTCAGATTGTTTTAAAAAGTAATGATTAGAATTGTAATAAAACTTACACATCATAAAAGTGAATTTATACATTTTTGTTTTTGAGAATTTACAGCAAAAATATTAAGTACTAGTAAATTGTTTATTTATAAGAATAATTTTATATTTACAACATTCTAAAAACTAAGACAATTTAAACTAATGCAATGCAATATTCATCATTTACCATTTTATAAAGTTCTAATGAATTGGCAATTAGCCATTTTTTTTTTTTTTTTTTTTTGCCAATAAAGAATCTAATAAATGTAAGTTCTTGGCCCCTCCTCCCACTTTTTTCAGTTTCAAACAATTATGGATTTTCTTTTTACATGAGGCTGAAAAGTAAAATGTTTTGGTGCTTTTTCTAGGTTTGAATAACAACCACTAGCATTGTTTAAAAATATGCAACATCCTCAGCCACTAACTAGATTCAAAAGAAAATTAAAAATAAAATCTATTCTATATTCTGTATAATAACTGTTTTTTGTCGGTGTGTATACATTTTAATTTGCCAACATGAAATGTTATAGGTGCCAATCTTGGTTCAGATAATTGCAGAAACATCCACCTTCTCAAATACTTTGTCTTGTCTCTTTTACATATTTCTAAACGTTCAAAAGCAACAAGTAATCCAATCAACTGTTAAGAATTTCTGTATGTAAGCAGATAGATATTTCATTAGTACTTGATAAATATGGATAAATATTCACTTCTATTAGCTGGAAACCAATATTCATCTGAATGATTTGTGTAGTGATAACATTGATTAACCCTAAATAGATTTCAATTGTTAAAACCTTGGAGTCCTAGCAGAATTATTGAAAAATTTGAATAGGTGATGTTAGTGCAACTAATATATTTAAAACCATTGAAAATCAGTTATTACAAGTTGCTTTCTCTCTCAAATGACAGTAATTTAGCCACCTTGGTAGTACTGCTTTCAGGCACATTCAGGCATTACTGGTCTATAAGCATGCAGAACTTGAAGGTACATTTAGACATTTTTGGCTTTAAAGGGCTAATTGCTTTTTCCTCCTCATTTCACCTAAATGAAGCAAGAAAACAATGAATATAAAGGTGATAGAAACGGAGCTTTTCAGGAAAGACAAAAGAACAGGATTTAAGGAGAGACAAGATGGTTATTGATGTTGCATTTAAATTTTTGAAGATTGTAGTTGACAGGAAAGCAAGAAACCAAGAGTTTCACAGTTGAGAAGTGCGAGAAAAAAAACAATTAGAATGTGACTTTCACTACATCTAGGAACTTCAGCAGTAAAATGATGGAAACTAGCTGCCAACCTAGTAATGTGCTTAATTTTTTTTTTTAAGTTGAGGTATTAAAGAGGGAAGCTCATCAGAATAAAAGCCATGAAAATATTTTAATGGAAAAGGCACAGGGAAGATACATTATGCCAGTGGGAAAGTGATTGAAGTCAACATGCTATGATTGATAATATTGTATATTCTTTCGATTTTGTCAAGAAATATATGTGTGTGTATATAAAATATATGTATATATGTGTGTGTATAAAAAATATATGTATATATGTGTCTGTATAAAATATATATGTGAAAAGTGTGTGTATAAAATATATATATGTGAAAAGTGTGTGTATAAAATATATATATGTGAAAAGTGTGTGTATAAAATATATATGTGTGAAAAGTGTGTGTATAAAATATATATGTGTGAAAAGTGTGTGTATAAAATATATATGTGTGAAAAGTGTGTGTATAAAATATATATGTGAAGTGTGTGGGTATATATATATATATATATATATATATACATGTGTATATGTGTGTGTGTGAAAAGTATATATATGTGTGTGTGTGTGTGTGAAAAGTATATATATATGTGTGTGTGTGTGTGTGAAAAGTATATATATATATATATATGTGTGTGAAAAGTATATATATATATATATATATATATATATGTGTGTGTGTGAAAAGTGTATATATATATGTGTGTGTGTGAAAAGTATATATATATATATATATATATATATATATATATATTTATATATATATATATATGTGTGTGTGAAAAGTGTGTATATATATATATATATATATATATGCACTGAATATCACGGATAGAGCTAACATATTTGGTTGAATTGATGAGAGTTTGTGACCCTGGGTTTCACGCTTTGGCGATCATGAGACACTGTTTTTTTTTGTTTTTTTTTTAAATTTTGGGTTTATGTAGATTGCATATCTTAGTGTTATTATGGAAGGGGGGGATCGTCGTCAGGATGTCACTCATGCTAATGCAAACATGGATGCATGTTCGTACACCTGATGAGTTACGCAGACACTCATACACACTCGCTCGTCCACCGGGGCTCATACAGACATAAACATATGTGGACTGTATGGGATTTGACATACATGCGCACTGTTGTCTATATACATACGCATTTGTATGTTGTGATTCAAAAATTAATTGGTTTGTCTGACGATCGCAAAAGCATGAAACCCAGGGTCACAAACTCACATCAATCCAACCAAATATATATATGTATATATATATATATACACACACATACACACTGTGTCTCATAGTAAAATAAAAGTTCAGAAAATGAAGATGGTTGTAGAATATTGACTGAAACAGTTAAAATTATCAATGATGAACATTATTAGCTTCATAAATTTGTTGAATAATTAGTTTAAATTATAACTTAAGCAGAAAGCTTGATTTAAATGATTTTTACATTTTTTTTTTCTTTTAGGAAAGGAAAAAAGATGAGTGGATAACAAGAGATTCAATGTTACAACGTTCAGAGTGAGTTGTCTAATCTATTCTTTTCCTATTACTTACTAACTGAATCCCTATCTACTCACCTGGCATTACTAATTTTGCATTGTCACATTTAACATTTTTACTGGTGATATATAGAAATGGTCAGAATCCTGAGTTATTGCTTGAGATGTAAAAAAATTTTTTTTGGGTGAGGGTGGTTGGCAGAAAATAATAAAACAAAAAAAAAGTTACATACAAACATTTCTTACTTAATGACTTACCTTTTAAATGACACCTCCTCTCTATACTTACAACCAGCTCTAAAATTTCAAAAGATAAAAAAAAAAAAAAAATCCAATCAGTCATTATTGGAATCGGTATAAAAATTTTGATTGTGTCTAGTCAAGTAGTCTTTTTTACATACACAACCTTCAGTTTTTGTCATTCTTCTCTGTCCTCGTATCATATTTTTGTGCTCTCCTTAAAGTACATGATTTTTCACAAAAAGGAAGAGCCTGATTGTACCTGGAGGAAACAAGAAGCAAAGGAATGCCAACTATCTTCAAAAGAAAATGATCCCAAAAGATTAAAGGTGGGGGAATTAATCAAGTGATTTTTGGATTAACCTATTAAGTAAACCTAATAGGTTAATCCATCAGGATGATAAAATAAAAGAACAAATATGTCAATCTAACGTCAGAGATTGAAAGAATTGGATTTATTCCTATTAAATCAATTTTTTTCTTTTTTCTATTCATATTTAGTTATTATGCATCTGTGTACAGTTAATTATGTGAAAAAGTATGTTTATTCATTAGTTGGAAATACAATAAATTAAAAATTTGTATGGATATGTTTCCCCCCACTATATATATATATATATATATATATATATATATAATACACACACTCAAACTATTTTTTTAATATACATTCTCTTTAAACTTTATTAGGATTTTATGGGATCAAATTTTGTTTTCTTTAACTATCAATTGCTGAATTAGCTTCATAATTTAATATCCTATTTATTAAACCACTAAATTTTACATTTGGCATTTGATCTGTACTAACATTCTTATCTCATACTGCAAAAAGAAAATATTTTTATACACTTCACCTTTTAATTTTTTACTAAAAAATAAATATTTTTTAGCATTTACTATTTACTGGGTAAGTATTACTTGCTACTAATCTACTGTTTTCTTTTCAGCTTTAGCAGCTGATTTGGTATGTTGTCTTGTTGCTTGTGATATAGTTTGGTGATGGCTGTAAATCTCTAGTGGATGGTGGTGGCCATATTGAAATAATGCATGTTGGGATACTTGTTCTAACTGTTGCTTACATGTTATGCTGGCGATGAACATTTTTAAGTCAGTTAAGATTTCTTGCTTTATAAAATGAATTTTCAACATTTAACTGCAAGTGTTGTAGAATTGGATTGCGTAAACAAAACTTTAGCAGCAAAAGCTATTGTAATTGTACCGAATTGATATAATCTGGAGGAAACCTCTTTTGAACTTCAAGAAAATGATCAGATTATATTTGCTTTCAAACTTTTTTTCTTCCTGGCTTCCCTTTTTTTTTTTTTTTTTTTTTTTTTCTTAAATATTTATTAGCTGGGGGTCAAAGAATTGGATCTATGACCTGGTGAAGGTGGTGCTGACATTTACAGAAATCCCACTAAAAATATAAATATATACATACACACACACACACACACCCCTCTTGTATTGTCCTCAATCCATACCTGATAATTGCATATAGCATGAAATGAAACTAACACTCAGAGGTATACAGGTTATTTCATTAAGACGGATTATATATAAGGGTGTTTCATTAAGACGGATCTTTATTTATTTCTCTATTGGATCATGTTATTTAAGTCATGGCAATTATCTGTGAAAAATATTGCCCAAATGCCAGCCAAATCTGAAAGAAAAAGAAAAAAATTCATTAGAAGCTTAAACTTAATTCACATTTAAAATCAGTCCAAGTTATCAATTTGGTATTTAATCTCCTTCAAAGTAGTCTCCTTCTGAAGCCACACACTTTATCCAGTATCATTTCCATTGATGCAAGAATTTCTGGAACTTCTCTTTTGGGATAGCAAACAGCTGCCTCATCGCATCCATTTGGATTTTCTCTACATCTTAAAATCTTGTTCCTTTCAAGTCTGATTTGATACTTGGAAGGAGGAAAAAGTCAGATTTTATCCAGTGTTGCTTCCATTGATGGGAGCATTCCTAAAAATCCTTTTTTTTTTTTTTTTTTTTTTTTTTTTTTTTTTGAGACAGTGAGTAGCTGCTTCATCACAATTTCTTGAATTTCCTCAATGTCTTCAAATATGGTTCCTTTCAAATGGGATTTGATTTTTGGAAAGGGAAAAGTCACAAAGGGTAATATGTTGGCTGTTGGACTTTGGGAATGCTGTGCTTAGCCAAAAACACCAATCTTCAGATAGCCATGAAGCAGTGTTGACTTTAATGTCTACTCTCATATTTACCACATACTTCTGTATGATCACCAAAATTAAGCAACATTGAGCCTGGTCAGTACCTAGAGTGGTGACTGCTTGGGATTATCAGGTGCTGTAAACTTGGATGTGTGAGTGGTGTAATGGATAATGGCTCAGAATTGTTAATTGGAGAGCAGAGTTCCAATTCCAGTTAAGTTTGTGACTTATGCTTATATACCTTTGGGAAAGGTATGAATCCACTTCTCTTTGCACATTAGTAAAACTTGTATCACTAAAATGATTATCTCCCCAACCCCTCAAAAAAAAATTGCATAAAAAATATTTAGATTTTGGCATTAAATATCGCATAGAGGTTGATATGCTGCTAAACAAAACCACAAATGTGTGTGTGTGTGTGTGTATATATATATATATATATATATATATACACACACACACACACACACTCTTCATTTAATTATCTATTAATGGTCTGTTTCTCAATTAGCAGTTTTCTAAAATGGGTGCTTGATTATTTATTTTTTACTTTCCTGAGATCTAGTGTTTTTGTGTCCATAATATTAAAGTTCCCATTTTGAAAAATTGCTAAGCCAAAAATAGGCTATTAATGAGTAACTAAAATGTTTTATGCGCATTAAAAAGCTTTTTTTTTTTTTTTTTTAAGTATTTAAAATAGATCACTTTTATCTATATAAGAAAAGGAATATATATATATATATAATCTTCATTGAAGGCTTGGCATATGTTACTTTACAACTTTGTCTATTTTCTTGTATGTTTTTTTCTGTTGATATATGTGCATTTTGATTCCATTTTAGTAAACTGAACTTTCCAGGTTAAAAATAAAGCCCAAATGCATGCTTGGTTAACTTTTGTTATTTAATTTTTTTTTTTTTTTCAATTCAAAAAAATAGTGTTTTACATGTAAAATATTCAATTTTACCTGCCTGTTGATGTCACTCGGGAGAACAGGTGTATTGAAGTAAAGTTTGTTTTTAAAGGTAATAGGTTGGTGCAAAAATAATGTCGTTTTCTCACACATGTGAGAAAACATTATTTTTGCACCAACCTAATACATCAGATCATATTTCAGCAAAAGAATTCATAGCTTATATTTTATTTATTTTTTTTTTTTTTTTGTCAGGCCAGAAGTAGGGGCTACAGAAACTGCAGGAGATGGTCATAAGCTTGTGCAGAATCTCTTGAGACGTTCAGTGCGTGAAAAGACCAATCCCCTGACACCATCCCTCAAACGAACATCCAGTCTGAACCGCCAGTCTTCCGTGAATGATGATCTAGCTGCTTCTAGGGACAGTCCTCAGACAAGCCCCCCTATTATGCAAAAAAACAAACTCCCTGATGAATTAAACAAAGCAAAAAGAACCCCAAGCCTAAGCCTGAAAAGGCGTGCCACAAGTTTCCGTGAGAAGTACCAGTTACCAGCTAAGCTCCCACCTAGAGAGTTTGAAGGATTTTTAGAGCGAAAACATGAATTACAAGCTGGTGGCAAGAAAGCTGTTGTTCGTTCCTGGAAGACTTTCTACATAACTCTCTGTGGCAAGATTATGTGTTTCTTCAAAGATAAAGATAGTGAGTTTTTCTCTTTCGTTTCTTCATTGGTCAGTATTATGGAATTTAAAGTTACATGTTGGTACATTATTTACATTATTCAGATTATTGTCCTCATCTTTGTCGCCATATTTATCATGTTTCGGCCATTGTACGCTCCAGCTTTCTTCAGGTGGTTGGAATTTCGAACTGAACCCTTTATTTTGCTCACTGGGGTAGACTGTTCTAGTTCCACATGCCATGTTTGATGGATATCAGTTATCTCCTGCTAATTTCCCTCTGAAAGTTCTCCACTGCCTTAACCGGGTATTGAACTTGCACTCTTTGGGTCCTGTCACTGGATCTAACCAATGCCTTTATCCACTGTGACACATGTTGGTGTATGGTAGGTGTATGCATGTCCACATTTGAACAATTTAGGAGTAACAAAAACCTACTATGGATTATTATTATTATTTTATTTTTTATTTTTTTTTTTTTATAGAAGAAACTATAGGGAAACTGGTTTTCAATGTCTCTTTGGTATGTCCGTTTTTCTTTTTCTGGTCTAGAAGTAAGGATAAGAATGGTCATAATATATAGGAATTTTCCTGGTTGTGTGTGCTCAATAGTGTATAGAGTGGAATGAACAAAGCCAAGACTCAAAATAACTGTTTAACAGCTTTTATTTGTGGTTGAAAGAGTGAAAAATAGTGGTATTTTGTGGGAAACAATTGGGTTTCCCATTTAAGAGCTCTTCCTTTGAATAGATGTTTCGAAAGAAGATTTCTCTGCTTGTTCTCACGGTGAATGGGAAATCTCAGTGTCAACCTGTTGTGATTGATACGAGTCTTTGGCAGCAAACATTGAGTCGGTGTCTCAAAATGAGGTTGTGGATCATAAAATCTCAATTTCAAGATGCTTGTAGTGGGCCCCCTAGAGGGGAAGTGATATAATACAGCCTGTGTGCCTCAATAAGGCATAGTGGTCACAAGAGGCCCACTAATATTTTATAAATTAAATTAGTGAAATCTCACAGGTCAACAAGAGGACAACAAACTTAAAATTAATACATGATCTATTTTACATGGATATAATAGAAGCGATTCATTTAAAGGAGCAAAGGGTGGGCAGAATTAAGTAAATTGTGGAATACTGACTGGCTACAAGATCTACATAATACAACTATGACTAAATGCTAAAAGTAGTCTGTAAGTCAAGTTGGCATGCAAGTCAACTGTTCAAAAGTTATGTTCCCATGTTCAGTGAAAGTGTTGAAAAGTTGCTGGTTAAGTCCAATGCTGAACCTTCCATAGTATTTTAACCAAAGTGTACAGAATAGGTTGTTAGTCCAGACTATATACATGCAGTGATTTCCTAAACCAAGTGAGTTAGATTGACAGGAAAACTGGAAGTAGGGACCATGGTTTAGCCAGAAGTTCAGGCTGTTGTAAGCAGGTCCAGTAATGGTGAGTGAGGTTGAGATTGTGATGCCGGAAGTAGGGACACATGGAAGCCAGAAGTAGTAAAGGCTTGGAATGCTGGGAGATGTGTCCATGGTAGCCAGAAGTAGCAAAGACTATGAATGTCAGAAGTAAGTGTCCAAGGTAGAAGTAGTAAAAGACAAGAATGCCAGAAGAAAGGAAGGACAGGAAAGCCCAACTAGTGTCCAGTTGGCAGACAAAAATAAATGGGAATGTAACTCAATACAAAAACTGTCCAAGAACCCTGGTCACTATAGTCAGGGGCCAGAGTTTCTCAATCTCCTTGAGTTCAGTGAGAAGTTGCCAGGTTATGTGGAAAGGGAGTGTAAACATTAACTGGTCTTGTAAAGTACTAAAAATCTTGATAAAAAATCAGGTTTTATGAAATATAAAAATGTTCACATAATGTATTCCAACTAGGTTCATAACACTGAAAGAACGAAGTCATTAGGCTTATGAAAGTAAAGAATTTAAGTTGAAGAGTGTGTGGCAATGCAATGAAGAAAAAGTCAGTCATGAAGACATAACATCAGCTCTTGGTCATGTGGATGTCTTCTGCAGCAAGGGTTGTGAGTGGTTCTTTGAGCTGGCTTTGAAAGTAGCGGCCACTGAAAAGGAAAAGCAAATAAAGAAACGGAATTGGCTGCAGTCAGCATTTTTTATAAGTTCTGGGACTTCCTGTTGTTCCCTGCTGATTACTTCCATTGCTGCTACTGCTGAATTGAGCAAAGTAAGGAAGCCTCCACATGCCACAATAGCCAACAAGCAAGATATTTATTATAAGTAGTTGAGCTCAAGTCATCTTTGTTAAAATGAACAAAGTAAAGGTTGTGCTTACTTCATGGGTGGAGCTGCAAAAACACATCTGAATTGTTATGCATTGATCACTGGAAAAAGAGTTTCAGTCCTTTCCGCAAGTGGGGTTATTAAATTTTACAGATGATTTTTGAAAGAATTGGTTTAGTTATATCTTTTAATGGTACACCATTTCTTGAGCATTTCAGTTTTCTTGCAATTTTGACTTGGTATAAACCTTCTTTGAACAATGTAATGATTTCAGCCCTTTTAGTTTCAGGAATGTTTTTCTTCAGAGACATTTTCAACAAAGAAGCAGCACTTATAAATTAATACTAAACTTGTTACTATAAATGATTTAAAATATTTGCTTTCTAACCACAAGGTCAGGATTCAATATATTCTTATAGTTGATTTGTTAGGGTGGTTACTATTTGTTATCAGCCTGTGGAAGTCATTTTAACGTGCTGACTTGGGAAAGTGTCTGAAAACCATGTCACAGGTTGACCCAATCCTTATAGGTGATACTGGGTAAGCACAACTATTTGGAAATCATCAATGGTTGTGGTAGCATGAAGTTACAAGTCATTGTGGCTGAGGGTTTGATCATACTGGCTTTGTTCAAACTGTTCATGTTAGATTGTGCTCTCTTAGAAACTGTAAGGTTCACTCACTTAAGTTTCAGTATAAATCACAGGTGAGCTCTGTGCATGTTGAATAAACACATGCCTGAGCAGATGTCTGCAACAAGGATTTTGTAGTTGCCCTAGCAGTGAAGTATGATTGGAAACTAGTAATCAGCCATTTTAATTCTAATCACTTCACCCTAAACAAAGCAATAAAGCCACTAAGACACAAAAGGTTACTGAATGTGAAAGAATGAAAAATAAAAAACATTAACAAAGAACAATAAAAGAACAGGAATTAAGAAGACAGAAGATAATGCTTGACATTGCACTTAAATTCTTGAAGAATAAAGTTGACTGGAAAGCAAGAAGCTGGAAGGGAGTTCCATAAGCAAGCAGTGCAAGAGAAGAAACTGTTAGTATATAACCTATGGTTCATTTAGCAATTTAAACTCTAAAAGAATGAGACATAGCTACCAAAGAGGAAAGTTCATAGAAAAGGCACAAAGAAGCTGTCTTACAGTGGTAGGAAAGTGACTGAAAAAGGGATGCCAGATCATGTCCAATAACTTTGCAGACTCTTTGTATTTTGAATCTCTGAATACATAGCAGAAGCACCAGACCAGATATGACAGAAATATTCAAAGCCTGGATGAATGGTAGACTTATAAATGTAAAAGATAGATTCTGGTAAGAATAATTGTCTCGCATGGTATGGTTATCCAACTTTCCTAGCTAGAGGCCTTGCAATTGATTATTTTTTTAGTAGCCATTTGATATTTTAGTAATCTAAATTCAGCAGTTAAATGAATAAGTGAATTGTACAAAACCTTACCAAATAATACTAAGAAAAGTTTTTTTTCTCAGGTTTTATTGACAGGATACCAGCAGCCCAGTGTTTAAATATTGACCAAGCAACTTGTGAAGAGGCAAAAGATTATACAAAACGTAAATACGTCTTCCGTTTACGGCTCAAAGATGGTGCTGAATTTTTATTTGTGGCACAAAATTCACCTGAAATGAAAGAATGGCAAGAAAAATTACAATATTGGGCAGGTAAGTTTGCTCGTGTTTTTTTTAGTGTTTCCTTGCAGATGTTAAAATAAACAATTTAAAAATCTTTTTTTAGATTTATTTATTTATTTATTTTTAAATACTTTTATCAGGTTCATTTGCCAATTCGATACTATATTTTATTATAATACTCATGTATTCATTTCAACCAATTTCCTTTTTTTTTTTTTTTTTTTTTTTTTTTTTTGTTCTCGCCTTTATACCAATGTTTCATCTTTTGTATACTCTCACCATGTGTCTTTGATAGTTAGTAACTGTCTGGGGAATTCTCTTGATTTCAGATGAAATCGTTTCCAACGTTTCAGTAAAAAGTTTTCACAAGGGGATAAGACAATGGCACTCATTGGCCACAAAATACAGAAAAACTATTTTCCATAAACTTGAAATGGATTCCTCACAGTTTTGATGTATTTCAACATCTGAGCCAAAAAAGATATACAAGTGTAACAATTCATTACAAAAATTTTCATAAAAATACACTTTTCTCAAAAGAACATGTATTAAAAAGCAACCTGGATAATTAAACATTTAAAAAAAAATTTTTATAGAAAACATGTACCATGTGATTTGAATTTTTCAATTCAGTTAGCCCTTAAATGATGGGCATTTTCAATCTGTCTCATATTGGATATTGGCAGATATCATCAGTTGAGGATTTAGTCTTTTTTTACATGAATATCATTCATGATGCGAAGCTAAGTGATGATTTGGCAACTCTAAGATTCGCAAGACTACTTACTATTTACTAGGATTTATGAGGTTACTTCATTTCCTGGAGTATTTGCCTACAAATAAAGCTGGAAGGGCAAACTGAGGACAATGCTATATCTACTTGCATAGTTATTGAAGAGAAATGAAGTGTAAAATGATGACAAGTTGGTGCAAAGCAGGAACAATTCCATTATGGACAGAATGCTTTAAAGAGTATCCTACTGTTAAATTAAATTTAGGACCAAAACCATTTGTTTTTTATTTCCATTTTATTTTTATAATGTAAGATTTAAAATGATATTTAAATAAAATCTTTAATGCGAGAATCAACATAAAAACAGTTTTTATTCTATTTTTTTAATTTTTTATTGGTATATGCATCTGTGCAAACTTTTTTTTTTTTTTTTTTTTTTTTTTAAGGGTTAAACATTTATCTATCTCTAATATTCATGAAAGTTCAGAATTTTCTAAAAGAAAAAAAATTGTAAAATATAATCTAAATTAATCCTCCAAGGAAGGTTTTTAGTCTATTATTATCAATTGCAATTTGGATTTAAATTAATCCTCAAAAATAGGATTGGAGAAGAATTTTTTCATGCAAAATCAAATTATAATCTAATTTAATTTTTTTTATTTCAGTTTTTTCTTTCCTTATTTTTAGTTTTCTTTTTAATGTTAGTTTTTTTGTTTTGTTTTTTGTTTACTAAAGCAATAGAAATAGTCATATTTAAAACAAATAGAAAAATCACAGCTCTGGTAGTGGGTGCTACAAAAATAAGAGCAAGAAAAAAAACTAAAACAAAATGAAATGAGCTAACTGGTTTTATTTTCAATAAAAATGTTTTTACACTATTTACATTATTCGGACTATTGTCTTCATCTTTGTTGCCATATTTATCACAATGTTTCAGCCGTTGTACACTCCGGCCTTCTTCAGGTGGTTGGAATGTTGAACATAACCCTTTATTTCGCTCACTGGCCTAGACTGTTCTAGTTCCACGTGCCATGTCTAATGGATGTCGGTTATCAGTTATTTCTTGTTAATTCACCTCTCCAAGTTCTCAACTGCCTTAACCAGGTATTGAACTTACAACTCTTTGGGTCCTGTCACTGGATCTAACCAACACCTTTATCCACTGTGCCATGTGAGCCTTAACTGGAGAACTTGGAGAGATGAATTAACAGGAGACTACTGATAACTGACATCCATTAGACATGGCACGTGGAACTAGAACAGTCTAACCTAGATAGTGAAATAAAGGGTTCAGTTCGACATCAGGTGGTTGGAATGTCGAAATGAACCCTTTTTGTTGAAGAAGGCTGGAGCATACAACGGCAAAAATGTTGTGATAAATATGGCAACAAAGATGAGGACAATAGTTCGAATAATGTACATAATACTTCATCTTGGAAATATAGACAAATGTTTTTATTAATTTTTTAGATTTTTTTAAATATTTTTTTCTCTTTTGTTATTTTTTTTTTTAATTATTTTTTTACCAGTTTTTTATTAGTTATATATACATAGACATGATTAAAACCACAACTACAGTAGGATGGTGCTAAAAAAAATAACAAGAAAAAAAAAATAATGGAATGAGCTAACAGGTTATCACTCTCCACTCAACAGAGCTCAATTGGAGGGAAGTAAAATTATGCACTGCTGACTAAAACGGAAACCTGAAAAAGAAAATACATGTTTCAATAATATATTGAGAAAAGTAAATTTTTATAAACTGATCACATTGTCCTAGCAACTAATCCATCTGTTTATATAAGGAAAGGTGTCCTGATTTAATGAAAAGTTTCAAGAACTTTTAGATGGTACAGTGTAACCCGGATATAAGAGTTGTCGGGACCGGAGAAGTCTCTTATATCAGAGTTTCTCTTATATCCGGGTTTGGTCTACTTTATATACATTAACACAGTCTCTAATTTGAGACCAGAGAAAATCTCTCTTATATCCGGGTTTCTCTTATATCCGGGTTACACTAGTTAAAATGTGATCTGCACAAAACAGAACATGTCATCCTGGAGAGATAATGTACTCTCAGTTTTTTTGTGTGTTCGGTGATTTTAAGATTCAGATGTGATGTCACAGTTATGCAAATTATCTACTATCAACCCTTTTTAATAAATATGACATTTATTTTTATCCATTGTGATCTTGTGTTAAATCAGTTGGTAGCCATCTTGAATCATAATTTTTATTTTTTTTTTTTTATCTATGTGCCATCTACATTATAAACTTATGCAAGATGAATTCCTCTTTTTGTTATTAGATTAGAATTGTAATAAAACCTAAACATATAAAAGTAAATTTATGAATTTTCTATAATTACTCAGTGACAGCAATCTGAATTCTTTTTCTCTAAATTCATTATGAATTTCAAATCATGGATCTATACAAGAGGATTTTCAAAAATTAGGAAGTGAGCTCTTATTTTTGTTTGCTTTTTTTTTTTAAGGTCAGGATATATTAAACCCTGCATCTTCTTCACACAAAATGAAGCCATTTCTTCTGTATTCATAAATATGTTGAGATATAAGCGTCATAATGATTTTGCTGATTACTGACTAGTTACAAGTTAAAATTAACCAAATTGAAATTGTAGACAGGTGGCTCATTTCTTTATTACTTTGTTAACTTCTGCTTATGGTGTCTGTAATGCTTTAAGTATTTTTGTATTGTCCTGTAACAACTTATTCAGAATTCAATGATAAAGACTAAAGCTAAACATCAAAGTTGAAATATAGTTGGCATTAGCAATATTTTTGTATTGGTTTGCCCACTCCCGTATCGATATTGGCTCTCCCTCATGTGACATCGATATTGTTTGCCCACCCAAATATCAAATATATTAGTTCTTTTTTTTTTTTTTTTTTTTTTTTTTTTAATCTTTATAATCAAAATAATTTTATCATTATTGAATGAACTTATATCTTTAATCCTTGAATTCCTGTTTACAGCAGAAAGCATGCATGGAGTGGATCTGGATTTAGATTTAGACATGGATATTGGGGATGACTGGGAGTCTCCTCTTCAGTTGACAACCTCATCACCGCCACCACAATCACCCAAATCACTAGGAGGTGAACACCTTTCACCACAATTCACTGGTTTTTTTGGGGGCTTTATATATTTTTTCTGGCTTGGGTCACTGCAGATTTACCTTTTTTTTTTTTTTTTTTTTTTTTTTTCTTCCTTCCACCCACAACACATCACCATAATCTTTTGCTCTATTTTGGGGATTGCCTGCTGGTAAATTGCTTTGTTTACTTTTTCTTTTGCCTTTTTTTTTTTTTTTTTTATCTTATTGTTTACTTTGGCTTTCTTTCAGAAAATAGCTTCTTGGGATTGAAACTTTTTTTCTTTTTCTTTTATTTTTTGGTTGACTTTCTCTTTGCCTGTTAGAACTTGTTCAGCAAACTTGGACCTTTGTGCCAACGAGTGAGTTTTTCCCTTGACACCACTGTTATTTTAACTACTTTCACTCCTTGACAATGTTTGTTTTTAAAAAGATGATTAGAATTGTAAAAAACAAACATATGAAAATGAATTTATACATTGTCTTTTGTTTTTGAGAATTGACAGAATAAAATAATAAACACTATTAGATGGTTTATTTACACTATTGTTCCTTGGTATGGTTTGTAAAACTTTGGATAATTACCAATTAATTCAAACTTTATAAAACAGTAAATAAGAATTTCTTTATAGTTGGTATGCATATTTTAATTTAATAAATTTTTATAAATTTATGATTTTAAAACAAATTTTCATATTTCTTTATAAATCATACTTATTATAAAACCCAGGTTGTGTGTGTGTCTGTACGTTTATATATTGGATCGGATTTCCTACATTTTTCAACCGATTTCAACAAAACTTCACAGGACTATGTAAAATTACCTTGCAGTGGTTCTGACAGCGCCAAAAATTGGAAAAACACAATTCCTTTTACACAAAATCAATTTGAAAACCCGATTAAGAGGCATCGCGAGAATGAAAGGGGGACAACTCATATCGAATTATACTTATAAAACCCAGGTTGGTTGTTTGTGTGTGTGTGTTCGTTTATATATGGGATCGGATTTCCTACATTTTTCAACTGATTTCAACAAAACTTCACTCTTTTTTTTGGCAGGTAGTGTTTCTTGCACACTTTTTTCTTTATTTTTACATTCAGAATGCTTTAAAAATTCCATTTGCAAAACAATTGTTTATAATAAAATTTTATTCAATCGATAGACTCATAACGATTGAAAACAATGTTTTTGTTTGAGTTTGGGTTTGACCAATTCGTAAAAAAAAAAAAAAAAATTAAGAAATGCGTGTCCGTCAACCTTAAACAATAATCTTTGTCAATTTTATTTATCAGTTTTTATGATGGTCGATACTTGATGTATCTCTTACTGTTACATCCCCAGGCAACACCGGGCTCTACTGCTAGTCAGTAAATAAATATTACATTGCATTAGACTGAATTAATTTTTAGAATGCTGTAAATATAAAATTACTCTTGTAAATAATTGAAAATTGTTAATATTTTTGTTATAAATTCTCGAACAAAAGAAAAATGTATAAATTCACTTTCATGTGTTTAGTTTTTATTCTAATCTTTGCTTTTTAAAATGAATGTTGACAAGGATAGGAGGTAATTAAAATAGTGGTATCAATGGAAAAACTGTCATTTTTGACACTTTTTTTTTTTTTTTTTTTTTTTTTTTTACAAGCATGAAGGTCCAAGTTTGCCACTTGTTCTGTATCAGATTTACTCATAAAACTGTATCCTACTTCCATATGAAATGACAACTAATTAAGCCTAAATTCTTTTAATCAGAATCTTCCATCCAATTGTATGCAATGTTCCAAAAATATTTCTAATTAGAATAACCCATTTTTTACATGTGGACCATTGTCCTCATCTTTGTTTCTCTTGTAATCCTCTGCCTTCAGTAAGTGCTTGTCAATCTGGGTAACTATCAGGGAATTTTCAAACTGAACCCTTTATTTAATCTATGATTGTCCTCATTCTGCTGACCATGTCTTGATTAAATAAAGACTTTAGTTTGAAAATCCCTGATGGTTACTTGGATTGACATGTATTATATAAAGGGTGGAGGGTAAAACAGCTGAAATGATGAGATAACAAAGATGATGACATTAGTCTGTAAAGAATGAACTCCTCATCCCAGAAATTACAGAGAAAAAAAAAAAAAAACCTTTATTTTAGAGGTAATAAATGTATAAGCCAGTTCTGTTGCATGATAATACCAGACCTCATGAATCCCGAGAAAGTTGAGAAAATCCTCCATATTCTGTTAGATCCTGTCATATTTCAAGTCTTTAGTGCTGTTCATCAAAGAAAAAATTTGACAATCAAAGGACTATTAAGACTTGAGATTTTCTCAAGTCTGGTTAATTCCATTCAGAAAATTTGATAGAATCAACTGAAGATTTTTACATTGAATTTACTTTAAAAAAATCAATTTAAAATTGGTAGTTTTCTTTTAAAACTTAAACATTGTTTAATTTTATATTACTGTAAAATTAAACGGTCATCAAAATTTGCATTTTCCTTGGGAAAATGTTTCTTTTTAATTCACTAAATAGTTCTGGAGGTATGGTATAGCTATGGATAGCAGCTCAAATTGAAGAATCTAAGAACAGTTTGAATTCCATTTGAGCTCATTGCATTCACTTACATGCTAATATCCTTGGGAAAGGTATGAATTCATCTTTTCCCTCCAGCTATGGGTAAAATAGCAGGGCAGACTGGGTCCTGCAGCCTTGGTTGGGAAAACTCTGAATTTAAACCACATGCTGACTTGTAGGTCTACCTCTCTAACTTCTGTGAGGAGGGATGGGGTAACCTTAACATTTCTGGTGCAAAAGGAACCAAAAAGCCATTGCACTATTCTGCCTTGAATGTTACCATGAATGACAATTGTGAGATGGAGGGGAGTGTTAACCACAATGGCACAAAAATGTGCTAACTGAATAAATGATGGTGAAATTGTTCTATGGATTAACCATAAGATTAATTAATTTCTCATAGATGTAGATTAGGGTCTTATAACAGAAAACAAAATCTGCTGTCATCATTTTTATTAATGCCTTTTGAGAAAGGCATAAAATTAACCTTCCCTTTGTTCTATTCTATCATTAAATTTATACTTCAATGTAGAACAAGATAGGTATGAATAAGTACCTGGACAGAGTATTCTTTCTTGGGGAGTATATCCTCAGGTGTATATCTGGTGGGTATATCCCCCAGGGTATATCTGGGGGTATATCCCTGGGTATAATTTGAGTTAGTTATAGCTGCTTCATTTCTCTTGGATTTATTGGCTATTATATAAATCTATCTGACTAAATGATGTAAATGTTCAGTTATCATTTTTTTAACAATATTAAATGACAGGAATAGACACTTTGCATAATTTAAAGATTTATGGGACGATATGGATGTGTTGGTGGTGTCACGGAAAAATTGGCAAACTGATTTTGCATTCTGGTTGAGTTGATTATGTTGACTTTCATCTTTGGGAAAGATATAAATCCAACTTTAACCCCAACTTTGTTAAATAGAACAAACTTGGTTTTACAATCTTGGTTGGAAACCATTTTAGAAGGAAAATCTCTAAATTTCTAAACCTGGGTCTATGGAACAGTGTGGAAACAGTCATTTAAAGGAAAGGAAACCCTGACAGAAAACCTACCCTCCCTCAGATTAGAGAGGTTGGCTGTGAGGCCTGTTATCCTATTGCATAGAACAACTCTATTTACACTTGTTCAGACAATCATCCAAATCTTTGTTGCCAAATTTATCACAATGTTTCGGTCATTGTATGCTCCAGCCTTCTTCAGGTGGTTGGAATGTCAAACTGAACCCTTTATTTCACTTGCTGGGGTAGACTGTTCTAGTTCCACGTGCCATGTCTAATGGATGTCAGTTATCGCCTGTTAATTCACCTCTCCAAGTTCTACATCACCGTAACCAGGTATTGAACTCACACTCTTTGGGTCCTGTCACTGGCTCTAACTAACAGCTTTATCCACTGCCATGTGTCCTTGAGACAGATACTGCATAGAACAAGTTGATTAAAGAAACCTCACCAGAGGCCTTATGTCATTAAGCACCAGACAGATAATAGTATTTGGGAAACAATGTCTGAAAGTAGACAGTTTTGTGCTAGGTTTAAATACTATTTCTTGATAATGTGAATGAAATTTATTTCTATTTTGTTTGAAATTCAGTTTTTCATCTGCCAAAATTTATTATCTCTGGTATACTGTGAAGATAATTCTTGGTTATGGAATGTGTATACTGTGTTGTTTCAAAAATATAATTATTTGAGAAGGAATGCAATGAGAAGTTGGTCTATTTGGGGCTCGCAGCAGAAAAACCCAGACATTGGACTTGCTACATAAAAACCCAGACATTTGGCTCAGGATTAATGTAAAGTGAAAATTTTATATTAAAAATTCTGATTTTTATCAAAAAAATGGTGGGGTTTAAATGTCGGTTTAAAGCCATTCAAGAGAATAAGTTAAAAAATATCAAATTGTTAAGATGGGATATTTTACAATATTTACTTGCTTAGTATCTTCTGATTTCTATTTAATCAGATCTTTGATATACTTTAAAATCAAGAACACCTGAATTTTCATCAAAGATTAGATTTTATTTATTAAAGACATTTTTATGTTTAACGTTCTTTTTATAGATACAAGTATTTAAATAAATGCTCTGTTTATAATAAACAGTATTAAATAACATTTACCGGCCTGAATGTCCGAGAAATTTTCATAGAAATATTCGTTCTGTATAGGATGCAGGTTCGAATCCTGTCCAAGGACAAATATTTTCTATGAAAATTTCTCGGACATTCAGGCCGGTAAATGTTATTTAATACTGTTTATTATAAACAGAGCATTTACTTAAATACTTGTATCTATAAAAAGAACGTTAAACATAAAAATGTCTTTAATAAATAAAATTGTCGGACTTTGTCCATTTCTTAATGTATAAAGATTAGATTCTTTCAACAGTGAAAAAAAGTATCCTTTGTGACATGTTGGGTGAAAAGAACAGGATTTTCATAAATATTATTTGCAGGAATATCTACAATGAAATTACTACTGCAAAATATTGTAATTGGCCTGTTTATAAAGAATAAATCAACAATAATTCTACTCTTTAGACTTAATTTATTTAAATCATTCTTCACTAGAAATGTATCATATAGGCTTATATTTTAGTAATTACTTTAATGGTAAACTTGTCATTGTTAATAGGTTTACGAGGGAATATGTTGGGGGGTGATGGATATTGGTACAGGAAATGGAATCGACAGATTTCAAATTCTGTTCTAGTTTGTTTCACTCACTTTTGTACAAATGTCTTTGGGAAAGGCATGAATTATTCTTTTCTCCCCTCCTCCACTACTAAGCTTTGTGTTAAATAGCAAGATAGACTGGGATCTATCTTTGTGTGGAAACCAGTCTAAGAGAAGAAAAGCTCTGAATTCCAAACCATGGAGAGGGCAACAGAAATCACCTTCGCTATCTTTCCCAAGAATGTATGGCAATTTGCAGATAAGAAAAGGAATCTTTGGAGAATCATGATTACCTACATCCTGAAGAGACATCTATGTGCCATGTCACTTCAGGACATTGGAAATCATGGCTCCCCATAATTTCCTGTCCTTTTAGCTCTTTATAATTCTTGTCTTTTTGTTATTGTTCCTACACCTTGTTCCATCCTCCATTTATTCAAGCTTGCTAGGTAGGTTATATATTGTTTTTCTATGTCCCTCTTGCCTTCAATCTGTCCTGTGAGTAACAAATTTTCCAAGCTTTTTTTTTCTAATTATATGCCCTAAAAATTTCAAATGTCTCTATCTGATGTTGAGTATAAGTGTCCATTTTGGTTCATTTAAAAAAGAAAAGAAAGTTGTTAAAAATGAGCTCAAATTGTTACATTTCAATAATTTTTTATTGTCTTATTTATTTGTCTCATTCTGTTCCTATATATCCGTCCATTTACCTATCAGCATAAAATATACCTCCTGGCCCTTAATTATTACATTTATGTACATTTTAGTCTGGTTGATTGGAAAGGATGACAGTTAACTTTATTTCAATGCTTCAAATGTCTACAATAATTCTGCTGGTACTTTTTTCTGTCTTGCAATACATGTGTGCACCTTGTTTTTATTTCATTTTCTTAATGTCTTGTGTTCATTTGCTACCATCTTTTTGCTTATTTTGATTCTCATTGCCACTCTTGTCTTTCAGCCAATTCACTCTCTTCACGTTTCAAATACACTTCTTTGATTTCCTTAACTTACAGCCATGTCACATAGAAACACTTGTTTTTGCATGGTTACCAAAGTTGAGCAATGTTGATCTTGGTCAGTATCTAGATAGGTGACCACTTCTGAACACCAGGTGCTGTAAGCTTGGATGTGCAGGTGGTGTAATTGATAATGTGTCAGAATTGGAAATCAGTTCTAATTCCATTTGGATTCATATTAACTTATGTGAAAATACTCCTGGGAAAGGTATGAATCCACCACTTCTCCCCCAGCTATGGATTAATTAGTAAGACTTGTATCATTAAAAATCATCATTAAAAAAAAAAAAAGACAAAAAAAAAAATTCTTACAATCTAAAAATGTTTTCTAGCCTTAAATAACCTGCAAATGGTTAAGCTGCATAAAATTAATGAATCAATTACATGCAAATTATCTTGGGAAATGTATGAATCCACCTCTTCTTCCTCCAGCTATGGGTTAATTAGTAGGACTTGTATGAGTTAATCATTGTTATTTCCAGGAAGCTCTTGCCATCTAAAATATTTCTGGCTTTGATAAGCTTTAAAAAACAAATCAATCAATTAAACTAACATTGTGCAAAAGATTGTACTGGAAATTATTACATCAGCAATACAAAAACTGAAAATGATAAAAAAATATCTCAATTGAAAAAACAACTTTTAAGTTATTAAAGATCAACTTTTAATTTCTTGTAGATATTAAATATTATATTAATAATGAGGGAATATTTTATGCTAATGGCATGAGAAAAATTCCCAATTTATAGTTTAGGGAACCAGTTTCTTGTTTACTTGATCCTAACAAGAAAATGATTTTCAATTTCTGTAAGTTATCCCAGTTGTTTATGCAATATTATTTTTGCCCAACTCCTAAAACCCTGTTTGTCAAGCCTGGTCAGTATGTAGATGGTGACCACTTGGAAATATCAGGTGCTTGGATGTGCAGGTGGTGTAATGGATAATGGCTCGGAATTGTTAATCAAAGAGCAGAGTTCTAATTCCAGTTGGGTTTTTTATAGTCACTTACATGCAAAACCCCTTGGAAAAGGTATGATTCCACCTCTTCTCTCCTCCAGCCATGGGTTAATTTGTAAGACTTACATCACTAAAAACATTATCACCAAAAAAATTCTTAGTCTAAAAATATTTCTTGGCCTGCAAAAGGTTCATAAGCCATAAAAAAATGATTCCTCCAATAAAATCCTGTTCATCAGGGTTGATTCACTGTTAAATAAAATCTAACCAACTAACCTAAAACCTGATCAAAATCTCATATTCAAAGAATAGTACACATTGAACGCTTCATGAAATGAAAAAAAAAAAATGTTTATGCAAATGTTGAATTTAATTCAAAAATCCATTTGCATCTGAATTGAAATTCTCAAGCATTGTTTGTAAACTCTTTAAACATCGATAGTAACTCTCGATTTGAAAATATTATATTTTCTTTTGTTCTTTCCTTGATTACTCACTTGTGAAATTTGCACCATTTTTAACAAGATAAATTTTCTCTGCTTTTTTTTTTTTTTTTTTTTGTGTGGTGATGGACTGCTCAGTTGAGATTAAAAAGCCAATGAGATAAAATTATTCAAAATCATAATGATGTACTTACCATATTTTGTAACTTTAAAATCATTTAATCTGTAATTTAATTTTTTTTTATTTATTTATTTATTTTTTTTTTTTTTTTTTTCGAAAGTACTCATAATTTCTAATAAATGTTCATACATTTTAAATAAGTTACAAGTTTGAAATTTTCAAATACCATTTCTTGACATTTAAATTTGTAATATTTATTTGAAAATTATCTCAATTTATTTTAAAATTATTTCAATTTAAATTTGCTACTTTGGGTTTGATTTCTATTTGAGGTATTTTTAATTTTAAAATTCTTGTATTTAGAATGTGATGAAAAAAATGAATTTAGACATGTCGCATGCATGTGATTAAACTCGTAACATTTCTAAAAATTCCAAATTTAATTTTTTTTTTTTTTTAATAATAGCATAAAAGTTCTTGTGTTTATTCATTCTCATTTCTATTTCTTTTATCAATAGATGACAAACTTTGTTACTATCAGACATTAATATTATATCACTCTGTTGTCTGTACCAAATGTACATCCATAATCAGTTATCATGGTAAATATCATCTCTTACTGACACTGTCACCAAATACTAAGTGAGATGTAATGTTTTGTGGGTGCTTTTTATTCTTCCAATATTTTCAAATTTCCAGTCACCAGATTAGGTTGTCCAGTATCTTGTGTACTCATTCGGATGTAATTTTTTATGCATTCTTTTGCACATTTCAGCCAGGCATCGTTTTCTTTTGACTGGCGACTTCCTCAAAAGGTAAAAAGATAAGTAGAAAATAAAAGCTGATAACAATGTAATACTTTCAAAGGCCCTCAGTTAACTTCTTTCTGCTAGGATCTTTAGGAATCAAGAAAGGGTTAACTACAAGGTTACATGTCTGTTTCTGTGTGTTGGAATTTCTTTCAGTTTGTGGAGAGAAGATAGACAACACATTCTTGTAGCAAAAAAATTAAGTAAATTCTGGTGTGTGATATCCTGATGTGACTCTCTCTGAAGCTCATGCAAGAACTCTGAAAATCCCTATGAGAAATAACTAAGCACCCACACCTTGAATAAGCAGACCATTAAATGTAATAGGTATTCATAAAATAATGTATGGATTAGTAGGATATATAATATTTTAAAGTCTTATTTCCTGACTCTGTTTCACAGAACTTACTCCACTTACCAAGGAAAAGATGTATCAATTTAATTTACTAATAGACCTGTAGTGATAGGGTACCATTATTGTTTATTCCCAACGGGATCACTAAATATGTAGCATTGGTACTACAACGAACGTCAGGGTTGCCAATATATGTGATGGCTAAGAAAGATGTGATTGAGGACAATGCGTGAAAGCAATGCAATTTATACTTGACGAAAATAGCACATAGAATAAAATACAAAACTGAACTGAATGATTCCAAAACATAACAATTAGATTTATTAATGTTTTGATGTACATGCATGCGAACTGAAAAGGTAGGACAGAGTCGTGTCCCTTTGATTAGGTATAGTTTTACCGGAGTTCATATTAAGAAAGTTTGGAATTGTGATGTAAAAGTTCAGAAGTGATTTCAGAGTTTGTGAATGTTGGTAATTGTCTTTAACGTCTGGCCAGCAAATGGCTAAGATGGGAGTTCCTGAAGGTTACATGTTGGCACTTGGTAGCAAGGAATGAGACATGTGAGAGAGATGAATGGAAAGAAAAACTCAAGGAAGTTTACACGTGTTAGGTTTATATACTGCTCGTGTACCACGTGGGAGGCTCAAATGGAGAACGCGGGAAAAACAGATTGGTCGCGTGCAGGCGGTTTGATTGGTCGGAACTAACCAATCAGCAAGCTAGATTGGAGGTGATTGACCAATGAATACTTGTTATAATTGTGTGAAAGTAGGATGTTACTTACCAGATAGGAAGAGTGCATTTCCTAAAAAGAGGTAAGGCTGGTTTGTTGTGGAAGATTCCACAGACCTATCTAGTTTGAAATATTAGGTGTAAATGTAGGTACCTCTACGAAATCGCTAAAAAAAGAGCATAGTCTGATGAAAAAGACGCCAAACTTTATTAAAACAAAATTTTATCGTCTAAATGCTTATGTTTTTATGAAGAGGATAGACCAAATTTTTTTTTAATTATTTTTCAAAATTTTTTCCATCTTTTTAGAATATTCTAAATTTTGTTTTAAAAACTGTGTTTATCTTTGTTGCAAAAAGGGGTAGTAAATAACATAGATAATTTTAGCGCGTTTTTTTTGTATTTACACACATTAATTTTGAAAATCTTGTAAAAATAAAAATAATTGTCAGATGTTAATGAAAGTTTCAGAAACTATTCACAGATGATCGAAATTATTATAAATATGTTGTTTTTTATAAAAGTCATGGCAGAAATATTTTTTTTTCATTTTTATTAACACCCCATAACTAATTTTATGAAAAACTCTAGAAATTAGATCTTGCCGCCCCCTACAAATTGCAATAGTTAAAAGCACAAGGCTTTGAAGAATGCAAATCATGTATTTTTTTTTTTTAATTGTGGCCAACGTACCTGAAAATCAGCTCTGAATTGTAACATACAAAACTCAATAAAACAAATATATTATTTAATTTCAAATGCTTTTATTTGCTTCTATTTGTTTTTATGAATATGGACAATATTTTCTGAAAGCAAAAACTTTTTCCAATGAAAATTGAATTTTTAATACAATTATTTGTTATTTCTTTTAATTATAATAGATTTTTACATTAAGTATTTAAAAATATTATAAAATTAGTTAAAAGCAGTGCCTAGCTTTCAATTGTGTCCAGATGAGACCGCCATTGTCTAGCGCTTTGAAAATTGTATCGTTTGGACCAATCCGATTAGCCAACGTCATTAAAAATGTAACTTTTATGCTTATAATAGAGCGTTAATTATAAAGTACGGAAGATCAACCAGGATACAATCTAGTTGCATTATTTGAGTTCAGCATTGTTCTCCGCTCTTAAGGCCTTTACTTTTGCGAAACACGTATGGAAAAATATAATTATATATAAAATTATAGTATTTTATGTACACTTCTGATAAAAATTCATAAGGTACGTATAAATAATAGATACCTCTTTCTTATGAAATTTAATCTCACTCTTAACAGTCTTATTTTTTAATTTCTTTATATTTTCCATAAAGCATCGTAAACGTAAAGATGAAAGCTAAGTACAAAAAAAAAAAAAAATGAAAAATTAGAGCGCTGAAAGTTTTTCTTAAAAGTAACGAGGTAAATAATTTGTTCATTTAAATCTAAATAATTTCACTTCCTTCCATCCGTAGAAAGAATTATCCTCCCGTAAGTTATCTAAACGTCATAAATCACAGCTGTCAACAGCTGTCAACAGCTGTCAACGAGGCGAAAGGTTATGACCTGCTTTGTTTTATTTTCAAATTACATTTTTTCGGCGCAGAAGCTAAGTTAAGCTTGGTTCAAAATGTTTTAAATAAACATTATAATTTCTGATTTTATTAAAATCAGTTTTGAAAAAAATGATAATTGATTTTTAAAAGAATATCGAAGTCAGATTTTCATCTTTTTAACAAATGATTGAAAATGATTGATTATCTCACCTTTTTTGGTGACAAAAAAAAACAAAATTTGTAACGAAAATTTCGGATGTGCTAGGAACGATTAAAAAATGTAAAAAAATACCCCAAAAATACTTTGATCTTTCCTCTTTAATAATAATATGAACATTAGACGATAAAAAATTGTTTTCGTCAAGTTCGGCGTCTTTTTCATCATGCTATCTCTGTTTGTTTACATTTTCGTGGAGGTACCTATGTAAATGATATTAAGTTGCGTGTGTATGTATATATATATATATATATACACACACACAAATAAATTTGTCCCCTTTATTGATAAACTAGTGTTGCTTGGCAAGTCATTTTATCGAAATAAAAATAAACGCTTTGTTGAGGTTAACATGGCTAAGGGAAGTAACTACTGATAAATTTACTATCGAAAGTTGATTTACCTCCCTTCCCACGATATATTTTTAACGTCAAAAAACGACATTATTACGTCATTATTTTTGCACCAACCTAATATAACTTAGTGGTATCTTCAACCTTTTCATGACTTTCAAGATTGACCGAGGTCAATTTTACATAGCCCATCTGCATGTCAAGTTTGGTTGATATCCTTCTAGTAGTTTCTGAGTGTATAGCAGACAAAAATTTCATTTTATTTATATTGAAGAAATCTGATTAAGAATGAATAAACACAAATTATCCCATGAAGAAAGAAAAAATGTGAACATTTTAGAGAAACAATTTTTTTTTTTTTTTTTTGTATTTTTTTTTTTTTTTTTTTTTGCACTGTGGTGAAGGAAAAACGTTTCTTTGACATTTTTTTTCTCTATATTCAAGTTATTTGTTTATAATATTAATTTCTTTTTTTTTTTTTTGTTCTTAATTATAATATTTAATCAGATAATTTGTTGCCTCCATTTTCCTGGAACTTTTGTACTATATTTTTTTTCTGAAATTCCAGACGATTTTTATTAACAAAAGTTCTATTTTTGTTGCCAGCTCTGGACACAGCTGAACCTGAGAAAATAAAAACATTTGTTGGGCATCACCAAATTTCTGAACCATTACCTGAAGATGGTTCCCTCCAGCTGCCCCCTCACGAAGAACCCCACCCCGCACTGCCAAACAGCCAGACCTTACCTCCTCAGCTTCACTCCTCACCCCAGCAGCAACAACAACCTAACCCTATTGAAAATGATTACAGATTCCCAAGGGTGGGCAGAACCACCCAAATTCACCCAGAAGCACAAATTGGTAGGTAGAATCATCTAGTAACTTGTACACCTTGGTATTTAACATTCTTGCTTAAAATTTTATAATTGTCATATTTTAGCCAAAATATTGTTTATAACTTTGAAGATAGAATTCAAAGACTGGTTGGGAGAATTGAACTCCTTTTTTTGAGTTACTGCAATAATGCATTAACCTTGTAACAAATGCTAGAGATTCTGCATCTTTTTTTAGGGTCTCACATTAAGAGCCTAGTGCAAGCAGCATCTTACAATGTTAATGTTTACATGTCAGGGAGTACTGCATCTTTAACTATTCAGCATTTCAGGTAATACTGAAGCCATTAAATCTACTCAAATATCTTATACTAGCAGGCTTCGTTCACTTGCTATCGCTTCATTAAGTAAGATATATTGACTACTTGAAATTTTTGAAACAAAAATTTTAAATGCCGATTTCATTCATAAATTGGTTTGTTATAGTTAAGGAAAGTTTTACAAATAGATGCCAACTTGTTGAAGGCCAAGTAAAATGCAAATTTCAAACACTTTTCTGCACTATATAAGACAATATTCCTAAACAGAAATATTTTTGATACGAAAATTGAAACAATCTTTGAATAAGAGCAGTAATGAAGGACAGTTAAATTATGAAATATACTTTTTTTTAATCATTATGCAAATTAGTTAAACCTGAAGATTGATATTGCCTAGGAATAGATTATGTATGATAGAGATATTGAGCTCTTAATATTGTCTATCGATAGAATACAGCAGCCACTCTTATTATTTTGATAGATGGACCCATCCTACTAACATTGTTTCGAATATGCAGTATTATTGTATATGCAGTGGTGATGGGTGAGTTTGTGTGGTGAATGAGCAAATTGCAATGAATGACTGGGTCATGATTCTGATTGACTAGAATAGCTAATGAAGACCAGCCTCTCTACATTTACCCTTTGTCCTTGTGCCACAATTTTGTATTTTTTATGAAATAAATAATCTTAGTGTGCAAATTACTCTTCAATAGTTTGTAACACGTTATTTATCATCTCTCGGTTGTATCTGTCTTTGGGCAGAGTGCACTTGGGGGCAGATCCATCCAAGGATAGTTGCAGCTGAGGAAAATCATACTGAGAGGTGCCCTGCCTGAGGCAGCACCCTCTCATTGCACCAGAGAGGATTGGTGCTTGCACCAAAGCCAGCACAACCAACAGTTGCTGGGGCTTGGGCAATTTTTATTCCTAGCTCAGGTGTATGTGCTTGGGTCCCCATCTTAAAAACTGACCTTGTGTCACCCATCATCTTAGTGGGGAGACAGAGTAAATACCTAATGTGTAAATACCTAGAGATTTGCAGCTTTTTAACCCCAGAATTTGTGGGAGAATTGTGCTCCAATTTTGCATTTATTCATATAGAAAGATCATTTGCCTCATGTTTTTCTGGGCTTGTTGACAGTTTAAATATTTACCTATTTTTATAAAGATTATCACTATACTAGTTAATAATTTGAGCTAATGTTTGTCTTTTTTTTAATTTGTGGTCCCTTTAGAAAAATACTAATAAAAACTAGTCAAAAAAAATTCTAAAAACATTGCTTAATCTTAGAAATTCCAATAACTTAAAAATATTGATTTCCTTTTTCAACATCAAATGCTTTTAATTCGACAGTCTCTTTCATACTTGAACGCAATCTTCAGACCATGTGTGTTGAGTGGTAACTCAACTATTTATATATGCTGATCAGTGCTTGTTTCCATTATCCTAACGGTTATTAGATAGAAATGGTTATATTTTCAATTATTTTAAAGACTATTGAGTAGAAATAATTATGGACCTGAATGCAGTTATTTTATACTTGTATAGGGATGTTTAACATTTAACTTGTTATTGATTACTTGAGTAATTTGTATTGATTATTATTAGTAAATTTACTTAGTTGTGGTTATGCATGCATTAGTACAATTAATTTGGATATTATTTATTTACTTAATTTGTTTTAAATGAAAAGTATTAATAGATGTGATAATTTTAAGTTGTATGAATTTCATAGCTAAAGCATCATCTATTTAAATAGACGGCAAATTCTGTCTGTCTATCCGCCAATATGTCTGAAACACCTCTCACTCAGGCCACACTTGCTCTGCATAGACATATACCTTCTTGAAATCGGGATGATCCTGAGATTGAAAACCTACTCTTCATCTGGTGCTTGAACATCCAGCATTGGGATTTGTGTCCGGGTGAGGAGGGAACAGTTAAAAATTCAAATTTTAAAATAACTGGAAAAAAAAAAAAAAAAAAAAAAAAATAGTGATTTTTTTTTAAATAATTTATATTGAGTTTAAAGTAATACAAAACTTTGAATTTAAAAATTTCTTTTTTGAAATTCAGTTTAAAATATTTCCAAAAGTTTGAATTGAGGAAATCAATTTTATTTCTTGAAAATACCAAGGAATCAGAGTTAAAGTGAGAACTTTCATGATGTGAGGTTTTCAATTTCTGCAGAGTTTGTCATTTGAAGAATTCCACTCAATTGAAGTTCCACATAGTTTGTGATTTGAAGAACTCTGTTTTCAAACTAAATCTGAGTTTTGGATGGAATTGGACTTATAACCCAAATCAAAGTGCCGTTTTGAAGTTTCATGGAATGTATTGAGGAATTCAAAGTTATTTCTTCAAAATTATCATTGCTGTTTTCTAAGCTGGACAAGAGGTCCATTTAGTTTTGTGCCAGTGGCCCACTTGGCTCCTCTGCAGGAGCTAGCTTAAAAGACTGCACAGAGTGTAGCTTTTAAGCTAGTTATTAATAATTTCAAACTAGTTTTTTTTTTTTTTTTTTTTTTTTTTTTTATTGTAATAAAAATAATAAAAGGACACATGGCCCAGTGGATAAAGGTGTTGGTTAGATGCAATATGAGTTCAATACCAGCCTACAGTAGTACTGAACCAAAAACTTGGAGAGGAGTTAAAGTGAAATGACAGACATCCAGAAGAGGCACGGCATGTAGAACTAGAACACTCTACCTTGGTGGACGAAATAATGGGTTTGGTTTGAAATTCCAATAACCTGGAGAAGGCTGGAGCATGCAACAGCTAAAATGTTATGAATATGGCAATGAAGATGAGGATAACAGTCCGAATAATGTATGAAAATAAAAACTTATTAAAAATTTCTAGACAATGCTTAATCTCAGAAATGAAGATAACTTAAAAATATTGATTTCCTTTTAATGTTCTTTGGATATAGGATTTTCCTTCATTCCCAAAAGTCTGAAGGATGCATTTTTTTTTGTTAATCATTTCACCCCAAGCAAGGCAATAAAGCCACTAAGATGAAGGAGTTACTGAAGGTGAAAGAATACAAGAAAAAGGACATTAAAGAGCGCGAACAATAAAAGAGCAGGAAAACAGTTGCCGAGTTATTAATTATTGGTCTCTTGTCTTAGAGGTTTTATGTAATTCTAGCGTAGTCAAGAGTTTCTTTTTGGTGCTACTAGTGAATATCCACTACCAGCTGACCATTCAATCTTTTGTACTACAATTTGTACAATTTCTCTAGTACCGTTCTTACAACATGGTAGCTGATTTGGGGTTGGAATTGTCAGCTTCTTTCATAGATAATCTGAATTTTTTTCACAGGCAAAGATGGATTCTCTGATCGTGACTCTTCTCCAGAATCCTTATATTCTTCCAGAAAACCTGAAGTCGTTAGGCACCAGAAACTGGAGGCAAATGGTTGGTACCATTTCTTTTTTGGGTGTGTGCGTGCATACACGCACAATAGCTTTTTATGTAACTTGTGATGTCACAGGTAGGATTTATTAAAAAATGTATTGAGACTATCATTTGCTCTAATAAGATATTTCTGAAAATAGTGAGAAAAAGATGAAAATATGATTGGATTGGGTTGGTCAAAAAGTTTGTTTGGTAAATTTTTTGCAGCAAACATGGGTGAATGTGTTCACAATGAGACAACATCTAAAAAGGATATTTTTTTCTCATGACACCACTTTTTTAACAACCTTCAGCAACGTTTGTTTTAAAGCGATGATTGGAATTGTAATAAAATATTGTTATAAAACCTAAACATATGAAAGTGAATTTATACATTTTCTTTGTTCTTGAGAAAAAAATAATAGCTGTGTCAAGGGAAAAACCATTGTTTTGAGACTGTCTTATTGCAAGCATATTTATCCTTGTTTACCTTTTCTATTTTATAAGCGAAAAAACTTTTTGGACAACCTGATATATTAGGGCTGACTACATTTGATATATATTAACAAGATTAGGGTCTTACTACTTTCCACTGGCTTTGCTGCTCCTCTCTCAAGGAGGAAAAAAAAAAAAATGATTAAAAATTGAATTTGGGATTTTTCTCAAGAATTTAAAAATTAAAGATTTTTTTGCTCTCATAAAAGTTGTTTTGTGTATAATGTAAAAGCAATGCTAACGATTTTATCATAGAAATGCATTAAAAATTATGAAAAAAGGGATTGTCAATCCAGTGGTCAGGAAGCACTACTGATAAAATAGGGTGACCCTTTTTAGACTAAGGGGCCAAAAAAATCAACTGCAGCATCAGGTTGATAAGTTGCAAAAAAAAAAAATGAATTGGTCAATCAATCAAGTTTCCTTCTTACAGACATTCACCGATCTCCCTAAAAGAGATGTGAACGTTATTTGTCTAACTAGGTGACTTCACACAAATCTTTATAGCAATGTCCACTGGCCTAGACAAGGTGTAGTAAACAAAAAGAAGAAAGTGACGAGAGGGGGGTCAGAAAGTGCAGTGTGCCGTTCGCCGGCAGACCAGCTGTTCTTTCATTGTCGGTCGCCTCAAGATTGCAAGACTCTTTCTTGGCCATTACACTGGGCAGTCGTGAAACAGACACCAACTCAGCCACACCTACTTCGACTTCCTCTTTGTCCATCAGTCAATTTGTACGTCCAATTCTATTGCACAAAGTCCGCTGAATGACCCGAACCTTCTGAGTCGTGCTGCTGGCATCTCGCTTTCTATGCTTGTCTGATACGGCAGAAATTTGCATGTGTGCGAATATCGTCTAGTTTTGGATGAGATCAGTGCACATAAATTGTCTTCGATAGCGTCCATATTTCTTTTCTGCGTTACTTTGCAGGCAAGACACATTTGCACTCATTTTGAAGGTAAGTCATGTCTTTCGTCACAGAAGGTGTCAGTAAGGATATTCGTAGTTCACTGACAAACCCACATGATATTGTACTGTTCATTAATTTATGGGTTGAGATGCACCAGTATTGAATTGGGATGGGGTTTTGGTGATTTAGTGGACCATGATCCTGGATATTGGGTGGACATGAGAAATGCAACACACTGCATACACACAAACCCATCAACCTAAAATTTACAATGTCATCAGCATAGATACTGAATCAGAAACTAATGACATCAGGAAGTTCATTGATAAGGAACAAAGTAAATCTAAGAATAGAGCCCTGAAGGACACATGCATTAGTGCAACAAAAAAAAAGATCTAGAAGAGTGGCCATTCAAAACAAATTTCATTATGCAGTTTGATAAGAAAAATTGAATTGTCCTGAGATAAAGAAATTTATAAAGCCTTTATCATATAAGAAAAAAAATAAAAGCAGACTAATTACAGCAAATACAGTTATCTTCAACACCCCTCAAAATAAATAGAAATTGAAATGCTCTGACAAAATACTGATATTAATGTTTCTAATGACTATAATATAGAAAGGTTACCCCTACTGTCCAAGAATTCATTGATGGGGAACCCTAATTTATGCACTTCAGACAAAACAGGCACTAAACAGGTCAGTTTAAACCAGCTTTTACTTATAGTCAGATTTTACAAGGATGCAATGAACTGCTGAAGTAAATGTGTCAGATTTCTACATATTTTCTTTCAGGGGTCACTGATCTGTTATTGGGAAGAGAACTGAAAACCTGTACTATACCACTAAGTTCTACCTACACTTGCAGTACAACACTAAAGCTTTAAATCTTTATATATTATGCTGATTTATTATGCAATTACCTACCCTATGTTGTATGCAACTTCCTATACTCAACCTCCATGAAAAAATTCACTTTGGCTTCATTCTTTCAAGTTATTTTATTGCAAACACATTGGTTGATAATTCAGTTACAATGTAACTATTGTTTCTATGTTGGTGAAGCCCAATGACAAATTTGATTTTTTTTTTTTTTTTTTTTTTTCTCTTCTTTCTTTTTCTCCCTTCTTTCTCTTTTTCTCCCTTCTTTCTCTTTTTCTCCCTTCTTTCTCTTTTTCTCTTTTTCTCTTTTTCTCTTTTTCTCTTTTTCTCTTATTGAAAAATGATAAAAGCTGAAATTACAGGAATAAGGAATGGCAACTGAGAATTTCTGTTAAAATTCCTGCAAACTGATTTTTTATTTTTTTATTTTTTTGTGTGTGTTGTGCTGTTCACAGATAAAATTTTTATGGTGAAATTTCAAAAATGTCTTTTGTTTGTGTTTACTTTGTATTGCATTAAATATCAAAGAAGCATTAAAGAATTCTATGTTCTTCTAATTATTTCTGCTTTTCTTTTTTATTTTCTTCTAGGGGATGAATTTAGCAACAAGGTAAGTTTGGTATTTGTCCTCTTTTAATTTAATGGTTTTTGTCATAGTTTTTTTATGGTTTTAAAGAAAGCATTTTTTTCCAAAATGATTCCTGAATTTCTTTGAGGAATTATTTTTGTTTCAAGCATTTCACCTCAAGCAAGATAAAGCCACTAAGATGCAAGGCATCACTGATTGTTAAAGAATGAGAAAAAATACAATTAAGAAAATATTGCTATTAAACTGCATTAAACTTTTGAAGATTAAAGTTATGATACGACGTCCTTGGGATGTCTCGGAAACACTAAAGAGCTAAGAGGAACTCAGCTTGCTATTACAACATAAGTTGACTTGGAAGCAAAATGCCAGAGAAGTTCAACAAGTGAGAAGTGTGAGAAGAAATTGTTAGCATAGTAATTGTGGTTATATCAAGCCATTTCAATTGTAAAGTGATGAGACCTTGTTGCCAATCTAGTACTTGGCTTATAATCATAAAGTCTAGATACGATAGAGGAAAGTTCATTAGAACAAACTTTCTTCTATACTTTTATTACAAGTTTTGTTGTTGTAATGATGAAAAAAAAATAAATAAATAAATAAAAAAGCTTACCAGAACAATTACCATGAAAGTATTTATGAAAAATGCCCAAGGAAACTATATGATGGCAATGGAGAAGTAATTGAAGCTGAGATGGCAAGACAGAGCCTATAATATTACAGATTCTTCTTTGGATTTTATCAAGAATCATAGTCGGGGGGGGAAAACAAATATTTATGCAGATAGATTTTGGTTGAAAATCTTGAATTTCCTCCTAATTGGATCTTCGAATAAGATAATGATCCTAAGCACACTGCAAACTCTACAAATAAATGGCTTGTTGAAAATAATGTAAATATTCTGAAATAGCCAATTCCGTCCCCAGATTTAAACCAAATCATAAATATGTGGCATTATTTGAAAATTCAAATCCAATTGAGAGCTCCAACAAACATCCTGAGTCTGAAGACTCTAAGTGAAAAAGAATAAACAAAATACTAAGTAAAATTTGCAAATCATTGAGAACTACACGAAGAGTTTGGTTGATGTAGAAGTGAATAATGGCTATTCTAGAAAGTATTGAATGAAGATTATGTATTTTTTTGTATTGTACAAATACTTTTTTCACCCATTAAAATGGATAAATGGGATTTATTTCTTTTAAATCAATTTTTTCTGTTTTCTATGCGTATTTAGTTATATTTAATTTAGTTGTGTATAGTTAATTATATGAAAAGTATGTTTATTCATTGATTGGAAAGACTTTATTTGCAGTGATAATTTTAGTGTGAGAACAATGTTAAAACTTCAGCTGAATATATGAATCAACTCATAAAAACTTCATTGCTTAAGCCAGTGATTCCCAAATGGTGTGACATAAGAGGATTGCAGGTAAGGTAGAATGATTGAAAGACAAAGATTTAGAAACAGTTTCAAAGACATTCATAATCCAAAAATAAATGATTTCAAAACTTAAAATATTATTATGGATTACTTGTAATTGCATGCATGCGTCCCAGTATAATTAGTTATAAGTAATTATTGACCGATTTTATCATTGTGATATTTTTTCATTATATCAAGTATCAAGTATTAAGAATTTAGTAACTAGGGTCTGCAACTTGGAGGAGAGAGTTATCAATGATAATGTTCTAACTTCAAATCCGCAGTTATCTCCTTTTTAATCCTCTGTCTATTTTTCATTTTTAAATGTACTTTTTATCACATAAAATTTGTTGAGGCACATGCAAATTTTCGTTTCGAAAATGTGGCACAGAAAAAAAAAGTTTGGGAACCACTGGCTTAAGTTAACTATTATAAAGTTGGTCTGTAGCAATGAATGTTTTAAAATCTAAACTTTTTATTTCAACCCATTATACCCAAAAGTATGCTGTAATTCCTTTGTGCATGTAAATTCAGAATTTAAATTTGTGTTTTTTGTTTTTTCAGTTACCTATGAGTGGTTACCACATAAGTAATGCACCATCATCTTCAATGAATCCAAGTTATACAGACCGTTACTCTTCCTCTGAGGTTCCCAGCATGCACCATTCCATGTCAGATTTACATGGTTTCGATGAGGATGGCCACTCAAAACTAGACAAGGAAAAGAAGAAGAAAGGATTTTCTTCGTTTTTTAAGAGAAGGAAAGATAACAAGGATAATAAGAAATAAGACGTACTCTTTTATTGCGAACTTTGCATAATTTGCTTTGTCCAATCCCCTATTTCTTACCAGTATTACCTACTTACATCCCCTTCCCTACTTACCTCCCTTTTTACTCCCACCACTTTTTTTTTTTTCAGAAGAATGGTTGCTGGAATTTTCTCTAATTTCCAAAAATCTGACAAGAAAAAAAAAGTTGATTTTGTTTTATATTTTAGTTTCTACATTTTGCTGAATATTTTTTTTTTTTTTTTTTGTTTTGTTTTCTGTTGAATATTTTAGATGGATTTTTACTTTTCTTTTTTTGTACCCCCCCCCCCACACACATTGTGTGAATTTTTTTTTTTCGTGTTCTGACCCTAACACAAAAATATTCCTAAAATAAATCTCCCTTCAGTTTTTAACTGTTTTTTGCAGAAATAGTGTATGATACTAATCAAAGTAAAACTTAGATGGAGAAAATTCATGTAATTTTTATTTTAAATATTTTTATTTTGTATTACTAATGAAGATCATGCTTGTTGGCTTTTTTGTAGAATACATGGCCACAATCCATTATGGACATATCTTTTGTATACAAAACTTTCTGTATTATTACAAAATTCTGATTTATTAATATTTTGGCTAAACTGGACTTGGATTTGCGAAAGGCCATGATTTTGAAACAGAAATTACTGAACAGATTTACTTGTTGGCATAACAGATTAATTCCTGGACGTCATTAATTTTCATTGCTAAAATTTACCAGAATGCAGTAACATACAAAATTATATTTTCCTAAGTATAAACTGGCAGCACTTTTTCAAGGGAGACAACTTATTTTCTTATTTACAATTGTCCCCTTTATAAAGGAAATTATTGAGTGTAGGTCCCATATCAGAAACAAATGTTATAAATAATTCCAATATTTAATAAATGTAGCTTACTTGAATTTGTATTTTATTTTTCTGGAAGAAAATTAACTGGAAATACACCAGTATTTTTGGCCCCATGTATCCTGCTGCAAAATCTATATTTCAATCAACCATGACATCATTCCACTTAACCCCTAATTATTTTTTCTTCACTGGTCAATACCTTTATTGTTACAAAAATTCTATTTTTAATGCAGGTTACCTGTTCATTGAAATTTGCATCCTTAGGAATCTCAAATAAAAAAATTCCCTTGTCATCTCAAAAATTGAACCAATCTTGATAATGTTTGTCGGCAGTTAGTGTTAAAGATGAAATTACTAAGAGCTTCATTAGAAGTGCATTTGAAGCTGTAATGAATTCTGCATTATAGTTCCCTTCCCCCATCCTTTCCCAATGATCACCTGTCTTCACAATTGCTTCTCAATATGCTACAATCCAGGTATTGACTAGTTTATGAGGCCTGCAAAAATTCTTGTCTTTTTCAATACTGATTTCCTGTGAGGAAAAAAAAATATTGAACTTTTGTGCAAAACAAAATCACTTGAAATGACAGTACTTTACATGATTTAATACAAAAATTGAGTAAAATGATTATATATATGTACCCCGAACCATGTTGTTGCTCTTTATTTCTTTAATCGTATTGGAATTTATATTCTGTAAAATCAAATTCTAATAGATATTGTTTTGTCTGTCTTTGGTTGTTGACAGGATGTGATCATTTTAAGGCAGTAAGGAGGTATTGGCATTGCCGATAGATCGCCAGTATTTTTTTTTTACGCTTCTGAAAATGTGAGAAGCAAGTAGCTGAATGTTTGAGAAGTGTGATAGAAGAAATTGTTAGCACAGAACTTAGTTACATCTAGCCATTTCAACTGTAAAATGAGATTTTTCACCAATCTAATACTGTGTTCAAATTCATAAAGTCAACATACGATAGAGCAATTACGATGAAAGTATTTATAGAAAGGGCACAGGGAAGCTACATTATAGTGGTGGGAAAATGACTGAAGCCAAGATGCCAGGCCAGGACCAATAACATTGCAGATTCTTTGGATTTTATCAAGAATATCTAAATATGTAGCAGGAACACAAGCCCAGATATGGTAGCAATATTCAAAGCAAAGACAAACAGTAGACTTCTAAATCTGTAAGATCGATTCTGTCAGGAAAAATTGTCTAGCTCCACATAAAAAGAATGCATTACATAAAAACAATGTAAATTTATGCAAGAGATGAAAACATTGCAAATTAGAATTTTTCTCCAGTCATTTTTATGAATATTAACCATAAAATGGAACAAGATTTGGATATTTTATTTATAGTCTGCCAATCTATAACACAGACAACTGAAATCAAAACTACAGAGATGGCAACAGGAAACTACAGTTTTTCCCAAAGTCCTGGCAATTCTGATAATGAAGAAATTTATGGAGAGCTATAGTTGCCAATCTCCCACAAGGACATGGCATTTTGAAACAGAATACAAGAATTGGGTGGCATGGAAGACAATTGATATAAATCCAGTTAACAATTCTTGTCTTTTGTACATTATAAAGGGCTAGACTCTTATCATTCCAGTGACAAAGAAAATCCTCCCCCAAAAAAAGCTTATGAAAAGCTTTTGATGTCCTGTCAGCTTTTTCCCAAATATAATGTTAATTCAATACAAGGTTCAAGAACCATTGAAGGCAGAGTATTATTGTTAAAATGGTTATGATGAATGCAAGTTGATATGAAGTGAAGATTATCAGGATAGATCATAATTGATCCATGACTTGAAGTTAAAATTGTAATGTTCTGGGAAGTATTATTGGAGTTCTACAATGTAACATTTCTTGAGAAAATTGCCCGAGTCAAACTTTCTCTTTTCACTTGGAATGCAGGGGAAATGAGGGTGATTCAACTCTGTGGAAGTAGCAAGGCATATCTTAACAGTAAAGGTTTGAATTGGTGGAGCTAAAAAATAGAGCCAATTTGAACATTGCTCATGGATATAGCAACAGACTTGCAACATTTATACCTGTGGGAAAAGAAGCTAGTCCCCCTCAAGACTATAAACGATTTTGAATTATTTATTAAAGCTGAAAAGTGAAGATTGAGCTGCTTCAGCCGAAATAGAACAGCAGTACTCCATTTTTGATGTAATCTGACTCTTATAAAGTTAGAAACAAAAGAAATGTACCAAATAAAAGAAACATTATTGCTTGAAGACTTGCAACTGCTAAAATGAATATCACATTCAAGTTAAAGAGAAAATAAAGATATAACCAAGATATTAACATTTCATGCTAGTTCAGGCAAAAATTTAGGAAGGAAAGCTTTTGTCAATACTGGAAAGAGGAATAACAGCTACTGGACTTTGAGAAAGCTATTTTCCTTAAAAATACTTTTAAGAGAAAGAATTTATAAATTTCAAGCAACAGTGGTACTGACTGCTTGGTCAATGAATACCTATATCGTCACACACTGCCAGTCACCAAGCAAGTCTGTGGTCAATCCCTATGGCCAGCTTTGGAGGTTTTCACCCCTATTCTCAATCCCACCCTGCCCCATGTTGTGTCTGTTTTAGATCACAAGGCAGGTGAAGTCCAAGTCATAGACCCAACATCACTGATCCAGCAGCCTTGGCAAGATGATGCTACAAGGAACAAGATAAGAGGCAGATGTGTAATACAACTTTATATGAAAGATTCATACAATGAATGTTTTTTCTCACTAAAATACCATGCAGATTTTCCGCACCTTTCCTTTTAATATCCTGTGGCACTGTTTAGCCATGCTTAGCAAATTGGTACAAGGCTGAAGTCTGATTTTTTTTTTTTTTTTTTTTTTTTCCCCCACTGTGTTATTTCTTCGGGCTGACACTTCAGTTGTATCTGGTCGTCTGGAACAAGGCCGGAGTCTAAGTTCTCTCTGCAGAAGTTATGTGAGGTTTGGCAAAACGAGATTCCTCAATCTGAGCTGCTATTCATTACTCCACGATGCCTACTCTTTTCAATTTTGTCTTCAGAGTTTCAATGTTGTGGTGCTGAGTAGAATATGCCTCACTCAAGAACTGCCCACAAATAATAGTCAAGAGCATTGATATCTGTTGATAAGGATGACCATTTCTCCTTGCTGATGATGCCAGGACAGTTGTTTCTGTGGCATTGTGCTACACTAGTGTCTTGTTGAAGTGTAATGTTCATCACCATAAGTGACAGTGCACCTTCCAAGATGTTCTGTATGTACATTTGTTGATCTTTACTCCTTGAAGTACAAAAACAAGAGGAGACTTTTGTCTTTCTGAAATGGCTGTCCAAACCATAATTGATGCTGGTTTCTAGATTCTGAGGCATTGTCCTGAAGACTTGGAATTTGTTGAAAAACACAATTGATTTGACTAAAAGTCTATTCAGCAGTGAAGATGTTTTGAAGTGAGCCATCATAAATCTGTTTCAGCAACTGCTTACTACTTTAAAATATGTTTTTCATTGTCTACTGAAAGAAGATGACTCTTTGTTATCTTCCAAGGTGACATCTTTTGGATCCTTTTTTCATAGACTAAGCATGGTTCTCTTTGATGTCCTGGCTTCCTTAATCAATTTTGTCATTGACTGTCTTGGATTTACAATGGTTATTGTATTTTTTTTTTTTTTTTTTTATTTTTTTTTATTTTTTATTTTTTATTTTTTTTTTATTTTTTATTTTTTTTTTTTTATTTTTTATTTTTTTTTTTTTATTTTTTATTTTTTTTTTTTATTTTTTATTTTTTTTTTATTTTTTATTTTTTTTTTATTTTTTATTTTTTTTTTATTTTTTATTTTTTTTTTTTTTTTTATTTTTTTTTTATTTTTTATTTTTTTTTTATTTTTTATTTTTTTTTTATTTTTTATTTTTTTTTTATTTTTTATTTTTTTTTTATTTTTTTTTTATTTTTTATTTTTTTTTTTCTCCACACACATGTTTAATGAGTTCTAGTGGTGCAAGGATATCTTGGTCTCAGTCTACCTTTGATGGAGAAAGTCTCATATCAATCAGCTGTCCTTTTGATAAAACATTCTATTGATGGGATTACAGGTTATGAAAGAATTAGAAACAGAAACATTAATAATGAGTGGAGAGACAAGAGTCCTCAAGAGGACAGTAGATTTGTGATTGACATTGCATTTAAATTTTTGGAGATTAAAGTCAGCTGGAAAGCCTGGCGCTGAAAGGGAGTTCCACAAGTGAGAAGTGCGAGAAAATAAACTGTTAGCATAGTCCTTGCGGTTTTCCAACTTTAAAAATCTCAGGTGAAGTCGGCCCATTTTCATGTTGCTCAATTATATACTTTTAATTTCTATAGACATTGTTGCCAGTAAATACTAAACACTTTGAAAAAAACCCAAAGAGTACACATTGTTGGGAGAGTATCAAATCAGAAAAAACAATGTAACGACCAAAAATTTAGAATTCATTTGAAATTTTATAACAGAATTTATGTAGGTAAGTCTAAGAAGACCATTACTCTGACTTTGGGTAGTGTAGAAGATTTATACTGCTGTAGCTTTACCAAAATGGGAAGGCCTAACCTCACCCTCATGACTTGTGTGCCTATTGGGAATTAAACTCAACCAAGAATTCAAGTGGAACTTTTATATACAATATATAGCTAAAGATGCTGGTTGGTTCCTTGTGTAGCAATATCAGTCAACTGAATTTTTGTCAAATTGAAAATGGCAACTGGATCTGTCACAGAAATGGATTTGGAACATTTATTTTTGACCAATGATTATTGATAACCATCTTGAGTGACTCTGACAAAGGAATTGCTGAATGAATATAAATTGATTTTTTTTTTTTTTTTTTTTTTTTTTTTTTTTTTTTTCAGTCATGCTAGCTATAAAACTAACCAGCATCCTGAAAAGACAGTGAAATGAAGCGGAGAATGGAGAGGGAAGACACTAGTTAGACTGTCCACCTCTCCCCCTCATCTATAACTCATCTCAACTTTACTCGCTCAACCCAGTAATAAAATCTGGTTTACTGCTAGAAACTGATTTCGTTTTCAGTCATGGGTAATGATCTGGCTGAAGGGTAATTTTTAAGCCACAAGCGTTTGAACAGAAGAAGCTGCAACTTGTCAACGAACCTGGTGTCTGGTCTGATCTGCAATACAACACCTAAACCGATCTAATAAGCACCTGACACCTCATGCTATCTTCTATCTTTTACAAGAGCCAGATCAGATTGAAAATGGAGTACTACTGCCATATCACTATTACCATGGAAAGTATTGAAACTACACTGCTTAGTTCCACCAGTTTTAACGTTCATTGCTAAGACCTGCCATGAGACACACATTGAGGCAAACTACTTTCTTTCTCTTTGTATTCCACTGGTCAGATAAAAGTTCTACTTGAACAGCTTCTTCTCACAAACTGCTGCTCTGTGAAACCAACTCCCAAGAGAATGCATCCTTGATCACTACAATCTTAACCCGCTCAAGATTTTGGGTTAACCACCATTATTTTCTCCACATATCCCCATAAAGTGTACCTCTTACTCTGTAATCCTCCGCCTTGAGTGACACTTGAGCCTTGTGCAGGGTGAACATCTCTGTAAAAAAAAAAAAAAAAACATAAAAAAAACACTGATTGGAATATTTCATCTTGAACAAGCATTTCGAGATTTTATAGAAAAATTTGCAGCAAGAGACTGAAATAAATATCAAAATAAATGACAACCCTGATTTGGTTTAATGCAGATGAGTGAAAGTAACTTGGGTATTGTTGAACTGGTGAAAAATATGGAAGAGAAGTAAGATGATAATGAAATTGCCCATGGAGCTCAATATCATTAGACGGCAAATTTGAAATAGAGAAGCACTGTTTGATAAATGTTTAAAGGGGATGTACTTTCAAACTAGTTACCCTTACAAATACATCTATTTTAAACAAGCATTGGGAGCTGACGGCAAAAAAAAAAAAAAAAAATGTGAAATCATTTAGAAACTGACAAAAATTGATACACTTGTGTTTTTTGTTTTCTTCGTGTTTTTTTTTTTTTTTTTTTTTTTTTTTGGTGGGGGTGTATTTTTTTAGGGGTTTTGTTTTTTGGGGTTTTTTTTGTGTGTGTTTTTGTCTTTTTTTTGTGTGTTTTTTTTTTTTTTTTTGTGTTTTTTTTCTGTTTTTGTAAAAAAAAAAAATTTTTTTTAAAATGGGACACCTTGAACAAAGCATTTGAAAATGTTATTTGATGTTCTATTAAATTTATCTCAGAAAATGATTTCATTCTGTTTCAGTAATTTAAATATTCAGGAATTTTGAATTATCCTAACTTTTTTTTTTTCCTTCAACTTCTGTCCAAGGTGTCTGGACAATCTCCTTGGTTCACACTTGCCGATTCAGCTACTATGAATTTTTTTTCTAGGTGTACTAATGTGATAGTTCCAATCACAACAGATGCCACTTTGTATCTGCTCATAATAATTGTAAACATGTGCTCAAAGGCTAAGTCTTTGTTTGCTGACAGAATGAAATCACATATAGCCTTTAACAATTTTGTCTCTCATGACTCCTGTCAGCTGTTTAATAATGTTAAATAAGAGTAAGTCTTCTATCTACACTCAGTTTGAGGTGTTAACATCTGATGAAGCAAAATGTTTTGCTCATAAGTTCTCTTCCAATTCTACTCTTTTTGATTGACTTTCCACTTAGAACAGTGTTTGACTGAGTGATACACATATAATTCCAATCATCTCTAGACTTGATCCCCATAAGTATGTGGACAATGATCTCTCCTTGAAATAGTCCTTAAGAAACGTGCATAAATGCCTTGCTGTGCTCCTCTTCTGTAGTTCCAGTCTTTAAGGACATTTCTGATCCTTGTATTGACCATTTAACATTCTTCTTCTCCTCCTTCCGACAGCTGGCTCTTCTTCTTCTCCTTACAGACAGTTCTTCTTACTTTTTTTTTTTTTTTTTTTTTTTTTTAAGTACACAGTTCAGTTCTAGGTCAACTACTGATGATGTAATAGTTATTATTGAAAAAGTCTGAAGCTTTAAATAAGAATAATTAGGCTGTCACTCAAGCGTTTGGCAGCGTTTAGAATGCTGGTCATTACAAGTTGAAAGATTATGGTATGTCTGGACGAATTTTTGATCTGATTCAATCTTATCAAATCATAAAATTAAAGTTGTCGATCATGGTCAACGGTAATCCATTCCCCCACATTGGTTTTCAGGCTCCTTCAGACCACTGTGGTTACCATCTAGCTGACCTCTCACTCTTTAATACGTTGCTGATTGGTCTCTGGTACTGTGTTGATGAACACGGTTCCACTCAATGTAGCTGCTGTTTGTCTCCTTCAATGCTCTGTTACATCGTGTTTTTGATTTCAGAAGGTGAAAAAAAAAAAAATCGCTGATGAAAAACTGAAATGAAGGACAGGTCGACAAGGAGCTACGCAAAAAAAAAAAAAAAAACAAACATTCTTTGGAATAAAGAATTAACTCTGGTTAAAAATGAAATGATTTGGCTTATATATGAATTGTATACAACCGTTTTCATCCTTCCCACTTATTGTTATTAGGTTGGTGCAAAAATAATGACGTAATAATGTTGTTTTTTGACGTTATACGTCAAAAAACAACATTATTACATCATTATTTTTGCACCAACCTAATACAATCAAATGTCACCGATTATCTCGTTTGAAGTTTACAGCCTTTGTTAGTAGCAATTTAAATCCCTAAGTTCTGGTCTTCAGGGCCAGCACCTAGTCTTGGTTAGGAGGTCCCGGCAAACAATGTGGATTCCAGTAGCATTAATGTAGGGACTCTTCAAGTTGTCCAAACCTCCAGTTTATATGGGGTCTTGCATCTGGCAGGGGTGGGGTTGACCAGGGTCTGGGTTTGGTTATCTTCCACCTTTTAGCATTTAACTTTTTCTAAAAGGCCTTATTTTCAAAATATGTTGACTCAAGTGATTTTCCAAATTTGAGGTTGTCCATCCCCCTTTTGAGAGTGGTCAGAGGAATCAAGCCACCCCTTAACTCTAACATCCTTTACATCTCATTTTGCTTCATCTAGGTGGTGCTAATCTCTCTCTCTTCCTTCTCCAACTTTCTTGGCATCCAATGTCAGCCCACCCTAAGTGATGGCACACAGCCTGTGATGAATCCAAACTTTCAGAATGTGTAGGTGAAAAGGATTTCTAGTCATTACTCTTTCTTTATCAGCTTGTCTCACACTAGTTGTTTTTAGGTGACTTCTCGATCAATCAGGCCACACAACTGGCCATCTATGGTCATTCCACAGCTAGTAATTAACTTTTCTTTATCACTTGTATCAAAAGGAATCCAAATTAATGTCGGATATAAAATCTTTAATGAATGTCACTAATGAACCTGTCAAGCTAATCTATTTTTGTCAGGATATTCTTTTCTGGTTGGCCAATTTAAACCAGATGTTTTTCCTGGCTCTTTGTCCAGAAGAATCGTAAATTTTATTTCAGTGACCACCCAGGTTTCTTTATCGACATGTTGTTGTTTTTTTTTTTTGTTTTTTGTTTTTTTTTTTTTTCCAGGACCAACATTTTTGGGGCAACGTTGTCTGTTTCTTATCAGTGGGAAGTGAGGAAGGACGGGTAGTCTTGGTTTTGCTCAATCTTACTGCATACTGTCTAGTTAAATTTTGGTTCAATTTTCCTTGGAACAGTTCAGGATTTATTATTTTGAAACCTGATTTTTGAACGCATTTCATTTCTAATTTTAACTTTTTCGATCCACTTTCCTGCAAATTTTAATAATTATTGTCCAGTAAGTGGGTTTTTTTTTTTTTTTTTTTTTTTTTTTTGATTAACCTTTTGAGGTCCCAGTGTCACAGGACAGTCACTATCCTAGATCTTTTTTGCATTTATGTGGGTGTTCCCCAGGGCTTTTTGAACCTACATTATTCCTAATTTTTATCAGTGACCATCCTGAAGTCATCAATCTTTGATTCATTCTTCTGTCTTAATGGTAAGTCGTTCAATTCAATAAAGTTAAATTGGCAGCTAATACCCCAAATGACCTACAGTCTGTTAACTGGGGCAAGGAATGTTTTGTAAATTTTAACATCTCCAAAATGAAACTGATCTTAATTGTCTTAGAGAATTTTTTTTTTTTTTTTTTTTTTTTTTTTTTTTGCCTTCCATTAGCTAACCTCCAGGGGAGTGACTCATTGCACCTTCTTGAGCTAACATTTTCCTGTAACTTATATTGAATCCACTGCTAGGTAAGTTGGTTCACTGCTGTTCTAGACAATTTTTCTATCAACATTCTATCTTACAGATTGTTAAGTCTATCATTCATCCATGCATTGAATAATCTGGTCTGGTGCTTCTATGTATTTAGAGATTTTTGATAGAATACATAGAATCTGCAATGTTATTGGTTGTGATATGGCATCTCAGCTTCAGTCATTTTCCCTCTGCTGTAACGTAGCTACCCTCTGCCTTTTGTATATTTTCATGGTAACTCTTCAGATGAGTTTTTCTCTTTGATATCTTGACGAATTTAAACGCAGTACTAGATTGGCAGCTTGGTATCTTCTGTCTTATAATTCCTGTTCTTTTATTGTTCTCACTTTAATGTTTTTTTTTTTTTTTTTTTTTTTTTTTTTTTCCCCACTCAGTAACTGCCTTGTCTTAGTTGGCTTGCGTGAGGCAAAATGATAAAAAAATTACTATATTAAAATAAGCACAAGTTAAGCATGATTAGTTGTATTTCATTAACTGTAAGTTCAATGCTAACAGTTTCTTAACTATTCTTGTTTCCCAGTCAACTTTGATCTTCAAAAATTTAAATGTCAATCATTGTCTTCTCAATAGCATTTTTTTTTTTTTTTTTTTTTTTATCATACTCTCTGACACTCAGTAACTCCTTGCACCTGGTGGCTTTATTGCCTTGCTTGGGGTGAAATAATAAAAAAAAAAAAAAATTTCAGGTCGAAGACACTATGACAATAATATTAACCACTATCTCAAAAGCTGTTTGTAGTGGGTCCTTTTTATTTATTTACTTTTGATGCTGAAAAGACAAATATATAAAATAAATCTAAAGAAAAACATTGAAACAAATGTATATCTTCATATATTTTATTTACAAATAGTCTTTTCTGGGCAATATGTCACACAATAATCACTTGTTAACAAGTAGTGCTGCTGTTTAGTTCAGAATTTTGCATACAATACAAAAGTTTGAGATTGAAATCTGAAAACTTCAAATGCAAGTGTCAAATATTGCTTTAACAAAGAGTAGCAGGAGGAGGCAGAGAAATGAGAGAGAGGAGAAAGTAAGTTAATCTTTCTCTTCTGTCAATCCAGAATAAAAGGGCATCACAGACTTGAGTGTTCATGTTAAAAGTTGCATTTAAACATTTTAATTTTAGAAAACCAGAATTTTCTTAGGAAAAAATATTAAGAACTTTAATTTATTTTTTATTATTATTTAAGAAAAAGAAAGTTATTTACAGGAAATAAATAAAATAAAAAGAACTGGAGTTTAGGCAAAGAAATCTTATATTTATTTCTCAGCCAGTCATATTTGTAATTGCATGTTAATAATGCAAATCGAATTTTGGTGATGAATTTTTAACTTTTTTTTTTTTTTTTTAACTTGACCTCATATGCCAAAAATGTATTAAATTTCTGGCAGTTTGGTCAAAAAAAAAAAAAAATTCAATGTATGTTACATGAAATCATTTTGTCAACAGGAAGGAGAATGTCTTTAATTATTCCTCCATAGGGTGGTGTTTTTTTTCTTTTTTTCTTGGGTGGGGATTAAGTGAGGGGTTAACTGGAAACCCAAGGTAGACTGTGCAAAAAGGGGGACAGACCTGTAGGCAAACCCATTCTTTAAAAAAAAAAAAAAAATTTTATGGTGACATTTTAAGGTTGCTTTAACGTTGTGACTGATTTAATTCATGTGCTAATTATGATGATAATATAACTAATAGAAAGGGGTGCTGAAGAGATCTTGGCTCTACCCTTCCCCCTTTCAAAGATTCATATTTCTCAGACAAAAACTTAGAATATTCAATATATTTCATTAACGTTACACTTTAGTTCTGCCACCACAAACATGTTTCTGTAATGACAACACAGGAAGTTCTTACAACAAGAGCCTTATGTCTATTGGTAGGGCCTGTGCATACTACCCATTGAAACTCCTAATCTGGCGAATCTCTGGGTAGTGTTTTTTGACCCTCACTCTTTTACCAACATTTATATATGTTAGAAATTAAATTATGCACAACTATTAATGAATGAAAAGTTTTTCATGGATTTTGATTTTTCTTCAAATCCATGAATTTGTTTTGTTTGGGCTTCTTGTTAAAAATAGCTGCAAAACATTGATTGATTTAAGATGGAATAATCTATTATTGCATGTCTCTTATTAGTATTTAGATACATTGTATTTATTCTCAATTTTTCTGGTTGAATTGTTCACTTTTATTGCATATAAATAGTTATAGTAAAATTTGTATGAATACTACCTTATGAAAATTGGGGTGGGGCATGAGATTCTGGCCCTGTTCATTAGCTACATCTATAAGAAACTGATAAATCCAGAAATGGTGTTGAATTTGAAAAGGTTTCAAGTAAAATAACTAAACTGACTGCGTTCTCTTCAAGGCTTTCATGATTGTAATTCCTCAAAGATTGCTTTCGTTCAAGCTTCCCTTCAACACACACAAAAAAAAAAATGTTTGGAGTGAGTAATAATAAAGAACAAAATGTTAGTTTAATTTCAAAAGATTCCAAAAAGCTGGCTTAATTGATAATTTTGATTTTGTGCACTTATGTGAGGCAAGAAACAAACATCACAGCATTTCAAGACTTAAGACAAGATTTCTATCACACATCATCAAAAACATTTGTGCTTTTGCCTAAAGTAGAATCTTGCCATTTTGAACAGGAAAAGAATTGAAATTTAATAAATTTTCATAGAGTTTAAAGAATAAAGTTGTGGGTTTATTTTTACAAAAGGAAAAGAAAAAAAGTTTAACAACTTAAATACAACAATGTCCAATCAAAATGTGCCTTTGTCCCAATTTCCCCTCCCACAACCAGGGTCTTGATTTCCTCCAAAAAAAAAAAAAACTTTCCTCTTGTAGTAGTACAAAGGAAAAGGTGACACCAACTTACTTTAGGCCAGAAGTTGGGCAGCAAGGGGGTGGGGAACAATATAAGTAGGGAGGAGGGTCATAAACTGTTCTTATGCCACATCCACTGCTTGCATGCGTGATCAAAATTATGGGTTCGCCACTGGTGCTCCAATAATTTGTAACGTTCTTCACTCAAATACAGTGGCTTTCCTCGCCTGTAAAGAAATGCAAAGAAAGTTATTTACAAAATAAAACTAAGACACTTCTGTGCAAATACTCTTGGGAAAGGGATATAAATCCACCTGCCCCCCCACCTATGTGTTAATGGGTAAGACTTTGGGGGTGGGGGGAATATTAAAATCTAAAAGTATTTTCTGGCTTTAAATAACCTGCAAAGGGCTGATAAGCCATAGAAAAATCAATCTCAGTTTTAGTTTGGAGGGTGAATTAATTTAGGTTTTAAGTTTATTTTTCTATTGACATGTCCATTTTTTTTTCACAAGAGTCAAAATGAACTCTTCAAGGCGGGGATGTTCAACATGTGTGCACTGTTGGCGGGAGGAATGGAATTGTGGAAAGTATGAATTTGTACTCAGTGGAAAGTTTGGCATGATACTGTTTGAGCCAAGAGCATGGAGAGATAATGAACGTAATTAAAAAGAGTTCACTATAGAAATAGTGTAGTATTTTGCCTTTCTTAAATGAGTCAGGATCTGTAGATTTAGAATCAATGAAAGTAATCAGATGCCAAATCTCGGCAGATGTAAATGGCTACAATATTGTACACCAGACAACGTCATTTCCTAGGAAAAATAAATGGTAATCTAACAAAAAGCTAGACAAGTTACATGTCCTGTGAGTTTCAACCCCACCCCCCCAAAAAAGACGTTTTTATAATTGATAAATAAACAGCCACGAATAATTTAAACATATACGCCTTACTTAGTAAATTAATATACACCTGTTGAATGTGAGGTGTTAATAATAACCAAATGATGCAAAGTGTCAGCCAAATACCAATACATCTGTACAAAATGTTACTAACACTAGTGGAAGATTTTTCAAAATTATATATCTAAATTAATCTTACCAACAGAAAGACAAGCCATATATGGTGCAACTAAAATCTAAGAAAAAGTAATTGTCAAATTTTAAATCTAGCAGAATTGTAAGGTAAAAAAGGTACACTGTGTTTACAATTTACCATTAATTCTTGGGTTTAGTAAAGCATTTTTATCAAAGAACCTGATAATTTGCAATTTTTTTCTGTAAACACAGAAAAGAAGGTTCATATAAGGATCTACATGTCCTTGACATTTTTAAAATTTTCCATTTCACCTTAGGAGTTTTATCAACTTTCAAACTCCAATAACATTTAGAAAGTGATGTATTATTTCTATAAGTATTATTAGTAAAGGACAATATGTGTTGATACCACAGTCTTGAAAGAAATTTTACTACTAGCAACATAACTTCAACCCTTGGATTTTTCATTGTACAGATATAATAAAGATAAACAAGAGATTTAGTTAAACATTTGTTTGGCAATAAGCATTGGTCAGAGTTCCTATAATTACACTGGCCAGTATCATTAACAATATTTTCCTTGGAACTTGTAACATGATTCAGATTATTAAATTGGCTTAATTTTATTGTATAACTTTATGATTTTCACAAGATTATTGGTGCAACTGTAACTTAGTTTTAATGTGCTTCTGTTAAATATTTTACTAAGGATTGGAGGAACTTATGATCTAACTTAGATATAATTGGTTAAATCAATTAGTACTATCTCTTGATATATTATTATCATCAATGCATTTTTATTATAAGAGATTATAATAAAAACATTTTGAAATTACAACACAAAAGCTCTCCTGTTTCAATACTATCATTGTACTTCTTCAGGCGATGGTAAGTAACTAGTAAATGATTTTTAATCAAATTTAAAAACAGTATTACCTCTTTACTACTTTGGAAAGGCAATTATTACTCAGGTTTTTGTATTGATTTAAAATTTTATTATGTTTTAATAATTTTTCCAGATTATCAGTACAACTGTATTATTAAAAAACTTTGTATTGATTTAAAATTTTATGTTTTTTAATAACTTTTTTCCAAAAGCTAGGTGTACTGATAATCTGGAAAAATTAATAAAACATAATAAAATTTTAAATCAATACAAAAACCTGAGTACTAATTGCCTTTCCAAAGCAGCAAACACAGATAAGACCAACAAGTGTAATTGTAGAAATTACAAGGAGTGTATTACAAAACAAATGTCAAACAGACTCTCTTGTTTACCTAAGCACTATTTCTACTATTTCCAACAGTTGTTAAAAAATTGTACCAACATATTATTCACAATAATGCATACAGAAGTAGCACGTCCCTTTCTAAATATTTTTGGAACTTAAAAAGAACTTCATACCCTTAATGGAAAATATAAAAAAAAAAAAAATAGAACTAGTACATCTTTAAATGAACCCTTCTTATGTTTACATGAAAAATTACAAATAATCAAATTTGCTGACAAAAAGAAAATGAGTCAATTAACTGCAAATTGCCAACAAAGTTTATTTTTACCTTAAAATATATATAAATTTAAAAAAAAAAAAAAGTTATGCATTACCATTTCTTATAGCCATAATCTTAGTATATAATGCTCCACCCTCTACAGGTAATTACCTTATTTTGTTTATTCAGATTAAGTATTGCTATGTACTGCCATCCAGTATATAGATGTTCCACATCCTCAATTTATCTACAGGCCTCAATGAAGCTTCCTGAATATAAAAAAAATTTTTAAATTATTCCTGTTCTGATTAACCCACCTCTCCCTTCAACAAACTGAACATGTCATATTTGTCTACAATGACGATACATTTGTCACTGCCATATTTTCGGAAATCATCAATGATGGCCTGTCTATGATCCTCTTTATCATGACCTGACCTTACTTTTCTTTAGCATAGATCTGACATTAATTGGTTAATCAAGACATACCAACAAGTCTATTTTTAATTCTGGCATTCTACCCCACCCCCTTTAACTTTCAGAAAATAGGTAACACTTTTTGCTTAAATTTTCTTAAAAATCATTTAAGCACCAGTTACTTACCATCACCTGAAGAAGTACAAAATATAGAAACATGAAAGCTTTTGTGTAGCGATTTAAAGTTTTTTTTGTTTTTTTTTTTATATAATCTCTTATAATAAAAAATAATATATTTCTCTACTTTATATTGAGTACTATTTTAAAAGTAAATGCTACAGTGTATTTTTTACACCATCTGTTCTTTCAGATATATATATATATATATATATATATATATATCTGTTCTTTCAGAGATATATATATATATATATATATAGTGTTTATTCAACACTCACAGAGTCCACATGTGTTTTAGACTGCAACTATGCTAAGCAGACCTTAGTTACAGTTTCTAGGGAAAGAGTGTGTTCTCTAACATGATCAACAATCTGAACAACAACACACTCAAACCCTCGGTCACGATGACTTGTGACTTTGTGCTAGCACAGCTTTTGACAGCCAATTGTTCCATCTAGCCAATTTCACTCACAAGGCTTTGGTCAACCTGTGGTATGGTTTTTTTTTTTTTTTTTTTTTTTTTAGGCACTTTCCAAAGGTTCCGCACGTTGGGATTGTCTCCCTCCAGACCGACAACTTCAGGAAGTCACCTTCCTGACAAATTATAACGCTTACAGAACCATCAGTTAACTTTAATGAGCAATTACTAATATCCTGTTTGATTTCTAACCACAGTGGTTCCCCAATGTTCTGAAATGTTTTTGCGTATTGTTATAGTGAATTAATGTTTTCACCCTGTTTGGGTTACCTTCAGGGAATTTCAAACAAACTGATAGATACCAGAAGAAAAGATGGAGGGCACAACATCTGAAACCAAGGTTCTAGCCTACCAATTTCAGAGATAATACAACATGAGTTACAAAAGACTGGGTAGGGTTTCCCTTCCCCCATCCACAAGACCATACAAAATTTAAGACTAAACCGAATAGTTTTAATCTTAAACCTTACTTCTCACTAAGCTTTTAATAAATGAAGCAGTCACACAAAATAAACAAAACTTAAGTGATTTTTTTTTTTGTTATATACCGTACACATGAACACTAATGGGTATCTGTCTATATTTCTGAGATGAGGTATTATGTACATTATTCGGACTTTTATCCTCATCTTTGTCGCCATATTTATTACAACATCTCAGCTGTTGTACGGTCCGGCCTTCTTCAGGTGGTTGTCCTCAAGGACACATGGCACAGTGGATAAAGGCGTTAGTTAGATCCAGTGACAGGATCCAAAGTGTGTGAGTTCAATACCCAGTTATGGCAGTGGAGAACTTTCAGAGGGAAATTAACAGGAGATAACTGATATCCATTAAACATGGCATGTGGAACTAGAACAGTCTACCCCAGTGAGTGAAATAAAAGGTTCAGTTCGACATTCCAAGCACCTGAAGAAGGCCGGAGTGTACAACGGCTGAAGCATAATAAATATGGTGACAAAGAGGAGGACGTATGGGGGTAATATGCTGTCTAAGTAGTCCACCACTAGCAGTGGTTTACCTACTTCGTGCTGCTGGTGAGTATTGTATTTTGTTGATGTTATAAAGATAATCATTTCAAACCTCCACTTTAGATTACTGAATGAGAAATAACCAAACATTAAAAAACGAAAAAAAAAAAAAAAAACAATTGTATTATCTCTTAAATGTGACAACATTAGGATCTAATTGCAAGAACTAATTTTGCTTTTTTGTAAATAGATTTGTGATCATATTGTAAATACTCATTGGGGTTAATTTTTAGATTTATTATTTTATTCCCCTCCCCCCACAGACATTGATTTGTATATATGGAGATTAGTTAGTTATTTCATAGAGACGATGAAGTATTATGGTGTTTGTAGTTTGAAAGGTACGTATGAATGTGTTGTTTTGGTGTAAGGAATATTATTCGTACGATTGGGTCAGTGTTTGCGGCTAGCTAAGTTCTAATTAAGACAGAAGAAGATCTTCCTCTCCCCTATTCCGGCCTTGTGCCACATTTCTGTATAATTACAGAATAAATATCACTAATTTTGCTTTCATAAATTATACAACAAATGTTTTTTATGTGTCAATTTTTGGTTACAGAACTTAAAGCCATTAACAAATCAAATTAATGAAATGGCTGCTTATGAAACTAAATTGAAAATAGAAGATTCAGTCATGATAAATATTTTTGGGTAAAGACTAAACACATTTGATTATGGATAAATGGAATGAACTAATATTCTTTTTAAAGAAAAATGAACGAATAGAGCACAATTCTTAAAGTATGAAAATTAAAACGTTTCCATGTAAAATTATTCAACGTGATTTAACTGAAATGTTTCAAAACTGACTTTATTTTGATTTAGAAAGACTTGTAAAATTTAACTAATTTGTTTTTGTATTTATTAATTTTTAAAACTAATTTTTAAAAATTTATTTCTTAAACATTTTAATCATGTTTATATTATGCTACTTGATTTTGTTATGGATTTAAAAAATTTTTTTTTACTTAAACTGTTAGTTGTAATAATGACAAAGATGATGTCTGATCCCATAAAAATTAAGACGAGACCAACCGTGAAGGGGGAAGAAATGTAAATAAAACTCGATACTAACCTTAACTCTGCATCTTCCTCACCATGCTTATCCAGATAAACGGAGCCCCACAATGCTGCCCTGAGTCCTCGGATGACAACAACAGTGCTGGAGTTAACAAGCAGAAACACGCCAGTTCCTGCCCCACAAGATATTGAATGCTGAAATTAAAAGGAATGGGAAGAAAAACTGAATAAAATCAGGAAATAAAAATAGTATTAGTTGTCACATATAAATACAGCAGTAAACAAAAAAAAAAAAAGTTATTCAGTCTTTTTATAAATTATTTGATTGGACAAAACTAGCTAAATTAAAAACCTGCCTCAATGAAATAATAGCCAGGTTTCTTGACTTATAAAACAGGGTCAGAGGGACTTCATTTTTCATTTGATTTGCTTTCTACAACTTAACCCGTTACAGGTTATTTGAAGCCAGAGAATATTTTCAGAATGTAAAAAAAAAAAAAAAAAAAAAAAAATTTAGAGATAATAATGCTTTAGTGAGAAAAATTTTAATTAACCCATAGCTGGGGGAAAGTGAATTCCTAATTTTCCCAAGGGTAATTGGATCTCTGCTTTCTGATTAACAATTCAGAACCATTATCCATTACACCACCTGCACATCCAAGCTTACAGAACCTGATATTCCCAAGCAGTCACCCATCTACATGCTAACCAGACTTTGTTGTTTAACTTCCATGATCATACGAGAATTGGTGTTTAGGCATGATGTGGCCATAAGCCTCTTCCTGAAAGGGCCTATATATTCAATAACGAAATTAACTCTCTCTCTAGATATATATATATATATATATATATATAAAAAAAGAGAGAGAGTTGGAACCTCTGTCTGTTTCTTTGTTATCAAACTCCTCTTAAGGTTTTGGTGATAAAAACCCCTGCCCATCACCATGTATATTCTGAAACTACATTACCCAGGGTACTTAGATAAGTATATTTCATCTTGATCAAAGGGTGTCCCCAGAGGGCACTCCCCCACCATCACTGAAATTCTCTTTTCCCTTTCATTTAAATTAAGTTTAAACAAGGGGATGACTTCTATCTAAAATATAGAAGGACAATACCACAAGATGGAGGTCACATTGACAAGAACAAAATGAGACTATGGATGCCCAGCTGAGCAAGAAATCACCTTACAATACATATTTGTTAAAACAATTCAAATGTCATATCAATGTTGAAATCTACTCATTTCATTCAATTTTTGCATCAAATACATATCAAAGGGGTCAGATCAAACTGTTTTTGCACAAACCCCTACACTGAAAAGTTTTTTTTCCCTTTGATTTAAATTAAATTTAAATAAGGGCATGACTCCTATCTAAAATATAGAAGGAGAAAGCCAGAAAATGGAGGTAACATTGGCAAAATCATTGAGTAATATTGAAATGCATCATTTTTCTCTACAAATTATAACAATGATTTAAAATCAATCATCATTTTCTTACAAAAAAAAGAAAATATTGAAAAAGTGTGGCACACAGCAATGCGCAGGTAGTTTGGCAAGTTACTACATAAAGTTTCCTTGACATTTTATTTCTTTTTGCCTAATCTATCTTGCTGGCATATTTCAAATTTTAGGTAACCAACTCTAGAAAATTGGATGCAATGCACTAAATGGTTAAATAGTTTCAGCATCCTAGATTAGTAGGTGTTAATTAAATCAAAAAAAAAAAAAAAAAAAAAAAAAAAAAAAAAAAAAAAAAAAAAAAGGTATGAGACTTAAATATTAAATCCAGAGGCTGGCTTCAAACTTTTGGCCTATAATATATCTACAGTTGAGATATTTGTTACATTAAACATTCTTACCAATTTCCATCAGTTTTTGTGAATATCAAATATAAATATATTTTTTGTTTTTTTTTTGGGACTGACTGATGTGGCTCTTTGCAACAATGTTGAGTTTCAATTAAAGATTGAATTTCCTGAACATTTTCTGAAGTCATTCAATTCATAAACACAGCTCATATTGTTTATCAAGAGCAAGGGTCGGCAACCAACGGCCCGCGGGTCGGATCCAGTCCGCAAAGGCATTTTGACCGGCCTGCAAGGCTGATTACTAATGACTATTTTTAACATGAGAGATGAGGCTTTTGAATTAGACCATCTGCCATTTATCTTTCATGAGACTTATTTTACCAAGTTGCGTTGCCTACGTTTAATGCCAAATAATGGATACATATTTTTTACGACCCTTGGCTACATTAAAAGATAACAGAAGCGAAAGGAACGATAAAGTGAAAGAGGCCAGGGAGGGACTGACATGCGAGGTAGCAGAAATCTAAAGACAGTTAAACATATGCGCATTATACATACATGCCTCATGAATGTGTGGATGATACCGCATGTGTACGTACGTAAGTGCACATGTTTGCAACTATTTGTACTCGTATGTATGGGTATATGTGCTTCGTTTTTGTTTGATGTGTGTGTGTGTGTGTGTGTGTGGTTCGTTTGTGGAACAATTTTCAATAACAGTTTCAAACCTACACGTCATAATTTCATCCATTTCACTTCGGTTGATTTTTTTCACTTTGAAGTATTTTGACGTTCCTTTGAGGAAAAGTAATTTTTGTTTGGTGTTTTTTAATTTTAGATTTTCTTTTGTTTTTCTGATTTCTCAATGTTTATTTTCATTATGGTTTTAAATATTTAGGTTGACAGGGGTCTGCATATGTAATTTTCCTTAATTTTTCATTAATGGCCTTTGTCCGGCCTGCGACCTGTCATAACAAAATCCGGCCCGTGGAGTCGAATGAGTTGCCAACCCCTGGTCTAGAGCATAAATTGCAACTATTCTCACCTGAACACATTCATAAACCGAGTCTTGCTGGCAACAGGACTCCCTGAAGCAGAGAAAGTGGGCACACACAAGGCAGATGGCTGGATCCTTAGGGGTGGTACTGCACACAATACACACCCTGTCCCGATACTCCTGGAATATTTTGTAATACTGGCTGGGAAGAGTCAGCAGATGTGGTTGGTAATAAACATAACTGAATGGAAGGAGGTACTGCAATAAAATAGAACAGTATTATCAATGGTGCTGAAAAAGAGAGAGAAATAAAGAAAAGATTGAAAAGAAAAGCGACATCACACAAAGCCAAGGTTGCAGCACTTTTGACCCCCCCCCCTTTCACAACAATCATTAAAAATGTAAACATCTCCCTATCTGTTATAGTGGAACACACCTATTCTATAGTTAATAGACTCTCCCACCTATAATAAGTAGGAGTATTAAGAGTAACAAGTTGGCAGTGAGTGGGTTAGTCAGTTGATGTTGGACGACCGTTAGTCGGATATTAAGGTATCAGCCACCACAACTAAATTACTGCGTCATTACCTATTATATCAAGTTCCTAACGTTTTGGACGTCGAACCTATTTTAGGACCGACTTAGTACAAATACAAGCCTCCACTGTGAAACCACTACATAACACTATCAATTAAAGCAGCTAAGATAACATGTTTGAGTGAATTAACTTTTGATGAATATTCCTTTCATTTTAAATTGCAACTCACAGTGTCATTATTTAACTCTTAGTAAGTAATGGTTTTTTTCTAAGCATAGCTTAGATGTGGCACAAGGCCGAAAGTATTGAGTACCTAGTGAGGATCGAACTCACTTTTCAGTCATAACTGATCTAGCGAGACAAACTCACTAACCATTATGCCATATTAAAGTGCCCAACTCTTAGTAAGTAATGTGAATGGAAATTAAGGTTTCCAAAGAGAATGACTTACATCTTGGGAAACCTATTTTAATTTGGCCCCTATCTGATATGTATATTAAGACAGATGATAGTAGTAATATTGAATTTCTTAGATTAAACATTGTCAGCAATTTTTAATTTTTTTTTTTTTTTTTTCCGCCTTTAATTGTTCTTTATTGCAATTCCTACACCAAACCAGAATTGTTAAAAAAACTTCTATTCAGTCTGCAATGTTTTAACATAACACAATTTTTACTTGAGCTTCTTTAGACTGTTAAGTTCCATTTAGTTTTCTGGTTCTTTCTGGGCTCCGATATAGCTAAACCACAATTTATGATTATAAAACCTAAAGATAATCCAGATTTCATTTTCTTGGCAAATCTTAAAAAAATAACTAAAATTAACATTTTTCATAGATTTGCTTTTTGGATAAAATTACTATTTTATATCCACTTAAAATGACAACTTTTTTTTTTAACTTTAATGAAAGGCATTTCCTTAGAAGCTTGATAACCAACTCTAATACAATCTAAGAAAATGCTGTCAGTATTACCTAGTTCATATATCTACACACAGGCATGGATCACCAAGTTTGTTTCCAGAGTCATTAAATGAATTTTGATCTGAAATATTTGATTGTTATTGTTCATATGGTGAATATCACATCAATGTCAGGCTATGAACTTATTAACTTCAAACACACACATTCCAAAATGATTTTGTGAAACACCAACAGATTCCTTAAACTGTTAGTGCTTACCATCAAATCCAGTATTCATTATAAAAATCCAATCCTGTATTTCTTAAAAAAAAAAAAAAAAAAAAAAAAAATTAGTTATCAGTTTCTTAACAAAAAAAGTCTGGCAGCAATTGTCAGTTTCTTAAAAAAATATCCTGTATTAATTATAGGTGTCTACCCATGACCCATTCATACCCAATGTACATTTTTTTCCAACAGTGGGCATTAATGACTTAACAAGAGTAGTTGTTGCCTGTGAGTAGCAAAGAGGTGGACATTACATGACAGATGTTTACCTGGTTCTTAAAAGATTGGTTTGAATCGATGGCTATAGCAAGTTCATTGAGCCAAGACCTTGTGAGTGGCAGTATTTCTGGAACTGAGAATCTCACAAAACTGTCAGCTTTGGAAGATTGTTCAACAGAAGCAGATGATGCAGCTGCACCCCAGGGAGAACCAGGACGAATGGAACCAAGGAAGGAGCCAAGCCGGAGGTAGGTACAAAGGTAAGTAAATTCAGAAGAACACTGGAAAGAGAGAGAGAAAAAAAATAAAAAAAAAAAAAAAAAAAAAATGGAAATTAAAATCCACTTCTGACAAAGTTTAACAAACCAACCTAAAGGTGTGTCAAAGGGACAGTTTTGACGCCGTTATTACTGTATATTCCCTCTTTTTGTGGGTACATTTAACTTCACCAAATTATGTTTGTAAAGAAACTACCTGATAAACAGTTTTTAACATTTTTGCTGTCATTTCTCAAGAAAAAAAAGTTTATAAATACACTCAACTGTGGCCACAAAAAAATAAAAGAATTGCCTGGAAAAAGCAGTTTTTTTTTTGTTTTTGTTTTTTAAAGATTAGTTACTTGGCCTTGTGTTTATTTAAATTTTCTTTTTCTCCTGTTTAGACATTTTTTATAAATTTATGAATAAAAAAAATTTTTTCATAGTTATTTCTTTATAATATGGTAAATAATGAATATTGCTTTTCAGTTGGTTCCCGTACTTTGTTAATCTAATAAGTAAATAGTTTTTAACTTTAACATTTTTGCAGTCAATTCTCAAAAGAAAAACAGATTCATGTTACGGTTTTCTTAAAATTGTCAAGAGCTTTTTACAATAATAAAAATTACCAAGAGAGTACATGATAATAGTGGTATTAAGAGAAAAACTGTGCTTTTGATATAGTGTCTTTGCATATATGTTTAAGTCTGCTCCACTGATTAAAAAAATTGCATTTAAAAAAAAAAATAAAATTACAAAATAAAAATATATCTTGCCCTTATAAGTGTAAACAAAACACAGAATACAGATTTGAATAATTCATGTTATAGCAATATCTGCTTTCAAACTTTCACCATTACTTACAATCCAATGTCATTATATATAAAATGTAGTTTTTTTAGTCATGTTTGTATAATATACAACTTTAGTGCTAAAATTTGACAAAAGAAATTTCTATTTAAAAAAAAAAAAAAAAAAAAAAAAAAAAACTCCTAAGTTTGGTGTTCAGTTTTTCATTCTTATTCTTTTGCCCCAAATAATTTTTTCTTTTTTAGTGAAGAAAAATCATTAATTTAGATCAGAGGGGAATAAATGAAATCTTGTCTATACAAAATTTTTGACCTTTCTACTGAGAATTGGGCTGTAAATAGCTAAATGAAAACTTTGGGAAAGTGACATTTCATACCTAAAATTCCAGTTGTACATTTATGTAAAACATTATACAGAGGAGGAGGTAAAAATAAGTGAGTGTTGGGTAGGAATAAATAAGGGTCAAAGAAAAAAAAAAAAAAAAAAAGATGATAAAATTATATAATAATTGAATGAGAGTAGAATAAAATGGAGGAGAGTTACAAATAAAAAAAGAGTGGGGGTGAGAATAGAATAAATGGTGGTGGGGATGAACAATAAAATAGGGTAGGGTAAAAATAAGAAAAAAAAAAAAAGGTGTAAGAAAAAAATAAACCCTAAAAGTTGAAAACCTGAGGGAGGGAAGTTGAGGCAGAGGATGTGATATTGGTAAGAAATTATTTCTTTTGCTTATCCTTGCTCTTCCTATCACTTAGTTTTAATATTTATATAAAAATGTCCATTTTTAAAGCCATAAATGACTAAATGAAAATTTGGGGATCAAGTGTCTATCTGGCCAATGTATTCCAGGTTCAGATTCAGTTGAAATCTGACACAATGTTCATAGACCAATTTAATTTATGCAAGTTTTAACAAAAGTAAATTGAACTGTGAATTATTTTTTCAGAGTCTGAATCGTCTCACATTTTATAACAAGCAGTAAAGCCTAAAATTAAGATCTTCAATGCAATTATATACAATCCAGAAATAGTAGAAAGGAAATACAGTAAATAAATAATAATAAATGTTTGGAATCAAGTGGCCCTTGGCCGGAAGGTAGGTAGTTCCAATTGCAGATTTATATAAGCAGAGTCACAGTTAAAATGGTCAGTTTTTGAGCCACCAATTGTCAGCTGTTAGTAGAATGGCAGACTCAGAAAAATGCACAATGTGTAGTAGAGATGGGTAGTGGGGTGAACAGGTGAGAATTAACAGTTGGAGTGACAGGGAGAGAAAAGGTTAAAGCAAGAGAGTCAGAGTTTTCACTAGCAGAAAAGAAGATTTGGTGCATTAGCCTATCATGACAGAAGACCAAATTGTCACCTAACACTCTTTCCTACACTATGTCAAGGGAATCTGGAAATAAATAACCAAATATATTAGAAACAGATCTTCATTTCTTTTCACTATCATTCACTTGTGAATGTGCATTGGGCCTTTCCCAGTTTTTGTGCACACTGACACAAAAACCAAAAATGGTAGGGGCGATTTGTCCAGTTGGTGAAAGTGAGTAAAGACTCAGGTGTATGCTCTTTCTCTCTCAAGTCCTGTACACAGCCTCAACATGCAAGGTGGTGTTGCTGAAGTTTCTATAGCAAGTAGGTTTTTCACAGGATGGAGTTTCTAGTCCCATATTCAACCAGTTTTAAATTCAGAATTGTTCTTCTAGACTGGTTGCCAAGCAACCTTGAAGAGCCCAATCTGCCCTCCTATTGAACTCATAGGTGGGGGGAAAAAAGTGGATTCATACCTTTTAGTTGGTTATAAAAATGAATGTAATGAACTCAACCGGAATTTGAACTTGGTTTGATGATTTGTCTTTCTGAAACACTAACCATTACACCACCCACACATCCATGTTACAAGCTCCCAATGGCAACATTCATTTTTGTTGTATTTCCCCTTTTTATATTCCTTCAGAATATTCAGTGTCCCTTTCTGAGGGTTTAATAAATTCTACCCATGATATTACGGCAAGTTAAAATGATCAAGTCACACAAGTGATTTTCTTAATCTGGCTTCTTAATCAAATATGGAGTAGCTATAGCACAGTTTTCAAAGACAGCCTTCTCATCTGGAGTTGGTGGGTGTACGGACAGCATTGTCATCTGGGGTAGGGGGCAACATTTTACAGTTTTCAATATCAGAAAGAACACAGAGTTAAATCCAATTTATATAAAGCAAAAATAAAGAAATAAAAGAAGAAAATGTCAAGCTCAATAAATTTCCCCATAAACGAAATATTGCAAGCTTATCCTTACTCTGCCACTATTTCCATGGCAAATGCTAACATGAGTTGCAATCTTTCATTTCACCAGTTCAAACTTTCACAGCTATGACTACATCCAGAGTCAAATCATCCTCATTTCCTCCATATTCCAATTGTAAGGAGAGAGAAAGTTTGGCTCAGCTTTTTCTCCCAAAACTGCTATTTGTGGAACAGACTCCCATGTGGATGCTTCCCTGAACACTATAATTTTAACCTCTTCAAGTCAAAGATCAATTGTTACCTTTCCTCAGTCTTCATAATCATCACCTCCTCTTACATTCATATCACAGACCTTATTCAGTAGGTCGCAGCCTTGAGTGAGTTTTAAACTGTATATTGGGTGAACTTAGTAAAAAGAAAGTTTTTATTTTAATTTAATTTTTAAACTGCATGAGGAAGAAAGTGATATGGTGAATTCAATTTCCTCCACCGAGACATGACTTGAGTTACTTGGAAGTCAATTTCCATATATATATATATATATATATATATATATATATATATATATATATATATATATATATATATAGAATAAAAATGACAATAGGAAAACTGGTAATTGCTGACGTGTTTCGTCCAATGTGGACTTTATCAAAGCAAAATACGAAAATGAAATTAAATGAACAAAGTAACTAATAAAAACAAAAACAGAATGTACCTAGCAACTGGAATTATAACTAAATTAATGTTCTTATACACAAATATACACAACAGATTCATAAAATCAAAAGAAAATGGTTGAATACATCAACACAGTTATAATGACAATATTCTCCACATGTGACAATTACTGACTTTATTTTTCAGTTAAAAATATGAAAATAGCGTTTCTCTACATTCCAGTTGCTAGGTACATTCTGTTTTTGTTTTTATTAGTTACTTTGTTCATTTAATTTCATTTTTGTATTTTGCTTTGATAAAGTCCACATTGGACGAAACGCGTCAGCAATTACCAGTTTTCCTATTGTCATTTTTATTCATAAATATTGTCTCTCTACTGATTAATTCGGAGAAATATATATATATATAAAAAAAATGGAAATTTACTTCCAAGTGACTACATAAGATAGGCTCGCCTGTCAATTTCAACATATGAGGATCCAACTTATCTCGTTCACATTTTTTATGTTTGTGTCATACATAGGATTAATCCACATATCGTGCAACGGCAAGGCTCCAAGCTGGTTTGAATTAAGAGTTTTCCTTCTAGACTGGTTGCTATCTAAGGCTATAGAACCCAGTCTGTCCTGCTATTTACCCATAACTGGGAGAAGAAATGGATTCATACTTTACCCAAGGGTATTGCACGTAAGTGAATATAATGAATTCAGTTTGAACTCGGATCTCCAATTTCTCAATCCAAGCAACAATCTGTTACTCTACCGTACCTCCTGGGTATGACAATAAACCATGCTCAGCACCAAGGTCTCTGATCTTGAGTTAAGTTTTGAGGGGCATGGTCATATATTATATGCACACACAGACATACTAGGTGTAACAGCAAAATCGTCCTATTGTTAGAGGAAACTTTGAACCGCCGTAACTTAGAAATGATTAAAGATATCTTACTGGAATTCTCTAAGGTTTTTTCTTAATACTATTGGACTCTACTTTGAGCAATAAGAATGTATAATTACTCTCCAAGCTTAAGAGAAGAATCGTGATGAAATCAATGATAAGCAAAAAATGTTCATCATTGATTAATCATAGTTAAGGACCAGAAGCTCATAAAAGACTTAAATAAAGTGTATATATATATATATATATATATATATAATTATTTCAGGATCATTTTCCAATTTCTTCAAGATGATCTTCACCCTCGCTAACCTAACTTTCTTTCCTGGAATAACAAGGTGCCTCACAGCTTTCACTGCTTTGGACTGTCATAACTGAAACTTCTATCTCACATACCAAATGCCTTATGAATCGAGTTAGAGCTAAAAAGATCAATTTGAAAAGATCTAAATTGAAATGATGATCCCTCTTCCTGTTGTGACTTCCTGATCCACTGTTTTCTCTCTACTCTTTCCTCATTTTTTAACTTCTGGATGGCACTTGAATGGATTTGAAGATGGAAGCCAGAGTATGAATGTTGGTACCATTACCAAAGGCCTGAAAGATCTTTTTTCCTCTCACCATTGCTCATTTGGGAAGATAGTGGGGCTGATACAAAAAGATTTTAACCTGTTTTCTTTCTGGCTGAATAACTCAAAGGGTTTTTCAGTGATTCTTACAATAAATAGTGTCAAGATAGCTAAATGTCTTCTCTAAAAACCTGAAAAAAAACAAAAAAAAAACAAACAAACAAACAAACAAACTCAATTAGTAGTTTTTTTCAATATTAAACATTTTGTAGGAATAGACAATTATGTTGTTACAAGATTTGGACAATTTTGCTGTCATATCTGGTATATATCTCGTGGGGAAAATTGTGAAAATGGCCTACCTCGGAAACACCTGCGAATCTGTGCGACGTGCAAACTCCGGTTGCTCAATGGTAAAAAGAACCAAAATGGCGGCGCCCATGTTTTATGCCAGGCGGTCTCGGACAGTTAACATGAAATCTCATTATCTCGTCATTTGCATGCAAATTGTGGTCAGTCCTCAGCTGTATAAAGCAGGCGCGTTTTTGTTTCTGAGTACGGGGTTTTTTTGCTCGTGAGAAGGTTGGACGTGTGACACTGTTTTGTTGGTTATATAATTATAGAAATTGACCTCCAAGTAACTATCTATCCACACAAATACAATGCCAGGAAACATATTTTATCTACTATATTAGTTTGTTGTAGCCAAAAAGAAAAATAATTTATAACTACAATGATAAGAAACTTTCATTATGTAGGAAAAAGATTCTTACTCTGCCAGGAGGGAGTTCCTCATTAAAAAGATGTCGCTGAAGCAAAGCTGCTATTTGCAAAAAGGGTAGCAAGAAATCCTCTACCATAGTTTCAACTGTGTCAGGACTCCACACCCACTGAGAAATCTGGACAAGGAAGCAATTAAAAAATTCAATAAGTAATGAGAAAATCATTTTAACAAAAATAGTTTAATCCAATAAATAATCAAAGAAAGTAACTACCAGCTCTTCCAATGGGTCATCTTTAGAAAAGTTATAAATTATACAAGCCATTTCCAGCAAAGTTTAATCTTTGTACAAAAAAAAAAAAGAAAAAAAAAAAAGTGGGTCAAGGACGGTTATTCCCTTGAAACTACTATTACTGCATACACTTTTGACTTCCTCAGCAATATTTACTTACAAGATTATAGAAATATATGAACCAAATACAATGCAATATTTATTATTTACTATTTTATAAAGAAATAAATATGGAAAGAAATCTTATTCAAACATTTTTTTAAATTACATAGTTATTAAAATATGTAAATATTATTTACCATTTTATAAATTAATATAGAAGAAAATATGAATGACAAATATAAATTAAAAGAATGTTTGGTGCAGAGGAAGAGAATTAATTTTTTAAAATTTATAATTACAGTTATTCATTAATGTGTTTATATAAATTTTCTTGCTCAGATATTTTTATAAAAATATGAATAAAAAAAACTTTTCACTTATTTTTTTATAAAATGGTAAATAATAAATATTTCATTATTGTTGACTCAAATATTTTTATAATGTTATAAATATAAAATTATTCTAGTAAATAAGCAATCTAATAGTGTTTAATATTTTTATTGTCAATCACCAAGAATAAAGAAAATGTATAAATCCACTTTCATATGTTTGGGCTTTATCACTTTTTAAAACTAAAAATTGCTAAAATTAGTAAAAAAGAAAAAAAGAAAAAACGGAAAAAACCCCCAAAAAACTGTGTAATAAGTAGTATCAAAGGAATAACCATCCTTTTGATGCTGTTTTTTTTTTTTTTATAGGGATGAAGATTAAACATGGTTGCATTTTCATCTTCCATATATTTTTAACTTTTACTGTTTCAAGCCAATAATTTCAACAAAATACATACTCAAGTACATGTTGCATTTTACAAATTGTTGAAACCTTTTTACATGTATGAAATACAAAGTAATTTCTAAATAGACCAGACAAAACACTTAGCCATGAAATTTATAAACTAAAATGTTTTGATTAAAAAACATTAAAATAAAATAAAAAAGTTCAATCAAATTGTGCTCAATTTTTGAGAGGAAACATTATCAATTAATTTTTTTACTATATCTTTTGTGTTAGTTCAGTTACACATCTGGGAGTTGTTATAAAAACCAGCAGGAATTAAAATGAAATACTATCCAAAAATTGATAATGAAAAATAATTTAATCTAAGAAATTTGAATACGATTATATCTAGTTTAAAAAAATATATATGAACAAGATGACAGCCTATGATATTCATATAAGTAAAGAATGGAGACCCACTTTCTAAAATCTGACCAAATGACTAAACATTACATTTTTTGTGGGTATAGCTTCTTGGTTGGGCTGTAAAATTTTCATCACCCCATTTTACAGCATTATGGCCAGATTTGAATGATTTACTGCTTAATGATTATAAAATGAAGATCTGATCTGTGTGTGTGTATATATATATATATATATATAAAACAAAAACTTACACTACCCATCAATTTTCATTTCATTTTTGGCAGCGCTATCTGATCTGATCCTTTAAAATGAGCTCTGGTGAAATAAATTATTATAATGGTACCTTAAAGTGGTCTGTTTTTCTTTAAAAATATATATATATATATATATATATATATATATATATATATAATTGTTACTTCAAACATTATTAAACTGGATTATTTGAAATAGACTTTTGTTTTTTTAATTTTAGTGTATATTATGTCTATTGGCTTGTCCTGCATATTCAAGAAATCTTAAGAAAATCATCTCTCCAGCAGGAATAGAAGCTGCATTCCCCATTTGTAAGAGAATTCCTGCTGGAGAACACATTCTTTATTCAGTTTGTTCAACCAACTAAAACTTGATAGATATAATACACACTGTTTGGAGTAAAAATAAAAATAGGGCATCTATTTTAGATACGAGTATCCACTATAACGACATTTAAAGTAATGAAAATCTGATACTGACACACACACACACCTATATATATATATATATATATATATATATATATCTCCACCATTAGTAAAATTCTTTCTCCACTTTGTATAAATCAAAACCCAAAGATGCTACCAGACACTTCAAAAGTATTTTTTTTTTTCATAGGAAGAGTGAAAACCTTTAAAGCACACACTACTCACACAACCTAAGGAGACGTCTTTATCATCATACAAATGACTCAGTCGAAGCCGAGTGATCACATGACTCATCATGCCACCAAGGTCTTGCAAGGAATTCTGAAAGAGAAAAATGATTTACAATAAATTCTACATGATTTGCAATAATTTCTATTACTGTGACGTTACTTACCATATAGTCCAAAGTGAATAAAAAGTAGACCTACTGGAGCATTGATAAACAAACATATAGGCTGCCAGAAAGTATCCTGAGGGTAACATGAAGTGATAGAAAACTTAGCAAATAATAACAAGTAGACCAAAATTTCACCATCTCTAAAAATAAGTGTATATTCAGAATTGTTAGCCCATGAAGTCATATTTTGGCCAACTAATTAGAAACCGTCCCAATCAGGATATAAACATCATAGTCTCGTGAGCGAATCAAAAACAAGATCTGTTCCCAACCAGGATATAAGGTCACTGAACATGGACCAATGAAGAGCCACAGCAGATCTCTAGATATACATATAACAAGATGGAAAGTAAACCTAAATCAGAACTGATGAATTAATTTTATCAATTCTCTGATGTTGTGGTCATCATAACATACCTAGAACAGAAATACAACATGTGATCATACAGTCTCGGATAGACTCACAAGATACCTAACTCCTTCTACCACTGGTGACACAGTCTTGTGTTGGCACTAAAACATACTTCCTTCACCCATTTTAAACGGCTACAGTTGAATACATACATAAATCTCCCAGACTCCTCCTCTCTCGTATGCACCAGGACATTTACATTTGAACTTTTGAATCTCCAATATATATATATATATATGTGTGTGTGTGTGTGTATGTATGTGCGCACACAAGTTCAGTTCAAGTCAGGTCAGTTCAAATTTTGAAGCTATCCCAGAATTAGCATGGGATGAGCTTGACAGAAGAGTAAAAAACAAAATGAAAAAGAGCTCTTAGAATCATTGAAAAAAGGAATGGAATTAATTAGCAAACTTATACTTTCAGACATTTCTTTTGCAATGAATACCAAAAATGTGTGCTGCAATAATCAAGGTTAAAGGAGGATATTTTGGCAAGAGCAAAATTTAATCAATTTAATTTTCTTTTTGTCATAAAATTTCTAATAAAAAATCATGTCTCAGTTTTTTTTTTTTTTTAACCATGTCTAATAATCTTCTCTTATTTAAAATACAAAACAACTATTTTAGGGGTTAATTTAAAAAATTACCAGGGATTGCTTCAAACTTTTGAACTGTAGCATATACTTTATAGCTCTGTTTAACTACATTGAGCACTGTTTTGTCTACACCATTGATTAAATATTTATTTGCTCACCTGTATGTGTACGTAATCGCTCACATATATGGTTGATTGTATCTCTTTATTTAGATCATATCTGTGTGTGTGTTATAAAAATGTATTTTCTATATATTAACACACTGTGCATTTTCTTTCAATCCTTACACTAGCCAAAACAGATATACAATGGGAACGGATGTTGTCATAAGATAACCTTTACCACACACTGTAAATACAAGATTTACTGATAATAACCTATAGAAGAAAACCTAGTAAATTGCACAAAATTAGTGCAAGGCAATGCTACAATTCAACCCTACATTAGTGGAATGAAAATGTCCAAATCAAGTTCAACTAGTCAAGCAATAATGAGTGTAGAAATCAGTTGCTAAGAAAAGAAAACCACCAGCCTAATGGCTGAACATTAGCCATGTCCGGAAAGTATCCAAACGTTTTAAATAACTCAACAACTGGATGTGCTATTTGGCCAATCAATTAAAAGAGACTTTACTACACATGCCTGAATAGATGCCTTGCCATAGAGTTAATCAGGGTGAACGTGCATATGTAGTGTATGACAGCTGCATTCACAGGGACAAATCAATTTCACTTGAGAAGTTATTTCAATAATTAAAATGTCAATAATTAAAATGGCTTTTAGGGATGATTCAATGAACAAAGCACAGTTAAAATTTTTGTACTGTCATTTTGAAAAGCTTTCAATCAATCGAATACCCCAAAATGTCTAGAAATGCAATGAAAGAAAGTTGGCAGTTGACATTTTAATACTTAGAAGTTTTGGAATTCTACGAAATATCTGGGAGGCACAGTGGAGTAAATGATAGCTAGCAGCTCGAATTGAAGAATCAGACAGCCGAGTTCAAATTCCAGTCGAATCCATTACATTTACTTACATGCTAATACAATTGGGAAAGGTATGAATCCTCTTCTTCTCCCCCCAGCTATGCGTAACTAGCAGGAAAGATCAGGTTCTATAACCTTGGATGGCAACTGGTCTACTGCAGAAAGAAATGGCAACTTACTGTGGGAAAAAATCTGTCTCGTCATTCATGTATTGAAAGATACATGATCGCCTAAGCATGTATCACGTATGGCACATAACTGACAGAATATCTAGACTGACCATTCTTCAGGTCTTGAGCAGCTTTTTATTTTTTGGCAGTCTCCCAATAATCCAGCTTTGGGTCCTTGTGACCTCTGCATTTTCTCTAAGTTTAAAGAATAAAAATAAATTCACACAACAGACAAAATTAGGAAGCTGGTGGTGATTCTGAAAAACAACCATGAAAGGTGTGTACTTCCCCCACAGCAGGATATTTTTTTTTTTTTTCTAATATTAAATGACAGAATCATTTTCAAACAAACCTTGCTGAAAAATTCTCAAATCAACCCATGTAGGATAATGATGTCTCATTTCATGGATAAAAACAACAATACTACTACTACTAATAAGAAGAAGAATGTCTCATTTCATGTAAAATAGTCATGTCTCATTTCATGTAAAATAGTCATGTCTCATTTCATGTAAAATAGTCATGTCTCATTTCATGCAAAATAGTCATGTCTCATTTCATGCAAAATAGTCATGTCTCATTTCATGCATAATCTATATAAATAAAGCAGAGTACATGTGTCCATCTGGCCAGCTGTTTTTTGATCTTGACAAACCTGAAGTAGCACATGATTAAAAATTGCATATATAAAGAAAGATTATGCCAAATTAAGGTGTCGAATAGAGATAAAATAAAAGGCTGAAGGACCAAAGTCTGCCCAAAAAGCAGCTTCTAGGCTAGTAATAATAATAATAAAAATAGTAGAAACTTACACTCATTTGTTTCTTGCACCAAGCAGCTCGTTCATCAGGCATAAAACTGCAGCTTGTCACCAGCAATGCCTGGATGTAGGCAATGTTGTAAAGAGTATTCACCAGGTAAGAGAAATGATCTAATGAAAGGAGACGAACAAGAAGATTTAGATTAAAAAAAAAAAAAAAAAAAAAAGTCATCTAATCAGATTTCTATTTTAAATAAATCATAATTCATCATTTTTTTTTTTTTTTGGTAGTTAAAAAAAAAAAAAAAAAAAAAATCATGGTGCCAATTTTGTGGTTCTGACATTTTCAGTTCCATTGATTTTGCTTTATGAATAACGATTTCAAGTTGTAATTCCCAATCTGGCAAGAACTCTACAGAAATACTGCAGGAAAAGGGATAAAAAAAATCTTATTCCCAGAATTTAATAAGTTTTCCTCTAATTTGTCAGAGGATAATTGCTTTACATATATATCACAAACATCAAGCTTTACTTGCAGATTAGGCAACGAGCAAGTGTGTGTGTGTGTGTGTGTGTGTGTGTGTGTGTATATTGGCATGGACATATGTAAATGTGTACAAAAGTTTATTTGAGCAATAGTAATACCATTAGACACAAGTATATATATTCTTTATTTTTAATCAATTCATCTCAAGAAAATCGATAATGCCACAAAGACACAAGGGGCTACTGGGAGTGAAAGAGAATGAAAAAACTTTAGAAGAAATCAGAAACCTAATCCTAAACAGAAAACAAAGGATAGACCTATACATCTGTTCAAAAGCCCAGGGAGGAGTGTGAAACTGACAATAGGTGACTGTCTACTCCTATTAAAACAGCTGATAGAATTTGCGTGTGTGTGTGTGTGTGTATTTCTTATTACTATAAACATATTTAGCAGATGTATGTGTTTGAGTAGACATTTATGATTTAACAATGCAATTGTCATCTACTGGCCTTGGTTTTCAAGAGAGTCTTTAATACTTGGCAGGGCTCCAACATTCATCCTGCTTATGTAGGCAAAACTAATTAATGTTTTCACACACACAGGTGAGCAATAACATTCATGATCAATTTGCCTTCCAGATTCTTGCAAAACATCACTTACATGATCTGGCATGGACGCTCCAAAATGTTCCCTCTGGGAGCTTGTACCATGTTAATAGATTTTAACTGTTGCGAGTTATATGGCAGAGGTTCTACAGTGTGATTTTGGTTCAACACATCGCTTCAGTGCTCAATGAGAAAGACATCAGAAGAGTTGGTAGCCAAGACAATACCATGAAGTCTTCTTCATGTTCCCAAAACCATTCCTACATCACTCATGCAGTAGAAAGATGAAAGATGCCCTCTATCATGAAATGGTGTACCTGGTCTACAATTATGTTGAGGAAGGTGGTACATGACAAAATGAGCCTCAACAAAAATGCTGTTGATTTTACACAATGTTGAGGGGCCAGCTTTTAGGATCATGCAAGTAACAAGCTACCACGCTACCTGGAGGGAGTTAATAACCCTTCCATGGGAGACTCAATGAACAACTAGGCAATCACCGTAGAGAAAAACGAATTCATTTCAGAGAATGTGAGATAGACTGGAACAGTTGACAAAGACATGTACCCATATTTGGCTTGCCAGACAAACTGTATGAGAAAATGACCATGTACAACTGTCAACACGCACACAATTCACTCCTGGCTGCCAGAAAGTGTTTGGTTGGCATTTGTTTACACAATTTCAGTGGACAGAAACAACCTGGTCACAACTGATTCTATGAGCAGGTCTCAGGTTTGCTTACAATTGCCATTTATACTTTCATATCACTTCTCATATCTATAAATTATCTTCTGTCTTCTTAATTCTTGTTCTTTTATTGTTCTCTCTTATTAATAATGCATCTTTTTCTCATATTCTCTCACTCAGTAACCTCCTGTATCTTAGTGGCTTAGTATCACTAGTAGTTGTTGAAAGGAATGTGACATAAGATTGAAAAGGGTTCATGTGAAAACCCCAGAAAGAATTGGAGCATTGGAAGGGCTGCAATATTGAAGTCATTCAGATGATTGTTATATGAGGTCGGAAAAACAATTATGAAGCATGATTTTTCTTCACTGCACAGGAAATTATATGAAAGCCAAAATGTAAAACAATGAGATTTGAAATCCGTTGTTTTGGAAAATAAGATTTCATAGTTATTTGTTAAATGTAGCCATTTCAAATTGTTTCAGTTTGATAAGAACTGCTAATCATCGCAGGCAATATTTGGGTCGTACTGGAAATGTAAACACTAAGTAATTGTTTTGAAAATGGACAAAAGAATTTGTTGAGGCCAAGTAATTATCATTTGGAGAAAGGAAGGGTTTCTAAAAACTATAGCTATAACACAGTCAGCCCAACTTTATCTTTGCTGATGCAGAAAACATTTTTTATAAGCAAAAATTAATGCATAAACAATAATTGTAGATTAACAAAGGAATGTAAAAACAAAAGCTATATTTTCTCAAATAGTTGATCAATTATCAAGAGTCAGGTGTTGTCAATACAAGGTCGATGTAAATGAATATCAATAAATCTGGAGGTGTGGTCAGAGTTATGGAAGATGCATATAAACCATACACTATTTGAAGCCTGAGAGAGTTGTGGCAAAGAGTTGGAGCAGTTGCAGTTGAGCGAGACACAACCTGAGGGTACTTGAGCCCAGAGATGAGCCAGAGATGCCAGAAGAATCCTTGTGTGCTGCAGTCGAAGAGTATTGCTGACATTGAGCAGAAACAAGAGAATTGATGACATCCACTTTATCCAATGTGCCATGTGTCATGGCACAGTGGATAAAGGCATTGGTTAGATCCAGTGACAAACCCAAAGAGTGTGAGTTCAATACCCGGTTATGGCAGTGGAGAACTTTCAGAGGGAAAATTAGCAGGAGATAACTGATAACTGACATCCATCAAACATGGCACGTGGAACTAGAACAGTCTACCCCGGTGATCGAAATAAAGGGTTCAGTTCGAAATTCCAACCACCTGAAGAAGGCCGGAGCGTACAACGGCCGAAACGTTGTGACAAATATGGCGACAAAGATGAGGACAATGGTCCGCATAATGTAAATACTGTACATAATACCTCATCTCAGAAACATAGACAGACTATGGAATTCCAGATCAACATAATTCCACATTATAATGGCTACCCTGCTCCAAGTTTAGAAACAGAAGATTTGTTATAACGAGATTCCATGGGAAGAGATAATTTTGTGTATCAACAGTTATATTAAACCATTAAAAATTAATCCAGTAACTTTCTTAATGATTTATTATAATTTGCATTCCACCAGCAGATGTATTGTAGTCGTTTGATTTTCATAGCATGACTCCAACTCGATTCAGCACTTAAGTGCAGACAAAAGTTCAATCTTCACTAAACTGTGATCAATCAATCACATGGGACAGAGTAGATGAAAAAATGAAGCAGTCAACAGATAACCATCAATTGACCAGTGGCAGTACTGACCAGCGAGGGGAAAGACCCCAGATAAAGTTAGGCTGACTGTGTTATAGCTTTATTGTTTTGCTTTGGGTGAAATGATTACAAAAATTATCCAGTTAAGGACAGCCTTGTAATATGTCTTCTGGATAAATTTACCCCTGGAATAATTCCAGTGCCTCATAGCAATGTCACATAGCCACTGTTATTCAGTCAAAGGGAGGAAGTACCCATTATCTCAGTCAGTTGTGTGATACATGCTTAGGCACTCGTGTATCTTTTGATACATGACTGACGAGGCAGATTTTTTCCCCACAGTAGGTTACCATTTTTTTCTGCAGTAGACCAGTTGCCATCCAAGGCTACAGAACCCAGTCTGTCCTGCTATTTACCCGTAGCTGGGGGGGGGAGAAGAGGATTCATACCTTTTCCAAGGGTATTAACACATAAGTGAATGTAATGAATTTGGAATTCGAACTTGGCTCTTCAATAGTAGTCTTAAATTTATTTCTTTTGTTTTTCTTCCTAAATGTTGAAAACTTTGGCATTAACCTAATTGTTTTCATCAATATATTTCAAGTCCATGCCAACAAATGATTCAGTCACATACTTATAAAATCCATATTCTTGAAGCGGTATAGGTAAATTTAGATTAAACAACTTTCAAACCACTTCTCATATCTATAAGATAATTTAAATTGTGTGTACTTACGCAGTATCTTTTCATTCATACACGTTTCATTAAATAATATAGACAAGTGTTGTCTATTTATTTTATGTAAATTTTTTTCGTAACATCTGATAAGTTTAATAACATTATCGTTGAACAAAGAAAGAAATTCACAATAGTGATCCATATTTTTTTAATACAATCTAAGCTTTCGGCTTACTTAAGCCATTATAAAAGATGTCAATTACAACATATTAAACAATATACGGTCAAGACAGTGATGATAGTCTGTCTTTGTTTACATAGATGATTTCTAAGCAACGATAAACATGCGCATATACGACGCTAGAAGCGAAAATCGCACTGCATCTCATGACGTCACACATGACGTATATCGTTTAATATATTGTAATTGACATGATGTTGTTTAATATGTTGTAATTGACATCTTTGATAATGGCTTATGTAAGCCGAAAACTTAGATTGTATTAACAAAATATGGATCACTATTGTGAATTTCTTTCTTCGTTCAATGATAATGTTATTAAACTTATCAGATGTTACGAAAAAAATTTACATAAAATAAATAGACAACACTTGTCTATATCATTTAATGAAACGTGTATGAATAAGATAATTTATAGATGGATACATTTTAAGAGAGGTCAAATTGGCTTATGTGGTTGTTAAATTTACTTCCTATATTAAAGCCTGAATTTAAAATGAGGATCCTCCCCCAACTGGAGAAGAATGAAGTTAAGGAGTGCAGCTGATGTGGAAAAGGATCAAAGAACAAAAAGAAATATTGCAATGACAGTTTACCTTTGCTCATAGTCATTGGTAGTTGAAGAAGAAAATCAATCAGGAGAGCAATTGGATCACGCAGGAGAATAGGCACTTGCCCCAAACTGTTTGGCCTGCAAGACATTCACATTTGGTAAGTTCCAAGAAGATATTTACAAAATATTCACAAGAGTATATGTGCGTGGAAATATTTAGATCATGCAGTTAATGTATAAGGTGTGTCCATGAATATGTAGCCAGCCATTTTGAATATTTTGAGAGCTGGCCAATAATGTTGACATAATTTAGAAGTCAATTAGTGGGAACCTTACTAAGCCTATGTGAACAGACTTGTCACAAATTCAATTGACTGGATCACTCATGAAAATAGAAAAGAATTTAATTTAAGAAAAAAAAAAAAAAATATTTCTGTAGATTTGCATTCCTCCAAGCTACAGAATTTCTCAAAATAGAAAAATAGATTTTTATCATTTTAAAAAAGGGGTCCTGTTCATAATATAAATACAGTGTCAAATCAATTCTTGACTTTTTAAAGAGTTAGCTGTACTTTGTTTTTATATACAAATGTCAAGTTTGAAACTGTGCCTACATCATTGATAACTATTATTACTAATCAGGGGCAAAGGACAACAGTAACAATAACATTACCAACAATGATACTTTAAATAATTTTTTTTACTTACTGAAAATTAATTGTAACTTCATTGGTTGCAGAATGGTTAACTCCAGTGATGGCTGCCCACAGATCAGTATAAGGAACGGTAGTTAGAGATTTTGCATAATGACTTAATACATGAAATAGGGGCACTAAAATAGAAAAGAACAAATCAAAAGTAAAGCTTCTGTTAGATTGGGATGACAAATTCTATTCATGTAAACAGTGACAAGAACTTTTATTGACCAGCATTTTAGTGAACCCAGTAAACAAATATGACATTTATCCTATCAAGATCAATAGTAAAAAAAAAAAAAAAAGAATTCAGTATTAATTATAGGTTTCTATCTCCATTATGGGGATGATGGTTAAATTAAAACCAAAAAATCCAGTAATAATTAGTTTTCTATCTCTAACTCATTAATGACCATTGTCCTGTTTTGGGGAATGCTGGGTATTTATAGTTAAATTAAGAATTAAAAAAAAAATAAAAAAGGGCCAGGGCTTTTAATTTATTTTCTATATGTATATTTTTCAGTTTAAGAATGTACTAGGAGTTCTTGATCTGAGACTGAACATACAGATTCAATATTGAGAGTTTGCCTTACAAAAATAATAATGAAATACTTACTGAAAAATTTGGGTTTGCATGCAAGTGGTTCATTGTTCATAAGTTTATTTTCATAATGAAGCAGTTCCATCTCAAGATTTGTCCTGCAGAGTGAAGAAGATAGATTTACGTTTTTTTTAACTTTTCTAAACAAAATAGATTCTTATATACTGATCAATTTGATTGTTATAATTACAGATATTTTGACTTTTTAAATTATTTGACCTAAAACAACGCAATAACTTTGAATTTGTTGGTTTTGTTTAGTGGTATATCAACTTCTATTGGTTATTTAATACCAAAATCTAAATAATCTGAAGACAATTCTATGGCTTCAAATAAATATATTTTTAATGCAATTGTATGCCTTCAACTACAGATAAAATGCATTAATGGTTATTTTGCTTTAAAATCTATTGTTGGTCATTTTACTGTATGTGTTGTTGGTTCTTTTTATATAAAGATGTATCGCTGGTATTTTTACTATAAAATGTACTTTTATATTTTCATAGTGCTTTAAGTCACTAAGATACAAGAGGTTATTGAGTGTGAAGGAAACAGAGAAAACATTGAGGAGAATGGACAATAAAAAGAACAGGATGTATTAATAAAACTGACTGAAACAAGATTGAGATTCAGGCAAGAAGCAGGCCTGTTGGAAGAACTTCTATCCATTGTAAAAAAAATCCTACAATGTTCTACTTTAGCTAAAAGAGGCAGTTGCTGATTGAACAGGAAGATCATTTATAGAGATTCAAACATTGGCACTTCATCAAGACACATGCAGGGAACTGATCAGGTACTCAGCTAAACAGTGACACTATGACAACACCTGATCATGGAACTGATGAGAATGATAAAAACTATACTGAACAAAATAAGTCATCATTTCTGACAGTATACCTAAACTAGTATTCAGATTATACTGAACAAGAAAAAGGCCTTTCAGAAGACCTCAATATCTATCTATATTTCTGAGATGAGGTATTATGTACATTATTAGGATTATTGTCATCATCGTTGTCACCAAATTTATTACATTTAGACTGTTGTACGCTCCGGCCTTCTTCAGGTGGTTGGAATGTCGAACTGAACCCTTTATTTTGCTCGCTGGGGTAGACTGTTCTAGTTCCACATGCCTTGTTTTTAATGGATGTCAGTTATCAGTTATCTCCTGTTAATTTCCCTCTGAAAGTTCTCCAGTGCCTTAACCAGGTATTGAACTCACACTCTTTGGGTACTGTCACTGGATCTAACTAACGCCTTTATCCACTGTGCCATGTGTCCTCAACCTACAAGGAGTTTAAACATGGCACGTGGAACTAGAACTGTCTACCCTAGTGAGTGAAATAAAGGGTTCAGTTCGACATTCCAATCATCTGAAGAAGGCCGGAGTGAACAACAGCTGAAACGTTGTAATAAAGATGGCAACAAAGATGAGGACAATAGTCCGAATAATGTAAATAATGTACCTCAATATCTACCATCAAAAAGAGGAAGTTGAAATTGTATGGGCATATCAAAAGAGCCAACAATTTTTCATCCTACAAGTTTCCACTTTAGGCAAAGGAAGAGGAGGTACATTGAGAGAAAAATGGATTAACAATGTTACTGATTGGTCTGGAAGATCATTTATAGAGATTCAGACATTGGCATGCACCCAAGGCATATGGCAGGAGGTAGTCAGGGGCTCAGCAAACCTATAACTATAGCTGGTCATAAGAGTGATGATGGCAATGAAAAACATTAGAAAACTTTGTACAGTTGTTAAAATGTTTCATTAATCCATTTTTCAGTTCTCATCAGGTATAGTCTTTACTCTATTTGGTGCCCGCAATTCCATGAAAATGGATTAGTCCAGTTGGTCTATGAATATAAAATCTCAGTTACCATTTGTTTTTATTTAGAACACAGCTTTTCCTTTGTCCTTATCAACCCTCCGTAGGTTATTTAAAGCCAAAAATTTTGGATTGTAAAAATAATATTTTTTTTTTTAAGGAGTGAATATTGCATTAACAATTTTTTAGGAGATAATGATTTTTTTTAAGATACAAGTCCTATTTAACCAACAGCTGTGAGGAGAAAAGATTGATTCATACATTTCCCAAGGACATTTGTGCATAACTGAATATAATAAATTTGGCTCTCTGAGTCCTCATTCCAAACTGCTATCCATTGCACCACCCACACATCCATTCATCTTGAGAGTGATATGAACCAAAATACCCAGAGGATATTTTTCTGTTGCCATGGTTTTTATTTTATTTTTTAAATGTCTTTTTAGCTAAAGACAACACACCAATTCGAAAACATAAATATTACTTTATTCAAATTCCCAATTTGAAAATCTCCCCACCCAACATAATTGTAACATAAACTACAAGTTAGCTCTGTAAGTGTTGAGGAAACACAAATGTGCCCGAGAAGGTGTCAGTAATATGGATTAGCTAGCCACCCTATCAGATGGGTATACTTATAACCAAGTGCTCTTATCTATATAGTAATATGTTAATACACACCATGTGTGTCATGCTTAGTAGCACAGATAATTAGAGCGAAACAGAAAGAAAGAGAAGAACTTAGATAAAAAAAGTGCAACACAGAGAAGGATTGCTTTGGTTGTATGTGTTTAGTGGTGTAACCACCTCTAGGATTTAATGAGTGGGTTTGGAGTGTCATCTTAGATAAAGGCAGCTTTTTATAGTGAGGGGGTTCAATCAGGTTTTGTGACGAGGAAATTTCAGTATTTTTAAGAGTGACTAGGTCACTTTTCTTATATTTGAGAATGGTTATGGATTTAAAAGCACAGAGGTCAGCATTAAAAACTTTATTAGTAAATTGGTTTATTAGTAAAGTCCTACTAGTGTATATATAAATATGCTTGTACCAATCTATGTATGGTGCATGCCATGTTTAGTCAAAAGACAGAGAGAGAGAGAGAAATATCGAGACAAAAAGACACTGAAACACAGAGGGGGAATGGAGAAAGCAGTTGTTTGTAGTGAGGGGTTAAATCATGTTTTATGAGCTAACAATCTATTGAGGACATTTCAGTATTTTTAAGATAGACTATCTCACTTTTTATAACTATCTGGAAATGGTCATGGGTAATGTCCTACTAATTGTTGTTATTATACACACACACACACACACACTACAGTTTTGTAGCATCTCGTTTAAACACCTGAAAGCATTCTAAACACTTGTCACCTGGCAATAGAAGCAAGAAAGAGTCGAATGCTATCCTGGGTCTTGTACTGTTCACAGCATCTTTTGTACATGGAGTATGTAGCTTTGGTAAGGTCATCCAAGATGCTGGACTGGAACAATGAAGATACCTGAAAAGAAAATACAAAAATGAAATATTATTCACAATATAAATATGTAAAAACACATTAATTAACCATAATTCTTTATTATCATACTTCTACTAGTTTTCAGGGGACCACTAAAATATACAAAGTGACTTTCTTTTATTTGTTTTATGGGATATCAACCTTTTTCCGTGTTATTTAACACATTAATAGCCAAAGGTCAATTATGAAATCTGACTTCAAACATCAACTTTATAATAGCCAACCAAATTTCTTTCAGGAGTTGATTTATAGCTTCAACTGAAGTGTTAATATTATTTCCACACAAAAAGTAACACTGTGAATGAATTTGTTTGTGATGCCAGCAGATGAAAATGTATTAGAAAATGCCAAGCATGAGATAACACAGAAGAGGTGTATTTAATTAGAGAGTCCAGAATCAAGGATCAAAATTTGTTTTCCATTTTTTATTTTACTAAAAAAGCAATTGTCATAAGCACATGGACTATGTGACTTCTGAAGGCAATTGGTTGTACTATATTTTACTTAGAGGTTTCACTGTAAGGGGGTGGTCATTAAATATGCACTCACCACTTTTCAGATTTTTACTTGGACATAATTTTGAAAAGCATGAAATCAAGCTGCATGAGAAACTGGAAAGCTGAGATCAAATTTCAGTTGAGTTCATTACCTTCACTTACATGCAGGGAAAGGTATAAATCCATCTCTTTTCACCTCAGCCATGGGTTAAATAGCAGGACAGACTGGGCTCTCGAATCATGGTTGGTAATCAGGCTTGGAGAAAGACAATGCTGAATCCAAAACTGTGTGTGGTTCTGGAACCAAATCACAGGTTGCCTTTTGGCAAGCCATATTAATCAGAAATTACCTACGCCAGGGTTATGGTAAAGACACCAGCAGTGGAATGTTGGTTATGGTCAATGGCAGAATCAGATGTGTGGAACTGAATTGCAATGGGGTCATGCAAAAAAGATCCTTCATACTGGACAATGGATGAGACAATTATTCCAGATTGAAAATGCAGCAAAACACATGTTTCAACTGAAATGCCGATGATGACACATGGGCACAACCTAGTTAGTTTGGGATTAGAAATAAATCCATTAATTCTTTAGGAATTGCTTAATTTAGCTTTTAGGTACAAAACTGAACAGATATGGGCTTTTGAGAAAAATAACCTGAGTGAAGAAGACGTACATTCCTTAAAAAGTGGAAAATAGAGCTTTGCTTAATTGTGATGTTCTTCATAGTTGAGTGGTAAAGTATGCCAGATCAAAGGAGGGCAGGTTCAATCCCTTCTAGAGAACACATTTTCATTATTAAAATTTCTTTCTTGAATCCACAGGCTGATAGACATAATACACACTGTTTAAAATAGAAATGGGGCATCTATTTCAAATACAAGCATCCTCTATATTGTTTGAAGTAATAAAAATATCAGATTAAAAATAAATCCATTAATTCTTTAGAAACTGCTTAGTTATACATGTAAATTTCTCTTTGATACACTTTTGTTAAGCAATGTATGATGCTGGTTCTATCCTGGAAAAGAACACTAAATTTATGAATATATCCTGACCAGGTGTAGTTGTAAATCAAAGCAAAACATGTCTGATTAAAATACTTTAAATTTTTTCCTTAGTTTCTGTTATGCATAAGAGAAACTGTGATGTTATGGAAAAGGTTCAAATTTGCACAGACATAGCATCATTGGAATAAAAACAAAATTAGATAAGGAATTCTAATTGGCAGAAAAGAAGAAACGGTAATATCAGATAATGACCATCTGGAATGGTGCAAAGAAATGGTGACTTTACAAATTTTTTTTTTTTTTTTACACAATGATTTTTGCACTGTACAAGACCCAAGAGCCACTGGAAAGTGAAGTTTACAGAGTAAGAGGCCCAGTTTATGGGTATACAGTGCGCGATAAGTATTTTTAATTTCACACATGAGCATTGTTCATTTTTGACTACTGCACAGTATAGTAGGATCAGTTGGGCACTGTCCATGAGAAAAAGAGCACCATGACACAATTCACTCCACTAGAATTTTGGAAACGGTATGCCGTACTGCTTGGCATTCAAGCCTGAAACTCCAATACGAATATTTCAGAATGTTTCGGTATCAATCAGTGCAGAGGATTGGGAAAAGAGTTGGAATAATATATCCAGTCATGGTGTTCACTCGTGATGGCGACGTTATGCCTCCATTCATCATCCCACAGGGCCTCAGACTCAACATGGAGGCTTACAGGAGGTAGTGCTGCCCTGAGTTAAGAGGGTGGCTGCTGGAAGACCCTATGTCTGGCAACAGGATTCTATACCATGCCGCACAAGCAGGAGAACCTAATCATGGCTCTCAGATAATTTCTACAACCACATCATCTCATATATGGCTACCTAACTCCCCAGACTGCAACCCCTTTGATTATTACCTGTGGGACGCAGTTGAGCTAGAGACCAACAAAACTCTTGATAATACCAAAGAGGAACTGAAGTCAAGGATTATAGCAGCATTCACCAACTTGAGCAAGGAGACCATCCAGAAGAGTTGCAGGAATTTCCAAAGTCGTCTGGAGGCCATGGTTGAAACCAATGGCGATTATATTCAATAAATTTACTCTTTAGCATTTCAAGATGTTTTTGTGTAATTTTGGTAAATATATCTGTTAAAATAAGATGTCAGCATTATTTTCATTTTTATGTAATTTAGACAAAAATTTATTCATCACATTTGTATGTGAAGAAGATAATTGTTAACCCTAGACTTGAACAGGTTGATTGTAATGACCGAGGAAGCATCTTCTTTGAAGTCAGTGCCATAAAGTAGCAGTTCAGGAGAGAAGCTGTTCGAGTGGAACTTACATCTTACAAATATGAAGGGACTGAGGGTGGTTCATGTGTGACATGGCAAGTTTTATCCATGAAAGTTCAACTGGTGCAACTAAGGAATGTAGTTCATTTGAACATGGAAATAATGATAGAGCAGCAAGAGGTTTGCAACATTTTGTCTATGGGATTATTTTGTGAAAAATAATTTGTCAGCCACAAGGATGTGGAGACACTATCATGACTGGACAGTGATGACTGGGAAGCTCCTGCCCATATATGGCACTAGTACTCCATTTTCAACCTGATCTGACTCTTGTAAAAGGAAAGTATAACAGAAGAAGTGAGATACTAGAGTGATACAGAGAAGTGAGAGGACTGACATATTTACTAAAAGGGAAATGAAGGTTCAGCCAATTTGTATTGTATTCATTTTTAAAATTGGAATAAGAATTGAAAAATTTCTATCTAAAATTTTAGCTTTTAACCTTGGCTCAAAAATTGAGCTATAATGCTGATGAAAATTAACAATTACTTCAGCCACAAGGCAGGCTTATGTACAGCATTTCATATTAGCTCAAACTTAAGAAAATAAGAAGATTGTATAGCAGTAATCTTTCAAGTTGACTGGGCTTGCCTACAGCATTCAAAATTTAGGCTTGAATGAACAAGGAAAATACATATTGTTTATTAAGCTGAACCAAGTGGATTTGAGAACAGGTACTATACTCTCTTCTTTCTTTCTATATTAGGTTGTGAATCAGTGATAATTTGTAATTGAGATAACACTAGAAAAAGTTACTCATAAGATATTTGCAAATGAGAATACAACTACTTTGCTATTATTTGTTCAAACTTTTTAGAATGGAGAGGAGGAATGCAGATGCAGACACAACAGAAGTAATATTTAAATCTCATTTGGAGGTGGGGGTGTCTAAACACTCCAGATGCAGACATGATAGAAGAATACAAAGTACAAAGCAAAAATATCCAGATGGGAAAACAAAGTGAAAGATTTTACACAAAGAAGGGCGGATGTATGAGGAAAAAAATTCTCCAGATACAGACTCAATAAAGGATACAAAAGTACAATGCAAAAATTATATCCAGAGGAGAAAAAAATCCGAAGTGATTACGATATATATTAGAGTATAGCGCAAGTTTTTATGATTAGTTTTTTTTTTTTTTTTTTTTTATATCTAAAAACTAGGGGGTGGCACTATACACAAATAATTTTTTGAAGAGGTTAAAAATCATGCATTTCCAGTGACCAGTTGCATTATATACAGGTAAATTTTTTTTTGTAGAGGGATTAAAATTCATGCAAAAAAAAAATTCAATTGTTGTACTATACACGGAGTCAGCTTATACATGAATATATACAGTAATTTTACAAAAAGAGGTTCAGGGACAACAAACATGTTAAAGTAAAAGACTCACAGTTGATTCTGACTGCTGTCGCATCATCCTCTCCACATCCTGCGCCATTTTGTGTAGATCACTGACATCGGGTTGCAGAGTCAACGGTATTTTCTTGGAATCAGGAATCATTGGAATAACAGCATTGGCTAACTGCCGGCACAAGGGACACCAGTATTCACCGTTGTTTACAGCGAGAGTTTGTTGAAAGTATGGACCCTGTTAAAAAACAAAAAAAGTCTGTTATATACAAAGATTAATGGCTAATTACCTTTAAGCCTGTGACACATAGATCTGCAGTGGTTGATAAGAGAAGGAAGGAAGGAAGGAATAGGAGAGAGTCTACTAACTGGATGATAATTGAAATTGCAGGAAGATGGACTGAAAATTTAAGAAAATTAAAAACGAAATGCATTGAAAAATCATGTTTTGAGATAATTCCAAAGAGAATGGAACCCAGATTTAACTAGCCCCAAAATCATGTGTTGTTAATAGAGAAATCTGGGTGGTCAGTGAAATAGCATTCATGATTCCCCTGGGTCAGATAAAATAAAAACGTTTTGAATCAACCACCCAGAAGAAAAAAACCCTACACATTTGTCATTACAATTTTGGCAACATTCATCCAGAGAAAATTTTATATCCAAATATTAATTCCGATTCCTTTGGATACAAGTGGTAAATTACTATTTTGAAGTGCCATGGACAAGAAAGCTGTGTGATCTATTCAATTATAAAACAAATGCATAAGGCAGAGAAAAGATAAACTTTCATTTTAAGGAGAGTGAAAACAGATTTTTCTTTCTCCAATTCTTGAGTTGTCTGGTTCATCAAGAGGATCCCATCATGGGGCAAGCTGATAGATAATGACTAATAATCCCTTTGGTCTTTGTTATGCACTGCGCCATTTGGAAGTTGGATTTATCATTCCAGCCCCAGGAAGCCTTGCAGAGGTCGGCTGTTGAGAAAGTGGGTGAAGGAAGAAGAAAGAAAAGAAAGAGAAAGAAAGATTAACACTGCTTATATAGAGCAATGGTATGAGGTGAAGTGTAAAGAGAGTAGGAGTTAAGGGATGGCTTCAATCCTCTGAAAACTTTCAAAAAGGAGCTGGACAACCCCAAATTTGGAAAACCACTTGAGTAAATGTATTTTTATATGGAAATTTAGAAAAGGTTGATGCTTTGGGTAGTAGACAACAGAACTTAGGCCCTAGTCAACTCCACCCTCTGCTGGATGCAGGACTCCATATAAGCTGGAGATTTTGGACTCAGAGAAGAGTTGAGAGGATATTGCAGATAAAACAAAAAGAGAAAGAGAGACAGACACACACATACCCTAATCTGCATCATTCACCAAAACCTTCTGACCAAAGACCTTGAGCTGGATATGAAAACAAGAACTTAGAAATTAAGGTTACCACTAAAACAAGCTGCAGACTCTGAAAGGGATCCTAGTGTCATTTGATAAAATAAAAAGTGGGAAGAGTTAAAACCACTCTATACAACAAATCATATATAAACCAAATCATTATTACATTTTCAACCGGAGTTAATTCTTTATTCCAAAGGATTCTTGTTTTTTTTTTTTTTTGTGTAGTTCACAAATGGTTGCACTGTCTTCACTCCAAGTTTGCTTCATCAACAATCTTTCGACTCTCAGAGATCAAAAGCACAGTGTGGCAGAGAAGTGAATGGTTGTGAACAAACAAACACCAGCTAAGTCGAATGGGACCGTGCAACCAACATGATAACAATGACAAAACAAGTCGTGCTCTAACGAATGAAGTGTCAGTTAAATGGCAACCATGGTGGTTTGAAGGAATTTACATATTTGGTTACCACTGATCAGGATTGACACCAGGAGTAGTGCACAAGCCTATCAACCACTACTTCTGTTTACAGAGAGATGGTTAGCAGGACTTAATATATACTGACTCCAAAACCTTCAAGTGATAATCAGTATTAGCCTTATTTAGCACTGAAAACATGTTTGGACAATAACACTGAGCACACTGCTGCTTTCTAATCAAATGTTCAGCTATTGCTAAATCTGATGGATTAACACACATATGTAAATTGTCTCCCTTTCCTTTGCTAATATATTTGGAATATATTTTCTTTAATAAGGCTTTTTATGACTTTGGCTGGTAAATGTTAATGTCACTGCTTGTAAAAAGTGATAACTACTACATGTGTACCCAATAAAATAATGTTTAGAGTAATAAGAAATATTACCAGATTAAAAATATGTACATTTCTTAATTTTTTTTTTTTTAAATCCCAAGCAAGGAGGGAATGCCACCAGTATGCAGGGGATTACAGAGAGTGAAAGTGAGAGAAAAAAAAAACTAAGTATAGTGAAGATTGAGGAAAAAACAAAAGATGAATAGGATTCAAGAAGATAGTGATTAAATTTAAATTTTTGAAGATTGTATTTATCAGGGAAGCAAGTAAACAGAAGGGAGTTCCACAGGCAGGAAGTACAAGAAAAGAAACTATTGGAGTAGAAGTAGTGGCTGCATTTAACTATTTCAACAGTAAATAGGTGGGACCTAGATGCCAATCTAGTAGAATGCTTAAGTTCATGTAGTCAGGGCACCAGGGAAAAAAAGATCATCAGAGCAGTTGCCATGAAAATATTTATAGAAAAGGCCAAGGGAAGCCACACCACATTGGTGAGAAAGTGACTGAAGTCAAGATGCCAAGTCAGGATCAATTATATTACAAATACTTCTTTGGATTTTATTGAGAACCTCGAGATGAATAGCAGGAGCACCTGACCAGATATGGCAACAGTATTCAATGCAGGGACAAATGGCAGGTTTGTAAATGTGCAAGATGGACTCTGATAAGAAAAAAATTTTTGGCACAACACAGTGACCCAACTTTCCTTGCAGTAGATGCAGCAATTGATTTGATGTAGTCACTTCAAGTCGGTTGAAAACGTAAAGCCAAAAAGGTGCAGTGTGTTGCTCTCCAGGAGTCTAGTATCAGCCATGCTGATGGTAGGCAGAAAAGTTTCTCTATAGTGGTATTTGCTTGATGTTTCAGGCATGAAAATACAAGTTAGTAGGTATAGATACTCACAACAAAAGATAGACATTTCTGAAAAAGTGTGAGTCAGTCTTGTTTTGTTGTAAGGAACTCTGTAGTATAATAAGTCACACCTAATTAAAAGAGGAAAAAAAAAAGGAAAGGAAAAAAAAAAAGGAAAGGAAAAAAAAAAAGGAAAGGAAAAAAAAAAAGGAGAGGAAAAAAAAACGGAGAGAAAAAAAAAAACGGAGAGAAAAAAAAAAGGAGAGAAAAAAAAAAGGAGAGAAAAAAAAAAGGAGAGGAAAAAAAAGGAGAGGAAAAAAAAGGAGAGGAAAAAGGAGAAAAAGAGGGGAAAAGGGAGAAAAAGAGGGGGAAAAGGGGAAAAAAAGGAAAAAGCAAAACATAAGAAAAACTGGAAAAGAAAAAAAAGAATACAGTTTTGATTTCTGCAGAGAGATACAATTCTTTAATAAGACTTGATGATCCAGGCCAGTAGATGTTAATTTTCCCTGTTTGTAAATAAAGAGAAATGGTTACTCACAAGTTTATTCACAAAAATAGTAATAAGAAAACTTGACGAATTAAAAAAGAAAGAAAAAGAATACAAGACTTGAGCAATATTACCTAGTATGGCAGTGAATGCTGAAGAATCTCCTCAAAGATGAAGAGATGAGGCAACAGAAACATGGTTCTACAGAAGGATATTGAGGGTACCATGGACTGAATATGTGAGAAATGACAAAGTTTTAGAGACAATAGAAACGAAAATGACACTTTAACTTTGAATCAGAAAGATGAGTTTGTGTAAAGGAATAGCAGATAAAGAGATATAGGAAAAAACAAAAACAGCTCTTAGAAAACTTTTTTTTGTTTTTTTTGCTATGTCTCTTAATCTCTGTTCTGCTAATCCTTTACACAAGCTCATTAGGTAGATTTTGTGCTGCTTTCCTCTATTCTTCTTGCCTTCAATAATGCCTGTGAGTGTCAAATTTTCTCAGCCCTCTTTTCTCATTATGTGTTACAGGGACTTGAACTGTCTTTTTCTGATTCAACAATTCTCAACAGTGAAAAATAAACTTTGTAGATGTTTTGCTCAATTTTTTTTTATAAATGTGATATCCCTTCAAGATATAAGCAATCATGGCTCTCCACAGAATCAGTTTCTTTATTATGCGTGAATTTCTATGCATTCTTGGATAATGGTATGGTTTCCTCCTGTTAACTTCACAGTTCAGAATTCAGAGTTTTACTTCCCTTAGACCGATTATTACACAAGGCTAGAGAACCCAGTTTACTTTGCTATTTTAAATCACAGCTGGAGGAAGAAGAGATATCTGTGCAAAAGCAGGAGGCTAGGCTGGATTTTGAACTTGGCATGCTAATTTCACTTTCTGCTCCTATATCTATTACACAACCCACACATCCTCCAATGATTGCTATTCTTAAAAAACTGATCCTTGCAGAAAAGAGAACGAAAAAAAATTACATTACCATAGAAAACTTTTGGCAGAACCAGAAACATACAAAATCTTATATATATTTCAAATTTTTTACAAAAAAATCCCTTAGCTTTTTGAGTTCAATAAAAGGAAAAATAATTTAAAAATAATAAAAAAAAAAATATAACTCACCTTCAGTGACTCTATATACTGTTTGTGGCAGTCCATGTGAAGGTAGTGACCACATGACTGGACCAAGACACCGCCTTCCCAACCAATATTTACAGAGTGGGTCACAGAGAGCTATATTAAAAAAAATATTTTGTTTTAAAATACAACAAAAAATAGCAATCCAGGTATAAATAACAAGAGATCCTTCTATAAGACATTTCAGCATGGGACAATAGTTAAAAAAGTAAACCTTGCAGATTATAACTACTGGGTAGCTCATACTTGTGGCCAAGTGCCAGGGATCAAACTCTCATAAAAGCTATATCGACGGCTTAGTGGTAGAATCCCCGATTGACACCAATTCAGTCGGGTTCCGATCCTAGCTAGAGGCAACAGGATGTCTAGCCACACTGATGAGCTGTGAAACAGCCAAACAGTCTGTCTGTGGATGACGTTATCTATATATATATATATATATATATATATATATATATATATATATTTAAGTTATAAGGAACTTGGTAAACCGAATTGGTAAATCCAAAGAGGATGAAATCCTGAGAGCTCAATGTTAGGACAGAGCTAATATGTAATGAAAAACAAACCACTTTAATGTACCATTACGATAATTTATTTCACCTAAATCCTTTTTTAAGGATTCAGGATCATCAGGTAAATCTTCCAACAACGAATTGAGAAAAAAAATGGGCACAACCCTATGGGTAAAAGAGAAACTCAGAGAAGTTCCACCACGGAATTTGTGATCGAGTGGTGCTATAGAGTCTAATTTATTACCTCTTTGTCACTGAGAACTGTTGGTACTGTTGGTATGGCGTTTGCCTCCTATTGTAACTGTTCGGGTTTCAATTCTTGGTAGTGGATGTGCACCACTGATGAGTCCCAAATATATATATATGCATTCTGTTGAGGTTTCTTCTAGACTCCATGAATTACTTAATTATGATATATATATATATATATATATATATATATATATATATATATATATATATACACACACACACACACTTCCTTTCCCAGGCGTGCTTTTCTCAGCATAAAAAAAGCTAATCAATGATGATAAATTGGTTTTTTTCTATATTCCTCATTTGATGAATTAAAAAAAAAAAAAAAAAAAAAAAAAAAAATCTATTCTTTACTGACAGTTAATTACTCACTTAAAAGTAACTAGTTTAAATGAAGTAATAGTTTTTGTCCTTATAGTTTCTGCATCTTTTGAGTTTATAGTCTTCTTTTTTCTTCTCTTCCACTCTCCGCTTGACTAATTGAAAGTACTTGGGAAAATAAAAATTATCTGAAAGAAAATTTTGTAATTTTTCTTAATCAATTTTCTACATCCACCAAGAAATTAATTCATGGACTTGAAAGGATTAAAACTAAAGTAAATAGACATAATACATCTAAATTATTTAACCAAACCTGTTTGAATGAAAATATGCTGCCTATATATATATATACACACACACACACACACACACACACACACACACACACACACATATATATATTTAGTTTTTTTATACAATTTCTCATGTGATCCAATAATTTTTTTTTTCAGATGATAAATTATATAAAAACTGCCCAATTGTTCTTTTTATCTGGGCGCTTTTGGCTATACATTTAGCCATTTTCAAGGTTGAAATATATCAACTGTTAACAAGAAATAGATTGTTGTATGTATATCTTTATATAATGTTTTCGTTTTGAAAACACGGTCAAGATATCGTATCCATGTTCATAGTTGACATTATTGAATGTTGGTTTTTTGCTTTTATCAATAAGGCTTCCGTTGTTTTTAGCTTTTTTTTCTAAGAGGTGTGGGATTTTTTTTTAAAGACTTTGAAGACAAAACAAAGTGTTCAAGATAAAAAAGACTTAAGAGTTCAAGGGCAAAAATTTGTTTACTTACCTCAGTGTAGGATTCCACAAGAAGTTCCAGTTGCTTCTTTTTAACTGATGCACAAGTCTGTGGAGGTGTACGTGTTTTTTGATTACTAATAGGCAAAGGTCGTTGTTGATCTTCTTTGGGGCAATGACCAAGAACTGAACAAACACAAATTCATGAATATATACAAAGTACAAAATATTTACAGAATAGGGATAGAGACAAAAAAGAAAAAAAAAAAAATAATTTATTGAGAATTCAAAACAAAAGCATCACCAACCACTTTCCTACAAGTTAGCCATTTTGGTAAGAACCTATTATTCAAGAGGTTCCATAAATTTTACTATTAACCATTAAATCATTTATGAGAAAAAAAATATCAACTCATGAATATAAATGTTTTAGAACCATAAGTGAATCCTAGATATTTTTATTGCATTGTTTCAACTAGACACTGGTCTTCATCAGTTGTTATGACCCACTGCTATTCAATTGAAAAGGTCTAAAGAGAGACTTAAAACTAATTGAATCAATTATAGATATAAGCAAATACTGGGATCAAAACAAAATCTTATTTTAGTAGTTAAAGCATTTCTTATCATTTATTTGATTTTTACAGCTTATTGATCTTTTAAGAGAAAGCCAGAACATACTTTTGGATTTTAAGAATAATTCTTATTTTATGAATGAATACTGCATTAATGATTTGAGAATAACAATATTTACACATACAAATCTTACTATTTAACCCATAAACAGGAGTGGAGTCAGATTCGTGATTTTCGCAAGGATATTTGTGTAAGTGAATGTAACTACACCAACTAGCATTTCTTATCAAATGACAATGTGGGGAAGTGAGAGAGCATTTGAAAGTATCTATGACACTGTAAACTCTTAATACCTCTAAATGAGCCAACAAATGCTGCTGCCTTTTCTTTGAAGACAAGAGTTGTTTATTTTTTTTAAATTGTTTAACAAACAAGTCATTAATGATCTTGTAACAACTATGTCCTAAATTTCTTAACAGAATCTGAATATCTTTGAAACAATAGAATAAGACAGATTTATAATCAACACAAATAAGTCACTTTAAAAGCAAAACGCTTTTTCTGGCTATTGGTCTAGATTTTTTTTTTTTTTTTTTTTTTTTTTTTTACAAAAATAAATCACTATGTTGTTTATGATAAATTTAGAATATCAAGAAAGCCAATGTGAAAAAAAAAATTAATATGAACTGAATTCATGGAATTCTCTTGCTTATCTCTTCCTATATTTATTGCCTCTCTATTGTTTTATCTAAGTATTGTTGTAGCATACCTACAAACAATAATTGGTATGTCCCCATTCACATAAATACAGGAGTAAATACTGTATGTTGGTCTGCAGTTGGAGATTCATTGTGGAATTCACTTGACTACTACTTCTACGTACCAGTGGTGAATCTTATATGTGTTGTTCTTGTCCTAAGTATTAGGTTGGTGCAAAAATAATTTCGTTTTCTAACATATGTTACTATGTGAGAAAACAAAATTATTTTTGCACCAACCTAATATTATCGTTCATTACCAACCTTCATTTGATTATTCTATTCAGTAACCTTTCCAGGTTACAACAAATACAATACAAATATGGATTAGAGTAATGAAAGAAAAAAAAATGCCGTTTAGTGAGAATGAGATCACTACCCACAACTAGAGTGCTTCACCATATGGCTGGCAGTTAATTTCTGAATATGCCCATCTGCTTGGGTGTCAAGCAAATTTGTGTTTCTTCAACAGCCACACAGCCAACTACTGATCCTACCAGATTGTATGAAGTTCAATCAAAAAGTATATGCTATAAAAAGAAAACTACAACACATATCAATTCAGCATTTAATCTCCTTCAAAGTAATCCCCTTCTGAAACCACACACTTTATCCAGCATTGTTTCTATTGGTCGAAGCATTCCTGGAACTCATCTTTTAGGGATAGCATGCAGCTGCCTTGTCACATTCTCTTGGATTTCCTCAACGTCTTGTTCCTTTCAAGTGGGATTTGATTTCTGGGAGAAGGAAAAAGTTGCAAGGGGCAGTATTTGTGGTGGTTTTTAGACCGCAGGAATGTAGCAGCTTGGCCAAAACCTGCTGCACAAGCTGCAGTGAATGAGCAAATGTGCTGCCATGGTGGAGTTGGACACATTGGGTGCATACAATTCTGTCTTTTTCTGACGAAAAGCATCCTACAAATATCACAATATGTCATGGTAGTACTCCTTGTTTAGTGTCTGACCAGGTGAAGCATACTCATGATGAACAATGCCTTTGTAGTCAGAGAAAACTGTCAACAATGTCTTCACATTTATTTGACTCAGTGATGCTTTCTTCAGTCACTGAGAGGTCGGTATTTTCCACTACAAAGACGGAGCTTTGATTTCAGGTTCATAACCATAGACCCACAGTTCATCACCTGTTATGACCATTTTCAAAAAGTTTTCTATGGATTGGTGGGATGACCACACTACACATTTTCCTTCCAAATTCTGTTATAAACAAGGGAAGCGAGTGAGAACTTTACAACTTAGTTTGAATGAGTTCAAGGTCAATCTGTGCAAAGGCAGCTGCACTTTAGTTCCATTACCATAACAACACTCTCGATACTTTTTGGTCAGACTTTCCCAAAAACTGTAATTAAGGTCTGCTCAACAGTTGCAATATAAATCTCAGTCACAATGACTTGTGACTTTGTACTAGCACAATCATCAACAGCTTCTGGACAGTTTTGCCTACCTAATTATACCCAGAATGTTTAGGTCAACTTGTGGTATGATTTTTCAGGCACTTTCTAATGGTAACACATGCCAATATTATCAAGAAGTAATCTCCTTGACAAATTGACTATGGTGAAATTTGAGCCCTGATCACATGGCCTAAATGCTAACATTCTAATCACTTGGCCACATGCCCATTTTGACCAGACATAGTACCTGACATACTGACCATTCCAGTCACTTCTTCTGTTTGAATATAAAAGTGTAATTATCGTATTGTATGGCTGACACATAGTCAGGACAAAATGACTTATCCTTTTTGAGTTTTTGTCAACCCCTTATTTCTACCTTCCTAATGTGGACCTCATTTTGAAAAGCTTAATATTGGTGTTGATATTCCAATATTGTTGCTACTATTTTTTGGAAGAGTTTATTAATTCTGATTTTCAGGGCGGTTATATCATTTAACATAGATATTTGATTAAAAGAGATTCTATGTTAAAAAAAAAAAAAAAAAAAAAAATGAAATAAACTTTGGTGCTACATGAGAGGATACCTTGAACCATTAAACCATATTTATAATAACAGTCATTATATACAAAAGTAAAAACTGAGAACAGACCAATTTAATGTTGCTTGCTTTTAGTACCCATTGTTCCACTAGTGGAACATATTTTAATGCTGATGCCCAGGCACTAAAAAGTTAAAAGGTTAATTAAATATTTATCTAAATATAATGGCATAAAAACAGGAACCAGTTTTACTTTGTAATTATTATATTTTTCTTTTTTATAAGATTTATTTCATTGGCTATTGTTCTCTGATATTCCTTCAATAGCTGTCACTTTTGTGTCACTTAGACATCCTTTGTGCAACGAAATCATTTAAGGCAGTGTATTATTTGCAGTTTTTTAATGTTTTATATGCCAGCAAAAGTGGTAATGAAAACAAACAAGACACAAAGACAAAAAAAAAAAACACATTGCAAACAAAAAAACAAAAAAAAAACACAAAAGAGCACATTACAAAAATCAGAAAAAATAAAACATTTCAAAAAACAAATTGCAAAAATATAAAATGTTACAAAAAAAAAAAAAAGAAAAGACATATTACAAAAAACACATGCAAAAACCTACAAAAAAAAAAAAAAAAAAAAAAAAAAATTAAAAGACACTATTGAGCACTTTTTGACCATTAAGTCAAAGCTGATAAACTTATACAGACAATAAAAAAAAAAAAAAAAAAAAAAAATGCAAATTTAAAACACACCCTAAACTTACCAGATGTAGCCAAGAGTAGCACAACTAGGCCCATTGGCCTCTCTGGTGTACTTGGCACACTCCGACCACAAATTGAACAATGATATTCTTCTTCAGATGATGATTGCTTACAACTTTCACTGGGTTCTTCTGTCATCTCTGAAAGACAAACAAACAAAAATACATGGTTCACTCAAGTTTCTCAACCTGTGTCTATTCTATAGGCTTACAAAGTAATAATATTTTACATCTGGTAGATTACTTGCAATATTTCAGTTTATGTTCTTTTTTTTTATGATTATTCAGGTTTTTGATTTGTGATAAAGAAAAAATTTACATTGGTAAGAAACAAAAAAGAAAATGCATATTTGTATTTTAGGTTTAGACTAGAAAATATCTTGATTTCTGATTTTGCAACATTTCAAGACATTAATAACAAAAGAATTCAAAATGAAAATTAAGGTTTTAAAATGGATTAGACTTAGCTTAATCTAGCACAAGACTATAACAGGTAAAATTAATTGTTATCCAAGTCATAAATAAGAAATATTTGAAAATGCGTAAAACAACTAAATTTAACCAAACTCGTTTCTTATAAAGGAATGCCTTGTTATAAATTCAGAATCACAGATCATCACTACTGGAATAATTCAATTCTCACCAGGTGACCCTACACTGATGGTCTTGTGCCAGACTAAGTTTAGCAAACTGGACTTAGAAAGAAAAACAAAATTAAATAAATACATTAAAAGATCACTACATAATAATGTATACTTCCAAGAACAGTGGCTATGTGACTTTGCATATGCGGAGCTGAAATTGTTCCAGGGGTACATCAATCCAAAAGATATATTCTAAGGCTGTCTATAACTGGGCATATTTTTTTTTAATAATTTACCCCCTATCAAGGCAATAAAGCCAATAAGATGCAAAGGGTTATTGAGTGTGAGAGAATATTAGAAAAAGGAAATATTATTAAGGAGAGAACAATAAAAGAACAGGAATTAAATCAGAAAATAATGATTTCATTTAAACATTGTAGTTGACTGGGAAGCAAAAAGCTGGAAGAGAGATCCACAAACAAGAAGTGCAAGAAACTGTTAGTATAGAATTTACAGCTAACTCTAGCCATTTAAACTGTAAAATGAGGAGACCTTGCTACCAGTGTATTAGTTGTTTAAATTCATAAAGTCTAGGTACCAAAGAGGAAAGCAATATTTTGAATACAAAAATGTGGTACAAGGCCAAAGGAAGGGGGTGATAGGGGAGGGCTGGTCTTCAATCTGTCTTATCTTAAACTTAGCTAACCACAATTACTGACCAAATCATACCACAATATTCCATTCTTACTACAGCCACTATAATACCTCAAAGTCTCTATGTAGCCCTAACTAGTTCCCATACATATGATTTGTCTGAGAGGTGGGAGAGATAAAAATAACATTTAAAAATGAAACTCCAATAAATATTTACAATGAATACAAATTAGAGGAAAGCTCATCAGAACAATTACCATGAAAATATTTATAGAATAGACACAGGGAAGTATGCTATGGCAGTGGGAAAGTAAGTGAAGCCAAGATGCCATGTCAGAACCAATAACATTGTAGATCCTTCTTTGGATTTTATTAAGAATCTCTAAATATATAGCAGAAGCACCAGACCAGAAGTGAGAGGAATATTCAATGCATAGATAAATGGTAGGCTTATAAATGTGTCAGATTCTGGTGAGAAAAACTTTCTAGCAGAACACAGTGAAGCAACTTTCCTAGCAGCAGGATTGTGCTTGTTGGATGTGGTTGCAGAAAATTTAGTAAGGATTGAAATATATTTCATACATGCTTAATGGGGTTTAAATCTGGTGAAATCTGAAACAAATGGGGTATCTGAAAATTAGCTGAGTGTCTTTGGAAACACTTCCATGTCACATACACAGGATGGCAGAGAGGTCATATTATCTTGCTGGAAGGAACTATTGTCACCAGATAACATAGTGAGCATAAAATGATGCAAGTTGTCTGCAACAAGATAGACTACAATTTCATTGGTTTTTGCTGAACTTGACACAGCACACCCAAGATCATTACAGTCAACACCAGCTTGTAGAAAGGTATCTGACTTCTCTTGCTATGCTCTATATTTATAAGAGTCAGATCAGACCAAAAATGGCATACTACTGTCATACCTAGGTTGGAGCTGCCCAGTCTTCACTTTCCAGTCTTGATAGAGTTCAAAAGAGTCTATGTGGCCTTCTGGGTGAAGAATTATTATTCATTCTACAACCTTTCCAACCCCAGAGATGAAAGGTTGCAAGTCTCTCATTAATCTATTGCTTTTTCCTTGGCAAATATTTTGACTATTTACATTCCCTATTTCCACCAGTACAAATCTTCATAGCCAAGACCCATCATATACTGCGACAGACCATCTCCATTCTCTTTGTATTCCATTAATAAGAATGAAGCTCCATTCAGTCAGCTTCTTTCCAAGAACCACTACTTTGTGAAACAGACTCCTAAGGATGCCTTCCTGATCATTACAATGTTAACTTCTTTAAGTGTAAGGTTAACCATTATCTTTCCTATATATCCTCATAAGCCACTTCCTTACTTCTTCCCCTTATGCTCATACAATTTCATTAAGTAACACTCTACCTTAAGTGGCTCTTGGGTTTTGTATTGAGTGAACAGTTAAAAAGAAAAAAAAAAACAAAAAAAACGCCTGATAGTCTAGATCCATAGTCTTATGTGGTCTCCTTCAAACATGATCTTGACTGTCTATCAAAAAGAGCTAGAAATGTAACTTGTCTGAGCAAGTGATACAATGTCAATCACTTGTGTTGCTTTGGCAAGGCTTTGTTGTCAATAATGCTGCCCTTCTTGGTTGACAAATACAAAAGTCTTGACAGACTGAACTGCATCTGCATTGAATTGGAACATGATTTTATTAAATGTTTCTCTTCATTGTCTAGGGACTCTTGTCAGTTAATGGGACTCCTGTTCTTGGATTACTTAAGTGCCAGCTGCAATGTTTATGAATAAAACTTTCCAAGACAGAAACTATGATCTGGAATTGAAATGAAAGCAAAGATGGTAAATATCCTGAACCCATCTTAAACATTTAGGATGTGGAATTAGTAAATACTAAACACTTCAAATACCTTAATGTATGAATTAGTTATAACAAATTTAGTATAGGAGATAAGCAAATTCAATATAGAATAGCCTGCAAAGCCAAAACATTAACCTAAGAACTAGAGTAACATTCTTAATAGCCTCATTAAATTGAGATTTTCATATGAAAGTTTTACATAGCACCCAACCTGTTCAGAAATGTCCAAATTATCAATTGTATATAGCTGCTTTGCCAGATCATTGATTGAAAATTGTTTGAAGTGAATGAATCCTGTAAATCTTAAAACCTTTAACACTGCATTATTCACTACTTTTCTTTCCACTGCATTATTTTGCAAGGCTCCTCTACTGCACTACTTAATTTCAGTCATGGTCATTTTCTGTTGCCATAGCAGGTTATGACAACACAACTGCAAAATTCAAATGTGCCATCCTTCATTCATTCATCTGAGTCATTTGCAGTGGCAGGATAAATTTTTCCATTGTAAACAAAATCACCTCCAGAATGTTAAAGAGGACCATACTTCTTCGAATCTTGTTGACCGACTTTAGAGAAACACACACAAAGAACTCCACTAAATAATAGAAACATACCACTTGAGGATTTTCAACAGCAGAAGCAACAACTAAAATAGATGGCAAATGTGAATTGAGGATAAAACAATTACAATCAAGATGTTGACATTCCACACTACTTTGAACAAAAGGTGAGGCAGAAGCCGCCATCAATACTGGAAAAAATAACAGCGAACTTGAGAAACTGATTTCTCTGAGAAATTGCGTTAATAAATTATATTAATAAATTTCAAGTGACAGTGGCACTTGGCTGTTCAGTCAAAGAATGGCAAATGTTTCCTTATAAAGGAAAAGACCAGTAATATCTTATTATTGATATTTTTCAGAAATTCATATATTCTTGCTAGACCCTTGCTGCTGTTGCTGCCAAGAAAAACCTAAAGCATTTGCTATCATGAAGATAGGATGTCCTATCTCTCTAGAACCAACAATCATTATACATCACATCGTTACCCTGTCATAGACGCCTATTGCATCACAAATAGGAAATCTGGTTGGTGGCGAGAGTGAAACCATCCAGATGCACCAAAGTTTAAATGAAAAATGGCGGCATCAAATCATGTGGCTTTGATGTCTAGAGATATAAAGTTACAAGTGATGCAAACATTCACATCACTATTGGGTGCCTCACTAATCAGCATTGATTAAGAAACTAGTCTCAAAGAGTTTATTATTAGGTTGGTGCAAAAATAATTTCGTTTTCTCACATAGTAATATATGTTAGAAAACAAAATTATTTTTGCACCAACCTAATAGTATAACTTCGGAAAGGCCTGTTTATTATCTGTATCCTTTTTTATCATCATTAAAGGTTTTTAAGTTTTTAGTTCAGTGTCCAAAAGTACTTGCTGATCTTGATAGGACAAGATAATAACTTATCCATGTATCTCAGCCTGATGGATAACTTTAATAGTATCTTAAATGATAATATTAGTCATTTACCTACTAGGACATTCATTGATCAAGCAGCCAGTACTACAGTTGGTTGAAATTTATGAAAACTTTTTTTGGGGAAAAAAGTTTCTCAAGTCCCATAACTTATCACTCTTTCCAGTATTGATGGGGGTTTCCTTCCTAACTTTTATTTAAAGTGGTGTGGTATGACAACATTTTGTTTATGTATTCGTTTCTATTCAAGTTACATGTGCTATCCATTTTTAGTTTATCAAGTGATATGGATTCTGTTATTTGGCACAGTTCTTTGTGAATCAGCAGCACCAGTTCACAATGTTCAAAAAAGGATGATCATTGCCAAGATCCTCAGGTTTCACTTGCTCAAAGCCATTTCCATATATTATTCAATATATATATATATATATATATATATATATATATATATATATCTACCATCATTGGAGATAATGACAATCACAGTCTTTTTCCATCTGATATATTCCAGATCCCAATTGGATGTATTTTGCTTATACACAAAATTTTAATATTTCCACTAGATTGCCGAATCGGATACAAATACATCCTCCAAATGCACAATCAGATCTGTTTATCTAAAACTACTGATAGGGTCTTACCTATGGCAACCTTGGTGAAAAGACTCAAAATGTTCAAAATTCACTATCTTGTCAAAATGAATGGGCAAATTTCTAATTGTCTCTTAAAGTTCTTTCCATAGGATGGATTCTTACTAATAATCTCTTAAGTGGGTGATGTTATGAGCCCCAAGCATTGGCTTGAGTTGAATACTGTTTTTGTGAATTTGGTGTTGACTATGCCATGACTTAATGTATCAATGGACTTTCCACTATACTCTTTGGATCCTGATTAGGTGATCCTGCTCTTGATTGAGAAAAATGAAAAGGGAATTTTTGCTCCTGTTTCTAATCTCAATAATAGGCTGTTATTTATTTATTTTTTTTTTTTATAAGAATTGATATTAATCAACTACTGTATATACTCCTGTCTAGGCCTACTTCATATATAGTAGTAGTCTTGAGTGTTTTTGTGAAAAACCAGATTCTTTCCATATAGCTCATGTATAAGGCAACCCCAGCTTCTGAGCAATACTAGTAGGCATGCTCTAGTCAAATATTGCAGTACTGGGCATCATCCTGGACATATTTTATAACAAATAAATGATCTTCATTTTTTTTGTCATAAAAATTTATCATAAAATCTCATGCTATAGTCAAGTATATATAGTATTTTGCACCGCGGGAATCTGGAATGAAAAACATCACAAGCAAATAATCCCCGCCCCACACTTCAAGGTCAATTTTTTCTCAGATGCATAACAATGTAATGATTTTTGCAAGCTGGAAAATGTAAATTTGTTATACTCAATTCAAATTTTAATTTTCAACCATTTAGTCTTAAGGAATAAAAAGGTGGGCAGAGACTTACCATCCATGTCCATGGCCTGCTCCATAAATGCCTTTTGTTTAGAGGCAAACTCTTCCATCAGTTTTTGACGACGTTCTCGAGCTTTCTTTCTCCTTAACCAAAGGAAAAATAATTAATAAATACTAATGAGGAAAATGGCCATTGATATTATGCAAGCATTGGGATTGAAACGTTTTCATTGAATAAGAGTTGGGGGGGTGACTGAAATGTTTAAATTTAAGTCCATTTAGATTTAAATGCTGATGTACGTTATAAAATAATGTAATACTGTGTCTTTAAAAGGATAAACCCAAAATGTTACAAAAGATAAAGCAAAATAGTATATCTATTAATATATATTTTGGAAGCGAGATATATATATATATATATATATATATATATATATATATATATATATATATATGCATAGTAGAGAAATGGATAGCAGCTCGGATTGAGGAATCAGAGAGCTGAGTTCAAATTCCAGCCAAGTTCGTTACATTCACTGATGTGCTAATACCTTTGCGAAAGGTATGAATCCATCTTTTCTCCTCCAGCTATGGGTAAATACTAAGACTATAACCTTGGGTGGCAACCAGTCTAGTAGAAGGACAACCTGAGGATGGTCATTTGGGGGATCTGATTCCATGAACTGAGCTGCTGAACCCTCATTTATTGAAAAATGATGTAAGCCCTCCATATATATATATATATATATATATATATATATATAAACAGATTTTTAGTGGTACATAACTTGAGTATTGATTTAAAGTATTAAGTTTAACATTATACTGTCACAAATAACAGAATTGACAACAGTGCATGGATACCCATTATCGCATAAAGTCCTTCGACCTGGTGGGGGGGGGGAATCAACAGCCAATCCTTTACCCTCACCAAATAGTGGGCTTGGGAGACATGCTGTCAATAAAATTAACAACAGGAGAAATAAACGGCGAAAACAATTCCAAGTTCAGACAATTTATCAAGCAAGAAGATTCGGCCAACTAGATCATGAGAATACTGACAAGACACTTTCGCATCTAGCCAAAGACATTCAATTTTCCCTTTTTTTCTGATTTTTCTTTCGAGCCGAGATTACTAACTAAAGCATCAAATAAGTTAGAATGATTGGGACAAAAATGTGTTACTATGGTCAAATACACTGACGAGTAGGGGGAGAAAAAATAAATAAATAAATAAATAGAATAAAATAAAATTTAAAGATTAAAAAAATAAAGAATTAAAAAATAGAGAAAAATGAAAATGAGTTTAAACTGTCTACCAAGCTCTTCAAAATAACAGGGAAGCTCGTGTCATGGCCGTAGACATCTTCAAAGCGTTTGATAGGGTTTGGCATGCCGACCTTCTTCGCAAGCTCCAGGGTTATGGCATTACGGGTTGATTGTTTGACCTAATACAATCATTCCTGTCAAACTGTGAATTGAAGGTCATTGTCAATGGATTCTCCTCCAGTTCCTATCCCACGAATGCAGGTGTTCCTCAAGGCTCCATCCTAGGCCCCACTCTATTCCTTATCTATATAAATGACCTTTCTGGGGCCATAAATTCCCAAGTTGGCATATACGCGGATGACACCACAATTAATTCCTGCCTCAAAAACAAATCTAGCGCCACTGACAAAACTAACCTGGCCGTGTGTCTTGAAAAGGACTTCTAATTGGTTGTGAACTGGGACAGGAATTGGCTGGTCAACTTTAATGCTTCAAAAACAAAACTGCTCTCTATTAATTACCACAGAGATCCTTCCCTCTCCTCCATTAGAATGTCTGATGCTCAACTTCTCAAGAGTACCTCTCTGCAGCTGCTCGGTCTCACATTGACTGCTGACCTGAGATGGAACAAATACATTGAGTCAATTGCTTCGTCCACCGCAAGGAAAGTTGGCTCCCTGTGCCGCGCCACCTTGCATGGAGTATTGCTGCCATATATGGTCTGGAGCCCCTTCTGTTTGCCTCGGGGGTTCTTGATAGGCTCCAGAGGCAGATATGCAATATAATTGGCCCTGCTCTGGCATCTCATCTACAGTCACTTTCACACAGATGCGCTGTCGCCTCTCTCTGTCTGTTTTACAAATACTTTCATGGCAATTGCTCTGAGGAGCTGCATTCACTGGTTCCCAGACTTCATGAGTTCAAGCACCCTACGAGGCTGGCATCCCACTCTCACCCTTTCATTGTCGAAACTCCTAAATGTAGCCATCTCTTCTACTCCAATAGCTTCATGTCTCGCACCTCTTGCCTGTGGAACTCCCTTCCCTATTCCACTTTCCCTGAGAGCTATAATCTCCAGCTATTCAAATGTAATGTCAATCGACATCTCCAGTTGCCTTGATCTATCCACTACCCTTCTCCTCATCCTTTCTTCTATCACTCCTATCTGATCTTGCTCCAAATTTTCTGTAACCCCTTGCGTCCTAGTGGCTTCTCGCCTTGCTTGGGGTGAAACGCTTAGATAAAAAATAAAAAATAAAAAAAATAAAACTAATCTTATTGTTGAGGAACTCTTTAGAACAGTTTTCAGTGGCTTTATACTGCAACTATGCTGAGCAGACCTTAGTTACAGTTTCTGAGAGAGAGTGTGTTATCTAGCATGATCAACAATCTGAACAAGGCCAGCACACACAAACCCTCAGTCACACAATGACTTGTGACTTCGTGCTAGCACCGCTATCGACAACCTCCAAGGATTCTGTTTACCCAGTTTCACTCATGGTAAAATATATATATATATAAATAAAAAGAAATGTAGTTTTAAGGTGTGCTATATTTATCAGATGAAGTGCTCAATATCAGAGATAGAGCGTATGTAAATATAATAATATGACGATTGCGCCTAGTATGAAACAACCTGTCGCCTCTGAGTGTTGACTTCAATGTTCACTTTTATATTTACATATACTATCTCTGATATTGAGCACTTTATCCTATAAATATAGCACACCTTGAAACTATATTCCTATATATATATATATATATATATATATATATATATATATACACACACACACACACAGAGGGAGAGAGAGAGAAAATAAATAAATGAATCAATGTATGAGATGAGGCATTGTAGAAGGTGAGGAGAAGATGGAGCGGATAATCAAATGTATTGGAAATATATCAGTGGGGGATTAAATGAAATATACATACGTTATTTTTATCCCACTTCAAAAGGAACTTTTTTAGTATGAATACAATGGGACATAATTTCAGATTTCTGGTTTAAAAGTTTATTTTTTTTAGTCTGGAAATGTTATTATAGCTAAATTCGCTTGTGACAAAGATTGCAGATGTTGCTATGATTGCTGTTACAGTGTAACCCGGATATAAGAGAGATTTTCTCTGGTCCCAAATTAGAGCCTGTGTTAATGTATATATAATAGACCAAACCCGGATATAAGAGACTTCTTCTCCGGTCCCGACAACTCTCTTATATCCGGGTTACACTGTATTATATATATTATTTAGACAAGGTGTCAAATATCAGAAACAACTTTTCTTTGATAATTTTTTTATTGGGGGGGGGGTTCTTTCCATTTATCATGCAATTTTTTGTGTGTCAGGGTTTACTTTGTGGAAGTGGAACCCTAAATTAGGTCTTCAAGAGCTTTCATAAAAATGACGTGCAGCTATATATTTCTCACATTGTTTTAGAATCAGTTACTATTAAAAAGTAATTTTTTTTTCTTTTTTCAAAGACTTACCTTTCTTCCTTATCCAAGTCTTCAGATGTTATTGTTCCTTTTTCTTCAGATCGTACTTTTTCTTTGATTTTTGGATTCATTTCATGGACCACCCTCTCCATCTCACGGACACACATCGGGTCCTGAGCAGTGAGCCTATCCAGCAGTAACCCAATATAGTAGGGTCCATCTCCAATACGTTCTGGCTCTGCTTCATCAGGCAATCTCTCACTGCTTTTACGCATTGACAGAGGGATATATGAAGATTCTTTCTTGCCAGACAGTTTTGAGTGGAGTTTCATGAGTAATGAAATGATGCTTTCTTTGACAACAATTGTAGACTGGCATTTGGGAATATCCGCTCCAGAACTACACTTCACATTGGAACTTTCAGCATTGGAATCGCCATCACCATTTGATTTGGAACCAGACAATTTCAATTTAGAACTCAAACTTTTCTTTAGAGGAGCAGCTATTCTTGAAGCAACAAAGAATTCTTCAGATAAGGTCTGGCCAGCTAAAAAACAAAAGACAGTGCTTTAATAATGAGCTTTAAATAAAAAGTTTCTTTAAAAATTTGTACTTTTTCCAAGAGCCAAGTTTAGTCCAACTGTCATCTATTGAATTCCGGTTTCAATATATAATTGCCTCATTTGAATCTCTAAGTTATAAAAGTTAAATGTAATAATTTCTTAATGGGTTTTGAGTTCAAGTTTTGCAAATCTAAAATTTCAAGTATTTTTAGAAACATGAAGAGAAATTATTAAAAAAAAAAAAAAAAGTAAACAACACCAGTAGTCAAAAGGTAATCAGAAATGTAAACCATCATGTAAAAATAACTATAAAATAAATAATATGAAACAGATAAAAAGAGAGAGAAGAATAAAAGCTTATGTGATGTCTTTATTAAAAGTATTTCATTTCTGTCTGAATTTCTGGAATGAGGAGTTATCATTATTTACACTATTTGCATTTGGACAATTGTCCTCATCTGTTATTATTATGAGAACAGCTTGTCAAAAAACTTTTGATAAAAAAGATAAAGAAAATAGTCTAAATGTAAATACTGTAATTAAAGGGTTTATTTTAGAAGTGCCTATAGGTTACCCAGATTGATTTACACCTGATGAAGGCTGGAGGGCACAATGTCTGAAACAGCAACAATGAAAATGAGGATAATAGTCCGAATGTAAATATAGATATTTAATATTGATGGGGGAGGGGGCACTATAACAAAAATGATCACTTGAGTACTTTTAACAGCATTAACAACTAAAATGGATAGACCATGTAACTCAAATAAAAAATTAAGATGTTGATATTCAACACAACTTCACACAAAATTTTAGGAAAGAAATCCTCATCAATACTGGAAAGAGCAATGAGAATGGACTTAAGAAACCTACTTTCCTGAAAAATTGTTTTAATAGAAAGATTTTGTAAATTTCAAATGAAGGAAGTAATGAATGTTGAACGTTTCCATTTAAGTAAATGGCTAATATCACAATTAGAAATTAGAACATATAATAAATTTTGAGCCCAGCCTGATGAACAGGGAGTGAAAAAAAAGTAACTCAAGTAGCACTGGCTGCCCTGTCAAATGTTTCCACATAAGGAAATGGCTAATATTAGCCTTACTATTAGAGATGAGGAGAACAGGCAATATACTTTGTGCAGCAGGGAGTGAAGAAAAGCGCAAATATCACTGGCTGCTCAGTCAATGAATGCTGAATGTTTCCTTATAAGAAAATAGCTAAGATTACCATCTGCATTTAGGGATAGAATTTTTTGCCAGATGGTCTTTTATTTCAATTTTAAATAAATTATTCCAAGCCAAGTCAGGTTTAAGCAACCTGCCACATGGACAGGTGTTGGCTAAACCAGCTGCCCTACTAGTTTTTCTGATGGTGAGGATGGTTGCACGTCACCCCACAGGATGAAAAACAAAAAGCTGATGAGCTTATAAGAGCCTACAGCCAACATACAATATATTTTAATCAATTCACCCCAAGCAAGGTGATGATGCTACTAGGACACAAAGGGTTACAGGGAGTGAAAGTGAAAACACTGAAGTGAGGTGAAAGTATAATAAAAGAACAGGATTTAGAGAGAGAAGATGACAATTGTTATTGCATTTAAATTTTTGAAGATTGTAGGGAACAGGGAAGCAAGAAATTGGAAGAGTTCCACAGGTGAAAAGTATGAGAAAAGAAACTATTAGAATAGAATATACACTTGCATATAGCTTGTTCAACAGTAAAATGGTGAAACCTATTTGCCAATCTAGTAGAATGCTTAAATTCATTCAGTTGAGGTACCAAGGAGGAAGGCACATTAGAACAATTGCCATGAAAATATTTGTAGAAAAGACAGAGGGAAGCCATGTCACATTGATGAGAAAATGACTGAAGTTGAGATGTTGGGTCAGGATCAATTACATTACAGACCCTTCTTTGAACTTTGTCAGGAATCTCAAGATATACAGCAGAAGCACCAGACCAGATATGCAATATTCAAAGCATGGACAAATGGTAGAATTATAAATGTACAAGAAGGATTCTGATGTGATAAATTGTCTGGCATGACACAGTGAACCAACTTTCCTAGCAGTAGAACTAGCAATTGATTCAATATAATCACTCCACTTCATACCAGTGGAAAATGTTAACTTATGGAAGACACAAAGAGCCTCTCTTGGAGGTTAGCATCAGCCAATACTGATGCTAGGCAGTTTGCACCAGTTAACCATAGATTGGAGGTCCTTTTTGGGAGCAGTTTGAAAAGAAATACAATTTTCATGTCTTAGAATTCTACCCCATTTCTTAGATTAATAATTCATTGGATATTAAGAGAGAAAAAAATCAACTAAAAATGAACAATTTTCTATTTGAGATTCAACTAGCATATTACCTAACAATTTTGAACACTGAAAAGGAGACCTAGAATGAGTATAGGTATTTACTAAAATAAGATTATAGTACAAGACCTAACATGCAATATCCAGTAAGGATTTACAATAGGAATTGTCTACAAGACTAGCTGACAATTATGTCATAGCAATGTGCCCAACCTACAGTTTTCTTTTATACTAGAATTCATCCAATACAAGGCCAGAGAACTACTCAGTATAGAGGATTACTGTTAAGATGAAGTGTGTGATATGAATTAAAGTATTGGTGGTAGGAAATGAAGATTAAGAAGATAAGTAGGATAGATAATGGTTGACCCTTTACTCCAGTCCTAGAGGTTAAGATTGTAGTGTAGGAGATTACTGTTAAAATGGTTATGTTGAATGAGGTGTGTGTCAGGTAAAGATGATGAGGATAAAGAGCATAGATAACTGACCCTTTGTTTTAAGAGATTAAGATTGTAGTGTTTGGGGAAGCAGTTATGTGGGAGTCTGTTCCACAAAGTGACAGTTCTCAGGCAAAAGATGAATGGAACTTTGTTTTCAAAATGAAGAAAGTCTTAATAAGACAAGGAGTGCTTAATTCAGACATACTGAAAAGGTCTCCAATAACAAATATCTTGTAGCAGATTAGACTTGCAGATTTAAGACAAAAAAGTGAAAGCAAAAATATTTACCAAACAGAGACGAAGCCGTTTGATGGAATTCCTCATCTTCAGCATCACTTGTTTCATCCAGAATAATTTCATGAATTCTGTGCTGGGCATTCACCACAAGGCAGTTGCTAGGAAACCAGTTTCTATAATCACCATCATGAACACACTTCTCACAATGGTATTCCTGAAACAAAAAAACAGTTTTTAATCAGTATTATCATTTATAAATTTACATAAGCTTAAATGTTGTCTGTGCCTCTTACCTCTGTAGAACAAAACAGCCCGCAATGTTAAAATATAATGAATGCTTACAAGCCTCTTATATATATTACCAACAAATAGGATTGGGTTTCTGGTTACTTCTAAAGACTACTTCAACTCTATCCTTCTAACATCTCCACTTAAAAATCAACTTTTATCTGATATTAAATTACTTTTTCTTTTCTTAATATGAGTAGATAGGTGAACCTATCATCTGGTTCACACTCCTCCCCAGTGAATATGCAGCCAACCCACTAACCCTCAACACATTTTATACCTATCGTGAACCATCTCTCTCTTTTTTCTAATGTTTATATTCATAACAATAATAAAACATTAATTCAACATTCTTACTATTTTATTTACTTGTTTAAATAATTTGGTACAATTTTAAGAAAATCTGATTAAACAGATTGTCTTTAAATAATTCCCTAAACTTTTTTTCAGCTCCTTTCAACTAATTTGCAGTAATTGCTTTGAATATTGCTGCCACCTCTGGTCTGGTGCTCCTGCTTTATATTTAGAGATTCCAAAGAAGAATCTCAAATGTTATTGATCCTAACCTAGCATTTCACCTTCAATCCCTTTTCCACCACTTAACATAGCTTTCCTGTGCCTTTTCTATAAATACTTTCATGGTAAATATTCAGATGAACTTTCCACCATGGTACCTAGACTTTATGAATTTAAGCACGGTACTAGATTTGTATCAAGGTTTTATCATTTTATAGTCGAAATGGCTCGCAGTAACCGTAAGTTCTATGCTAAAAGTTTCTTCTCTCGCACTTCTCACTTGTAGAACTCTCTTCAGGTTTTTTGCTCCCTAGTTAAATTTGATCTTGAAAAATTTAAATACTGTTTCAATCATTATCACGTCTTCTAATTCTTGTTCTTTTATTGTCCTCTCTTCCATATAGTAGTTTTTCTCATTCTCTAACACTCAGTAATCTCTTGTGTCCTAGTGGCTTTATTACTTTGCTTGGGGTGAGATGATTAAAAAAAATGTGAACTAGCATATGACAACAATGTTTATTATGAATGCTGTAGGTTTTCTGACTTAAATGTTAATTTTGAGAAAGTCAGATATTAATTCTTTCTGTACAAACAATGAATTAAAAAATAAAACTTTATCAACAGGAACATTGTGTATATTTGGAAATTTTTAAAATTTGAATTAAAAAATAAATAACACAAGAAATATTTATTAAAATATGCATTTAACAATTGTTATGCAAATCAAATATTATTGCTAATGTTGTAAATGCTAAGAATCTAGTTTCCACCCAGTTTTCTTTTCTTTATTTATTCTATCTGTAGAAAAATTAGCCCTAATTTTTATTTGGAACTGTACCCAGTTTATTAAATTTGTTGTTTCCAATTTGCCAGGAATGACTGCAAAATACTTCCCCCTCCTCAATTTATAAATAAAACCACACAAATGCATGCTGGGATTTTTTTTTTTCCTAATCAATAAGATTAGGTCACTTCTCGGTCTTATCTGACTTTCTTATTTTGAAGCCAGAACGCAACAATCACAAGTCTGTATCCCTTTTTGTGTGTTAACACCAGTCTTAGTTTGTGAACTTCTTACCTTATTACTGTTCCTTTGTCTTATTACAGTTTCTTTGCCTTGCATATATTGTTTGCTTGCTTATTATTTTGCCTTGTATTTTTCTTTTTCTTGTTATTGTTTATTGCAAACTTTATCAATTCTGTTTGTTGGCCAGTTCTGTCAATTGTATTTAACCATGGCCAATTACTCTACATCCTTGGAAATTGAAAGACACCCTCTTTTATTTGTTATTGCCCAGTTTATTCAACAAAAGAAAGTATAACCTTTTGTAAATGTGAATAAGGCGAAGAAGTTACGTCCCTTGAGTGCAAGATGTCCGGCTGTTTAACAGATTCATGAGGATATTTTTGTCTGTCAAATTAGCTGAAGCTCTAAAATTGAAATCAATTTAAACTGAAAACAAATAAACACATACTTACATGTACTTCAGTAGGTTGAAACCTGGTGCCAAGTTCCAAGAGGAAGACACAAAAGTATGTAACACTTTCAGAAACAGTGGAATCCTTGACTGCCTGCAAATTCAAAGAGATGACATTAGGTAAATATAAAAACAGAATTTATAATTATGAGGTGGTGATGATTCAGGGTGGGGTGAATTAAGTACTAATATAAGTTGTTTTTTAAACAATCATAGTTCAAATAAAAAAAAATAAAAAAAAACTTTCTTTTCTTCTTCATACTTAATATTTCATTAGAGTTTATTTCAAATGATATTGCAACTTTTACATTTTTGTTATTCCAAATTTCTTTCAGGTTTGAAAATTTTAACATTCCTCTAATGAAAAAGGAATAAAGGGTAGGAAAAGCTATAATATTTAGCAAGTTTCAAATTTTAATGTATGACATGAAAATTTGATGAAACTACTGATATAAATAATGCAAACAGAGGGACCAATTTTGAATTTCTTATATCAAATTAGCACTAAGCTCGAAATTCGGATAGTAGACAAATGCTTAGAATACAATGGACAAAGCATGTGAGCAATGAGGAAGATTTTAAGGAAACTGAAAACAAAAAGGATACTTATACTTAGAACCAGAAATGGACAGTTGAAATTGCTGGAATTTATGAAAAAAAGAGTGTTTGGAAAATTAGACACTCACAGGACATATTGAAGAGAAACACCAAGCAACCTACCTAGCAAACTGGTGTAAATAAATGTCTGAACATGGAGTGAGGGAGATAGTAAGAAGAAAAAAAATTGCTAGGAGTTGCAAACAATAGGAAGTTGAGGAGAGCCACGATCGCCCACATCCTGAAGGGGCATAACTTAGAAGAACTTGAGCAAAGAGGCAAAAGATGTAAATAAAAAAATTCTATAAAAAGGTTTGAAATTTACTATACATATACAAGGGTAGATCAATAAATTTGTAGCCTAATACATAATTACAAACTGAATTTTATTCCAAATTTTTTCTTGTATTATGTTTAAGATTTATTGCTGCATTGTTTATAACATTGTTTTCTGGCTTTTGGGGTAAAATAAGAAATTGACATTTACTTGAAATATGACTGAGTGATTTGTTTTTATGGATTATCAACTTTTTTCAAGTTACTTAAAGCCAGAAAAAAAATTTATTTTTTTAGATTGTAAGAATTTTTTAAGATAATAATAATTTGTCCTACCAAGATCACCAAGTACTTTTGGATACTGTGAACTAAAAACCTTCAGTGAGAAACCAGTTTTTCTGAAAAATTATTTTAAGAGAAAGATTTGATAAATTTCAACTGAAAACAGTACTGGCTGCTTGGTCAATGAATGCCAAATGTTTCTTTGTAGGGAAATGACTAATATTACCATTATCATTATATGTTAAGTTTATTATTAGACTTGAGTCTCAAGAATAAAAATACGCTGATCCTACCATTAAAATGAAGCGTGAAAAAAATAAATAAACAAAAATAATCAGTACTGTCCTGGGCAATGAAAGCCTGAAAGAACATGATTAAATCATTATTTACTCTGTAGAGGACAGAAAACAGAAAGCCATGTAGAGTACGGCAATGCAGTATCTGTCGAAGTCCATCATATGCAGGCAGAATTTTCCCAGGAATTTTCAAAGGTGGCCATGGAGGAGACTTCCCAGAATATTTTCCACTGTGTTTCAAACTGGAGAAAAAAAAAAAAGAAAAATCAAAGGACTAAATCATCAGCTGAAAATGAACAGTTATCAGTGAATAAGAAAAATTCATGTATAAATTTCCAAGATGAAATATTTACATTATGACTATTGTCCTCATTTTTGTTGTTATGAACACAAATGTTTCAGCCATTGTGTCCTTCAGCCTTCATCAGATGATGTCAATTGGAGTAACATTCAGAGAATTTTGAACAGAATCCTTTATATAATCTATAAGTCTAGATTGTTCTTGTTCAGCTACTCATGTCTAGGGATATACAGGGTGTGATGGATAAATTATTAGGTTGGTGCAAAAATAATTTCGTTTTCTAACATATGTTACTATGTGAGAAAACGAAATTATTTTTGCACCAACCTAATATCATCTAAATTACATAAAAAGGAAAATACTGACATATCATTTTAACAGATACATTTACCAAAATTACACAAAAATATCTTGAAATACTAAAAAATAAATTTATTCAATAAAATCAAAATTGGCTTCAATCACGAGTTCCAGATGAGTTTAGAATCTCCTGCAACTCTTCTGGACGGACTCCGTGTTAAAGTTGGTGAATGCTGCCATAATCAATGTCTTCAGTTTATCTTTAGTATTACATGGAGTTTTGTTAGTTTCTCAGTCAACTGCACCCCACACATAATAATCAAGGGGGTTAGGTAGCCAGATGTAAGGGGGTGATGTGCTTGCAGAAATTGTCTGACAACCATGACTGGGCTCTCCTGCTTGTGTGGCATGATGCAGTGTCCTTTTGCCAGACATAGGGTTTTCCAGCAGCCATCCTCTTGACCCAGGGCAGCACAACCTCCATTAGGCACTTGATGTAGGCCTTGGTGTTGAGTTTGAGACCCTCACCAACAAATTCAGGGGTTCTTTTCTTATCAGAATTATCAAAGCAAATTTTCCAAACTGCCATACCTTTGTAATTGCCATTAAACATCAAAATCTTTTTGAATCTTCTACACTGTCCCCAGATTGACACCCAAACACTCTGAAATGTTCATATTGAAGCTTCTGGTGTGAATGCCAAGCAGTACAGCATACTGTCTCCAAATTTCTAGCAGAATGAATTGTGTCATGATCTTTTTCTTACAAATAGCGCCCAACTGACCATACTGATCATAATGTGCAGCCAACAAAATCAAAAACAAACAATACGCATGTGCAAAATTAAAAATATATAATGGCGACAATTTGCCCATCGCACCCTGTATGTTTTTTTTTTTGTTTTTTGTTTTCTTTTTTATTTAGTAGTGCTCAGTTAAGAGGCACGGTGGAGTAATGGATAGCAGCTCGGATTGAGGAATCTGAGAGCCAAGTTTGAATTCCAGTCGAATCCATTCACTTACATGCTAATACCCTTGAGGAAGGATATGAATCCTTTTCTCCCCACCCAGCTATGGGTAGATAGCAGGACAGACCGGGTTCTATAGCCTTGGATGGCAACTGGTCTACTGCAGAAAGAAATGGCAACCTAGTGCGGGAAAAAAAATGCCTCGTCAGTCATGTATCGAAAGATACATGATCACCTAAGCATATATCATGCATGGCACATAACTGACAGTGCTCAGTTATCGTTTGCCCTGGATAGCACAAACTTAGACTCAGCAATATCTGAGAAATATCTAAGTAGTACTGAATAACAAACAATACAATATATCCCTATACAAAGTCAGTGAATTAAGAACAATCTACCCCTGTAGATTAAGTATTGATTTCAGTTTGAAGTTCCCCAAAGGTTACTCAGATCAACAAGCAACTGAAGAAGGCTGGGTGGCATAACAGCTGAAACTGTGATGATTAAAATAACAAAGATGAGGACAATAGTCTGAATGTAAATGTTGTAAATAAACTTATTGATTTTTTTTTTTTTTTAATTCATCAAGAAAAAAGTAAAGAATATTCTTTAGATAAGCCAGTAGATAAAATTATTGCTCACGATATGTCTAATAAAAAACATGAATAGTTTCAAAGTTACAAACATGTAATTTCTCACCTAAAATAAGTTAAATAATATCTAAAATTTATTTGGGATTGTATTTTTTTTTTCAAATTTTCAGCATAAAGTTTAGTAGTCTGTATAACTCTTGGAATGACTTCTCAAAATTATCGAAGGTACTAAAAAAGTAAAATAACAAAATTACATAAATTTCTTAAAGTAAATAAGATATAAAGTAGTTACCTCCACTGAATTTTCAATACCTAAGGTTTTAAATGAATTTTTAAAAATCAAAATGCATTCTTGAAGCTTTCATTTTAGCTTTAATTGAAAGCTAAAATGATTAAATTTACTATTTCCAGTAAGTAAAGTACTCTGATGTATTTCAAATAGGAATCGGATTGATTGGAATCTCAACTTTTTGGTTGCTTTCACAAAATCTGACACATTTGTAAACAAAAGTTAATTCTCAGTTTTAAAAATCTTTCAAAAATAAAATATACTTTTCTGAAACGTTTTTTATGATACAACATGCCTTTGCATAGGCCTGTTTATATTGTTGCAGATTATCTGTTGTTGAATTAAGTTTAAATTTTCACAGTTAATTTTTCCTATGTTTTATAGCTTCTTTACATTTGGTTGTAAGCCAAGCTTTATACATTGTATTTGACTAGATGTTTTGGGAATTGTTTGTTCTATGTTTATTAATGTATTGGTGAAAGCTAATACTGGATTGGATTTCTCATCAATTTGTGTTTGGCATATATTAATAAATTTTGGCCAATCTGCTTTATTGAGCTGCCATTTGGGTGTTATTGCTGCTGGTATTGATTTTACAATGTCTATACAAATAGGGAAGTGATCACATCCACACTGATCATCCATTGTAGATCCAGAAATAAGGAAGGAGACATTGATCCAGTGGCTGGATGAATGTAGATGAATGGCTTTATCATTTAGACATAGATCATAATTTTGAATTATGTTTTCTATATCTATAATACTTCCACTGGAGTTAGGTTTATTAATCCTTCAGAGTATACTAGTGGTATTAAAATCTATCAATAGTATAAAGGGGGTGGTTAATTGTCCTACAAATTTATTCATTTCCACTTGTTTTAAAGTATTTTTTTGGTGGGTGTATATTGAGCATACTGTGAATGATCGATGAATTGTGATCCTAGCAACAGTAGCTTGTATTCTTGTGTCTAGTTTTAGTACCTCATGGGGGGGTTGTATTTTTAACCAGTACTGAGGAGTATGGGAGGCACAGTGGAGTAATGGATAGTGACTCAGACTGAGGAATCAGAGAGCAGAGTTCAAATTCCAGTTGAATCTATTACATTCATATACATGCTAATACCCTTGGGAAAGGTATGAATCCACTTTTTCGCCACCCCAGATATGGATAAATAGCAGAACAGACCAGGTTCTATAGTCTTGGATGGCAACTGGTCTATCACAGAAAGAAATGGCAACCTACTGCAGGAAAAACATCTGCCTTGTCACTCATGTATTGAAAGATACATGATTACCTATGCGTGTATCACGTATGGCACATAACTGACTGACTGAGGAGTATTATGATAAGGTTAATAACCTTTGACTGTAATATTCTCTTAGCATTGTTTCTTGTAGGCATATTAGATTGTTTTCTGTTATAAGCATCTGCATTTCTTCATAGTCCTCTGCAGTTCTACTGAATAATATTTGCTTTATATTTCATTTTGGTGTTTTGTATAGTAACTGAAGAGCCTATATCAGTTTCAAGATTTTCAAATCTTTTCATTTCAATTTAATGGATTCATGTTGGCTTTCGTTTTTCTTTTCCTCTTGTTCTTGATGTTGATCAATTTTTTTTTTTTGTGAGTTTGGCATTTCATCATTTTTGTTAACTGTCTTTGGGGTGATGTTTGATTTGGTCATGGTGATTGTTTCTATGTTGGATATATTCATTTTTTAGGATTTTAATCAAGTTTTGATTGATTGAATTGTGCCTCTCCAACTGCCCATCTAGCCCAAGTAAGAGGCAAAGTGTTGGAATTCAGGAGCATATCAACCCAGCTCCTGAAGCCATCAACCATCAAGAAATCGTCGTCAGGCATCATGGGGTTGCCACACACTTTCAGCTTTAACTGTATCATAATTTGATGCATCTTCAATACTAACAGCTGAATATACTTCATCTGCTCTACCTATCAAGACACTCTGTAGTAAAATTGGCCAGAATTGATGTGGCCATTTTAAATTTTCTGCTACTTTTTCAAATTGTGGAAAATATTTATCTACTGATTTTCCTGAAAATTTAGGAATCAGTTATAGTATTTTTTGCTGCATCAAAATCAGAAAAAAAAGGAAATTGGAATTTTGAGAATTTTTTTATTGCTTAATTGTTTTCATTTACAATTTTTTATCTTTCCAATTTTTCTTGTTTAATTTTAATTTTTTTTTTAAATTCTTGTCTTTCTAGGTTTTTTAAATTCTAATTGTAAATGTAAATTATTTTGAGATTTTCCTTTGAAGGTATATGAATGTAAAAATTCTACAAGTAATTTTTCAGCTAAAATATTTTTTATTTCTGTTATCTTCATACATGTATTTGCATTTAAATTAAAATGTGTAGCAAGTTGTGCTAATTAATTTTTTTTTTAAATTCAAATGTTTCACCCAGGTTGACTAAAGACAAAATCTCTTCAATAGAAAATGATATTTTTACTAGCAATGTCACAATAGCAAGTTTTAAAATATAAAAATATCACATAATAATTTTGAGAAGTTATTTTACTCAACGGAGGCAATTAAACAAAGCAAAAAAAAGGAATGGGAAATTGTTGAAACAATTTTGTTTTAGTTACGACAAACCCGTATTTTGTCATGTGTGTGACAAAAGAAATAAGATGAGGAAAAGCAAATGGAATGACAGGAAGTTCAACTGAGTTTCAATAGTAAACAAAAAAGAGGTTGTATTTTAATTTTAGTGATTTGGTCAGTGACTAAAAGGAAAACAGAAAGGCTTAGCGACAAGAAGTTAGAAATACTTCAAAATAACTTCAGTAAGGAGTTGCTGGGTTTTGTCACATAGTATAGTTTACAAAGTTTAGAAACAGTTCTGAACCAGATTTCAATAACAACTGTCTTTGCCAGCCAACTCAATTAATTTTGGTGCAAACCAACAAATACCCAGATGAAAAGCCTCCAACTTTGTAAGGTAATCCAAACCACATCAATGAGTTCTTTGAAGTCTTTGATCTGAATGATCCAGAATTGTTACATTAATATGCAGCCAAGATCTTAACACTCAACACACTTTACACCTATAATGAACCATCTCTTTTTCTTTTTCTCTCTAAGTATGAAGTTTACCCACTCTCTTTCTTTCAAATTGTTAAAGTCAGCAGTTGGATGAACAACAATTGGGCAGACAAATGACTGACCTTAGAAAGAAAATCAAATAGTATCTCACACACATGATCCAATATGAAAAGTTGCATGGGAAAAATGTCTGAAGCAATCAACACTTTCTTATGTTATCGTCAACTAAAGAGGATTGCATAATGAAGAGACTGAAGCCTAGTCCTAACTCATACACACTATGCCGCATGTGGACATATATTTGATAGACCAAATAGTCCAAGACCAAAATGCACTGGTGAATTATTCAATGTGTTAATCGCCGAAGAAAAGAGCATGTGTGATTCATCTTATTGAATTTGAGAAAGCAATGATCAACACGATGCCAAATCTTCTTAACTGAAAGAGGAATTTTATATTACTGAAGACATGAAAAGGCAATAACCATCACTTGGGGCCAAAACTTGCAACAATAAAGAAAGGGAAACCAAATTTAAAAGACATTCTTGCACATGCAAATACAAAAACAAAGGATAGAACTGAAAGAAAAGAGAAAGAGAGAGAGAGAGAGATAAAAAGAAAAAAAGAGAAATATAAAAAGAGAGAGAGAAAAAGATAAAGAGAAAATGTGTTTTATTTCAGATAATGGACAGTATCTAAGTGCTTCTTTTGATTTTCATATCACATACACTGCACACAACGTTACATGCAGAGATATTTTTTTATGTTGTTCTAATGTATAATTAAATCTTGTTAAGTCTTATTCTGGTGTTTGTTACTATTGGTTATTTCTCCTTATCCATGCTTATTTAACCCTGCCAGAGAACCGACCACAGAGTGGAAACCTTGGCCATATCCTTTGGCAAATAGTCATTTACTTTTACCATCTTCTTTTTATATTTTGTATATATATATATATATATATATATATAAAAAAAAAAAAAAAAAAAAAAAAAAAAAAATCGCTGATATTGCACTTTTACCCATAAATACAGCATGCCTTAAAACTAAACGCATGTGTTAGCAGAGGTACAAAATTTAATAATAGTGATAAAAAACAAACATTAAAACAAGAAAAAAGAATAGCAAAAAAAGATGTCATGAAAAGAACAAAAGAAAAATTTTATATTTCTGTAAAGTGGTAATAATGGTTCCAATCAACACAAAATAACTGCTCAAAACGTAGTATTATCAGTATTGAATAGTTTTTTTTTTCTCATCTTATTTCTATTGCCTTTTCAAATCAATAATGCTTATTTAATGATTGCAGATTGTAAAAACGATCTGAATAGTGTGATAAAAGCAAAATCAAGACTGGAGAGAGAGAAAAAAATAGTCAAAAATTACTCTTGCTTGCACTTACTAAGCTTGATACCGATCCATGCTTGATTGAACATCTTTCTTGTAAACGGACCGTGTGGAGACTTGAATTGGATCAAATTCTTTTTCCCAGAGGATATCTGAAAGACAAAACCCAATGTCATATAAAATTAAAGATAAGATGAAGAAGATGAAACAAAATGCAAAAATAGAATGTGTATTAAATAAAAATTCTTTGATAGATATAAAATAAATAAATCAATCCTTACTTTTTGGTACATATGTCCCTTGCTGTAAGCCACCACCAGACTCTAAAACAGGGGCTTTGTAATCTGCAACCTGATAAGACAAGAAGTCATATTCATTCCAAACTCCTATGATTAAAAAAAAGTTAGCTATTTAAATCACTGCTTGCATAAGGCCTGTGGACATTATCAAATAGGATGGTTAGGATTCTGTAGTAATTTCTAACTATTTGTAGCTGGGATATATTCTATTGTGACATCAAATTACCAAAACGGCACATCAGTTGTTTTCAGACAATCATTGTTTTCATCATCACAGAATCTCTGACTTTGTACAGGGTGAAGATAACAGTAAAAGAAAAAAAAAAAAAGAAAAGAAAAATTATCTTGAATCACAAACAAATTCAATGCTTGAATAGGAAGACCAAAAATATAGAAAATTCTTAAGCAACCTCTCGGTAGCTGTTCTGAACAAGTACAGTGGAATGATTCATCATTATAACACAATGGGAAGTATTATGGTGCTTATTTCATTGAATTTTTAACTCATCAATACTTCTCTATCAATTTCTCTTTCCAACTATTGATTGATTTGCTTTCTACAGGTTATCAACCCTTTGCAGGTTATTTAAAGCCAGAAAATATTTTTAGATTCTAAGAATTTTTTTGGGAGATAATAATGATTTAGTGATACAAGTCTTACTAATCAACACATACCTGGGGAGAAAGAGGTGGATTCATACCTATCTGAATTTGGAAAACAATCATTGAAATTATAATGGGGATATAAAGTAAGGGATCATTCTATATAACAATTAATATATAAACTGATCCCTCACTTTGTGGCCACGGTATTTTCTATACATTTATATTACAGAGAATATAAATAAATCTAAAAGACATCACTACATAATCAGGATTTCATTGATCGATTCATTTTTATGGGTTATCAACCCAGGTTATATAAAGCCAGGAAATATTTTTACATTGTAAGATTCTATTTTTTTTTTGTAAGATAATGATTTAGTGATACAAGTCTTACTAATTAACTCATAGCTGGGGGAGACAAGGTGGATTCATACCTTTCCTAATGGTATTTTCACATAAGTGAATATAACAAAATCAACTGGAATTTAAACTCAGCTCTCCAATTAATAATTCCAAGCCATTATTCATTACACAACCAGCACATCCAAGTTTTGTGCCCCTGATATTCCTAAGCAGTCACCGATTTAGGTACTGACCAGGCTTGCAGTTGTTTAGTGTGGGTGATCGTACAGGAAGCAGAGTTCCAATGTGATATGCCTGTAGGCTTTCCAGCTATCAACTTGAAAAAGTTGACCACTTTTATTGACCGGTTTTACAACTGATTTTTTTGATGCAAGGTAACCCTAACATTGTACTCATTACAACACCAAACAAAGACAATATATTGACTGTCTTGCTTTGATGGCTGAATGAATGTGGGCTAGTGACTGATAGTATTATACATAAAACAAAATTCTCTACTGCTCATTTCTTGTTCAGCTTCCAAAAATCACACTTACCACAATTGGCCGTGGAGGAAATGACAACCAATTTGATAAATGGAAACTGGGAAAAAACAAATTATTTTTCACCTTGCAATCCCTTTCTCTCAGATGAAACATTTCAAGTTTCTTGCTGCTCTATTACTATTTCCTAGGAAAGTGTTCAGACGAACAACGTTCCTTGGTTCCACCAGTTCTAACTATGATGATTAAGACCTGCCATGCCACACACAATGTAACCACCTGCATTCCTTTTGTATCACATTGTTTCTTTGTGGAACCAACTTCCAAGAGGAAGCTTCCCTGATCACTACAATTTTCAAGTCTAGAGTCAACTTATCTTCCCCAGCTATCTCTATAAACTGTACCTCTTACTCTGTAACCCTCTATTTCAAGTGGTTCTTGGACCTTGTATAGGGTGAACATCATTGTTAACGAAAAAAAAAAAAAGAAGACAAATTAAACAAGCAATATTATTTGTTGGGGACGGGAAGAACTTTAATCTCACCACATATGTTTGTTCTGGATTATAAGTAAGAGTTCTATGCTTTGGATCAGTGCGCTAATATGAGACCTCTCCCCTTACTGTCAAATACAATAACAACAACAATTAAATGAACACAAAATAACACTGTCAACTTTTGAACCTTATTAACTTTAATTTGTTTTTCATTTAAATTTGCCTCTAGTCCAGATTCAAGAGAATGGAGAACCAGACAAACCTTTTATTCTTAATGCGCACGTTCGTTCTAAATTCCAAGAAAGAGTTCTGGCCCTTGGATCAGTGCGACAGTGCACAAATACAATGCAGACCAAAAAAGAAATAAAATTAAGAAATTTTACTCACCATTTTTAAGGTTTGTTCAAAGTAAGCTCGGCCATGGATGGCAAGTCCCGATTTCTCTGGCATAAGATCCATCAATTGGCTGTGTGTCCGATCATTAACACACAGAAGGGCAACCATCTCTACATGAACAAGTTCTTTTTCTGTAAGACCTGCAGTATAAACAAGATAAACGCTGTCACTTATCGGGTAAATAAAATTTTTCTTTTCTCAGGTGCAGTCATTAACGCACAAAAGATTTTTTTTTTTAAATAAAAACGTAACTCACCCCAAGGACTGCAAGACAACATGTAAGTGTCTATATGAAACTTAGTCACAGAAAACAGTAACATGAATATTGTAATATTCAATTGTAATATTAGGAAAAATATTCATGAATATGAGAAGATTATGATAAAAATAATTAGACATAATGTTTGTAATTTATTCAATCAGATATGCCTAAAAATGAATTTGCCACCTAAATACAATATATATATATATATATATATATATATATATAAGGGACATACCGGTAAGTTAGGCAGTGCCTCAGCAGCTACACTTTCCTTCTGTGGCACAATATGCACTTAATCCAACAAAATTATGAAGGTTACTCTATTATGCAAAATATTTTATTTTTTGTCGATTTACTGCATAAAAGATCACAAGATGCCTACCCTGAGTAATTACTGATGGCACATGTCGTGTGTGTGCGTGTGTGTAAAATTTAAAATATGTTATAACTAAAAATATATCTGTAAAAGGACAATATGAATAAAGACAAACTTATCTTAGTGGACATGTTTCATCCTCTGATGGACTTTATCAAGGCAAATTTAAGGATTAAACCATAACGTTCTATTATTTAAAAGCATGTAATACATAAATTAATACCAAACTAAAATAAAACAAATATTATTTACATTATTTTTCAAAAAATAATTTTTAAAAATTAAAACATTTACTCACTTTTGTTTTAAATTAAATTACATCACTTTAAAGCCTCCATAATTTACCCTGACTTTTCAGATTTAAAGCATATTTGTGAATGTTCTTAAAAATTTTTAAATTTTGAAAATTAACAAAATTTTGCTTTTGTTTATAAATGTGTTGCAAAATAAAATCCCTAGATTTGCTTTTATAAAGTCCAGCAGATGACAAAACATGTCAGCTAAGTTTTGCTTTTTTCTTTATAACTCATACTAACTTTGAGCGAGTTGCCCTGGATAGAAATAATTGGAGATATTTGTGCCAGAGTGGCATCAGGAATTATGAAATCAGTCCTATTGACCTGCTAAGAGATAAACGACAATGGCGAAAAGCATCAGCAAATGTTCCTATTGCTATGTCCCAAGATCCTCGATGTTACACAATATGTGGACTTGTATGCAGGTCATTAGTGAGACTGAAGTGTCACATATGACACAAACATAAAAACAGAGTGAGGTTGTCAGATTCTCATACATCAAAATTCACAGGAGAGTCCATCATCATATATACATATTCAAAAAATATTTAGAAATGTTCTTGAAGATAATTAATTTAAAAGAGCTAATATTAAAATTATTAATTCATGTAAGACATATATTTAGTTCTGTATTAAGAGAAGAAATAATGAAAAATTTAATGCAATTCAACAGCAGAAAGTATTGTGACATAATATCCGTGTTAAAAACATAAGTGACAGAGTGAAATTAGTCAACAAGATTTACACATTATTTATATTCTGACTACTGTCCACATTTTTGCTGTTGTCAAAGCATTTTGGTTGTTTGTCCTCTAACCTTCTTCAGGTCCTCATAGTCTGGGTAACTTTCAGGGAATTTCAAACTGAACCCATTATTTAATTCCTGTTGTCCACTGCTTACCCGGTTTCCACTGAGTTTAAATCTACCCTATTTGGCCCATGGATTGAACTCACAATTATGATGTCATCAAATTCATTTACCAATGCTTTAATTTAATAATTAAACAGTCTGATCTTTGAGCCTCTTTTTGACAGAGGCTCTAGTCAACTCAAGAATCAGTTAAACACCTAACCTCACAGAATCCTCTTTCGGATAAACAATATAACTTTCGCTTCTCTAGGTCAACTGCTGATGTATTAACAATTATTGCAGAATCTAATAAGCTTTAGGGAAGAATGGTAAAGCTTGGGCTATTGCTTTGGATATCTCTCAGGTGATTGACAGGATTTAGCATGCTCGTCTTCTTCACAAGTTGAAAGGTTATGGTATTTCAGGCCAAATTTTTGAACTGATTCAATCTTTATCAAATCACAAAATTAAAGTTATCTTGAATGGTTATTCTATCCTTGGACCTACATTGTTCTTAATTTTCATCAATAACGTTCCCGATGTCAAAAGTTCTCAACTTGATACCTATACTGATGACAACTATTTACTCCTGGCTCTAAAAAAAAAAAAAAGACATACAAGCTGTGGTTAACTGGGACAAAGAATGGCTTGTTAATTTTTATTGCCTCCAAATTGAAACTGTTCACTTTTAATCCTCTGAGAGAAGCCTTTTTACCTTCCATCAGCATGGTTGATGCTAACCTCCAGAAGAGAAACTCATTACGTCTTCTCAGGTTAACATTTTCCACTGATATGAAGTGGAAATATTATATTGAATCAATTGCTAGGCTTGTTGCATCATGCTAGACAATTTTTCTTGCCAGAATCTATCATACACATTTATAAGTCTACCATTCATCCATGCTTTGAATATCGCTGCAACATTTGGTCTAGTGCTTCTGCTATGTATTTAGAGATTCTTTATAAAATTCAAAGAAGAATCTGCAATGTTATTGGTCTTGACCTGGTATCTTGGCTTCAGTCAATTTCCCCACTGCCATAACATAACTTCCCTGTGCCTTTTCTATAAATATTTTCATGGTAATTGTTCTGATAATCTTTTCTGTATTGTACCTAGACTTTATGAATTTAAGCACAGTACTACAGTTGAAATGACTTGATGTAACTGTAAGTTCTATGCAAATAGTTTCTTCCTTCACACTTCTTGCTTGTGGAACTTCAAAAATTAAAATGCAATGTCATTCATTATCTTGTCTCGTTGAATCCTTTATTGTCTTATTCTTTTTTTTTCTCATATTCTCTCGCACTCAGTAACTCCTTGCTTCTTAGTGCCTTTATTGCCTTGCTTTGAATGATTTTAAAAAAAATGTTGCTCTGTGGGACAATCCTGAGTCTAGAACTTGGAGCCTTAAACCTAATCTACTAACAATTTTTCTTGCCAGAATCTATTTTACACAATTACAAGTCTTTTCTTTCTTTCTTCTTTTTCTTACAGCTGCTCTTTATTTATTAATGGCTCTCATATTGCATTTATTTCTATGCTAGGTCTGCAAAGGAGGACTTCTTAACCTTGCATATATACTAATTCATTTAGATGTCTGACTCACCATTCATGCATTATTGGTGCTAATATATTCATCTTTGCTGATTGCATCAGAATATTTTGGCAAGTGTGTTGGTATGAAATAAAAATAACTCTGGGAATGTAATAATATTTCATTACAGACTTTCAGACAATAGTGGTTAACTCATCATGAAAAATGATGAGAATCTAATAGGGAATGTGAGCGATACTAAATGCGTCTTAAAGAACAGCTAAGAACTTAAGAGAGAAGAGGAGGGTAAGCATGAGCGAGGCAGGGAAGTAACAGACACATACACCACTTACCCAGATAGGTACGCACTGACTGCAGCATAGCTAAAAAGAACAGCGCATTCTCTACCATTGTCATTTCTTGTTCAGCTTCCAAAGTCACACCCACCACAATTGGTTGTGGAGAAAATGACAACCAATTTGATAAATGGAAACTGGAAAAAACATTAATAAGAAATTAAAACATTTTATTTTTTAAATTCTAAATTATTTAAACCAGTCATGGACAAACTGCAGCCTATGTGTGGCATGTATGGCTTTCTGAATGACACACCTAATTTCCTGAGAAAAATAATGTTTATTAAAAGTTTCATTTTGTTCTCACTTGTTCACACACGCACACATTCATATACATAACCACATATATATATAACAATGATTAAGTATGTTGAATTTTGTAATCTATTGTTGAAAGTAATATTTTCAGCACTTTAAACCGTTACAATTTTCACTGAGGAAGATCATAAACATCTTTTACTTTAGAAACAGGATAAACATTTTTTGGCAAATGTGCCTGGATTTATTGGAATAAAACTAATGGTATAGAAATTATACTTGAATGTGGTTGTAGATGTGCAGAAATAATTAACAGTTTTAACCTGTACAAATTTTATTAATACTTTATAATAACTCTGCTGCCTTGTAGGGTTTGCTTTTTGAGGCAAAGGCTAGGTGAAGGAAAACTCTGATATAAAACCAACAAGACACCAACGGCGGAGCTTAGTAGCGATGACTGAGGAAGGCAACGCCTGTTGGGCAGGTGATAAGGCGGGCCTTGAAAAAGTGAGAACACGGCAGCCAGATGCAACTAGCATCATGGAGGTCACCTGTCTTGTTTCTCTTGAGCCGCGGTGGAAGCAATGCTGGCCGAGTGTGTGTGTGCATGGACATCGCGCAGCCATGACCACCATAAAACAATATCCTCAGCAACTGGCATTCTGTCGTTTCTTTTTGTTTTCTTTCTTTCACCTCCATCATCACCACCCAAGTTCTGTGGCGATAGCACCGTGAGCAACGGAGCCAGGCCTGGAACACTGGAAGCCTTCAGCCCGCGACTGCACACAGGCGGCGGGTCAAAGATGGTCGCTCTCTGGTGACATTGCCGTGACACCCGAGTTTGGCAGATGGACCCGCGACTGGGTTGGCCTATTGAGGACTACCGCAGCCCACCCCACATGGGGAAGCCCCTAGAAAAGGTGGGGCAAACATTGGACACGGCGACACATCTGGCCAGTTTACCGTGGCTGGCAAACATCCCTCTACTGAGGTCCCAACAATGCAAAAAGTTTAAACAATAAAACTATCCTTACCCTTGGTGCTTGGAACATCCGCACCCTCCAAGACGTGGCGAACACTACCCGCCCGGAAAGACACACAGCCCTCGTCTGCAAGGAGCGTGCCCGATTCAACATAGATGTGGCAGCCCTCAGTGAGACTAGACTGCCCGAGGAGGGCAACATCAGGGAAGCTGGAACAGGTTATACCATCTTCTGGAAGAGGAAGGCCCCCGAGGAGCCACGCATACATGGCATTGGCTTTGACATCCGGTCCCAGCTCGTGTAGCAGCACAATCTCGCTTCCACGGCCATCAGTGAGCGCTTAATGACTGTCTGCATTCCCATCATGCGGGGGCAGACACATCACTCTGATTGCAGTATACGCCCCGACTGACCTCACCTGATGAAGACAAAGCCGCATTTTACATCCAGCTCGACCATACCATCCAGAGAGCAACCGCCAACGACAAGCTCATTGTACTGGGTGATTTTAATGCCCGAGTAGACAGGGACCATCACCTGTGGGAGGGAATAATTGGCCACCACGGTATCGGGAACTGTAATGTCAACGGTCAACTCCTACTGGGTCTCTGTGCGGAACATGAACACTATTTTCAGACTCCCGAACCGACAGAAGACAACACGGAGGCACTCCCGGTCCAAACACCGGCACATTCTAGACTATGTCCTAACCAGAACCAGAGACAGGGGAAACGTCTGCATCACCCAATCCATGCCAGGTGAGGACGACTGCCGGACGGATCACAGGCTCCTGATCTCCAGACTATCCACGAGAACCCTTCGACCACCTAGAAGGACACCGGACAGTGTACCACACCGATGCTTTGACTGTAGCAATCTCCGCATCCCACAGCTGGCACAGAATTTTAGAGAAGCCTGCAAACACCACCTTGCAGACCCAGTGGATCAGACCTCTGTGGAGCACCACTGGACCACCCTGAGACGCCATGACCCGTGCAGTGGAGGAAACCATCGGCTACTCAAACAAGACAGGACTGGTTTGATGAGAGTTACGGGTCCATCTTGCCTCTCATTGAAACTAAACGTCAGACACGTCTGACTATGGAGAACCAGCCTACAGCTACCAATAAACGTGCCCATAAACAAGCCGTAGCTAACTGCCAAAGAGGCATACAAGAAGCCCAGAACACCTGGTGGCAAAGAAAAGCAGCAGAAATACAAAGCTATGCTGACCAACGAGACCTGCGTAGATTTTATACGGCAACCAAGGAAATTTTTAGTCGCACACGCTCATCACTGGGCGGACTAAAGGACGTGGACGAGGCTACAACCATCACCGACAGCAAGGGTATTCTGGCAAGGTGGAGGTCCCACTTCGAGAACAACCTCAACGATTAAGTTAACACGCCAGACGATCACCTGCGAATGACCCTGCAGCATCCTGTCTGTCACTGGATGGTACTACAACCCTCCATCCAGGACTTCAACAAAGCCCTTAAACGCATGAGACCCAGCAAAGCCCCAAGACCCAACAACATCCCACTGGAGCTCCTCACCCACAGTGACACCGAGACGAGGAACCGTCTCATGCTCCTTATATTGAAGATTTGGGAGACAAAGACCCTCCCCAGCGACTTCCGCGATGCAACGGTCATGACAATATTAAAAAGGGAGACCGTGAGAACTGCAACAACTACCAGCAAGATCTTCGCCCACATTCTCCTAGACCGTCTCATCATCCTTGCCAAAGATGCCCTGCCAGAGTCCCAGTGTGGTTTTCGACCTTCCTGCAGAATTATCGACATGATCTTCTGCGCACAGCAAATACAAGAGAAGAGCCTCGAACAGCAACAGCCCGCAATGTTCATGTTTTGGGACCTAAAAAAGGCCTTCGATAAAGTACCCCGACCTGCTATGTGGGCAGTCCTTACTAGGTTTGGCTGCCCACCTGACTTTGTCGCCCTTGTGCGCGCACTGCATGACGGAGATGGTGGGGAGAGTATGCTATCAGAACTCCCTCTCGGACCCATTCCCCATTACTGGTGGCCTGAAGCGGGGGGGTGTTCTGGCACCAACGTGTTTCTCTCTCTCTACACAGCAGCAATGCTAAATGAGATACTACCAGACACACCCTCAATTGACCTCCGTTACCACTTGGATGGAGGAGTTTTCGACGTCGCTCGACTTTGTGCCAGATCCAAGACCACCATGTGTTCGGTACGGGAGCTGCAGTATGCTGATGACAATACCACCTCAGGTCAGACTGCAGAGGACCTCCAGTCACTAGCGGACGCATACAACACAGCTTATGAACGATTTGGGATGCAGGTCAATACAGAAAAGACCAAATTATTAGTTCAACCACCATCCTGACTGCCGCTCCCAAACACTAACACCACTGTCAATGGCCAACCGCTGGAACAAGTAGATCAGTTCTCGTATCTGGGGAGCATTCTGACATCAACACCCACATGTAGAAAGAACGTGGAGAATAGAATCAGGGCAGCCCACTCCGCCTTTGGCCGACTCAACTGCCACATATTTAATAACCATGCACTGACGATGGCCACCAGCAATTAAAAGGTGGTTCCACGCTCCTCAAAACCTCGTGATCAGAGGCCTTGCTGCTGGACGTAGTTTAATGTCTTACCCAGGACGTGGATCTAGTTTAACGTCTTACCCAGGACATGGATCTAGTTTAACGTCTTACCCAGGACATGGATCTAGTTTAACGTCTTACCCAGGACATGGATCTAGTTTAACGTCTTACCCAGGACATGGATCTAGTTTAATGTCTTACCCAGGACATGGATCTAGTTTAACGTCTTACCCAGGACGAGTTTTCTAATTTTAGACACTACACTGTTCAGTAATAAGCAGGTTTTTTTATTCTGTAATTTTCTTTGAGTTCTTTATGAAAATTTACCACAATATATTTTTTATGTTCACTGTAATTTTTAAGATAATCAATTCTGCAGAAATGGACATTTTTTTTTACTTTTAACACATTAATGACTGTTATAAAATCCAGTATTGTCAAAACTAAAAAAAAAAAAAAAGACATTAATTATAGGTTTTTGTCTATAGCCCATTAATGCCCTACTATAAAATACAGTATTAAATGCCAAAATTAAAAATGATTTCTGAAAAAAAGAAAAAAAAATAAGGGAAAAAAGAATAGCAAAGAAAAAAAGGAAGAAAAAAGAACGCTGATATTCATTATACATTTTTATCTATATAACCTATTAATTCCCACCTGTCCAAAAATGGGACAATGGACCTTAATAGATTAAACTTTCATTCTCTAATACTGGATACTAATCTATTTTATGGGTTTGGTTTGGTTTGGTTTACAGCATATCAACCTCAATGGGTTATTTAATGCCAACAAAATTTTTATTGCTGGTAATATTTTGTTTTGTCAAAAATCTATTTCTGGTAATTTTTTTTTCTTCAGAAATGTATAGCTGGTAATATTATTTGAAAAAATGTATAGCTGGCAATATTATTTGAAAAAATGTATTGCTGGCAATATTATTTGAAAAAATGTATTGCTGGCAATAGTTTTTTTTCCTTCAAAAATTTATCTGAGGTAATAATTTTTTTTACTAAGTATTTCTGGTATTAAAACCTAGTTTTACACTTTCATAATGCTTTTTACTTCAGTTTGGGGGTTAACCATCTGCCCATAGCTGGGACCCAAACAGGTGCTACCACCCCGGATCAGTGTGGACCTGGGAACACCAACAATTAAGAAGTGGTTCCACACTCCTCAAAACCTCCTGATAAGCGGCCTTGCTGTTAGACACAGTTTATCATCTTACCCTGGACATATATGTAGTTTATTGTCATACCCAGGACAGACTCTATTTATGGAGTTTGATTGGTTGAGTCATTAGTAAAGATATGAACAGTGTATTGAGAAAAAGTGAATTTTTTCTGAAAGGATTTAGCAGGTGACTAAGAATTCTCTTGATCTCAATTTTGCCAGCAATATTGGCACCATCATAAAAGAGCCTGTCAAAAATTGTTCTCTTAAATGTAACAAAAGGAACAGCAGCATTATTGGCAATATTTGATAAAGGTGACTGACAAAATTTCAGAAGAATTAAAAGCAAATAACAAATATTCAGAAATTTTCTTTACACATATTTAAAAGTAGGTTTGACTTCTGACAAGAAATACAATATTGAGAAAACATTAATTTCATGCCATTTGTATAAAAGAAAAATCCTGAGACTTGTGACACAATGAGGTCAGTTAATTTAAGGTAAAGTTTTAATATAAAAAAAAGGATTGTTTACCTGTCAATGACCGTTTGAACAAAATCATCAGGATCCAGTTTGGCAGCACAAACCTACAAATAAAAATGAAGATAAAAAATAAAAAATTATATGTATGTGTGATCTTAGAACACTGTCATGGTCTACCGAGCTGTTGTCATCTCCAAAGAAAATGTAGAGCTCCATCCCTTGAACCCTCCTACACAACCATGCTGTGGCTGCAGACGTCTCTTCAGATCCAAAATAGGACTCATTTCAAAGAGAAGGAAACGACTATAAGCATCCCAAGATTCGGCAACAAGTTTTGTCAATGGTGTTGTGTGTGAGTGAAAGAGAGAGAACATATATATATATATTTTTTTTTTCTCTGTATATTTAGCAAATGTTCTTTAAGGCAAATATTATTAAATTTTCTGCCAATTAATTTTAATGATCACTTTTTCAAACCTTCACAGACGAGGAGGAAATTCTGTTAGAAATTGTCCAAAGTTCATTCGCAAGAACAGAAGTACAAGAAATATGATCCATTTCAGAATAGAAGTATAAGAAATATGATCCATTTCAGAATAGAAGTATAAGAAATATGATCCAAGCTTTCAATTTTCTTAAGTCATCATAAGGGTAGGTAGAAATGTCACACCTCACTTATATCAGGATAATCTTTGCCTATGTCAAAACATTTACTAGTTCTATAAAACTTACTGATTATCACGGTATGTTTCATGTTTGAAGGCAATCTTCAGGACTGAAGATTGTGCTCAAGCATGAAAGATTGTTGCCGCTTGGTGTTGACCACAGTGTCCACTTTTGTATTTACATATGCTCTACATCTGATACTAAGTACTTTTACTTACCCATAAATATAGCACAACTTAAAACTATATTTTTAATACATATACACACACGTGTGTGTATGTGAGATGTCATACAATTTTGGGGGCCTATTGAATCTGTACAGATTTACTATCCTAATAGACATCTCAATTGATAGAATTTATTTGTTTGATCAGAAAAGCATGATAAAATAAGAGCTTTCTAAATTGTCTTATATATTTATATATGTTGTCATTTTTTATAGAAAGGATAGACAAATTATTATCTGTCTATATTTCTGAGATGAGATGCTGTCAAGATGCACGTGTTACAAAGTTTTCCTTCGCTTATTTGGATACCTCACAGTGGGTTTAGCATGTGCCTGGATACCAAACCAAGATTTTTCTCCATCCCAACACCATGTACATAAATACATACACATATTTATTATCTGGTTTGTATGTAATCCATTAAGCTAAAAAAAAAAAAAAAAAAGGCAAAGTATAGAGAAAAATTTATGAGGCTGGGATGAAGAGGACATTACCTGCATCAAGAAAAGGTCAGCATCAAGCATAGAATAACAAAAATGGCACTGCACATAGGTCATAGCTTGACCTCTGATCTGCAAGCCATTTCGTAGCCACATATTTGCTGCAATTTCAGCCATGCCAACCTACAGAGATCAAAAGAAAAACATACAGACACCAGAAACAAAAATGACATCTGAAACACACACAAAAAAAAAAAAAAAAAAAAAAAAAAAAGAAAGAAAAAAAAAAGGGGGGGATGAGCTTTTGAAAGGATCTTAGTTGATAGCTCTAATACTTATACAATGACTTCAGTGTATGCATATATATATGTGTGTGTGTGTGTGTGTGTGTGTGTGCATAAACATGCATGTATGTATGTATGTGTGCACATACACTAGAAACAAGGACATAACCAAAAGTGGATGTTTAATAATAAACACTACATGAATTGTAGGGAAAGAAAACGTGCACATATATATATATATATATATATATATATATAAATAAAATGGACTCTTTCCCATCATCATAAATATATGAAGGTCTGGCAACTCAGCCCCTAGAACTGAACAGTCAAACTACCTGCACATATGATTTCATTAAAGTGGTGATAGCTTGTGCAGAACTATCCACACTTTTTGGAAGAACTGAATACAGAGAATTGGTGCACAGTGTGCCATGAAGTCTCCAAACAGTCCTCCTCGGGTTTTGAATTAAGAGTTGTCCTTCTCCTAGACTGGTTGCCAACCAAGGCTAAAGAACCCAGTCTGACCTACTATTTAACCCATAGGTAGTGGGAAGAAAAGATAGATTTATACCATTCCCAATGGTATTTGCATTTAAATGAATGTAACGAACCTGGCTCTCTGATTTCTCATTCTGAGCCACTGTCTATTGCATGCACATACACACATATTTTGATTCATTCAATGATCATGTAATGTTGATCTTTCAGATCAAAAAGCAAAAAATAAAGATAGCTTTTCACCTGTTTTTTCCCCCAATTAAGCATTATTTAAATTCTAATTAAACAAACAAAATTAAATGTTCTGGCTACCAATTTCAAGATCTGCCAAACATTATTCAGAAAATTTGGCTCATATGAAACACAAAAACAGTGGCCTAAATATATTACTTGCATGACATAATTACTTTTAAATTTTTTTTTTCTCTAGCAAGGTGGAGTACTTGACACCTACCTGTATTCGCAGAGGAAACATGAGCAGACATTTAAGCATATCTGTGGGAGGGAGCAGCTCATCCAGAGAGACATTTTGGTGTTGGACAGCATGAGCAATGAAAGTTGCCAGATAACGATGGAGTGGCAGATGGAAAGCAAGTTGCAGAGAATTGGGCTGAAAAAATACACACAAACAAGTCAAACACATGTATCACAAATAGAAAAGAACTAATACATTGGTCCTAATTTTTAAATTTTTGATTTAGTCATTTCAATTCAAGTAAGGCAATAAAGCCATTAAGACACAAGGCGTTACTAAGTGTTAGAAAATGCAAGAGAAAAAACAAAGACTATTAAGGGGAGAATAATAAAATAACAGGAATTAAGACAGAAGATAACAATTGATATTGCATTTAAATTTTCGGAGAACAAAGTTGACTGGAAAGCAAGAAGCTGGAAGAGAGATTCTCAAGTGGGATGTGCAAGAGAAGAAACTATTAGCATAGAACACATAGTTACATCTAGCCATTTCAACTGTAAAAGGATGAGACCTTGCCACCAATCTAGTACCATGCTTAAATTCATAGTCTAGGTACTACAGAGGAAAGTTCATCAAAACAATTATCATAAAAGTATTTATAGAAAAGGCACAGGGAAGTTACATTATTTTCATCAACATCCTTCATGATGTATCAGTTCTCAACTCAGTATCTATGCTGATAACTATTTACTCCAGTCCGAATAGTAAGTCTGATTAGTTTGGTAAGATCAAATTGGCAATTGACCTCAAAAATGACCTATTATGTTAAGTGGAGAAAGGAATGGCTTGTTAATTTTAACACCTCCAAAATGAAACTGCTCTCTTTTAATCATCTGTGAGAACCCTTTTGACTTCCATCAGCATGGCTGATGCTAACCTCTAGGAAAGCAACTCATTGCTCCTTCTCAGGCTAATGTTTACTGCTGATATGAAATGTAAAGATTAAATTGAATTAATTGTTAGGTTTGCTAACATTGGGTCACTGTATAGTGCTATACAGTTTCTATTGCCTGAATCTATCTTACACATTTAAAAGTCTACCATTCGTCCATGCATTGAATATTGCTGCCATGTCATAGGATTTGTTTAGGATTGACTTGCCAGCTCCTTCTAAAGTTTTCTCATTCTCTTTCATTCCCACATCTTAGTGGCATTATTGCTTTGCTTGGAGTGAATTGATATGAAAAAAAAAAAAATAAATAAAATAAAAAAAAAAAAAAATAAAAAAAATAAAATAAAATAAGATAAAAATAAAATAAAAAAATAAAAGAGAGAGAGAGAGAGAGAGAGAGACAGATTTCAGTTTAAATACAAATAATGCCATCTGTCTATATTTCTGAGATGAAGTATTGTAACTATTTACAATCTTTACATTGTTTAGACTATTGTCCTCATCTTTGTCATATTCACATTTTTCAATTCAAAATTCCAACGTATATCACCTGAAGAAGGGCATTGCATACAATGGCCGAAAAGTTGTGAATATGACAAAGATGAGCACAATAGTTTGAACAATGTAAAGTGTGTAAATAAATAATGTTATGAATCATTTTTTTTAAATATTTCAGCTATTCACACTTTTAATAATATTTTTTTTGAAGGACAGCCTGTCATTCACTTAGTAAATCAGTGACTTTTATACTTTAAGATTCGGATTCATAGGTTTTTTGTTTTTTTTTTCCTGAATTAGAAATAAAAATTATCAACAAACTTCACGATATTTTACACCTAAATCACAAAATGTTCCGTTTCACATTGAAAGGAGTTCAGAGTTCAAATATTACTTTAACCCCAAAAAGCAGTTTACCTTTGACTTTGGGAGGAAATTGATTGAATCAAACCAGTCTTGCAAAGTCTCCAAGCAAGCATGAATCATCACTCTGCTATACTCTGCAGTATCCTGAAATTGATTTAAAAAAAACAAAAAAAAAACATTAATTATTTTTTATAAAACAAATGAATTGATCTGATTCTTCAGATCATGTAAAACTATATTTCCTTGTGGAAATCAAATTCAAGATTTAAGGGGAAAAGTTTTTAAAAAGGAAAACCAAAAAAGAAAAGACACAAATATTATATTAGTGTATATACAAGTATAATTTGAACAGAGAATTATGAATCGCTTGAGGAAACAGATTTGGGATTATGAAGAAGCCAGGCAAAACTTGAAACAATAAATTTTTGCATGGATTTTTAAACATAATTTCTTTTTTTATAAGCAACTTCAGATTATGACAATTACTTTGGTTGCTTAATTTTTGCACAAGCATTCGTACTGAATTTTTTTTTGTTTGGCTCGAATAAAAGAAAGACATTGTAATGTAACTAAAATAAAAGTAATTGGTTGTTTTTGTCTTGCAGCATATCAACCTCTATGGGTTATTTAATGCCAAAATCTAAATATTTTGTATGCAATTTTATATTACTTTTGGAGATAATAATGGTTTAGTGATACAAGTCTTACTAATTAATCCATAGCTGGAGAGGAGAAGAGGTGGATTCATGCCTTTCCCAAAGGTATTTGTGTGTAAGTGAATATAACAAACCCAACGAGAATTGGAACTCGGCTCTCTGATTAACAAATCCAAGCCATTATCCATTACACCAACTCCAAATCCAATACAAAACCCAGTATTCCTAAGCAGTCACCTATTTAGGTTCTGGCCAGGCTTGATGTTGCTCAACTTTGGTGATTGTACGTGAACCAATGTTGCAACGTGATGTGGCCATGAGACAGTAAAATTCATAGAATTCTTGAATACAGTATAAAATAATGTCTTTAGTGACATTTTTTATTTAATTTTACAGTTTTCTTTCTTTTTTATTTTTACAGTAGCTTAAGCGACAATGACATCAATATGGAGTTGCTTAAGATTCAGGTAAATTTGAGTACAGTTTTAAAAAAACAAAACAAAAATGCATTACAAGTGTTATGGTACAGGATGCAATTCCTGGAAAACTGTAATGATACAACCGTCTTACATTTGGGATACCAAGAAAGAAAGCAAAAGTAACAATAAGTCAGATATTACATTAATGAGAACCACTTTTATCCTTGTTCAACTCAGAGCTGTACTTTTAATGGCTGAGATTTTCAAAGTCAACATTAAAGAACAAACTGAATATCTTTTTGAGGAAAACAAAAGAATCAGACAATTCTTTTTTTTAAGATGCTAGACAAAATATTAAAAGAAAAGTTTGATTTCTCCTTAAATGGAAAACTCTCTTAGATCAGTCTTTTGAGAGTACTTCCTTCCCAGCAATGAAGTAAATAAAGTCTGAATGAGTAGATGTTAACTACACTCAGCTATCAGAAATTGTGTAATTGTCCAGCATAGATTCTAGAGCTGTGGTTTTTCTAAGCATAGCTTAGATGTGGCACAAGACCAAAATTATGGAGCACCTAGTGAGGGTTGAGCTCACACCTCAATCATAATTGATCAAGCAAGACAAGCTAGCTAACCATTACATCACATCAAAGTGCCCCAAAGATTCCCAAGGCAAATGAATCTTTTACAAACTGAACAAATTGTTAGCTCTTATGGAAAAGGGTGGACTCATTTTTAATTAGCATGTGAGACAGGGTAATTCAACCATATTTGTTAGCCAAGAATGAAGAGTTTAATCTTTGGGAGGATTAGCATTAACAATTTCCATAACAGTTATCTGAAAGGTAAAAGAGCATTCTAACAAACTCAGCAATTTCCAAAACTCAAAGTTCCCTCACCAATATCTTATTCAAACCAACCAATCAATGCCAACCTCAAAGTCAAGTGACCAGTACATAATGCTCCTCCTCCCACTAATACTTTACTAATGACTAATATACCAAGATGGTTAACATTTGGCTGGTTGTCATTAATACAGCAAGTCTTGGTATCAAGAAATCACTTAAGTAGTTTTATCAACAATTTACAAGTTTTGTGATGCACTTTTAGGCTGAAGCCCAAGCAATACTCCCTGAGGGTATATTTCTATGAACAAAGTAGCCCAATAAATATGCATACTATTTACATCATTTGGGCCGTTGTCCTCATATTTATTGTCATATTCACAATGTTTCAGCTTTTGTACACTCTGATCCTCTTCAAGTGATATATGTCTGAATTTCAAACCAAACTCTTTATTTAGTCAATGGGGGTAAATTCCAATGTATATCACCTGAAGAAGGCCAGAGTGTACAAAGGCCGAAAGGTCATGAATATGATAAAAATGAGAACAACAAATAGCATAATTAGTTACAATATCTCAGTAGTATTGACAAATACGCAAATGTTTAAAACGGATTCTAATGAATTAATATCAAAAGATTTTCCTTTAAATTATCATCATTGTCCCTAACCTTACTGGTAACATGGATTGGTTCATTCTTTAAGTCAGTGGTACCCAAACAGTGTGGCGGAAGAGGATAGCAGGTGAGGCAGAATAACTGAAAGACACTCAAAAATCTAGAAAAACTCAAAAAATTCATATGCCAAAAATAAATTTCAAATTTCAAAATTTCAAATATTAATATGGATTTGTCTATATTTCGGACTATTGTCATCATCTTTGTCGCCATATTTATTACAACATTTCGGCCGTTGTACACTCGGCCTTCTTCAGGTGATATACATTGGAATTTACCCCCATTGACTAAAAGAGTTTGGTTTGAAATTCTGACATATATCACCTGAGCTAATCAAGCATAGAAATGAATACAATATGGGAACCAGTAATAAGGAGTGCCAGAAAAAAGCAATAATAACAAAAGTTGCAATATGAGCTCTGGTAAAAAAAACATGCAATGATAACAGCAAAAAATTGCAATGCACTGGTAAAAATGGTTGCTGAGACATTAGGTTTATAATACCCAGAAATTCATACACAGATGTCCTCAAGGACATGGCACAATGGATAAAGGTGTTAGTTCGATCCAGTGACAGGACCCAAAGAGTATGAGTTCAATAATAGTGGAGAACTTTCAGAGGGAAATTAACAGGAGATAACTGATAACTGACATCCATTAAACATGGCATGTGGAACTAGAACAGTCTACCCCAGTGAGCAAAATAAAGGGTTCAGTTCGACATTTCAACCAACTGAAGAAGGCCAGAGTGTACAACGGCCGAGACATAGTAAATATGGCAACAAAGGTGAGGACAATAGTCCGAATAATGTAAATAATATTATTATGAATTACTTGTAATTGTATGCACGAGTACCAGTATAAATGGGTATATTTATTGACTGATTTTATCATTGATATTTTTGCATTATATCAAGTATTAAGAATATAGTAACTAGAGTCTGCAAACTGTAAGAGAGAGTTATCAATGATAATGTTCCGACTTTGAATCTGCGGTTACTCCCTTTAACCCTCACTCTAGACTTTCTTTGCTGTAGAGCTGCTTGTGCATTTTCACCAAAACTTCCCTTTGGCAAGGTGCAAGCAAATTTTCATTGTGAAAATGCAGCCCAGAGAAAAAAGTTTGGGAACCACTGCTTTAAGTGAGCAAATAAAACACAGCGAAAAATGAATAAAATTTTTAAAAACATTTTTAATTATGAGAAGTTTATAAGGCTATTTTTTTTTTTATTAAGCACACTCAATATAAAGCTCAAGAGCAAGTAAAGTGCTACTGTTAAAATGGTTATGATAAATGAGGTATATGATATGAATGAAATAAAAGGTGAAGATTATAAGGCAGATAATGAATGACCTTTGACTTGAAGAGGTTCAGGGAAGCAGAAATGTGAGAGTGTGTTGAAGATCTTAAGAAAAAGCTGTCCAAGTGGAACTTTCTCATTACATTTGGGATACGGAGAAAAATGAAGATTATTTTACTCCAAGTTGAAGCCTAGTGTGTCCAGTTCCTTTCATACTAATGCAGGTGTCCCCCAAGGCTCCACCTTTGGTCCTACTTTGTTTTTGATCTTCATTAATAACCTTCCTGATGGCATCAGCTCTCAACTTGGTATCTACACTGATGACACAACCATTTACTCCTGTCTTGATAGTAAGTCTGATCAGTTTGATACGGTCAAATTGGCAGCTGATACCCAAAACTATCTTCAATCTGTTGTTAACTGGGGCAAAAGATGGCTTGTTAATTTTAATGCTTCCAAAATTAAACTGCTCTCTATTAATCATCTGAAAGAACCGTGTCTGCCATCCATCACCGACAACATCAATTTACGGTTGAGCTGGCTACACTTAACTGTAAATTCTATGCTAACAGTTTCTTTTCTCGCACTTCTTGCTTGTGGAACTCCCATTTGGTTCTGTGCTTTCCAGCCAACTTTAATCTGCAAAAATTCAAAAGCAATGTCAATTACTATCTGCTGTTCTCCTGATTACTCTTCCTCTGTTCTCACTCGTTAGCAATGTTTCCAGTTTTTAACTCTTCCACAACCAGTAACACCTTGCATCTCAGTGGATTTAGTGCCTAGCTTGGGTTGAACTAAAAAATGGTGTATCCTAGTTGTAAAGTTCTGAAGTGGTAGAACTAAAGAATGGAGCTCATCTGAACATTTTACCATGGAAATAGTACAGTAATAGGCTTGCAACATTGCATCTTTGGTAAAGAGGCTGTAGGCTTGAGAAGGAGTCTCCCCACTCCCACTAGACCATGTGATGGATTTTGAACTATCAAGATTGAAAAGTGAGGATTGAACAACTCCAACAACCCAGATATGACATCTATAGTCTATATTTGGACTAATCTGAGTTGTCAAGATAAAACGTAGCAGAAGAAGTCATTTACTTCCTTGAGTGATAGAATGAGCCGATCATTTTTCTAGCACCTTTAGTAATGAATCTTATATGAGTTCACTTGAGATTGGGACTGAACTTGACACCCATTCAAAGTATTGAACATCATTGAGACAGCAACCACTCACAAAAAATTTAAAATCCAAAATGGTGGACTAAATCAGGTAAATCTAGAAAAGAAATAACTAAACTATACTATACTTACTTTATCTTTGCAGTGAGAGATCAGATAAGACATTGGAGAAGCAGACATTTCTAGTTCAGCAGAGAAAGCAGCATAATAAGTATCGGGTTCAAATTCTACGTGCTGAGTTAGCTCCCTTTGGTTGAGGTTGCAACCTGTTAAGTAAATGAAAAAAGATTGAAATCAAAACACAATAAGTCAACTTCGCAGCAGCAAAGATTTGAGATATCAAAAAAAAATTGCAGAGCAAATAATTATGTGAGTTGGATTAATTTTTGTTGAGACAAAATAAAGAATTGTTCATAGCTTTTAGAGTTGGGATTCTCAAAGTGGATGGTACTGCCATTCTTGTTGATAGTTAAGAAAAACAAAGCAGCTGAAATGAGAGCAACAGGGTAGTATTAGAACTAAGTAATATTTTTTTTTACAAAATCTATATGACAAAACTTTAAAGAAGATATAAGCTCAACAAAGAATAAAATTAACATAAGTTTTATACATAAATGCATGGTTTTTATTAAATTTTGTGTGAGAATATGATACATAAATTTCTATATATTAGAATAAAGTGTATAAAATGGGATACAGAATCCAGATAAAGTTTGAAGAATATGACAAATGGAAATCCATATTAATGAAACTAGATTACACATTTCGCATTTGCTAGGATTCATCAGATTAAAATTGAAGGAAAGAAGTGTGTGTGTGTGTGTGTGTGTGTGTGTGTGTGTGTGTGTGTGTGTGTGTGTATGTATCAGTCTATTGGATTAATTTAACTTGTCAAAAAAAATTTTTTAAAATCTATTTACACCAGTTCTGCATCAAATTGTGTGTGAGTGTGTGGAAGGTCCATCTTGAATAAAGACAGCAACTTCCAAATGTGGGTAACAACCAGGGTAACATCACTCCAACATTTGCTGGTAATCTCTGCTATTCACTTTCACACCTTTTTCAATGAACACTAAAGGTGATTTTGTACCATCAGAAGTGATAGCAGACCAAACCATGTCACCAGTTGTTTTGTTTCTTGAAATGTGTTCCGACAGTTTTGGGAATGTTTGCTGGTGAAGTGATGTAAACCCTATTGCTTTGACAGTTGACCACAGCCTCAACAGTGAAAAACTTCTCATCTGAACAAACAAAAACTGTCTGCAGTATCTCCTTCAACATTTTCTTCCATCTACCAAGCTATTTTTACCTCAAGGCATTTGAGAGCAGCTGTCATTATTGAATCTTGTAAGATTTTATCCTAAAATACTGTTTCACAATTCTCGTTAATAACCTATCTGAAATATCCAACTCTTTTACCATCTTCTCATGCTTTTTGGATTTCTTTTCCCCCCTCTTCTTGATGGCTTCAATGGCTTTTCTGGTACAATCTGAATGGTTTCTTCCTGGTATTGGATTTGGTAAGATTGTTTATCTTGAAAATTTTTCCACACATTAAAAAGTTTTTTCTGCAAATATTCAATGGTTTATCACCTCACAATTGTTTATACCAGCCATTTTTAGTGTGACAAATTGATCATGATTTGTTTGAAGTGTCATATTTAATTTAACTGTAAACAATAAAACTAAAGAAAGTTAGGAAGACTTGTGCAAAATTTGAAACTATTTTACAAATAGATATGTTCCAATTTATGATTTAAATAATGGGTAAATATTTTTAGGCTTTAAATAATGGGTAAATATTTTTAGGCTTTAAATAATGGGTAAATATTTTTAGGCTTTAAATAATGGGTAAATATTTTTAGGCTTTAAATAATGGGTAAATATTTTTAGGCTTTAAATAATGGGTAATTTTTTTATGCCATACCTGGTATAGTGCCAGACTAAAATCTAGATATGTGCATATATGCACACAATCATAAAGATGCCTGAATAAAGCTGAATGATTATTATTTAAATGAAAATATTCTATAAAAAATAACATTGATAATGATAATATTAGTTGTTTCTCTACAAGGAAACTTCTGGTTCATTGATTGAGTAGCCAGTACTGCTTTCTGTTGAAATTTATAAAATATCTTAAAACAGTTTTTTTTTTAATTTTTTTTTTTATTTAGGAAAACAGGTTTTTCATGTCCAGTAGCTGTTATTGCACTTTCTAGCATTAATGGGGAGTTTCCTTCCTAACCTTTTGTTTGAAGTGGTGTGGAATATCAACATCTTTATTATGTCATTTTCTCAAGTTACACATGCTATCCATTTTAGTTGTTGCTGCAATTGGTAGTCCTCAAGTGATGTCTTTTCTGTTATTTCATACAGTTCTTTGTGCCAGTCTGTAGTGCCAGTCTACAACATTCAAAGAAGGATGTTCTTTGTCAAGACCCTCAGGTTTTACTTGCTCAAAGCTTTTTTTCACCATTGATCTTAGGAAGTAGTTGTATACTGATTAGATATTTCTCAACAGATCTGAAAGTCTCGATCTGACGAGGCTATTTAAGAATATGTCTAGTTTTCAAGCTGACATTTTGGTTTCGTAGCAATTTGCAGTGTTTGGTAAAACTACCTTTTGCACAGCCTATTTTATGTTAAATTTCTTTTTCTCCTATGCTTAGTTTTTTTATAACTGATCCATATGTCAAGGGAGCCGAAGTGTTTTGTATTTACTAATTCTACATCCTGAATTTTTATAATGGATTCAGGGTAAGCGCCATCATTGCTTTCATTCCAATTCCAGATCATAGCTTCTGTTTTGGAAAGGTTTATCTTGAGTCCTATTTCTTGGAACACTTCATAGAGGATGTTGATTTTCTGTTGAAGATCCTTCTTATCCCAACTGAATGAATACTTGTATCATCAGCATAGTACCCCACCCTCATCAATACATTAGCCTCAGGAGGAAAAGCAGGATCATTGTCTTCTATTGGTAGAATTGTTTGGGATGTGGTGTGGAATGCTTAAATGGTCAATGCCCACATTAACCCATCCACGTTTGTAAATGCACAGGGCATAGTCTAAGAAGAGAATTAAATAGATTGGGAGGCTCTCATTTCCTCCTTACCTTACTCCTGATGAAGTCTGAAATATCTCTATATTGGGATCTTTGCCAGACATTTCAGATTCTGTAGACCAATACTATACTCTATTATACTGATGTATTCATTAGTCTCCATGAAAATGCCACCATGGCTGACCTCTAACCTCTATGATAATATTGTCTAGCTCTGGAAGTTCAGAATAAAATTTCAATTTCTTTGTTTTCATAAAAAAGAAAATTTCTTAACCATTAGATATGTTCAGTATTGTATAGACGAGACTATGAATCTCCAGAAATTTCTAGAGATCTCACTCTGCCTGCAGAATGAAACAGAATAAAAACGTTACCTTGAAAATAGAGTAACAGATTGAGCCATATTTTGATGAGTTCTGTACTGTCCATAAACTTCAGGGCAACACTGCGATGTGAAAGCAGATTAATAAGGTCACTCACAATTGGCCAGTAGCAATGATCCTTCATGGCTTTATAGCCACAGTCAACCACATGATGATAATTTACATGATCTGAAAACAAGGGAAGTAATTAAAGTCCAATTATAATGATTATTCTTTGAAGTACAAATAATAACTTCTACTTCAAGCAAATAACATTTTAATCTTTTTTTCATCTGATAACCAATACATGTAACAACAATCTGATTAAAAAATAAATAAAAGCATGTTATGGAATTACATGATTAAAATGTTGATTTGGTCAAAGAATGCATTTAATTATAAAGTATTTATTCCAGTATTTTGCATTCAAGACTTCCAAAAGTTTAAATACTGAAGGTGCTGTAACTCATACTAAGTTACTCTGAAATCTCCTGATGAGTGAACTGAAAAATTATAAATGGGTTTGTCTACAAAACTCTGTAGTTGAAGTGCTGAATCAATCAGCAAAGTGACAAATTTTATATCTGTATTAATCCTATATATATTTCTTAAGAGAATCTATTTTTATGAAAGAAACTTCTCAGAGTTCTGGGTCACTTAGATAAAAGACTTCAAAGAACTTTTTGATGTAGTTGATGGACCTTACAAGTGGAGGTCTTTCATCCAGGTATTTGTTGGCTGGCAAAGTCCATTGCAACAGAAATCTGCTTCAGAGTAGTCCATTTACTACCATTTGCTAATCTGACATGTAAGCTATACCACAAAACCCCAGCAACTCCTGACTAGAGTTATTTTGAAGCATTTCTAACTTGTCAATAAGCCTTTATGTCTTTTTCCTTTTTAGCCTCCTGACCATAATCATTAAAATCATAATAAAACCATGTTTTTGTTTACTATAAAACTTAGTTGGACTTTTTGTGATTCACAATTGCTTTCCTTTACAGAATGGGGGCTTGTCCTAACTAGAAAAAAATCGATTTAAAAATTTTCCAAGCCTTTCATCTTGTTTGTTTCCAGTAAGTAAAATAACTTATAAAAATATCAGATAAAAATTTGAATATTTTAAAACTTGTTATTGTGATCTTTTAAAAATGTCATTTTTTATTGAAAAGTTTTTGTCTTTAGCCAACCTGGAGGAGGCATTTGAATCTTTAAAAAAAAAAAAAAAAAAAAAAAAAAAACTGAATTAGTACAACTTGCTACATATTTTAATACAAATACAGCTATGAAGAAAATGGAAATAAAAAAATATTGTAGCTGAAAAATTAGTTGAGCAAGAAATTTTACATTCATATAACTTCAAAGGAGAATTTCCTCAAAATAATTTACATTTACAATTAGAATTTAAAAAACTAGAAATGCAAGAAAGACTAGAATTGGAGAAATTGAAAATTGAACAAGAAAAATTGAAATTGGAAAGATTCAAAATTGAAAATGAAAACAATAGAACAATATAAAATTCTCAAAATTCCAATTCTCCTTTTTCTGACTTTGATTTCAGCAAAAAATAATCAACTGGCTCCTAAATTTTCAATAAAATCAATAGATAATATTTTCCACAATTTGAAAAAGTAGTGGAAAATTTAAAATGGCCACACCAATTTTGGTCAACTTTATTACAAAGTGCCTTGATAGTCTGTCTATATTTCTGAGATGAGGTATTATGTACAGTATTTACATTAGTCGGACTATTGTCCTCATCTTTGTCGCCATATTTGTCACAACGTTTCAGCCGTTGTATGCTCTGGCCTTCTTCAGGTGGTTGGAATTTCGAACTGAACCCTTTATTTCGATCACTGGGGTAGACTGTTCTAGTTCCACGTGCCATGTCTACCCCAGTGATCGAAATAAAGGGTTCAGTTCGAAATTCCAACTACCTGAAGAAGGCCGGAGCGTACAACGGCCGAAACGTTGTGACAAATATGGCAACAAAGATAAGTAATGTAAATACTGTGCCTTGATAGGTAGCGCAGCTGAAGTATATTCAGCTCTTAGTATTGAAGCATCAAATTATGATACAGTTAAAGCTGTGATTTTAAATGCTTACAAACTGGTGCCAAAGGCACATAGGCGAAAGTTTAGAAAATAAAATATAAAAAATTGGAGAATCAAACTTTTGTGGAATTTGCCAGAGATAAGGAAAATTTTTTGATCAATGGTTAAGAGCTAAGAAAACTTCAGCAACTTCAATAAATTGTATCAATTAATGCTTATAGAGGATGTTAAAGAATTCATGATTTATTACTGCATATTAAAAATATAAATGTGGCCGTAGTCATCTCTGACTCTTATACTCTAATGTATCAAAATAATTTTCATGTAATGGGTAATTATAGACTGAATGAAAATTATGAAAATAAATCTGTAGATCAGTCAATGTCTCAACAAATGTCATATTCTAAATCTTGTGTGGGTATTACAGCTAGTAAAACAAATAGTTGTTTTAATAATTCTGTTGAAGTAGAATCAAAAAAATACACATGCTTCTTGTAAGAAAAAGGAACACATTTTTGATTGCTTGAAGCTTAAAAAGAAACATGAAGCTGAATGCTCTTTTTATCCCTACACTTTTGCTACTAAACAAGCTAATGAACCTTTTCCCATTTTAAAAATTCCTGATAATCAGGATCTTAAATCCAATTCCTTTTCCATGGAGAATTATAAACTCTTCTTGTCACAGGGATTTGTTTCTATTGGTGATACTATCTGTTTTAAACCTGTTAAAATTTTACAAGATATCTTAGACCTTGTTGTTAGGTGTGTTAACATTATCAGACAAAACTGTCACCAATGATTCAGTATTATTATGGATGTTGAGCTAGGTGTCATTAATCTTCGCCTACATCATAGTTACTTAAAGTCAGACATAATTACTGGTCCAGTTATTGTAGATGCTTGCCCTACTCTTCCATCAAAGGAGTTTCCATATTACTTAGCATTGATTTGGCTGGTATGAAAGTTGTGGTGGATCCTATTCTCTGGAATTCAAAAAAATCAAGACACATATCCTCCTTGTGCTGTTCCGAGAGCAAGAGTTAAAAAACAAACTAAGATGATATTGAAAATATATCATTTTTGGATGAATTTATTAGACTGAATTAAACATCTATGTTTTATCAAACTGAAAATGAGTTGGAAATTAAAAATATTCAAAATAAAAATACTGTTTCTTCTCAGAAATCAAATAAAGAAAAATGGCTGTCTGAAAGTATTGATATTTGTTATATTATGTATCAAAATTTAAAGAAAAATTAAATTGGGCATTCAAAAATCGCTCAGGGAAATTTCAAACGTTCCCAAAACAAAATGATGTATGATATAAATACAAAAAGGAGAAATTTTAAACCAGGTGACAAAGCTTTGGTATTTTTATCTATCCTTAGCAATCCTCTACAAGCAAAATATTTTAGTCCTTGTTTAATAGAAGAAAAAAAATTATGATTTGAATTATGTTGTTCACACCCCAAATCAGTGTAAAAATAAAAGAATATGTCATCTTAACATGATAAAAAAATTACACTGAAAGAAATAATAATCGACATATAAAATCAATCTTGACCTTAACTAATATCATAAAAACATTGGAATGGCATCAAGATCATAATAAAGATATTATTGATAATGAAGAGTCTCCGTTTAAAAAATTAAATCATATGTAATCTATATAAAAAAAAAATTAAAACATTTATCTCTAAGTAAATGAAAATTTTTGATTTGGTCAGTGAGTTCAAAAGGATTTTTTTGTTCTTCTAGGAAAAACTGCTGCTGCCCAACATGATGTTACAGTTAGAGATATAAAATCCATCAAACACCATCCTTACTGCTTGAATCCAATTAAACTTCAAAGTTTAAGAAAAGAGATTCAGTATATGCTGGACAATAACATTATTGAACTAAGCAATAGTCAATGGAGTCCACCATGCATTCTTGTACCCAAGTCAGATGAATCTTACAGACTCATGACAGATTACTGCAAACTAAATGCTGTAACCAAAACAGATCCTTTTCTGATTCCCAAAATCAATGATTGTATTGATAAAATTGGCAATGCAAAATGTCAGCAAATTTGATCTTTTGAAAGGTTATTGGCAAGTACCCTTTAGCTATTAATACCAAAGAAATGTCTGCATACAAGCGATGGTTTCTACCAGTACAAAATTATTTCTTTTGGGATGAAGAATGCTCCAGGCAAATTCCAAAGGATGATACATTCTATTCTTAATCTTAGAGGTTGTGAAGTTTACATCAATGATGTAAACATATACTGTTCAACATAGAAGGAACATCTGAAAATAATGAGAGAATTTTTCATTCACTTTGAAAAGTTAAATTTGACTAAACCTAAACAAATCTGAATTTAGTCAAGCAACAGTTAACTATTAGGTTGGTGCAAAAAATAATGACGTTTTTTGACGTTAAAAACTACGTCAAAAAACGACATTATTTTTGCACCAACCTAATACCTAGGCCATTTCAGTGGGTCAGCAATATGTTAAATCTATTACAGCTAAAGTAGACTATAATTTATTTCTCCAGAAAATATAATTTTTCCTGGTTCATCAGGTCACATCTCTAGTATATATACTTTAAATGCTCTCCCAAATTTTCTGCAACTTTCAGATTGTTAAGAGTTACAGAGAATTGCAAGCTTACCAAATGTTTATGAAGTCATACATGTATTCATTCTTGCTTGAAATTTGCTGTTTGTACACGAGAAAATCAATTTCATACACCAATGAATTAACTGACCAGAAAAAAATTACCAAAATTTAACTTCACTTAACCAAATTTCAGCTTTTGAAAAAAAAAAAAAAAAAAGAAAATTATGGAAATTGAGTGTACTCACTCTGCAAGGTGCTTTCTGTGAGAATAGTCTCTACCATGTGGCGTAAGCTGAGTACCAGAATGTACTGTAGATTGTACTCTTTGCACATTTTACGAGCCAAGGATTCATTACTAAACAACTGGACACTGATGTGCACAACACGGTGACCCACAGCATAATGGTCTTTTGATCTAACGAGGACTAAGGAGACACGACTGTAGTGTAATACAAACGCTTTTGTAAAGGCTTGCTGGAAAAAAATAAAAAAATAAAAATAAAAAAATAAAAATAATTTAAGCAAATAAACAAAAGGTAATAACAAAAAGACAACAGATTCAAGTCTCTTGCAAGATATATATATATATATATATATATATATATATAAAAATATCACAAAATATATAAAAACCCCAAGCCCTAGTTTGCACAACTTTACATTCTCTGGTAATATTACCATATTAATATTGGTAAGAGAATAACCTCAAAATTTTTTATCTATGATTTTTCCAGATGTGTAGCAATGATAGTCACTTGTCTTGAATGAAGTGCTTGTGTATTCTCTGCCGAAATCTGAGCCATGTCTCAAGGTTGTTAATAAAGAAATCAACTGCGTATGCAAATTATTTATCTGGCCAATGGTTGGCCATTTCAGATGCCTCAATAAACAGCTAACGGTTGAGTGCTTGGCCAAGCTACCCCAAAGGCTCATGCATGTAGGTGACCATTATTGTTGACAATAATGATGATCAGCTCTTTCCTTTGACACTTTTTCACACTAACTCTCTGCCCATCTGAACAACATAACATGTGGTTGGTAACATAAACAGGTGGTATAGGAACTAACAAGGAACAGTCTTTCCCCCTACCAAGTGAGAAGAACTGACAACTTCAATAACAACTATGACAGTTAATATAGACCTGTGGTCAGAAATCCTTAATGTCTTGCTTCATTGTTGCTTAAACCCAAAAGCTATTTTTTTTTTTTAATTTATTTGCTTGTTCCTTTTTGGTAAAGTGAATGCTACTTCAAGGTCTTGGCAATCTTTGACCTTCATGCCCACAAAAAAAAAAAAACAATGGAGTGTCAAAAAGACAGTTTTTCCCTCGACACCACTATTAATTTAACTATCTTCAATACTTGGCAATAAAGTGTTGATTAGAACTTTATATAAAACCTAAATATATGAAAATGAATTTATATATTTTCATTGTTCTTGAGAATTAACAAAAAAAACAAACACTATTTATTTATTAGATAGTTTATTGGAATCACACCTTCTCTATCATAATACGACAGCCTGCAGGATGCAACTTAAAATCTAAATGCTTTATCAAAACTAAAGTCTATTTTGATGGCACATATTCCCCCTCCCCCTACACACAGAAAAAAGTTGTTCCTAGGTGGGTGTTGTGCTAGATGCAAAGTATCTGATTGACTAATGTTTACCCAGATACCATAGATCTCTTATACTTGGGACTGTGGTTATATATGCCATCAAATATGTTTTATTATTCAGAAGATGAAATTAAACATTCAGACATTTTCCCAGAATTTCTTTCATTCTTTAGCCTAGCCATTGTTATTTTTTTGTTTTGTTTTTACCTTGTAGTTTTCATCAGGCAATAGACTCAGCAACAAAGTGACCATTTTTTGAGGTAACTCAAATTTGACCATCCAAAAGACCAATTCGTCCAATAGGGTTGTGTGCACCAATTTATGACCCAGGCCTTTAACATCTACAAAAACAAAAAAATTTTCAAAATAGAAAAATCACTAATTCACAATTTTTGCAGTTTCATTTATTCTGTACTTATAGATTGTACTCTTTTGAAAAACATTGGCAAACATGGAACTTTATGCCTGCAAAGAAAAAAAATGTAAAAAGGATGTTTCTCAGAACACCGCTTTTATTTTAAGTACTCTTTGGCAATGTCTGTTTAAAAAGCGATGACTAGAATTTTAATAAAACTTAAACATATGAAAGTGTATTTATACATTTTCTTTGTTCTTTAGAATTTATAACAAAAATAATAAACACTATTAGATTGTTTATTTACACTATTATTTATTGGAATGGTTGGAAAAACGTTGGCTAATTGCCAATTAATTCAAACTTTATAAAATGGTAAATTATAAGAATTTCCTTATAGTTTATATATTTTAATAATTTAGTAAATGTTTATAAATTTATGAATAAAAATTTGTTTTCAGACTTATTTCTTTATAAATTGATAAATGATAAATATTGCATTAGTCTTAATATAATTGCATTAGTCTTAATATAATTGTATTAGTTTTTTGAACGTTGTAAATATAAAATTATTGTTGTAAATAAACAATCTAGTGTTTGATATTTTTGTTATAAATTCTCAAAAACAAAATATTATGTATAAATTCACTTTCATATGTTTAGGTTTTATTAAAATTCTAATCTTCGCTTTTTAAAATAATAAACATTGCCAATGAGTGAAGGTAGTGAAAATAATAGCAGTTCAAGGGAAAAAAAAACATCCTTTAGACACCCTGTTTGTTTTTGCAAGTACAGAGGTTAAAGTTTGCCCTACTTTAATTAAATTCAAAATTTTGTCATGTAAATCAAATTAAATGGAAACATGATTAGCATACAAGTATCTACAACATTTTCTATTTCATTATCTTTACTATTAGGTTGCCTAGATAGTCCTGACTCACTTTTATGGAACAACACCAACATTTATTCTTCAAAATAAAATCCATCATCAGCGATCAGGCAGCATCCGAATCTGTCCCAGATACCAGTTCACTGGATTTGAATCAAAAACTGTAAACAAGCTTTGTTCACTTTATCAAAAGTGTTGAATCACTCGTCACAGAAGAAGTGTGCCATTGAGCAGAATAGGCCATAGTCACTCTGAGCAGCATCAGGACTGAATGGTGGATGTGGAAGAATCTCAACACAGTCCATCTGTTTGAACTTCTTAGTCAACCTAGCAGCGTGTAGCCTCACACTGTCTTGCTGACACAAAGTCCAACCTCAAATGACCAAAGCAGGATACTCCTTTATTTTGTTGTACACACAGTTTAGCTGCTGGTAATACAATTTAGCATTAATGGTGCGACCATATGAAACAAGCTCAAAATGCAGTACTACTTGGAAATTCCAATAGACAGAGATTGTTTTCTTTCCACTTCCTAGTAAGTAAGAACTTTCTGGTTGATCTAGTATTTTTAAACTATGTAAGTCAATATGTCAGTCTCTCAGGATCATTTGAATCAAATTCCATCTCTTTAGGATCTAAGTTCAAAAATATTCACTCAAGTTATAAGTAATTTCTGTTTTGGGGAACCAACTATAACTAATATTCATCCCAATTAACCGTTCCTTAAATAACAGGTGATGAAAACCTGGTTGCATACAACAATGTAGGACACAAAAATCTGCACAACCAACTTTAAAAGCTGAGCTCCATAAAAGAAATGTAATGTTATATGTGTAGCATGATCGTCAGGATATTATTCATTAAGTTCTTAAAATGCAATGTAACACTAAATGCACATTTATATATCCAGCAACTTCAATATGTCCATCGTCCTGGGTATAACAATGAACTATCTCCAGCAGCAAGGCTTTTGATCAAGATGTTTTGATGAGCGTGAAACCACCTCTAAATTGCTGTTGTTCCCAGGTCCACCCTGACCCAGGTGGTACGGCCTGTTAGGGCCCCAGCTATGGGCAAATAGTTGGGCCCAAAACTGAGGTCAAAAGACTATGAAAGTATAAAACTGTTTTTATAGTAAAAATTAGCAGCGATAAATTTTCATAGTAAAAAAAAAAAAAAAAAAAAAAAATTATAATATATTAAAATATTTATTCAAAAGAAAAAAATACAATATCAGCAATAGATTTTTAGGAAGAAAATTACTAATGATCCCAAGAAAATTAAATTTTGGCATTAAATGACCCAATGCATTGATAATGCCATAAAAGAAACCAGACCACCAAAGTGTCCATAAAAGTTGGTGAAAAAGCCCCCTGGACTCATCAATAGGAAGAACGTTGTTTTCCCACCAACAATGCAAGGCTGCATAGAGCAAGAGTTAAACACAAAAATATTTTGGAATGGTTAGTCTGTTCTATCCCACCAAACATATTTACCTGACTTTGCATCAACTGATTATTACTTTTTTGATCACTGTAAAACACTTTGAAAACCAGATTTAATTTGCCAAAAACATTTTTCATATAAAGATCTGTGAAATTTTATTCAAAAGGAGTCCAGGAGTTGCATGGTAAGTGGCAAAACAACATTGCAAATAATGGTGAATATATCATTGAATTTTTTTTTTTAAGCATTTCACCCCAAGCAAGGCGGGAAGCCACTAGGACGCAAGGGGTTACAGAAAATTTAGAGCAAGATCAAATAGGAGTGATAGAAGAAAAGATGAGGGTAGTGGATAGATCAAGACAACTGGAGATGTCGATTGACATTACACTTGAATAGCTGGAGATTATAGCTCACAGAGAAACAGGAATAGGGAAGGGAGTTCCACAGGCGAGAGGTGCGAGACATTAAGCTATTGGAGTAGAAGAGACGGCTACATTTAGGAGTTTTAACAGTGAAGGGGTAAAGCGGGATGCCAGCCTCATATGGCGCTTGAACTCATGACGTCTGGGAACCAGCGAATGCAGCTCCTCGGAGCAATTTCCATGAAAGTATTTGTAGAACAGACAGAGAGAGACGACGGCATGTCTGACGAGACGCCAGAGCAGGGCCAACTACATTGCATATCTGCCTCTGGAGCCTATCAAGAACCCCGAGGCAAACAGAAAGGGCATCAGACCATATATGGCAGCAATACTCCATGCAAGGGCGAATTGTTGATTTGTAGATCTGGAGGATTGACTCCGAGTAGAAAAACTTCCTGGCGCGGCTCAGGGAGCCAACTTTCCTTGCGGTGGACGAAGCAATTGACTCAATGTATTTATTCCATCTCAGGTCAGCAGTCAACGTGAGACCGAGAAGCCGCAGAGAGTTGCTCTCGAGAGGTTGAGCGTCAGACATTCTAATGGAGGGAAGGGAAGGATCTCTGTGGTGATTAATAGAGAGGAGTTTTGTCTTAGAAGCATTGAAGTTGACCAGCCAATTCTTGCCCCAGTTCACAATCGATTGGAGCTCCTTTTTGAGATGCACGGCCAGGTGAGTTTTGTCAGTGAGACTAGATTTGTTTTTGAGGCAGGAATAAATTGTGGTGTCATCTGCGTAGATGCCAACTTGGGAAGTTATGGAAATTATGTAATTATTATAAAAAAAAAAAAAAAAAAAAAAAAAAAAAAAGTACAAAGTTTATAAGTCGGATTACGAAAACTGAAATTTATAACTCAACCTAATACATGTACACCACTGATTTTCCAGCATTCTTGATTCCAGAACCATGCCAAATTATTTATTTTGCTGGACTAACAGAAGTCATGTAATAAAAATTCAATAAGACACCGCTGAACCACGAATGATGCATCTTTCACATCTCTACATCACTCACTGTGAGAAACTTATATCAAACGCAAATTATAGGCGACTTTCCACATGGTTGGAAACCCTCCTCCATAGTTCCTGTTTTTAAGAACTCTAGAGAAATCCTCCGACACTTCAAATTATCATCCTATTAGTATCTTACCTCCTTTCAGTAAAGTATGGAAGGCTCTAATCAATATTGAATTGGTTAAGCATCTTACTTCAGGCGACCTCCTTTAAGATAAACAATACGACTTCTGTTTCACCAGGTTTATTGCATATTATGTTAGTGACCATCTCTCAAGCTTTAGATAAGGATGGTGAAGCTCACGATATGGCTCTAGATATCTAGGTGTTTCACAGGCTTTGGCATGTTGACCTTCTATGCAAGCTCGGGGGCTATGGTGCCACAAGACATACATTGGCGTAATTCGATTGTTCCTAACCAATCGAGTTATAAAGGTTGTGTTGAGCGGGCATGGTTCCAGATCATTTCCCTGGACCTACACAGTTTCTGATCTTCATCAATGATCTTCCTGATGTCATCAGTTCCCAACTATTTTATGCAGATGACACTACCATTCACGCCAGTCTTAGTAGCAAATCCAACAGATCCAACAAAATAAACCTACTCAAAAAAAAAAAAAAAAAAAAAAAAAAAAAATAACAACAACTCCAATCAGTAGCTAACTGGGTTAAAAAATGACTTGTAAATTTCATTTGTTTCTAAAACAAAACTCCTGTCATTTAATCGTCACAGAGAACCTTTCTGCCTACCATCAGGATGGCTTATGCTGAACTCCTAGAGAGCAACAGTATGCCTTCTTGGCCTCACATTTGAACTGGAACAACTATATCAAGTCAACTGCTACATCTGCTGCAAAGAATTCATCTTGTACATTCATAAATCTACCATTTGTCCAGATATTGAATAATGTTGCCATATCTGGTCTGGTTCTTCTATGTATTTTGAGTTTCTTGATAAAATCCAGAGAAGGGTCTGCAATGCAATTGATCCTGACCAGGCATCTCATCTCCAGTCACTTTCTCACCAATGTGATGCAGCTCCTCTCTGTTCTACAAATATTTTCATGGCAACTGCTTGGATGAGCTTTCTTCCAGGTGCCCAGACTACAAGAATTTTAGCATGCTACTTGATTGGCAATTAGGTCTCACCCTTTTACTGTTGAACCAGCTAGATTCAACTGCCACTTCTACTCTAACGTTTTTTTTTTTGCACTTCCCACCTTTGAACTCCCTTCAGATTTCTTGCTTCTTTTTAACTAAAATCTTCAAAGATTTACATGAAACATCAATTGCCGCCATTTGTCTTCTTGAACCCTGTTCCTTTTTTGTCCTTTCCTCAATCCTCCCTATTTTCAATCTTCTCATTCTCTTTCACTCCCTGTAACCCCCTGCATTCCAGTCACATTGTTGCCTTGCTTGGGGTGATATGATTGAATGACTGAATAAATTTGAAGATCCCATGAAATTCAAATGCTTGTCATTTTGTATGAATTACAAAATGTGCCAGACTGGAAAACTGAAAATTGTTGCTAAACCTGCACTTTTTTTTTTTTAACTTAATAATTTCATGACCAAAAACACATCAAATTGTTGGTAAGAGTTGTTTTTATCTTTGGTAAATAACAATAACCAACATATATTTTGAATGAAAACCATGAAACGACAACAACTGATCAGAGTATGAGCAGTTAGTAAAATATTTACCAGTTTCTATAAAATTTGTTTTTCACTGCACAAGTGAAGAAATTAAATAATCTAATATTCACTCAAACATTAATTTTCTTTAAAAAAAAAAAAAAAAAAAAAAAAAATTATATATATATATATATATATATATATATATATATATATATATAGAGAGAGAGAGAGAGAGAGATATTTATTTCTCTCAGGACAATGACTTTGTGTAATGGTAATTATCAAAAACACCAAAAGGAATAATCCTACTCACTTGTAAATTGTAAAAAGGTGCCTGGAGCAACCATATCTTTAAGAGCTTGTAAATAGTTCACTTCACTGTCTGTATGATACTGGCCTTCAGCTGTAAAGAGATTAGATATTAGCTTTCACTGGAAGTAGATATTTATAAACTTTATAGGTTTGCCAAAACAGTTGCATTTGTTAAACAGAAGAAAAAAGGACCAATTGCTTTTGTTAGATTGAATAGTACACAATATCTATGATTTTACTTTATTTTGTTTATTTGATTAAAAAAAAGGGTCTAAGTTGACATACCCCCATTTTTCATATTTTCCCTTTTTGAAATGAGCAAACTGATCTCTTTAAGAATGACAGATAAACTTTCTGATACAAAGACTTCAATGATGGCCCTTGTTTGACTACAGTTTTTTGTTAGCAAAATATACATATATACATCATAACTACTAAGTGAGACACTTATACATATATAGAAGGATTTATTTATCAGAAGAGTTTGGTTGTACTAGTTCGATAAATATATCAAAGTTCTTGTAATGTGGTTATTAAATGTTTCTGATATTTGGGATTGTCTTGGTGAATAAATAAATTATTTGCAAGTGATAAGTCTATCATTAAAAATTGATATTTGTGTTGAACATATCTGTGATCTTCATTCCTGGAGCAGCTCAAATCTACATGCTCTCTTTCTGAAAGTTTGGTTAAAAAAGGAAGGCTCAAAATTTGTCACCGGTAGGACAGTTTTCTTTTTCTAAGGAAACCATAGGAAGTTAGATCTTTTCTTTTTTATTTTCTTGTGATTGCAAGATCACTACAAGCTTTTTGCTAATTTAGCATGCATGCATGCATGCATGCATACATACATACATACATGCATACATACATACATACATAGTTTTGTTTATTTTTTGTTGAGGCAGGTCTGAGGTTAATTTTGTACAAAGCAAAGTGGGTACTGCTTGACAAAGGATTTGTCCAAATGTTTTTAGGCAAGTTTTTACAAGGCTGGATGCTCTTCCTGACACCCATCTCAGACACTCACAGTAGTCCAAGTATACAGTGTTTTTATCAAGTCACCATCTCTAGGAAGGTGCCATTCAAGACATGAAACCCCATCCTAAGTGTGTGTGTGTGTACATTATATATATTCATTCTCTCCCAGTAACCCCTTGCATCTTATTAGCATTATCACCTTGATTGGAGTTAATTAATTACAAAATATGTGCATGTGTGCTCTAATTCCTGACCACCAACAATACCTTTCCTTGATTTACATTGCTAAAAGCCAAAACTTCCTAAGAAATTGATTTAAGGTTAAAAAAATATATTTCAAAATTTGGTGCTTCAAGTTTTATCACCTATCATGAGATATATTACTTAATTTGAGAATATACATTTCTGGGCTCTTTTCCAAGTTAACAATATACACACATCTAACAGTCGTCTACCAAAGTGCTCACTCACCCATTTTTTTCCCAAACATTATGGCATGTAAGCAATGAGGCATTTTTTTTTATCCCATTAAGAGATTTCACAATAGAATAGTACAGGGATATGGATTCATGCCTTTCCAAAGAAGCCTTTGTTCTAAGTGAACAGAAGGAAAGTGATACTTACTTTGAATGAATGTTTCATAGACAGCTGGGTTGGTTAGAGCTTGTCCCATGACTTTCATCATGACAGCTCCCATATCACAAAGGCTGTGTAAGAAACTCAAGTACTGATCTGCTTCTTGCATAATCTGCAAATTTACATCTGCCACATCTGCAAGAAAAATAGAAAAACATGAAAAATTTTCTAAAATCCAACCTTATTTCTGATGAGTATGTTTTTAATTTTAGTTGCTTTTCATCAACTACACACTGCCACCATTAGTAAAAGGAATTTTTTTATTTTTATTTATTTATTTATTTTTTTACATGACTGTTCACCAATACAATGTCCAAGAGCCAATGAAGGCAAAGAGTTACAGAATAGGCTTGTTTAATGATGTAAGAATTGTAGATTATGAGGATATTTAAGATAGATAATAGATGGCCCTGGACTTGAAGAGCTTTAAGATTGTAGTAGTTGGAGAAGCATCTACTTGGGCGCCTGTTCCACATAGTTGTGGCTCTTAAGAAGTTGTCCAAATAGAAGTTTCTTCATACCAATGAAATATGAAGAGAATGAGAATGATTTATCCCCAAATACATGGCATGGCAGGTCTTAGCTGTGAAGATATGAACTGGTGGACAAAGGAATATAGCTAGTCAGAACATTTGCCATGGAAATAGTGACAGAGTAGCAAGAGGCTTGTGATATTGGACCTGTGCAAAAATGGTTTTAGGGTGGAAAATAATTCATCACCTACAGGGCTATTTAGATGTTTTGAACTCTGTCAAGGCTGGGAGACTCCAGTCCAGATATAGCAGCAATACTCCATTTTTGGTCTGTGTACTAGAGGTTAAGCGAGAAAACAACACTTTTTTTCTTTTACTTTTGTTTTTTTAAATTATTTCACCCCAAACAAGGCAATAAAGCTGCAAAGACTATCTTTTCAGAAAGATTATCATCAAGGAGGTAATTGGTAGTTCACAGCTGCACAGGTTTACCAGGCAATTGCAAAAAGATTGTTTTTATCCACATGCCAACTCAAACAGAATATAACACAAAGCCATGACTAAAGTTGAAATCCTAGATGCTTATATAAAAGAAAAAAAAAAAAAAGAAAATCACCCAGCTCCTTCCCAATTGAGATGCCTCAGACATCAAGAATCCAAACTTTCATTCCTTTACTTTAAGAAGCCTATCTTAGTGTAACTGTCCCTCTTTTTTTAAAAATAAATATCTTTTTGTACTAAGGCAGATGTTCCCCAAGACTCTATCCCTGAATCTATGATGGCATCAGTTCTCAACTTGTTATCAATAATGATGACAACCATTTACTCCTGCCACAATAGTAAGTTGGATCAGTTCAGTCAAATATGGTCAAATTGGCAGGTGATCTCAATAATGACCCATGGTCTGCTGTTAACAGGAGCAAGAAATGGCTTCTTAACTTTAATGCCTCATAAATTAAACTCTACCAATCACCTGCAAGATCCCTTCCCGCCTCCCATCAACATGGTTGATACTAAACTTCATGAGAGTGACTTGTTGCATCTTTTCAGGATTACGTTCTTGGCTGACATGAAGTGGAAAGATTATACTGGATCAATTGCTAGGTCTGCTGCTAGGAAAGTTGGTTCACTGTGTTGTGCTAGACAATTTTTCTCCCCTGAATCTATCTTAGATATTTATAAGTCTACCATTTGTCCATGCACTGAATACTGCTGCCATATATGGTCCAGTGCTCCTGCTATATATCTCTAGATTCTTGATAAAATGTAAAGAAGAATCAGCAATATTATTTGTACTAACCTGGCATCTCAGCTTGTCACTTTCTCACCACCATAATGTAGCATCCCTGTGGCTTTTCTATAAATACTTTCATGATAATTGTTTGGGTGAACTCTGCAATGGTACCTAGACTTAATGAATTTAAGCACAGTACTAGATTAGTGACAAGGTCCCATCAGTTTAAAGGTGAAATGGTTAACTATAATTTTAAGTTCTATGCTAATAGTTTTTTTCCTTGCAGTTCTTGCTTCCCAGTAAATTTTGATCTTCAAAAATTTAAATGCAATGTCAATCGTTATCTACTGTCCTCACTCCTTAATAATGTTTCTCTTTTTTCATATTCTATCACACTCAGTAACCCCTTGTGTCTTAGTAGCTCTACTGCCTTGCATGGCATGAAATGATCAAAAATAAATAAATAAAAATACTAGTGCTGTCTGAAATAGTTATGTGTGTGTGTGTGTGAATTTTTCTGACTTATCAAACAATCATGCTGGTTCAAGTAAACCTTTTTCTGGAAATTTATGTAAGTTTAATAAACTAAGTAGTAATTCCACAGAGAAAAATGATTTGGAAAATAAGTTTGTCATACCAAATAAGCATCATGCTGGGAGAAAATTGAAAGAACTAATTGTGCTGGTACTTCTATTTAGTACACAAGAATACTAACTAACTGAGCTCTGAGAACTGGCAGAAGATCAATTCTGACCATAAATTCTTCCCCGCTCCTATTCAGCATTAAATTTAAGGTTACTATTAGCAGTATTAGTAGCAGTAATACAGTGTGTGGTAGAAATACCTTCCACATTTTAAAGGTTGACAAATGTAGCAAAAAAGCTTTAAACATTTCCTTGCAACCAATGCCTGCAATCAGTTTCTTTTCACTGTCTGCAGCATGTGTAGCCAGTTCAACACAGTAGTCAATTGTCCTTTCTCCGTTTCCTCATTCTTCCCATTTTTATGTATCATTGACAGCTAAAATTTGCATACGTGCAAAGGTAATCTTGTGAGAGATTATCTTACTCCAGGATCGATCTATTTTAAAGAGGTAACCCACAAAGCCAGCATTTCTTTCTTCTTTGGACAGTTTACACACGAGGCACAATTCAATCTTTGCCTGTGCTGGAGGCAAATTATTTTATTCTTGATTTTATTCTAGCATACATGCAACCCTGGGCTTCTTTGCCCTCTGCGGTAGTTCACTACAACAAAAAGATGATGGTAACTGCTATTATTAAAAAAGAAACAAAAAAAAAATACTATTGTTTAAGCAAAGGGCTACAATTTTTATTCATTAGGTTTTAAAAATGACATCCTTCAAATGGTGGTTTCTTCTATTCACCATACACAGTTGTAGACAATTTGTAAAATTTTCTGTCACCCAAACGGTCGACAATTTTGACATAATGAATAATTTGGTGTGAAAAAAGCAAGACACCCCTCCTCTGCCAAATGCATTAAATAGCTTTGTAAACTATGTACCTTAAAGCCAACAAATACTGTATATAAAATATTGTATATATTTTTTCAAGCAAGACAATATAGCCATGAAGATACAAGGATGTAATGAGTGAAAGAAACAGAGAGGACAATAAAAGAACAGGATTCAAGGAGACAGAAAATGACAATTGACATTACATTTAAATTTTTCAAGATTGTAGTTGACAGAAAAGCAGGAAAGTACTAGTATTTAACCCATAACTGGGGGAGAAGAGATTAATTCATACCATCCCTCAGATTATTTGTGGGAAAATCCAAAAAACAATCAGCAATGTTATTTGTCCTGACCTGGCATCTTGGCCTGAGTCACTTTCCCTTCACCGTACTGTAGCTTCACTGTGCTTATTCATAGTGATTGTTTAGATGAACTCTTTGCTATGGTACATAGACTTTATGAATTTAAGCACAGTACTAGATTAGCAACAAGGTCTCATCAATTTACAGTTGAATTGGCTAGATGCAACCATATGTTCTATGCTAACAGTTTCTTTTCTTGTACTTCTCACTTGAGAAGAAGAGTCCCTAAAGTGAGAAATCTATTAACAGAGAATTTATGGTTAAAACTATAATACAATAAGTTACGAGACCTAACAGTCACTCTAGTACTGCACTTATTGAGCACCAGATCATATATGGCAGCAATATTCAATGAACAGATGAATAGTAAATGTGCAAAATAGAGTCTGACAAGAAAAATTGGCTAGTGCAACATAGTAAACCAGCTTTCTGAGTAGCAAACTTAGCAAATGATTCAATGTAATTGTTCTAATCATGTCTGTAGAAAACATAGAACAAAGCAGGCACAGGGAGTTGCACTCCAAGAGTTTAGCATCAGCCATGCTAATGGATTTTATTTGATTGATTTGTTTTTTATGGTTTACCAACTTGCCATGTTGATGGAAGGTCAAAAAGGTTAGGATTAACAGAGGTGTGTGTATGTATATATATAATCATTGTGCAGGTATACAGAAAATAGAAAAGAACACGTTGGGTGCATAATCCGGGGTTCCTTAGTATTTTTGTTTTTATTTTTAAGAAGACAGTGCTCCATACAGAAGTAGAGCTTATATTATAATAATATTTTTTGTTTAAAAATATGATTCCTTCGCTACATAAGAGTTCTCATGTTTCAAAAACGAGAGCCGAAATCATCCGATAATTATTAAAATTAAGTTGAATTATGGTATTTAGTCCCGTTTCATCTTCAAGCGAAATTTTAGTAATAAGCTATCTCTCGGTTTACGTGTATTTTTAGGCACGGTCCGTTACAGAATTTGTTATTGTGGGAGTGGCTAGACTATTTTCCTTCGTTAAGTGGTCAGGGAGTTAAATCTTATCAATAGATTCATCATCCTCTGAAAGGTTTTGCTAAGGTTGGGTAGGGTATCTATTTCAAGGCTAATGTTTGCGGTCATCCTTTAGTTGGTTCCCAGTGAAGGATATTTTTATGGCTCGCCTACAATCGTTATGTGTCTGGAGAATTGTCTTTTATTATCTATTTATTTATTTGTTTATTCAAGAAAAAAAAAAAAAAAAAAAAAAAAAAAACATAGCTAAATAAAATTCTAAAAAGCTTAGCCAAACCTTTAAATAGAAAAAAACCCTTTTTGTCGTCGTCAAAAAACAAAAAAAACAAATTAAAATTCAGTGCAATGCGATCTGTATATAAAACACCCACTTGAATAAACAAATAAATAAATAGATAATCAGATGGACAATAATAAAAGACAATTCTCCAGACACAGATATATAGATATGTGTGTATATATAATTAGTTAGATATAATAATGTTCAATAATAATAATTATTGCTCTAGTCTAATATTAATCACTTCATTAGAAATTCTGTTAAATTTGATATACATTAAATTATAATCTTACATATATTAATAGCTAGTATTAACAGCCAGCATCATTATATCATGTTATTTTCCAGTAATACAAGGTAATGTCCAAAAATGGTTATAGCTGAAAATCAACAGATACAGATATTTTGTAATATGAACTGATTAAAAAAAACCAAATCACCAAGTTAATATACATTATTAATCATGTGACCCCAAAAAACAAAACAAAAAAGTCTGATTATTTGGTTAGATTTTCTTACATGGATTAAGCTAAGGATGTTTAAGCACCCCCTCATAAATACACATTATGAATTTTATGTGAATTAGCCAGAGAACGCATATAAATAATCTGGAAAAATTCATGATGGTATTCTTATTTGGTTCGACTGCTACTCAGCAATCTGGCATAGAGTGGAGTGCTCTAATCCACACTGTTGGAAGTGGTCAAATAATTTGAAGAAACAAACACCTTGTTCTTTGTTCAACCTCTCTCTCTTTTTTTCATTTTGTGTCCAATATCTGACCATTCCATATTCTGTGTTTATCTGGTTCCTGTTAAGGCTGACAATAAGTGTCACAGCTTTTATCATTACCATCCAGGTGGTGAGGAAGTTATTTTTGAGGGAGTTCTTACTCACTGCTCATCATCAACCATTATGTTATACCAGTAATGAGATAATTTTGCAAAGATATCTGTCAGTAGGACAAAGTGCAGAAAATGGTTTCATGCCTTTTCCAAAGGCATGAATGCAAAGTAAACATTAAGCTGCTTCAGCCAATATTTGAACTTGCCAATTCTGAAGACATTATGCTACTTCAAACTTCTCCTTGTCATAAACTATTTCCTGCATCAACCAATACAGAGCTTATTCTCAAACAAAAATGATACTGAGACAAGATGAATGGATTACAAGCTTAGCTCCAATATGGTTAATTGCTCCTGGTGTTTGTTCCTTCAGCGGGTCTGCCTAAATAAATACAGTTCCCTTATCTTTTTCCTATTAGTCTTAATTTAGTCTTCCACTAATCAGAAGCCACAAATAAGTCTCCAGCATTATCATTCTATTTGACACCTTGTAACACAGCTATAATTAATGTGCGTAAGTGGGACTTGACCATGAAGATGTCATAGTAAATAGGGATTATAATTCCTGACAATGAAATATGCAATTAAAGAGATTTAGATTCATTGGGTTTAATTTTGATTCTAGCAACAAGTTGGTGTTCAAAGCAAGATAACATGAATTAGTCAAAGTACAGAAACACCAAGAAAGACAAAGGTAAATATTTTTAACTGATGTGTGTGGATGTGTGAATAATTAGTTTGACAACGCAAAAGAAAAGTTTATTAAAATAATCAGAGATGTCTATGGTCAGTTTAGAAAGTTAGAGCCAAGCATACAATAGTTAGACAGGCGAAAGGACAATAGGATAGCACGTTTCCAAATAGCAACAGAACAGGCTTAAAAAGCAAGATCACAAACTAGGGAGAAACAGAGTAGACAATCATTCAAGAGTCTGTTACATAGATTGTTAGGGATCGGTCAGATGTTTATCTCCTTTTGGCAAGAATAAAGGGAACAATAAAATCTGGAAAAGAATTAAAATAAAATAAAATAAATGAATACCCTAATACATTGTACCTATCCAATTATTTCTTGAATACATAATGCTTTTCTCAACATATGTTTCTTTTTGAAATCTTTTTCATGATAAACCACAATTTGTTTGGAGCACATCAATAAGAATTATCAATATGATGGATACTTCACATTACACTGCTACTAATTTTACATTTTCTATGCAGTAAATTGTTAAATGTCATGAGATTATTTTGTGATTAATAGTGGAATAGTTTCACATTGCCTTCTCCATAGTGATTTATTGAGGCACTACCTCTAGTTCAATGGCCAGTGACTCGTCAAGAGTTCTTTCACCCTTTGATAGATCTTATTTTTCATCCAAGAGGGTTTCAAATAACCTGCCTCAATGGGCTTGGAAAATCTGATGCTCAAAAGGACAGATTGAAGGCAAGAAGGCAGAAGAAAATGACACATAACCTACTTTGTGAGCTTGAATAAATGGATGCCAGAACAAGGTTTATGAGAGATAACAAAAAGACAAAATTTATTAAAAGCTGCAGAGGACAGGAAGTTGTAGAGGGCCATGATCACCTACATCTTGAAAGGACATCGCACATAGAAGATGCAGTAAATTCTCCAGAAGGAATATGAAAAATTTCAGCTGAACTAAAGGTATATTATAGCTAAGAATGATACAAATAATAATTTTGCTGAATTATTTGGTATCAGACACTAATTAGGATAACATGTGGGGAAAACTTTTCAAGTTCTTACCTGATTTAGCATATTCTCGTAAGTGATAGAGTAGCCGTATAAAGAGTTTGGGCATGATTAACTCTGGGAGGAATATCAATTCTTGAGGTGGTACCTGCTGGTAATGACTGCGTCCTGGACCATGTCGGGCACAGAACCTGAAACAAAATATGAATTCATAAAAGAAAAAATGTTTCTTCTTCATAATACAGTGAAAAAAACTATTATTGCACAAAGTTGAATCATGTGAACCCCTCTCATACTAACAAAAAGAAAAAATAGCAACATTAATTACAAGATAGAATAGAACAATGAAGAAAAGATTGATTTTTTTTTTTTTACAGATTATCAACCCTTTGTAGGTTATTAAAAGACAAAATATTTTTGATGGCATTTTTTTTTTTTTTGTTTTTGCATGTAAATATTGCCTTAACAATTTTTGGGAAATAAAGATTTTTTCCAGATACAAGTACTACTATTTAACCCATAGCTGGAAGGAGAAAAGATGGATTCATACCTTTCCTAAGAGCATTTGCAAATAAATCCAAAGAAGATTCAGCAACGTTATTGGTTCTGACCTGGCATTTCAGCTTCAGTCACTTTCCCACCACCATAATGTAGCATCCCATCAGTGATTGTTCAGATGAACTCTTCACTATGGTACCTAGACTTCATGAATTTAAGCGCAGTACTAGATCAGCAACATGGTCTCATCAATTTATAATTGAACAGGCTAGATGTAACTATATGTTCTATGCTAACAGTTTCTTTTCTCACACTTCTCACTTGTGTAACTCTTCTGGTTCCATGCTTTCTAGCCAACTTTGATCTTAAAAAATTTAAATGCAATGTCAATCATTATCTACTGTCTTCTTGATTACTCTTCTACTGTACTTGCATGGGGTGAAATGATTAAAAAAAAAAAAAAAGTGAATGTAACAAACTCTAGCTCATCTCTCCATTACACTGATTGCACATGAACCATTTTTCTTTAATCATTGCACCCCCACCAAGCAAGGTAATAAAGCCACTAGGATGCAAGAGGTTACTGAGAGTAAAGAAACAGAAAGGACAATAAAAGAACAATTTTAAAAGAAACAGAAATTAACGATTGACATTGTATTTAAATTTGTGATTATTATAGTTGACAAGAAAGTAGAAAGCTGGAAGAGAGTTCCACAAACAAAAAATATGCAAAAAGAAAAATTTGAAAAAACAAGGTAAACTCAATAAACTAGTCAAATCAAACTTTCAAATGAAAATATTTATAGCTTCAAGTTATTCACAAACTAAGAATTAGTCCAGATAAGTTATATTGAGAAAAACAAGAAATTATTTCCAAAGAGGATAATTTTTTAAAGATTTTACAGAAAGTAACATTATTATTTCACATTTAACTGTACCAAATAACAGAAACCACATCACTTGAGGACTAACAACAGCGGCAACAACTAAAACATATAGCACATGTAACTTGAAGTGAAAATAATGACAATTTAACATTCCATACCACTTCAAATAGAAGATTCGGAAGGAAACCCCCACAAATACTGGAAAGAGTGATAAAAGCTATGAAGAAACCAGTTTTTCTAAAAAAAAAAAAAAAAAAGTGTTTTAAGACAAAGATTTTATATTGGCTGCTCAGTCAATGAATAACAAATTTTTCCTTGTAGCGAAATGGCTAATTCGGACTTGAATTTTCATCCTTACTGGTTTTCTTTTTTTTTTTTTTTTTTATCTTCAGATACATTTTTTCAGTTATGTTTTCAGCCCCCATTATTAATGTCTGAACAAAAAATATTACAAGAATTTTTTTTTTCCCCTGAAAGGAAATGGGAGAAAAGAGAACATTACCTCTCTTATCCCGATTACAGAAAAAGGTTCATACAAAAAGAAACAAGAATTGAAACTACTATGTGAAATTTGAAAGGAACAAACTTGTATTAAAAGACATTAAAACAATATAAAAAAAAAAATACAATTTTTATAGAATAGGCTTGCACAAAAATTTCCTTTTGTACACCTTTTTAGTCAAGGCAGATAACAGATTAAAATCTATAAAAGGCTATTAAAAAGATTTACAATAGAATTTTCAAATAAAAAAAAAAAACAAAAAAGAAAAAATCATTGGAAGGTAATACAAAAAATTTAAATAAGATTGAAAATACTCTTTAAAAAAGGTGCACCCACTTAAAAGTGAAACAAGAATACAGAAAGCGACTTTGGCAAATCAACTTAAATCACAGGGATTTTTTAACAATTTTTAATCTTTAAAACAGTTCTATTCACAGGATTCTCTTGATTCACTTCTTTTTTTTTTCCCCTTTGCTCCTTCTATGAGAAACAGCTCAGCTCATACACAGGTGACAGCTAAGAAAAGCTTTTCCACCTGAAACCTTATTTTTATGCCCTCAGGACAAAATTTTCATGTCTCCTTGTCTTCAAAATTTTTGCTCCTTCCAGTTGAAAATTAATATTATCTTCTGGTCAAAAATTATATCACCTTCTGAAATTATCTGTTGACCCATCTTCTATATCATTAAAAAGGCTCCAAACTTTAAATTTATTGGGATTGAAGGCACCTTTTTGATTAGACAATAAATACAAACATCTGTCTATATTTCTGAGACGAGGTGTTATAACTATTTACCATTCAACTCATCTTTATTGCTATATTCATGTTTCGGCCATTGTATGCTTAAGCCAGGTCATAGTGTGAAACGGCCAAAACATCACTAACATGGCAATAAAGATGAGGACAACAGTAAGAACAATGTAAATAGTGTATAATAAATACAAAGCATAAATATATTTTTTAAATTTGAAAAATGAATTTTGAATGTTTTTTTTAGAGCCAATTCTAAATTTAGTAACTTTTACAGACAAATGTAACATTTTATTTTTTATAAATCATCTGACTTTCTTTTAAATACACTTCTAAAAGTAAGTGTAAAAACAAACTTAGTCTATTATATGTATTTATCAACATTTTTTTTTATTCATTATTATTTTTAATTATTAGATATTACTAACAAAAATCTTTTTTATAATATATATGTGCCTTGAAAAACTGTTTCACTGGACAATCCACTGACCCTAATATATTTTTTACTTTTAATAAAATTTTGTACAAATATATACAGGTTGCGATGGATAAATTGACATCTAAATTATGCAAAAATGAAAATAACACTGACATCTCATTTTAACAGATATATTTACCAAAATGACACAAAAATGTACAGTGTAACCCGGATATAAGAGACCTTGATATAAGAGAAACCCGTATATAAGAGATATTTTCTCTGGTCCCAAATTAGAGCCTGTGTTAATGTATATAAATTAGACCAAACCCGGATATAAGAGACTTCTCCGGTCCCGACAACTCTCTTATATCCAGGTTACACTGTATCTTGAAATATTAAAAAGTAAATTTCTTCAATAAAATTGCCACTGGCTTCAACCACAGCCTCAAGCTGACTTCAGAATCTCCTTCAACTCTTCTATGAAGACAAAAATATACAAAATGCATATAAGTCACCTGTGCTTTTCTATGTTTTCATGAGCTTTTCGCTTCAGTCCTCAACTACATAAATTTAAGTGCAGTATTAGATTGACAGCTAGGACTCATTATTTTACTGTTAAAATTGTTAAGTCTGAATACTATGCTAATGGTTACTTCTCTTGCACTTCTCACTTGTAGAACTTTCTTCCAGCTCTTTGCATTCTTGTCAGCTATGATCTTCAAAAATTTAAATTCAGCACCAATTATCACCTTCTGTCTCCATGAATTCTGGTCCTCGAATGTCCTCTCTCCCTCTTAATGTCTTCTAAGTTTCTTTCATTGTTTTTAATAAAGAAATATAGTCAAGGCAGAACCTAGCTTATCAATCTGCTTCATATTTATGATATATTTAAAAGTACAAAGGACTCCTTCCTTTCATACATACCTATATAGTCAAAAGTATATCTTAATGTCTGTACTTAGTAGTTACTAGTCAAACTGGTTTCTCTTTTGAGTGGCTTTGTATCAGGTTTTTCACACTTAACATTCTTCAAACTTGCAAATTTTTTAATCCAGGAAAACATTTTAAGTCTGCCCCTCCCAGTACTAAAATATCATACACAAATAAATACCATGATACAAAAAGCAAATTAAAACAGTGACCAAGTAAACTGAAGTTTTCATTTATGACAGTTTTTTTTCCAAAAGTAGTACATACTATTTATTTCCATGGAAACTTCAAATAAATTGATTGATTGATTTGCTATTTTACAGATTTTCAATCCTTTGTAGCTTATTTAAAGCTAAAACATCATTTAGATTGTAGGAATGATTAATTTTTGCAAATGAATATTGCATTAACGTATTTTGAGAATAACAATGTTTTCAGATACAAGTCCTACTATTTAATCCAAAACTGAGGGAAAGAGGATGGATAACAGATACAGGGAAGATTACTCACTGCCTAAATGTGCTGATATCAATATTTATAATTGCTGATGTCCCATTTCCTTTTCTAATAGTGAAAATCAACCCTGTGAAATGATGAGTCCCATTTTGACTGACATTTTGCTGTAAGTGTCATTTTCAGCACAAATTTTAAAGGAAAATATATGAATGAAAACATACAAAAGCAAAGACAGAGAGAAAGAGAGATTGATATTATTAAGGACAACCACTAGAATTTTGTCTGGGCCAGTGGCTTTTTTGGGGTCAAAGCTTTTAATAAGTTTGCAGCCTAGGACCCCTCAAGCTTTTATGAAGATGATTTTATTTTTTTTGATGTTATAACTTCTAAATAATTCCATAAACTGAAATGTTATCAGTATGACAAGCTCATATTTATTTGACTTTGCAGGAAGCAAAGCAAGGAAAAGAATGTTTTAGTTTGTGTCATTGTTTGATTTTAGTTGAGAATGTTTAAATCTTAAAATTTTATAAAGCAGGGATTTTAATTTTCTAGTTGTTAGAACTTCTAAATAGTTTCATAAACTGAAATGATATCAATATGACAAGCTTATATTTATTTTGATTGACTTATTGTTATAATGCTGGTTATAAAATATAGTAAAATAATGGTATTTCTTAAAGAATATTTTTTATTGGCAAACAAGGTAGCTATTCTGGTTTATTTAAAGAATTTTCAATAAATTTACTTCAAGCTAAGTAAATGTCACTATAATATATCACAATTAAAAAAAATAAAAAATTGACAGGTGCAGGTGAGTTAGAGCGTGGCTCTGTTTAAAGTGTGTGGGGGGGGGCATAATTACATTAGCCTAGGGGTCCCTAAAAAGTCATAATCCTGCCCTGAATGTATGTTAAGAATTTTCACATATTTGCTACATTCTGGATTTTTTTTTTTGCATTAATAACAGTAATTTTCTTGGTCTCCAAAAAGTAAAATTATTCGAAGAATTTCCCCTAATTTATTTCTTTTTTATTTTCTTTTGAGCAATTTCTAATTTTTCCAGAGGTTGTTTGCAGCATACATCAAAAATCAAAAGTTTTCAAGGAGGAGAATTGTTTTGTCATCTTCCAGATCTCCAAAATGTTATAAATTTGGCCTGGTCAGTAACAAAATTAGATACTGAAAGAACAAGAATAGTTACACTTTGGGTACTGCCAAAGTCCAGTATTAGAGAAAAAAAAGAAATGTGACAATATTGTAAGCCTAGACTAATTGGTCACCAGAAATATCATGTCTTGTTTGTGTACACAGTGGATTGGGGAGATAATATAAGATTTACCACAGTTATGCTGACTTGTAATTTTGTGCTAACACAATCACCAACAGCTTAAAAACAGTTTCATCTACCTAATTTCACTTGTAAGTCTTTGGTAGTGTCTTCAGGAACTTCCCAACAGTATCGCATGCTGGAAACATCTTCCAACTGCCAAAATAATCATAATCAACCATGGTAAGATTTGAACCCATGGTTGGGAAGGTAACATTCTAAGCACTCAGCCACATTACCATTAATATTAGAATCTAAATAAATACCAGGCACCACATTCTTTCAATTAACAAATTGGTATTATATAATCTTACCCAATATTTTCTCCCACGGTCGACAAGGAAATAAAACAGTACTCACCCACTTGGGTCAAGGACATTGGAATCGCCACAGTCACAGGCACCTCCAGCTTTACTTCGGAACATGTTGTAGTCATGACCTTCATGGTTACCTTCTTGAAAACACTTAGAACACAAAGACATACAAGGTGTAATACCACATGTCCTGCATCTGTAAGCAACAAAGTTTGCTGTCCATACCAATCCACAGGTTGTTGCATTATCATATTGACGAACTGCATGGAGAAAAAAAAAAAAAAAAACGAATGTAAGATACATTTTCTGATAAAATATAATGGTATATCAAATCATGTGACCTAAAGCAAACAAATAACAATAGAATGAGATTAGTCATTGACAAACTGGTAGAAATTCAAATCAATTTATAATGTAAATAAAAAAGAAAGAAAAATCTTTTACAGGCACCTTGGCACACAACTGAGACACATGGAGGTAGTTGGTCTGGTGCTCATCAATCCTATGACCACACCTGAACATGGGATTGATGATAAGGAGGAGAAAGAAAATTATTACCAGTAAAAATCATATGCAAAAATGAAAATATTCTTAATTGAAATGTTTAAACCATCTTAACCACTGATAGAGTATCTTTCAGAAATGTTTATTATTGGAGAATGTACAGTGATTTAAGACAATTTTTTAGAGCTTATAATGAAGGCAATGTTGACAAAAAAAAAAAAAAAAAAAAAAAAAAACATACACACAAAAGAAATGAAATATATAAATGAATAAAACAAGTATGTATTCTAAAGGTCGTCACCATAAATGATCCTAGGCCCTAAGTAAAAGAACTGAGAAGAGTCAGTTTCTGCCATTCCTAATTTCCATTGGCCTATACATGGAGTAAATAAGACACCTTCAGTAACACAAATGAACTAGACAAGACACCTTAAATAAAGAATTCAAAGTGAGTCAAGGGAAGTTTGTTGGAGTCAGTCTAGGAGAATTTCTAATGACATCATGCTGAGTAGCCTAAGCGAGACAGTATAACCGCTAGGAGTGAGTTATGACAGTGGCGGTGAGAGATCAAAACTCATATGAGGAAGGAAAAAGTACTTTTTACTTCATTGCACATGAGAACAGTGATACAAGAAATTCAAACCATGAAAGCTGACAGAAAAATCTACAGCCAGATCATAAAAGAGGCATTAGCAATAATATTTGCAGTGAAAAAATTACAATTTTATAAACAGGAGTTTTCATTTACAGACAGATCACTATACTCTATTATCAATTTCTGGCTCAGAAAAAGGAATTCCTATACATACAGTGAATAAATTCCAATGCTGGAGTAACATTATATTAAATTAGAATTTCTGGATGGAATACCAGCTGTCCCCCCAAAAAAATTAGGATATGCTGATGGTTTATCAAGATTGATACCAAAAAATACTGAACTGTTTGAGGACACTGTTATTGCAGCATTAAAAAGTGAAATAGAAATGAAAAATATATTATGCAATGTATTACACAAACTACAAGTTACCCTGGAAGAAACAAAAGTAAAAGACATTTCATTCAAAAATTAAACAAATCAAGGAAAAGAAGAGATGATTTTTAGAATGCAATCCAAACTTGAATGCTTACTTGCTATGTGAGGTAGTACTAATGTTTGCACAAACATTAGTAATACCTATCATATTACAAAAGTAGATATTAAATGAATGGGCATTCAGGAAATTCAAGGATGAAATCTCTTATGAGAAGCTATGTCTGTTGAACCAAAATGGATCAAGACATTGAAAAATTAATAAAAGCCTGTAGAGGTTGTGCTCTGGCATCAAAATCACCTACCACTAAATTACAACCTTGGCCAAAGATATTCTGTGGTCAAGACTGCACATAGATTTTGCAGGTCCAATAAATAGATCACATTATCTTGTGGTAGTGGGTAGGTTTACTAATTGGCCTGAAATTTTCAAGTGCAAAAAACCAACTTCCACAGTTACAGTGAAATATATATATATATTTTTTTTTTTTTTAAACACAAACTGTTTGAAAAACATGATATTCCAGATACCAGTTTTGGATAACAGTACACAATTCCCTGCTTATGAATTTAAATAATTTTCTAAGATGTTCTTGATTGAACATATTACTACCCCACTGTATCACTCATGGTCAAGAAGACAAGCTGAACAGTTTGTGGGTACTTTTAAGAGAGTTTTTAAAAAAGCAAGTAATGAAAATGTGAGAAAAGAACTACTACAAAAATTCTTGAGAGTATACCAGATAACATCAAAAAGTAATACACCAGCAGGGATGTCACCAGCAGAATTGATATTTGCAAGAAAAATTAAAATCAGTGTTCAACAAGTTGTTATCCATTCTTATTTTTCTGATCTGGTAAGAAAAAGGAGACAAAACTGGCAAAAGAAATGTTTTTCAGAGTATATAAAAATGGAAAAGAAATGTGGTAAAATGGTATAATAAGGTCATAAATTGGAAAAATTATATATATGGTGAAAGGATAGGTTTACTGAAGAAAAGCCCACAAGAAAGGAAAAACCTATGCAAGCGCTGTATGATATTTTTGATGTACCAACACCAAGAATTGAAAGTACAGGTATGATTACCAGGAAAAAGAAAACATACAAAAAAAAATAAAATAAAAACTAGAGGTTGACCCAAAACGAAAGAAATACAAAGTTTAGTAAATGGCAAACTCTCTAGAAAAAAGGATGGATGTGAATTTAAGAAATAAAATATTCAATAGTTAAAAATAAAAAGACTCTTAAAAGTGGGACACTCTGGCAACACAAATGAACTAGACAGGATGCCTTAAATAAAGAATTCAAAGTGAGTCAAGGGAAGTTCATTGGATTCACTTGAGGAGAATTTCTAATGATGTCACAGCAAGTAGCCTAAGTGAGACATAATAGTATAACCACTAGTAGCAAATTATAACAGGTACTTGGTCTGAAGATTGCATTGAGACATGCAACTGACAGCCACCATGGTGAGTTGTTTCTATTGTAGAAGTAGGCATAGTTAAATGAAATTGACAAAATGAAATGAGGAAAAAGAAGAACAGGACAAAATGGTAGAAGAAAAGACAATGTAATACTAAGTAAAGCAATTATAACACAATAACAAAGTAAAAAGTTCACAAAATAGTATTCATTCACACAAAAGGGATACAGTCAAGTCAGTATATAGCCTTCTGACATCAAGTAAAGAAAGAAAAAAAAATGTGCAGATAAGACTGAGAATTGTCTATTATTGGCTAGGAAGAAATCCCAGCATGCATCTGTAGGATTTGTCTATAAATTTGGGGGGGGAGATTTTTAACATTCATTCCAGAGATAGGAATTCGTTGATTCCAAATGTCTACATATGCTATATATGTGAACATGTGCACACATTCAGGCAAACAAAAGAATATCCTTGATAATGGCTAATAGGTTAGCCAAAAGTGCTTTGATCTACAGATCACTTGGACAATTCTTACATACTATGTCCCCAAAAAGAAATCACATGTACAAATGAAAGAAAAATATAATAAGTTTAATTGCAGTGCCTTGTTGCTTGTCTTCAATGAAACCTGTATAAAAGAGTGATTGCTGCTCAAATACACATATATAATTTATATATAGCACTTTAAATGTTATTTTTAGTGGATACTTGCATTTGAGTAGGAGGTCCATTTATTGATTAAACAGTATATTTATTTTCGTCTATCAGCTTGAATGTTCCAAAAATCTTTGCCGGAGACCACAAATTTTCTTTAATAAGATTTCTGAAACATTCAGCACAGACAAAAATAAATATATGAGTATCCACTAAAATTAACATTTAAAGTGATAAAAATTGGTTGGATTAATAAAAAAAAAACATTCTAATATATATTATAAATATATAATGCCTACTGTAAAGCCTAACTCTATGACCTCCATAACAATTTGACCAAAGATCCAATTCAACGTGGATCTAGGATCACAGAAGTGAAATGTCAAAGATTTGAACACAAGGATAGAAAAAAATCTATTACCAATGACTGTTTTTATTTTCTTTTTTCAAAAATGGAGATTACAAAAAGCTAAACATTAAAAGAAGTAAAAAGAGCAACTTTTTTTAGACAAAATTTAATTACTAATACATTTTTATGACTGAAAATAAAAGCAGAAATGCCACATTTACATTGCTAATCCTTGTCACTTTTATTGATTAGCAGTGATAATTTCTATCTTCAATTAAAAAAAAAAAAAAAAAAAAAAAAAAAAATCACTCATGGATTAGTTAGTAGTAAGACAATATAAAACAGTCATTTTGATGGAAAGTAATTAAAATAAGTTTTATTGACATTTTATTCAATTTTATGGCAAGGAGTAAAAACTATTTTAATAATATAAACTGAACACTGACACTAATCTGTTGGGAATAAATAGTCAAAAATGAGAACATATTAAATTGACTGTGATATGGATTTTGACAGTTAAAATGCTGTATCCAGAGTACTTCAATAAAATAATTCCCTGAGGTTTATCAATCTCTCTGGTTGTTTCACTAAATTATTAGGTTGGTGCAAAAATAATGACGGTTTTTGACGTTAAAAAATACGTCAAAAACCGTCATTATTTTTGCACCAACCCGATAGATATAGATAACGGTCTTAATTTTTATGAATAGAAAAATATAGAATATGAATTCAACCACCATTTTCCAAAAATTAAGATTTAAATTAAATTTTCTTTTTAACTATAGTGGTTGAAGATTTTTATCAGCAAGGAATTATTTAATTCTTTAAAATAATCAATGTTTTACACAGGGTGCAGTATCAAATAATTCTAATCAAGTGGACTTTTTTATTTTTTATTTTAGTACTACACTTTTTTAAATTTCTATAGGCATCAAAAAACCACCAGAAAACACTAATACTGTTTTGTTCAATCATGAAAAGGTCTATAACTAAGAAACTACATATAAATACAGTCAAATGAAACCAAAAATAGACATGAATACATTATGAGAACCATTAATCTGAAGTGGTATAGAAAAACAATAATTACAACAAATTGTAATATGAGCTTTGGTAAAAAAAAAAAAAAAATGTTTACTGAGACATTAGGTTTATAAGTCAGAAAAATTCATACACTGATGTCTTCAAGGACACATGGACCAGTGGATAAAAGCATTGGTTGAAATAATCCAGTGATTAGACCCAAAAAGAGTTCAATGAACAATAACTTAGAGAGTTGAGTTAAAGGGAAGTAACTGATACTGAGATATCCGGAAGAGGCATGGCATGGCATGGCATGTGGAACTAGAACAATCTTCCCCAGTGGATAAAAGAAAAGGTTCGGTTCAAAATTCCAATCACCTGAAGTAGGCCGGGGCATACAATGACTAAAACATCGTGAATATGGTAACAAAGATGAGGCCAACAGTTCGAACAATGTAAATAGTGTAAATTATTACAATATTTCATCTCAAAAATATAAACAGAAACCAGAAATGTTTTCATTGTGTCAGAGTACAGGAAAACCAAATTTCAAGGACATATTTTTTCAGAATGTGAAGTCATGTAATGCCAAATTTGGCTAATCGTACTGCTGACTTGTGACATGAAAATCCAAGCAAATTTCAAGATGTCATAACTTCTGGTCTATGAGTCTAAGGAAATGAATATTTTAAACATTTCTGTTTCTCTACTAAAATTTCATCAAAGTCTAGCATAGGAACTTTCAAAATATTGGTTGAGTTGATTTTCAATGACATATATATGAATAGGCACATGGCCGAATGGTTAGAACATTCACTTTCTGACCATGAGGCCTAGGTTTGAATCACACCATGGTAAATTTTTCATTAAGATGACTTCTTGATACTATCAGTCTGGAGGAGGCGATCCCAGTGTGCAGCACTCTTGGGGTAATTCTATATCATCCAGAAAAATGAACAGTTCTCACGCTTACCTCAAATTCTTCAAATTTTAACCAGTGGTAGGTATCATTAAAACAAGACAATCCTGAAAATTTGAGTGATCCAAGCAGTTCAGAAAATATGCCATTTTTAAGATTTTGCAAGAAAACCATTACAAAATTCCTTTTTCTTTAATAAAATTCCATCCAGGCATGCTAGAGCCATGAAAATTTGTACAGGAAAGTTTTTGAGGACAAGGAATTCAAAAATGACATCAAAAACACCAATAAATCAACCATTTTTTTAGCTATACAACAATGTCTTTTTTTTCTAAAAGTGAATATTTCTTGTGAGATTGTTTTTGTTTCTCTACTGTTATACTGTTTAGTATTTTATGACTATTTGACCTAATAAAAGCCTTAAAAAGACTAAGGCATGAAAAAAATTGTCACTTTAGTCACTCATTCATCATCCATGTCATCACGGAAATACACAAATGCAATGTGATTAAAAACTTTGATAACTACTGAGCACATAGAACAAATCTGATTAAGATATCTCATCAATTGCCTTTGTAATATATTTTTTAAATTGTAAAGAGACTTTATGGACACTCTGTATATTCTTCCTCTTATTAAAAACAGCCACTTGAATCTGAGGATGCCAGTTCACTAGGGTAGCTAGCTAATTCCTATTGTAGATGCATGCTCAGGTGGTTTATACCGCAACTATGCTGAGTAGACCTTAGTTACAGTTTCTGGGAGAGAGCATATTATCTAGCATGATCAACAGTCTGAACAAGGCTAGTACACTCAAATCTCTTATGAAGATGACTTGTGACTTAGTGCTAGCATAACCATTAACGGCTCCCAAGCTTGGGTCAACCCGTGGTATGGTTCTCAGGACCTTTCCAAAGGGTAATTTCATATCAAATCATCCAGACCATGTCACCCTCACCTCATGGATCTTCTTCAAATTTTAACCAATGGTAGGTATCATTAAAACAAGACAATCCTGAAAATTTGAGCCACTAAGTCCAAGCGGTTCAGAAAATATACCATTTTAAAGATTTTACATGGAATGCAATTTGGTAGAAACCCGCAGCATTATAAATTCCCTTTTTCTTCAATAAAATTCCATCCAGATATGCTAGAGCCATGAATTGATTTCCTCAGCTGTCCTTCATTGTCCCCTCCTCCCTTTATCCAATACTTGTCTTACTGAAAAATCCATTGTTATTGGACTCCCTGGAGTGTATTCTGGAGATATAAGTATAAGGTCTATATACCAATGGCTGGAAAAAAAAAAATGCCTATTTTCAATTGTTAATTGTCGTCCAACGATGAGAGAACAAGACTTCATTTTCGATTCCATTCATAATTGTAGTATGGGGAACACATTAAAAAAAGGAATTTTCATTTACCTATGGTGCCACATCAATTTGTTGAGATTTTTCTCACATGCAAAAATTTACTCAAATAGTTCTATAGCTCAAAAATGGTTGATTTCTAGGTGTTTTCATTACAGTAAAGGAGGAGGGGACAATAAAGGACAGCTGAGGAAATCAATTGTGTAAGACAAGACTTTCAGCGTTTTCCTATAAAGTCCATCTGTACTGCTGCCAGACAGTCATGGCTGCCACATCTAACAGTACAAAAAATCCTACATAGGAACTTGTGATTGTACGCTTACAAAGTGCAAATCATACAGGCACTAAGGACAAATGATAAACCATGAGGAAGCTATACTAGAGCAAACATGGCAAAAAATTGAGTACCATTTTGATGTGCTTTATGCAACTAATGGTACCCACATAGAAGTGTATTAATAAAAAAAAATATATCTACTCTTCATTTTGTAACAATTTCCGCATATCTGTCTGCTCATTTGCTTTTGTAATAATTTTTTTTAAATTGTAAAGAGACTTTATAGACAGTCTGTACTTACATACAGAGTATCCATAAATTATCTATACCAATGTCCTGCACTTTTATCACCAAGGTTAAGCAACATTGAGCCTGATCAATACCTATAATTTGTGTCCGCTTGAATTCCAATTGGTTCATTACATTCACTTATGCACAAATAGCCTTGGAAAAAGTATGAATCCACCTATCCTCCTGTGATACTATTGGAAAGGTGCTAGTAAATTGAAAAACACTAAATTCCAATAGACTGATGATATACTGATGACCAAACAAAGGAAAATGAAAAAAAGGGAATATTTATCTATTGGAAAAAGAAACTAGAAGAAGGAAATGAAATTTCTCGTCTGCCAGAGAGGTAAAACAATCTGGTTTTGATTAAAACAGACTGCATGATGAGCTATTCTGGAAGTCCAAGGACCTCCCAGAAAGAAATAGATATTTTTAGAACCATTGTGAGTGAAGGAAAAAAGGACAGACCCATGGCCACAAGTTCGGTTAATTGATAAGGATTATTTTTTAGAAGCAGAGAGGTTTCCAAGCAGAAAATAGATAAGAGAATGATAACTAAATTTTCATCCACCAAAACACAATAAAACTTTCAAAAAAAAAAAAAAAAAAAAAAAAAAAATATCAATAGATTGTTCCCTTTTTGCCACTTGTTGATGGGATAAAAATGATAAATTCCAGTTGTGAAAACGACCACACACAAAAGCACAATACGAAAGAATTTTGAGTGATAATTAAAATTTGGCCATTGGGCTAGACCACACCTAGCAATTAGGGGACGGGTTTGGTCAGGTAACCAATGAGGAGAGGGCCCAGATGGAATTGCAGGGAAGGCGGAGGACTTTTCACACCCCTTGTGTAGTGATGGTGAGAGGCACTCACACAAAACAGGGAGGAGACAGGTTTGATCAGGTGACCAGAAGAAGGCCCAGATAGAATTCGAAGGAGGGAGGAGAGACTCCCCCATATTTAGACATTTGCAGACAGAGCCCTGATTGGTTGTTGGGGGAACACGAGCATTCCCAGAGCACATCATACCCCATCACAGCCCTTGCACAGGGAACTATAAAAACAGACCACCGGAACACTACAGCAGAGAGAGACAGACAGAGATGGCAGAGACAATGCAGACAGACTACAGCAGAGAGATTGCAAAGATAGCAGAGTACCACCATTTTGCCTATCTCTTGTGACTTGCTGCCCTGAAGAAAAAGCCTCTGACTTAAAGCCTTGTTCCAGAAGTCTTGTTCCAAAATCATAACAGTGTATCACAATAATCAGGAAGGATCGATAGTTATTGCATGAAGTGTATAGCTTACTTAAGCCATCAATGACTGTGCCATCAACTTTGTATCAAGGAAGTGAATATAAATATTTTATTTTCTATCCAATTTATTTTTTTCTTTTGTGTGACTTTACTCTGACTGAACCAAACTAAGTCATTGATTCTAGTCAGTCTTGCGATCAATTAATCACAACATGGGGCATCACAACATGGGGCAACACAAGAACTGGGGTGAAGCAATCAACTCTACAATCTGCTGAGGGGATTGATCTTGAATGTGGAGTGGCCAGGGTAGTTGTTATACTCCCCCTATCTATCGGTTAAAATAGTAAGACTTGTAGCTGAAAATCATTATTATCTCCAAGAAATTGCTAATATTCACTTGCAAAAAAATAAATAAAAAATAAAATTAATAAGTAAGTAAATAGTCATTCTTACAACTCCAAAATGTTTTTAGTTTAAAATAAACTAAAAATGGTTGATCAGTCAGTTATGTGCTATGTGTGATACATGCTTAGGTGATCATGTATCTTTTGATATATGACTAACGAAGCAGATTTTTTCCTGCAGTAGGTTGCCATTTCTTTCTGTGATAGACCAGTTGCCATCCAAGGTTATAGAACCCATATATTTACTCATAGCTGGGGGGCAAAGAGAAGGATTCACACCTTTCCGAAGAGTAATAGCATGTAAGTGAATGCAATGGATTCGACCGGAATTCGAACTCGGCTCTCCGATTCCTCAATCAGAGCCGCTATCCATTACTCCACGATGAAAAACTTGCCCTTTTAACATCTTCCAGAAAGAGCAAACGAAACTGAACTAAAAAGATCAAACTATATATATAAATTAAACCTTAAATAATATTTCTTTAATGTGCAAAGAAGTGTATGATGTATCTTAACTCTAATGAATAGAATAAATTGTGGAAGCTGTACAGATAATTCATGAATATCCTGTGTATGTGTATATATCTTAGATACTTCCATGAAATAAATAAAAAAGAAAAAGAAATCAGCATACCATGATGAAGACATAGTGTTATTGTCAAAATATTTGTTAAGAGGAAGGATCAAAGTATTTTTTGAATATTTACTTAAATTTTTTTACTTCTTTTTAGAACATATAAATTTTTATTAAAAAACTTGTTTTTCTTGCATCAACAGTTGTATGAACTTTTAGCATAGCAAATTTTAGCCTCTGTCTATATTTCTGAGATGAGGTATTATGTACATTATTTACATTATAGCCTCTTGTTTGTGGTGACAAACACATTAATTTTTAAATTCTTGCAAAAATCAAATAATTGTCAGATTTTAATGAAATTTTCAGAACTTATTCACAAATGAATGAAATTGTTTTTGAAATTGTTTTTATTAGAAAATCTTTGTCAAAATCTTTTTTTTTTTTTTTGCCATGTGTTTCACCTCCTTAATTAATTTTATGAAAACTTGAGAAATTCAATGTGATAATTTTTAGCGACTATCATAGTTAAAAGCAGAATATTTTGAAGAATTTAAATCAATTTTTTTTTGCAAAATCAGACACTTTCTTACCCCAAATCTGTTCTGAATCAAAAAATAAAAAATGCAATAAAAATCACATATTATTTAATTAAAGAAGTTTGTATTTGCTTTTATGAATAATATATATTAAAGACAAGAAGAAAAACTTTTTCAATGAAACATGAATTTATAAGACCCATTTTCATTTTTACAATTTTAAATTGAATAATTTATAGTTTTTAAAATCTTTTAAAATCCAGTTTCGATGTGATAATTCTTAAGAAATATTGTTAGTAAGTAAAACTATATTTACTAATATATTGTAAAGTTTACTACAATCTGATGGCCACAAGTATTTTTAAAAGAATTTCATTTTGTTTTTGTATGTGTGGTATACATATAGAAATTCTAAGTAGGCATGTTCAAACCAATAAATTTATCATTAAAAGGTTACATATTTTAAGGGTTGTCCTCTCTTACAGAAAAAAAAACAACTCATAATCGTCTGCTCCACTATACTTAACTATGAACACGTTCAGTGGTCATTCAGCTGTCAATAAATCGATTAACATATCAGCAAAACAAGACCCCATAGCTAAGAAATGCTTGTATACAACATTTTAGGCTACAAGTAATATTTATTTCAAATTAGATTGATTTATCATTAAATTTGCTAATTTTCTTCAAATAACATTTCAGAAATATATATTTTATTTTTGCAACATTTTTAAAACCAAGAATTAACTTTGGTTTACAAATGTGTCAAAATGGTTGTTTTTATTCATTTTACTAAGAAAAAAAGATTCCAATCAATATAATTTCTGTTTGAAATACACCACAGAGTATTTTTCTTACTGGAAATAATAAATTTTAAATAGCTTTCAATTAAAGCTAAATTGAAAGCTAAATTGAAAGCTTCAAGAAAGCATTATCATTTTTGAAAAATTCATTTTAAACTTTACACATACCAAATTAGTGGAGATACCTAATGTGTGTGTGTGTGTGTGTGTGTATATATATATTATATATATATATATATATAGTGCTGGTGTTAATAAAACAGTGCTCGATGTAATAAAACAGAGCTATTAATTATATATAAATAAATATACATATTATCCTCGACCGTAGTACAACTCAGAATTTTATGCAGTAGTCAGGTGCTCAGTATAGACTGACCATTCCGTAATGTAAATTTTAATAAAAAAATATCTGGTTATCACAATGTCAGTGCAGTCAAATATTATACAGGAATTACAGTTTATCATTTTAAAAAATGAAGTATTTGGCAGCTAAAATAAACAGTTAGTTAGTTTTATATATATATTATATATATATATGAAAAAAACTTTATTTCATCACCTGCTTCTCATGTTTTTATATTGCAATATTTAGTCTTCCCTCAATTTCAGCTCTGTTGAGTGAGGGTGAAACCAATCAGCTGGTCAAATTTTTTTTTTTTTTTTTTTTTTTTAAAATCATGAATGGTAAAGCTCGTCTTGCCGTTTTTACTTACTTAATGCATGCATGCATGCACATGCGCGCGCACACACACGTGTAAAAAACAAAAAAAATTATTTTAGAGTTGTGAATATTAATATTTTATATTAAGCAGAAAGGGAGATTAGTAGTTTTTTAAAAATCTAAGTGCTTTAAAATAATTAATTTTTCAACAAAGTATAAATTACATCTCTCCTCTTTCCTTTTATAAGATTTGGCTTTAGCTATAATATCCCAAGTAAAAATGGGTGTATTACCATCATCCTTTAATTTCCAGAAACGTTTTGAGAGAGCAGGACCATTTATTTATTTTACCCTGTCCAAAGTCATTCAATGATGGTAGAAACAAAATTTCCATGGATTTTCAGTGAAACCAAAATAAGTTGTTACATTTTTACCGGAATGTATACTTGCTTGGTATAAAATATTATTCATACATTGGCTGTTTCAGATGTTTTTGTTTTTTTTTGGCAGTTGCACTTTTTTTTTCTTTTTTTTTTAAATTAACTTTGTTGGGCATGTATCTTTTTACTATAATATTGTTATGTTGTGATATAGATTTATTGATGTTATTAACACAACTGACCTTAACATTTTTGTTAAAAAATTTTTTAGTGTTGGTGAAAGTGCTTATGAATTAAATTAAGGAAAATTCTTTAGATATTTATTTGAATATTATGATTAAAAAGGTGGATTATGTTATGCCTAGGGTGTTCATTTATTTTTACCTTTTTTGTTTTATTCTAAATACACTAAATTTACTTTATGGTTACTTAGTTCTAAAGCTTTTATATTTAATTTTATTATCAAATATTTCATTATTACTGGAGTTAGTAGATAATCTAACTCGGACTAATTTCTGTAAATTATCTAGAATGTTATGAGTGTGGTTTGATTTTTCATTGACATATATATGTTTATATAGATCTTTGGTGGTATATGGTTTGTAATAACCAAAGTCCAAGATCACTTTAGTATTGGTGATAGTGGTGATATACAGCTTGTGATCTTTGAAAAATTTTATCAGTTTCTTTCTCAAACAGTCTATATTTCTTGGACTTGTTTTACAGATGAGCATTACACCATCAGCTCTAGAGTTTGATGTCCTTAATGTCAAAAATAAATCTTAGTCACCACAGTAACAAGATTCCAACAATTTCACATGTCTCCACAGAATCATATGCACTCATAGCAATGTTAAATTCTGTGTTATTTCTTTTCTTCCACAGATAACCATTATTGAATAATATAAGTTTTTGTGTTTGCTTTATGATTTTGATTTTGCAGTTGCTAATAGGGCAGTAACTTTTAGCTAAATTGATAGCAGACATTAGCAGATTCTTAGATGGATTGGTAAAAGTCACAAATATCAAATTGGATATACTTACATTCTTTCTTGCTTTTTATATTAGTAAACCATTCTATGACCTATGCTGTTTTATGCGACAGGTTAATTTCGAGAGCATCTTTTGTGTATTTGCATGCTCTTTCAAGGATGTTTTTGCTAATTTCATGGATGTTATTTTTAGTTGCACTGAGTAATCAGTATCGTGGTTTGTTTAGGAAATTTGTTTTGTGGTCTTTAACTGTAATGAATGCTCATTTGTGGAATTTGTAAATCCTATCATCAATTTCGTAATTTTAACTATATTGTCAACATGGAAAACAAAAACAAACTCTTAGTAAAAAGAAAGTTAGCATTATGCAGAAAGAGGCTTATGCCGGAGTGTCTTTTAAATTTTGGATTTAATGTAACTATGACAACAAAACATTTCACTTTCATTCTTTACCTTGATAAGTTCTAAGACAAAACCCGTCGACAAAAACTAAGAATTTTTTTTTAAAGATTCAAGTGAAAAGACAAGGAAAAAGGAGACACACTGCCTTGGTATTGCATGTTTTTCTCCCTCCACCTCACCCAGCACAAGTTTTACCTGACAGGTTTGTTTATTTTTTATTTTGAAGTCTTTAGAAGAACAGAATTCATGCTAAGTCTATTTGCACTTTTTCATTTTCAATGTTTTTTTATTACACAAGCCAAGTTTTTATCTCTCTCATTTTTAAGTTTCAACTGCATCAACCCTCTCTCATTTTCATTTTCTTGCTTTAAACAAGACAAGCTTAATTTTCTTTTACCCCCTCCCCCATGTCCTGCATATTTAATTTGTTTCTTCTTTGTGCTGCTACACTTTTCTTTTTAATTCTATTCTGCGTAAGACTCGTTTATTTTCTGGGCGTGTCAAGGTGCCCATTTGTGAGAATTTGGGACAAAGTTTTTCATTCAACTGCTGTGGAGGTGACTTCACCACCATGGCGGATACTGCTGAATCACACATGCAAACGGAGCCCCACTCCAAACACTGCCTGAACTGAAAGTAGGCCCAAAAAAGACCTCAACTGTTATGCCCAATTACATGAAAAATATGCAGGATATATGAGAGAAAATGAGTTCCTCACTATACCAGACATGCTGAGCACTGTTAATACAAGAACAATCTCCCTGCTGACCAATGTAAAAAGCCGGAAATTAAGTGGAATCAGCAGGAAAACTACAAAGGAGGATTTGAAAAGCCTCAAGATTGTCCCCAAAGTTTGGGCCAGAAGGTCAAATGCACTGTGGGACATTTTGTTAGTGACCAAACAGGAGGCTAAGCATTTGGGCAACAAAATGTGTCCGTCTACAGGCATGATATGGGCAAGACAAAGTGACCATACATGGGGTGCTTGTAGACATTTTGGAAGACCAGATGGGGGCATTTTTTGCCCAGTACAGCAAAGTGGAGGACATTTTGACAACAGTGAGCATCACTACCAGGGAATTTGTCATCCAAGTAACACTGACCTGGAAGAGTTTCTCTGAAATCCCCAACGTCCTGATGTGTCAGGAAAAGATGATGCCCATGGTAGTGAAAGGCTGTTGTCCTTCTTGCTGGTTTGGTGGTGTCTCAGGACACATGTCAAAAGCGTGTCCCGGCAAGAATGTGGTGCCACAGCCTGGCCAAGCAACAGTAGCAGCACCAGCAGCAGTGAAAGAGCTCGGCAAGGCCGCCGAATGGTGTTTGGAAGGAGGTGGTGAAGAGGGGATGGAATACAACATGCACCCCCTCCCTGCAGCAAGATGTGTCACCACCTCAACAACATCAACCCCAGGAGCGACCAGAGGAGATACAGCATCAACAGGGACTGTTGCAACAAGACCAGAAGCAACACCAGCAACAATGAAAGCAACAACATGAAAGGCAACAGCAACAGAAGCAGCAACAAAATCAACAACAACTACAGAAACAGCAAAAACAACAACAGAAACAACAACAAAAGCATCAACGGCTGGATTCCGATATGGAGGTAGAGGAAATGCTATCACCTCAGTCCTCCTCTTTGAAAAGGGGGAGGGAGGAGGAAGACAAGGAGGCACTAACCAAGGAAAAGCTGACTGGTATGGAGTATGGCAGAGAAGGTCATGGACAAAGCTAGGTCCCAATCTGTCTATCCGATGTCAGAAGAAAAACAAATTAAGGATATTGCTCCAAAATCAAGGATCCTCCCCCTGCTCAGGCTCTGTCCCTCTCAACTTCTACATCTCCCCACCCATCCACTTTTACCCCACCCTACCTGTCCAGGAAAGAAAAAGAAATATTTCCCTGGAGCAGAAGAAATCTACAAGGTGCACAGATGGAACTTAAAGAAAGACCTCTCCATTCAGAAGAGGGCCCTTTTAGGTCCCCTATTCAAGATCACCTCTGTCAAAGGAAAGTTGGTGGAGGATCCCTGCAATTTCCCTAAAGTCCCTGGTGTGATAACGTTTGTAAGAGATGTAGGAAGGTATTTAAAAGTATGGTTGCACCTGTTCGAAGTTAAGGATGCCTTCCTAGAGATATGCATGGCTGAGGTAGGATCCCCAGAATTGAAAAAATAAAGATTTTGTGCAGAGAGGGTCCTGGTTGAGTTCCATCTCATGCTATACAGAGCATTAAAACTAATGTGCCCAATGGATGTTGGCAGTACTGTCCTAGATGGATGGTTGATGTCGGAGATGAGCACAGGAAGCCTAGGACAATCCATTGGGGTACTCACCCCAGTAGATTTCCACCCAGTATATGAATAGGGTCTTTTCTGTTTGCTTGTTTTTTTTTTCAGATTTGAATGCGAATGGCCTGAGGGATCAAGGTAATGCTGCCCACCTGCTTCGTGACCTCTTATCTTTTGGTGTGGATGTTGCTGTGATCCAGGAAACTCACTTTGTTTGCAACGTTGATGCTCGTGTGCTGTCTGGCGACTCATCTATTCAGAACTATGGGTACTGACTGACCGACCAGAGGTGTTTCTTTGCTGGTTAAGCATAAATTGGAGGTGAGGGTGTACCTTGTCCACATCGATGATGAGGGCTGGCTGATCATGGCCGATATTGCTGTGAAAAGTGGTTAGTTTCAGATTGTTGTGGTTTATATGCCTAACAACACAGAGAAGCAGGTCTCGTTTTTTCGGCAGTTAGGCTGTTCCTGATGGAGTCAATGCACATACTCTTAATGGCGGACTGGAATGCCATCCTGGACCCCAATTTAGACAGGGAGTGGAGAGCAAGCAGAAGGTCAGGCAATTGTAGCTTGGTTGATCTGATTATTGAGTTCGGTCTTGTTGATAGATACCAGGTCGATCACCCAGAGAGAGAGATGTGGCCATGGGCACTTAGGTAGCAGTTTACCAATGTGGCTAGCTACCTGGATAGAATTTTCGCGTAAATTTCGGGGCTACGGAATTGCTGGACAACTATTTGATTTAATTCAATCATTCCTTTCAAATCATGAAATGAAGGTCATTCTGAATGGGCACGCTTCCAGATCCTTTCTTATGAATGGGGAGGTCCCCAAGGCCCTATCCTGGGCCCAATCTGTTTCTGATCTTCATCAATAATTTTCCTGATGTCATCAGCTCCTAAACAGCTATCTATACAGATGACACTACTTTTTACTCCTGTCTCAATAGTAAATCCAGCATTGCTGACAAAATCAACCTGGCCGCTGCTCTCAAAAAGGACCCTCAATCAACAGTTAACTGGGGTAAGAAATGGTTTGTCAATTTTAATGCCTTCAAAATGAAACTGCACTCATTTAGCCACCACAGAGATAATTCCCTGCTTGTCATTGTCATGGTTAATGCTAGACTTGAGGAGAGTGTCTGACTGTACCTTCTTAGCCTCACACTTTCAAATGACTCGAAGTAGAACAACTAGATTGATCAATGGCTGCATCTGCTGCAAGGGAAGTTGGCTCACTGTGTCATGCCAAAAGGTTTTCCATCTTACATATCTACAAATCTACCATTCATTTGTGCATGGAGTACTGTTGCTGTTCATCTTGAGGTTCTTGACAAAATCCAAAGAAAACTAAGGCACAGTGCGATACTCTCCTGGAGTCTAGCATCAACCATGCTAATAGTGGGCAGGGAATTATCTCTGCAGTGGCTAAATGAGAGCAGTTTTATTTTGGAGGCATTAAAATTTACAAACCATTTCTTCTCACTGCTTGATTTTAGCATTCCCAACCTGCAAACTGCATTTTGGGTCCATCCTTTTATTGATGACTATGCATTCTGCCTTCTTGTAGTTTATGCTTAGTCTGTTCTCTCATTTGCTACCTTCTGTAGGAGGTTTTGGAATTTCTTTTCCATGTCTGCAATCAGTACTGTGTCATCTACATATCTTATGTTGTTAATATTATAGCCACCAATGCTGAATCCCAATAGGATTTCCAAATCTTACAGAATTGCCTCACTGTATAGGTTGAATAGTTCCAGTGAGAAAACACATCCAAGCCTTATGCCCCTTTCTATTTTTGTATATTTGCTGAACTTGTACTCTATGCCCAGGCATACTGTTTGCTGCCAGTATAGGTTCTTGATTATTCTAATATCTTTCCCAAATATACCAAGGTTGCTGAGCAATTCCAACAGATCCTTGTGGTGTACTTTATTGAAGGCCTTTGCGTAGTCTATGAAACGTAGGTACACGTCCTTCTGCATGTGTATCGCTCTTTCTGATAACATTCTGAGCATGAATATCACATTCCTTGTTCCGGTGTCTTTAACGAACCCACACTGTTCTTGTCCTATCTCTGGCCTGATTCTGCTGCACACTCTATTCAACAGAATACAGATGATAAGTTTGTCACCTGGCTCATTAGGCTGATTGTTTGATGGAGTTCACATTCGTTTGTGCCTGGTTTCTTAGGCATTGATATGAAGATAGATCTGCTGAGATCTTCCAATATATCCTCACTGTTGTAGATTTCATTATTTCTGTGATCTTGTCTATACCAAAGTCATCTAAGGCTGTCGGCATTTTCGTTACAATTCCGTCTGGCCCTGACACCTTGTTTCTGTTCAATTTGACTAGTGCAGCTTCTACTTCAGTTTTCAGGTCTGTCGGTAGTTCTGTGTATTGCTGGTTGTTCTATTTCATCGTGGAAGAGTTCTCCAATATACTTGCTCCAGCATTGAGGAATTTTTCATTCTCTAATATGAGCATTCCATCCTTTGATTTTAAGCAGCCTGTTGATGAGCATGTCTTCTGACCTGTTGCCTTATTTGTTTGTGCATATCTTCTTTGTTGGTGCTACTCAATCTCTCTATTTCTGCTCATTTTTTGTTTACCCATTTTTCTTGCTCGTCTGCATTTGGTCCTTATTTTATTGTGTAATTTTCTATATTCCATTTCCTATCTTGGCAGAGTTTTTTTGTCTCCTTTGCATCATGTCAAGAATCTCATCAGTCATCCATTCATTTTTCTTCTTTGTCCCTTCTTTGGGATGATATCGTTTGCTGATGTCACTAAAGCGTCTCTTAGTGAGTACTATTTCAAGTTTCTATTGTGCCACTCATATCTTCTTTTCACATTGTCCATATATTTTTCTTTCAGGTTCAGGTCACTCAGGAGTTGTATTGCAATTTAGGTGCTGCGTTAGGCTTCTTCAATTTCCGCAGATTCACTCTTAGTTTACATATAACAGGGTGATGATCACTTCCGCAGTCAGCACTTGGGTAGGACTTGCAGTGAATCATTGCATTCCTGAATCTTTTGTTGATAGTTATGTAGTTAATTTGGTTTTTAGTTTCTTCTCCTGGGCTTCTCTATGTCCATAACCATCTCGGACGTTGTTGGAACCCTGTGTTGGCTATCACATGGTCATTGGCCATGCAACATTTTTCTCTACATTTGTTGTGGGTTCCTAGTCCAAATCTTCTGCTCTCTCCCTGCATACTTGGCATTTAGCTCTCCCATGATAATGATGACTTGTGATTTACAAAGAGCCTTGGCACTGTCTAGCATGAAGTAGAAAGATTTGATCTCTTCCTTACTTTGTGCTGTAGGTGTGTACACTATTATGATAGCTTTGTTGAAAGGCTTTCCTTTCAGTTTGACTACCAGAATTCTTTTGGATAGTTGGTTAAATGTTTTATCTAGTATTAAAACTACTCCTTTGTCATTTTTCTCTCCGCCTGTATAAATAATCCTGTGCTTGTCACTGACAAAATCTCCATTGTTTGGCCATCTGGTTCCATATACACCTAGGATGTTGATTTTAAGCCTGCTCATCTTGTTTCACATTATCTAACTGCCACGGTTGTTCAATGTCTGAATGTCCCATGAGTTATTTTATGTTTGATGCAAGTTGTCGCAAGATAACAATCCGGTGACACTTGTAGTTCATGTCGTTCCTTTCTGGGCAAGAGATGGGTTTTGGAGAATTTTATCCCCTTTACACCGTTTATGTTAGCAGTCATTGGATGACAGTCAGCTTGAGATAATCGTTTCAGGAATTGATAATGTATTTCATCAGGTCCGATGGCAGTGTCATGGGCTTTGTTTAGTGCTTCTTGTAGTTATAGTTTTGTGAATAATGGATTGTATTTTTCATTGTTTTTTGAATTATAGTTGATTTTTTTCTTTTCTTGTTGGTAGACAGTTTGGAATGTTTTGCAGTGGTTTTTTGGGGAGTTTTCTAAAAAGGTTTCAGCTAGGAGGGCTGGTATGTCTTTCTTGTTGGGGGTCTTTGTACTATTGTAGGAAAGCTGCTTGATAGGGGCTTGGGACAGTTCTTCCTGCTGTTTTTCCATATCATTTCCCATACTTTTTGGGGTTTAGTGCTTGGATTTATTTTGAATACAAAATCTCAAGGATTTCCATTTGGATTCTTTGAAAGTCTTATTGGCTATGTCTCGACATTTTTTGCATTCATCTAAGTTTTCACTGGGAGGGTTTTTTTTTTGGTTTTTTTTTTTTAATCTTCATAAATTGGCTTGGTATATATGAATTGCTTTCTTGCAATCATCAAACCATGGCTTACTAAGTTTTGAGTTGCAGGAGTTGTTTTTAAAGGTTTCATTGGCTATTGAAAGTAGGGTATCAGTAAAAGGAGTTATTAGTTCTTCCTTATTAATGTTTGTTTTGCAGACATTTTGGAATTCTGTCCAGTTAGCTGTCCAAAGATTTCAGTGGCAGGGGGTATCATTTAGTTTAGGAACTGGATTTTCTAGTATAATTGGGAAGTGATCACTTCCACATCATTTTGAGTAGACCAGGTATAATTTATGTATATATTAGATTCACAGTTTGTTAATCTATGGCAGAGTATGTTCCTGTAGCTAGTTGTAGATATGTATTTGTTTTGTTATTTAGGACGTATAACTGTCTTTGATTTAATGTTTCTATGAATTTGCCTTATTTGTTTCTATACTCCCCCATATGTTTATGTTATGACTGTTAAAACCACCCATTAATATTGCCATAGAGACAAGGAAAACAGTCTGAATGGATGTAACTCTTGATGAGTTTAGAGATATCTCTTAATTAATTACATATTTTTTATTATTTTATAGTTGACCTGTAGCGGAAGATGAACTGCCAGCTACTTTTGATGAGGATGCCTGACTGTCGATCAAAAAGACAATGATTATGCTGCATATATAGGAGAGGATGGCTAGCACGAACACAAGAAAGTCCACTGACAAAAAATATGGTTGTGGCAGTGGGCAGAGCGGTACCTAGAATTTTTTTATTCAAATGACTTGTGTCATATATAGTGAGATTAACATACAGATTTCTGTTTAATGAGTCACCAAAGGTATTACTCTTGTACGGAATATTATGATTCTGATTTCCATTTTATTTGTTGTCACTTTCTGTGTCCCAGTTACATTCGATCTCTATTTGCACCGTTCATGTATGAAATTCTTTGTTCCCTCTGCCGCGGGCATGTTGCTGTTTTATTTGCTTTGCTTGTCTCTGTTGCTGCTATTTGTTCTGTCCCTCCTCATTTGTGTTCCAGCAGTGGACAAACACCTTCATGACCATAACAATTTTTTTTTTTATTTCTTATATTTTATATTTGCATTAAAAATTGATAATATTTCATCTAAGAAATGCAGACAACTTAAAAATGTTATGCCCATTACAAATGCAAACAAAGAATATGGCATGCAGTAAAAACTGAATGATGAAGAATGTAGGTAATTTCAATGGGGTCAGCTAATCAGCTGAAAATGCACTTAAATTCATAAAGTCTAGGTACCAAAGAGGAAAGCTCATCAGAATAATTACCAAGAAAGTATTTAGAGAAAAGGCACAGAAAAGTTATGTTATTCTATACAAGCAGTGTGAAACACTAAATGCCAAGTGTCAGATGAAGATTCAACTTGAAAGATGGAAACACAGAAGTAAAATTTATGTGAGCACAGGAAAAGCATTTGATAAGGCTTGACAATTATTAACAAATCAGTCCCAAACCCACTACTATAAAGTTCAAATATTCCTTTGATATTCTACTGTTATGGCCTAGAACTAGTCTAAGCTAAGCTTAGTAAATATCAAGAGAAAGATCTGACTGTGCTTAGTGGCAAAGTAGCTGTATGACTGTATAGAACAGGGTTTCTCAACATTTTTACCCTTGTGAAACCCTTGAATTGGTACTTCCAGAGAAACATTAATTAAGTTTAAAAATGATTTTTTTTTTTTTAAATGAAAAATCTTTCTTGAAACTTTTCTTTTAGTTTTAATTTTGAGCTAATAGATTTAATTTAATATTTCCAGTAAGCATAATACCTTTTCTACATTTCAAAACTAATTTAAATTGATTGGAAGGAGTTTGCATTTTGAAATTGCTAAAATCACTGATTTTAGTGACAATTTTATCCATCTGTCATCACAATGTAATTTGCGGGATATTAGATGATTTTAAGTTTAATTAATCAAGTTTAGAAGAAATATTACTTCAAGGTTAAAATATTGTAAAAATGCATTTTTTTAATAAATTGGTCAAGGAACAATGTAGTCTCAAAGTAGATTCAACCTCAAAACTGAGTTGATGAGATTTAATAACTACCACAAACTTAGTTTGAAAGTGAAAGTTTTTTGAAACCAGTTAAAATTACTTCTCTAAACAATTTTAATCTGGAAAAAAAGGGATAACAAAAAACCAACCTGTATGCTTGTGGGAATAATTTTCATTTTAAAACCTTTGAGACAATTTTTTTTTCTCAAAGATATTGGTGTCTTTTGTTTGATGTGATATGCATTTCATTAGAAATTTTCTTTGATGTTCTTAATCAAGCAGTTTCTAAGCAAGTGTTACCTCACGACATCCCCACCTGTTGTAGATAAGGCCATTCTATCTCTAATTTCATTTTCTTCTTCACTTTGATGAGACTAATTGTATTTTATTTCTTTTGTTGTCATTGCTTTGAAGGTATTTTTTCTGGTCAATGACCCAAATAATGATTGGCTGAAGCAATAAACATGAAGGACTTTTCTTTATTTTTTTATTTAAATTTAAAAAAAAAAAAAAAAAAAAAAAAAAAAAAGACATTTTAACTTGATAAAAAAAGAGATCATGTCTGCACACACATATACAAAGGGGTACTATAAAGTTCTTGTTCCGGTTCACTTCCCTAAATCTGATTAAATAACAATTTTTTTTTTAAAGGCTTCTTAGTTCAGATAAAAACTTCTCAGTATCTGCTTATATCCTAAAAAAAAAAAAAAAAAAATAATATAGAGTGGGAAGAGAAAGATACGTGACTAACCTGATCAGTCCTACATACCAATTGTATCTTCTGTTGTTATGACAATACAATGCATGTTTGTCCATTAGCTTTGAGTAATGCCTCAGGTGAGTGTAACAGAATATTAAAAGAGGAGGGGGGGCAGGCTGTATAACATTATACATAGAGAGGGCATTTTGACATGGTGTAATGGTTAACTGCAAGAAATATTATTATGGAGTGTTTGTTGAAAACTTCTTGGCCCATCCAAGAGGGGAAAAAAAAAAAAAAAAAAAAAAACAGATTTGGTCAAATTTTTGGAAAGTGGGCTAAGCCAAGAACTGATATTTTTTTCAAGATAAAATACTTTCAGATGGTCATCCAGCCATTTTCAAGATCAGAAGACTATGGTGGAGACGTGTTAATGACATTAGAAATTTCAGCATTTAGAACATTTGCATTAAATAAAGTTTGATAAGATTTTTCCCCAGAGAATACATTTTGTTCCCAACATATGTCTTCCTTAAAGATGAATAAGGCGACAGAGATGTGGTTCTACAGAAGGATGCTAAGGACATCATGGACTGAGTGTGTGAGCAATGACGTGGTCTTAGAGAGGTTACAAAGAGAAGGCTTATACTTAACATCAAGAAGAGGCAGCTGAAGTTCCTGGGACACATAATGAGGAAGGAAGGCCTGGAGAATCTGATACTCATGGATCGAATAGAGAGAAAGAGAGACAAGGGAAAACAACGCACAACCGTAAGCAGGTGGATGCTGGAACATGATCTGGGGGAGGTGGAGAGCCATGATCGCCTATACCCTGAAAGGACATGACACATAAAAAGAAAGATGTAGGGGGTGTCATGGTCATCAGTGATGTTTTATAAGCAGAAAGATGGGGGCGGGTCAGATCTTTTAACATCAGATCCCCTTCCACAGTTGACATAGTCAGGGTCAATTAGACTTTGACCCACATGCCTACAACTAGATAGCACTTCATACACCTCCATTTCAATTACTTGGTAGCTTAATTGGTGGTTCAAATTTTATATGCTTTAGTGACATGGCTACCAACCAATGGCCTTCAAGCAGGAATCAACTAACCTCTACTTAGTTCTATTTAAAAAGTCACTTTGATTTGGTGTCTGTTTCGGAATAATCTGATGAAGGCTCTGCTAAGATACATTTTGTATTATTACTTCTTTTATGTGCCATGTCTCTTCAGCACATAGGCGATCATGGCCCTCCACTCCCTCTGCCATTCATCTGCTCAAACCCATCAAGTATGTTACAGACTGCTTTGAGTATCAGATATTCAAAGCCCTCCTTCCTCATTATGTGCCGAAATTTCAGTTGCCTCTTCCTGATGTTAAGTATAAATTTCCTCTTTGTTTCCATTCTCTCCAAAACCTCATTGTTGCACACATGTTCAGTCCAGGGTATCCTCAGCATCTTTCTGTAGAACCACATTTCTGTTGCTTCAAGCTCTTCTTCATCTTTGAGGAATTGTCCAGCATTTGTTACCATACAAGAAGACATATATAACAGTCCAGTACTTTGTTTCTAATGAAACTTTTTTTGTCTCTTAATACTCTGCTTAGCTTTTGGAATGTATCTTTGGCCTTCCCAATACAGCTTCAGTGTCACACTTTCCGTCCTCTGTTAGAACACTTCCCAGATATTTAAATTTCTGTACCTGCTTCATTTTAGTATCTCTGACCTGTAGTTTGCATTTTGGGCATTTTGTCTTATAGTCTATGCTTTCTTCTCACTTTCCTTAGCTACCTTCTATAGGAGCTAATAATCAAATACATCAAAATCCTGGTCCCAGAACTGAAAAATATCCTGTTATAATTTTTTTTGTTGTTTATTCTTAAATAAGGAGTTTTCTTTTTGATCTATAATTTGGAATCTTCATACAATATGATACAGAATATAGGTGTTGTCAACAATATACATACATGTATATATAATATCAAATATTGTCTATGCAAGTACCAAATTATCTTATAGATTAACTTGGCACTTGTCAGGTCAAAGTTCCATTTGTCCTCAGGTTAACACTTCTGCTGCTGTAGATGTACTTGTACAGCTTTGTAAAAAGCTTATATTATCTGCTGTCAATATGTATATAGGGATAGATATGTATATATGTGTGTATAAATTTTCAAAATACAATGAAATGTGAGCTCCTAGTGTTTGTGTTATAAACTAACGAGCACTTTGTACTATTTGTAAACAAGCATAAATATGAGGTAACATACAACCTGTTTTGTGATCTATTTTTATTATATTGTGTTCAGGTATCATTTAAAGTATTCTATTGAAACCAAAATGGCAGCACCCATGAGAAATTACTGTCAGTGTTTTCATAGTCATTTATTTCCAATAAATGGCAATTACCTGTTTTCCCCAAAACAGGCCAGCACAACACTGCTATAACAATACCACAGTGAAAGTGTTAATGAACTAAAAATTTATTTAAACAAATGATGGATATGTTATCCCAGCGAAGAACTTCAACTGGCTTCAGAATTGCATTTTTTATTTAATGATTCCAAGCAGAATTTCTCTATGGGCTGTTTTACAAAATGGATAATTTAAATTTTCCAAGGACTTGTGCTTCTAACTAATATAAACATTTATTTTAAACCCTACAAAAATGAATTTCTCAAAACCCTTCTAAATCGATAAATTTAATAAATCAATATTTTTTGATCATGACAAATGTTGTAGTTTGAAGATCTAAATGCTAATCCATAAAAAAATGTTTTCCTCTAATTTTACGAATGTATCAGTCTACTCCGTTCTTTTTCTGATGACGCTAAATTCATCGACACATGAAAATAGAAGTTTTACTTTATTTTCTCACTTCTTTTTTTTCTGTAGCTGAGTTATCTTTGTTACACTGGTGACGCCAGGTGGCAGTGTCTGGATATGACAATTTGGTTAACTGTTCGAAGATGCTTAAAAAGACAAGAGGTGACGAGATCGACTATGTGAATCAGCCAAATACAGCAACAAATAGTAAAAAAAAAATAAATACACTTGCTTGGCACATGCTTAAAAATTAAAATCGTGATTTAAAAATAAAATTGAAACAATGTTTCCCCCCCCCCACCTCCACACACCTGGAAAAGTTGGGAGGGGTGCGAATACATGTCACAATCCAGTGGCAAAAAAATGAACAAGTTTTTTTTTAATAAAAATACAGAACAGTTAAAAAAAAAAAAAACATCCTGTTTCAAAAATAAATAATTCTATTTCTAATGAATTTTTAGAAAATTAAAATGCTGAAAACAATATTATTTTTTTTTCTTATGACAGAAGAAAACTAATTTAAATTTTGTGAGAAAAAAAAAAAAAAAAAAAAAAAATGTAAAAAGAGATTGATGAATGTTAGTTACTGTTAGTGTTAAACTAAAAAAAAAATATCACTGCCGGAAAGACTTTCAGCGTCATTTTATCTCTAGAGCTCGAAGGAGGAAAAAAATAAAATTAATACTATCAGTAGTTTCAAAGAAGCAAAATTATGTCGGATGAAAATAGCAAATAAAAAAGTTTGAAGAAAGACTAGTTTTATTTAGTTTAATAAACCGCCATTTTGCCGCATCATCGCGCCTGCGCGTTTCGAGCTTTATTTATTTATTTTTAGAAAATGCAGAAAAACTGATTGTGAATTGTTGTTTTAGTGGCCTTTTCGGTGAAGTTAATTACTGAAATGTTTAAAATAAAATTATACATCATATCAGGTTCACGGATATTCAAATTATAATGAAATGAAATTCCATCAATTTGAGCTGAAACGTGATTGTCAAAATTAGATTCATGACTAAAAAAAATAAAAAGACTCAAAGTAAAGGGGTTTTAAAATTTTCTTCAAATGATGAAGCCTATCATCCTATTTTAAAGTTACGTATGATATCTCTAGTGAATTGTATGCAAGGAAAAAAAAAAATCAACAATGGGTCGTTAAAAAATGAAAGATTATTGACTAACCAAATTAAAAAGCAGAAATTAGAAAAGATTTTCCTTTTAAAAAATACCGAAAATGAAAAATGTCATGTTTAGATTTAAAGCATTTTTCAATTCATTTATTTATGACACTGCCTTTATATGCGAAAGGCAATAGACATGAAGATGAAATGAAAAATAGAATTAAACTTAAATTCAATTATCTTGAATTAACAGAAATTAGCACACGAGTGACAAAAACAATATAAAAATAAACAAAAAACTAAAAGTAAAAACCATTCGATGACACGACTTGAAACTTTGGTAAATGATTTGTTTTAAAATAAATTTTAAATATTAATTACTTTTTTATTTACATGGTAGATAAATCGTGATTTTTACTTTTTAATAACATCAAATCAACTTTAAAAAGTTGAACGTCAATGAGAAAATTATTCAAGCCAATTAAAAGTTAGAAACTGACAGTGTAAAAAACAGTGTAAAGATTAAAGAAAATTGTGATTCTGATGTATTTATTTTTCAGGATTTAAGTGAAATTACAAACAATTTTTTATTTTTTTAAAGCCTATAACTAAAAGTAAACAATACGAATACAATTTACAAAAAAAAAAAATGCATTATTAGTAAAAATGAAAAATTAGAAATCGATTCGTTTTTTGTACACATTTTATGATTTTTGTATACATACCACCTGTAGAAATTGAACACAGTATTTAAAAACAAGAAATTTTCTCATGTATCAGATATAAATTAACTTATTAAATTACATAAAAAAACAAACTATATTTAGTAAAAAAATAAAAACTAGAATTTAGTAAAAGATCTTTCAACAAAAAAAAACAAAAACAAAAAAAACACAGTAAGCAAAATGACTGTATTCAATATTGACAATTACTGGAACATCAAACTATGAACAAATGCAGAAGAGACGAAAAAGAAAATTGGGTAAAATAATCAAATTCACAGTTTATATGAACATATATATATATATATATATGTATACAAAATAAATATAAGAAATAAATACGAAACAATAACAGCTTTTAAGAGCGAAAAGAAAAAAAAAATAAAATAAAATCATTACTAAAAGTAAAGTCCATCACTCAAGAACAAGACACATACACACCAGTAGAATATGCAACACCAATTATAGGCTATAAATTACTAGGCAGGCATAAATTATTTCCTCATCTTGTATTATTTTACAAAAAGAAAACTGCTGTATTTCATAGAAAAGAATCTTATCACCACCATTTATAAACACTGTGTAGTGTACATATAATAATAAAAAAAAATATTTGTTTACCAACCTAAGTTATCGAATTCGTCATACGTTCTGCCTCCAGCAATGAGTGCTCGATACCATTCCAAGTTGTCATAATCATCAATAGTTTTTATAGGATCGAATACATTTTGTAATAGTTCATCGAGTAACTTATTTCCACGGGGTACAGATCTTAAATGGGTGGCAGTAGCACGTTTTCCTCTAGCCATCCATGCAGTCAACTCTTCACTTATCGCTGCCATTTTGGCTATTAAGGGAGATAACTTGCCAGAGGGCAGCGCAGAAGTCATCAAGGGACACTACTTCGTCATGTACTCGCTTAAGTTTCTTGCCTGATTTACGCAACATTTTTAAACGTCATACACCATAAATAAACGAGCATAAAAACTCCATTGTAATTTCCCGAGCAGTAATAAAAATTCAATAAACGTTAATTACTTTTGAAAATTTAGTGATATGCATTTATTTAATTTAAAACCATTTATAAAATCATTTTTTTAATTCTCTAAATCTCCAATAAAACTAAATTTCAAGATTTTCTTTTTTACAATGATGAACTGACTCTTAGTCTTGCTTGAGTTTTTCATAAACTGCGTGTATAAATGACATGACAAGAATTTAGTGGATTAAATTGTTGGTTGATGAATTTGGTGGCATAGTAATTGTGAGTTCAATCCCTGGGCCAGGTAGTGTGTAGCAGAACTCAGTGGAAATGGAGACAAGGAATAACTGAGAGGTACTAAAAAAATAAGAATTAATACGTGATATCCTTAGACATGGACAGTGGAACTGGAAGGAGAACAATCTGCCCCTGTAGATGAAATGAAGGTTTCAGTTCAGAATTCACTGTAAGTTTCCTGGATATATATACTACACCTAATCAGAAGGCCAGAGGAAACAATCTCCAAAACATTGTGATAACAACAACAAAGATGAGGACAATCGTCTGAATGTAAATAGCATAAATAAATAAAGGTTTCAATTCAGAATTCACTGTAAGTTAACTGGATCGATACACACATTGTTTTTATTAGGTTGTAGGTTACAGAACTTGGCTCCATTAAAAGTGCACATTAGGTAGCACTCTTTAAATTTATAAAAAGCAGACATATTCTCTCACTTTCTATTTTTCCTCTTGCTTTCAGATGTAGTTGAACGTAGATAAAGAACACTGCCACTAGAGTATGTTTGCTTCCTTAATCCTCTCTTGACTGAACCCACATGTGTATCATGCACACTTGTTTCGCACACACACTTACACAGACACGCACACACACAACAAGCACATTCTTATAGCTAGTTTCAATATGTTTTACTTTCATTTCAATTGAATTTACAATTTACTTTTGTCAGTAAATGCATTAACTGTCTTTTGTTTTAGATTCCTTGTTTTGTGTATCTTATTTTTACCTGGGCTGACTTGAGTCCAACAATAATGTTTGTGGGTCAAATGTTCCAGGAACCCATAAATATTTACTATAAAACATCAACACACTCATATTTGTAGAGGACCATGCAGTGGTGATGTGTATGTAGATGTATTGTAGAAGAAGACATGTGAGTTAAAATTTCCTGTTAGCTGGTCCAACTACATGAGAAAGTTGGACTTTAATTAAGTCCAAAGAAGGCAAAGAAAAACAAACACAAGACCGATAAATATATGTAAACAAATATATGTATTAATAACAAGAAAGGTTACAAGTTACATGGACAGTTACATGGACAGAGTGCGTCTGGTGAATATTATATGGGTGTTGTGTTGTGGTGAGTGTTCGTACGTACGTGTATTGTTCTTAGCGTGTTCCTAGCATTTAGGAAACGCTGTATCTGTGAGAGCTCACATCTGCGAGTTGGTATAAGGCTGAATGCCTGAGAAAAAAGAGCAAGAGGCAAAGGGTCACCCAGTATTTATAGCCAGGGGAGAGAGAGACCCCTGGTGAAGGGTAAAGGAGCTAAGGAGGAGCTAACTCCGACATATTAAAGGTATTGAATCCCACAATAAAATGGTGACTTATTTTTATCCAAACAACATAAAATCCTATAACAAGATTTAGGGTCATCATTTGAAGTTGAAAAGGTATTATGCATTAATGAACAAAAACTAAAAATATTGAATTGGTTGAGAAAATAGACAAATAAGAGTGTGGAACAAAGTGAGATAGAAACGTTTATTCTATTGCATACAAATTTCAAGGATAGTTCCTGAAAGGAAGTGCAAATTCAAAGAATGTTCTCAAGAGAGTCTCTATAATAAAGTGAATAAAGCATTTAACTTACTCTGTTGGTGAGTGTTGTACAGAAAGACTGACTACCCTTCTCAACACTTATTATTGAAACATGGAATTGTCCATCTATTATGAGTAAAATGTCTGCTCATGGAACAGGAGCAAAATTTGGGGTCACCAAAGGTGTAATGCTTTTTAGTCATACACTTGTTGCACTGAACTACTGTATTCGCAATCCATGTTCTCATGCAATTAAACCCTTCGTCACTCAAGTGTTTTCTTTACAGTCTTATTAACCAGCAACTATGAACATTATACAGACTTTAGAACAGTGAGTTAAAGAGTGGACAAGGTGTATTGCCTAAGCCATGTGTGTCTATTACTAATTTTAGCATCCTATCTCTATTAAAGGAATATTAATTTTAGCATCCTATATCTATTAAAGAAGTATTAACTTTAGCATCTTATCACTATTAAAAGAGTACTAATTTTAGCATCCTATCTCAACCTTGTCCTAATGTGGAAAAAGGAGAGTTAGTTTCTTGGGATTCACAGCACAAATGCTCCCATTTGTTTTATGCATGTCCAAAAGCTGAAAAGGTGTTGCTGCTGTTGCTGATGCTACTGACAGGGTTATCAGTGAATGCATGTCTAGCAAAAAGGTTTAATGTCTGCTACAAGTTCAAAATTCCCTGTAGGTTACCCAGACTAACATACACCTTGTGATATTCTGAACATTTGTCTGTTTCCTTTCAGGAACAGGTCTTTTCCTTGTAATCTTCCTCTTGACTTACTATTAATAACCTCCCTTTGTTGTTGACTCTCCAAAAGAAAATGTAGCCATCATGTTAGTTGGTGGGTACAACGCCAGATAGCACAATGGCTGAAACATTATGATAAAAACAACAAAGATGAAGACAATAGTCTGCAGTGTAAATAAGAAAATCATTCATTAATGTATCAGATATATTATGATGCAAACATTTTCAGAGCCAAATATTTTATTCCTCTTTAATCATAGCTTTATTATTCAATCATCAAAGTATTTTCTTTGGTTTTCTATGTTCCCAGAGAAGAATCTAAACAACATAGTTGACTGTACAGACTGTTGGCAGGTATGTTTTAAAAATGCAAAATCTGAAGTCCTTCATCTAGAGTAGGGGGTCATCAAACAGGGCCCAAGCAAACCTTAGATATTGGCAAGCAGTTCAAGGAGGTTGATAATAGTCAAGGGTTCAAATGGTGGTCAGTGTGTGAATAACACTAAGCTGATTTTAGTTAGTGTATATGTATGTTGTATTTTAAATGGGGGTCACTGGGGAAGGAAGAGAAATAAAAGGTGTCTCTGGTTGAAAAAGTCTGACAACCCCTGATCTAGAGTATAGTAATCCCAACAACAGCCACATCATGAGAGTGTATGTTAGCATTGAGAAAAAAAATCTGTCATTATCTCACCTGAAAAATGATTTGAATATACATGTGGATAATGAATTCAAGTTTAACATCAACATAGAAATTCAGGTTAACAAAGGCAGCAGGCTAGTGTGTCTGATAATAATGGTGTGTTTGGAAAGAAAGGAAATAACTTGATCTCATCTGTTTTTCAAAGTCTACTATAAGTATTAGTATATGTGATATACTATAACACAACAAGATGGAAAGAAGTACCAGAAATTAATTCCAAAAGTGAGGTAAGCAGGAAAACATTTTATATACAAAACAGGCATATACTAACATAAGTAATACTAAACATTCAGTACATGAATATATAGGTCACAAATTGTCCCACACAGAGAAATTAAAGTATATATAAAAATCAAATAATATGTGAAAGGGATAAGTAAAAAGAAGGACTTACTTGTAAGATCCCTGAGAGGGACACAGTATATCCTTTTGGTATCTTTTTGATTCTTCTTTAGAATGCATCATACGTATATTGATTGTCCATTGTAGGAAGACAAGCAGCAACTGACTATTCTTACTAATGGGCTGTCACATGACTCTCGAGGGCCTCTTAAGACATCAGTAAATTATCCCTGTCAGAAGGGAGATAATTCCCTTCTGCATTCCTACACCAGTTTTTAGATGTTGGCACATGATGACTGTTCTTTGTTACTCTGGTACATCCTCACTTGAAGTTTGCCAATACTGTGTGGTCACCATAATAACAAAGGACCAAGGATATAATCAAATAACATTTACAGAGAACAACAAAATTAATACCAAGATTGTTTTCATATGAAGGGAGACTAGCAAGAAAATACCGACAGGCATTACGGGAGAGATATGATTGGGATGTTGGGTGCACCAATAATATGTAAGCCACTTTAGCAGTATCTGATATTTGTACAGATATTTACTAAAATACTTTCATGGTAATTGTTCAGATGAGCTCTTTCCTATGATACCCAGACATTTTTTTTATTTAATCTCAGTACTAGACTGATATCAAGACCTCATCAATTTACTGTTGAGCTGGCTATAAATTCTATGCTAACAGTTTCTTCTCTTGCACTTCTCACTTGTGAAACTCCCTTCTGGCTCCATGTTTTCCAGCCAACTTTAATTTGCAAAAATTTAAATGCAATGTCAATTGCTATCTAGTGTCTGCCTGATTATTCTTTCCTCTTCCCACTCATTAATTTTTTTTGTTCCTAATTCTTTCACACCCTGTAATCCCTTGTGTCATAGTGGCTTTACTGCCTTGCATGGAGTGATACCAATTAAAAATATATTTAAAATATATCCAAGGTGGATCCAAGTTAATTGAAGACAGTGAACTTGGATCCACCTTTGGAGTCCTGCTGTTAAATTCCATGACTTACATGCATACAGGAAAAACAGGGCAATTCAACATGGTGTAATGGTTAGCAAGATTGTCTCACTAAATGAATTACAACTGAATAGTGAGTTTGATCCTCACTGGGTGCCCCATACTTTCGGCCTTGTGCCACATCTAAGCTACACTTAGTAAATCACTGTACAGGAGAACAGACAAGACAATGGCATGCAACAATCTCATTTTATTTTTAAGGTGAGTTTTTTTGTCTCTCCAGATTGGTTTCAACTGTGCTATTGTGGCTGTTCTCAACACAATTCTTTGCAGCTGATAATTGAGAAATTAGCAGATAAATCACCAAGAAACATAAATATGATTAAAAAAAAACAGGTCAAAAGTCATTAGTATAACCTCATCTGTATTTGCTTATTCACTATCTTTCAACTAAATTGTGTATTCCAATGCAAAAGTTTTGTTTGAGCAAACAATTTATTCATATAAATTCATAGCGTCTGTTGGGTTAACACATGTATATTTAATGTTTCACCTGGCTGTCAAAAGTTGATAATTACTCAAACATTTATAATAAAAACAATAAAGACAGGGAAAAGTCAGAAGAATGTAAATGAAGTTTTGGCAAACTTGAACCTTCATGCCCACAAAAAAAAACTGAGTGTTAAAAGGACAGTTTTTCCATTGACACTGCTATTATTTGAAGTAACTTCCATCTTTGGCAATGTTTATTGTTTCAAAAAGCAATGATTAGAATTGTGATAAAACCTAAGCATGTGAAAATGAATTTATAAATAACAGAAAATAGAAAATGTGACAGAAATCTGAAGATGCATGGGTGTTAACCAGACTAGAAGGAGGAAAACACTAAATTCCAAGCCATGGAAAAAGCAAAGGGAAACAACTTTAATATCTTTACAAGAAGGTCACAGTAATTCGCAGATAATAGAAAGAATCTATGGAGAACCATTATTGCCTGTGCCCTAAAGAGACCCTAAAATTATTATTCTAACATAATTATATATATATTATTCTAACATAAACTTAATACTAGCTGTCAAAAGTGTGAATTTTCATTTCATCTTTCGTTTCATTCTTTGGAAGTGTTATCTGATGATCCAGCATCCCTTAAAAGGCCTCTGGTGAAATAAATTATTATAATGGAACCTTAAAGTGGTCTGTTTTTCTTTAAAATATATATATATATTATTATATCATAATATATATATATATATATATATATATATATATATATATATATATATATATATATATATATATATGTATAATGCTAAAATCAACAAATAACCAAGAGTCGTACTCATGAAAAAAATTGGTGGGAAAAATTCAACGATGTTAAGTAGGCAAATGGAAACAGTAAAAGCAATTTTCATTGGCTGAAATCCCCAAATAATCAAACCAATAACAGCTCAGGCCACATTTCACGGATTTGTACAACAGAGACTGGAATCTGGCCAGAAAGTGATTAGTCCTGGTTGGGTCACCTGGGAGGGTGGGGGTCTGATGTTTCTAGAGGCCTGAAACCTTTAATGAGTCTAGGAATAAACATCACTGAGGAAGGTTCCCAATGCACTGAAAGGGGTTTAGAAGTGATATTAAAGATTTTGTAAACAGAAAATATTCAATGACTAAATTGGAATAGCTTTGGTTCTGTGGTACAGTGTGTCAAAGAGGAGATAAAGTGATCACAGTTGTCAAAGAATCTTGGAAAAACTAGTGCCAGTTATGGAAAAAAATATGGTGAAATTAATGGTAATAGTAAAATTAACCTTTTCCATTCAGAAAGCATTCAGCATCCATTGAATCTACAATTAGCATTATTGTAAGTTGAAATTTAAAAGGAAGGTTTTTCCCTTGACACCACTGTTATTTTAACTACCTTCACTCTTTGATAATGGTTATTTTTTTTAAAAGTGATGATTAAAATTTTAATAAAACCTAAACATGTGATGAAAGTGAATATATATGTTTGTTTTGTTTTTGAGAATTTTATAAAAATATTAAACACTATTTATTTGATGGGAGTTTCCTTCCTAAACTTTCTTTAAGGTAGTGTGGAAAGTCAACATCTTGATTATAACATTATTTTGCTTACATTATTTACATTATTTGGACTGTCATCCCCATCTTCATTGTCATATCACACAATGTTTCAGCCCTTGTACACTCTGGCCATCTTCAGATGATTGAAATTTCAAAAAGAACCCTCCACCGGGGTAGATTGTTCTAGTTCCACATGCCATGCATCTTTTGGATGTCTCAGTTATTTCCCTTTAACTCAACTCTCCAAGTTTTTGGTTCACCACAGGGCCATGTGTCCTTGAGGACATATGGCACAGTGAATAAAGTTAGTTCCAATGAGTAGACCCAAAGAGTTGTGAGTTCAATGCCAGGCTACAGCAATGGTGAACCAAAAACTTGGAGAGTTGAATTAAAGGGAAATAACTGAGACATGTGGAAGAGGCATGGCATGTGGTACTAGAACAATCTACTCCCAGTGGACAAAATAAAGGGTTCGGTTTGAAATTCCAATCACCTGAAGAAGGCCAGAGCATACAATGGCTGAAACGTTGTGAATATGGCAATGAAGATCAGGATAACAATCTGAATAATGTAAATAATGTTAGTAATCATAATACCTCATCTCAGAGATATAGACAGGTAACATTATTTTGCCCTCTAATTATATTTTTGTTGTTGCTGCTGTTGGAAGTGTTCAAGTAATGTAGTTTTTGTTATTTGGTAAAGCTCTTTGTGATTTTGTAGTGACACTAAGAAAACACATGATCCACATTTTTACAGAACATGAAAGTGACAATAATAAATTTATTACAATCATATCTTTCATTACAATCTATGCCAAATGTTTGCATGGAACAACTTACAGGATCCATCTCTGTGGAAAAATGATGCAAAATCTTTTTTCCAGTTCTGGTGCCAACAAAAGGTTGTTCCTGGATATAATGATAATTCTTTTTTTTAATCTGACAATAGCCTAGTAGCCAGATAGCAAAGGCTAGATACTAGAACCTCAGACTCAGTGGAAACAAGGTCAGAACAAGACAAAATATCCCTAGAGCTGGACAGCAGAATGAGAACAATCTACCCCTGTAGATTTAATAAAGTGTTCAGTTCAAAATTCCTTGAAGGTTACCTGGATCAACACAGCTGAAAAAGGCTGAAACATTGTGATTATTACAATAATGTAAATAAGGTTGTAGATTGAGTGATCATGGTTAAATGTAAATAAATGGCATTTGCCCAACAAACAGAATTGACAAAGTTTGTAATAAACAATAACAAGAAAAGAATAGGGCAAAAACAATATCAAGCAAACAAACAATATATGCAAGTCAAGGCAAGGCAATATTAATAAGGCAAATTAACAGTAATAAGGCAAAGCAACAGTAATAAGGCAAAGCAACTGTAGTATGGCAAAAAGTTCACAAACTAAGAATTGTGGTTAACATGCAAAGGCAAGTTTGGATGAACAAATGCAGCATTCTTACTTCAAGACAAAACAAGACAGGCCGGGACTGAGTCATATGAAACCAAGAACTAGCCTATTTTATTGGCTAGGAAGAAAAAATACCAGCATGCATTTTTGTGCTTCTGCCTATAAATTGGGGATGGAAAAATGTTTTACACTCATTTCCTAAAGGATTGAAACCAACAAATGTAAATAATGATAACTCCTCATAGTAGAAAATTAAACAGAGATGTGTTTGTTTTTTAACTGCTATATATTCATGTTTTTGGTTACAGATTTTCACTGTTGCAGATTTGGGTTATAGATAAAATTTAATAATATTAGTTTTGATTGTGTTATAACTATGATTGAGACACACATGTGGAAAATGGGATTTTATCTTGATCTCCAGTGTTTCTGTTTTATAGCTGGTGAATGGGTCCTTTAAAGTCTTTTAAGTAGTAATCACTTTCACAGAAGGGAAACAGAAAAGTAAATGAGTGGATGGGGACTTTTGAGACCAATTGATAGTAAAACTAGAAACAAGGTGTATCCAGTTGCTGGTTTATATGAACAGTCATGGTTGGGAGAGGAAACTAGTTCTGGTCTACCCTTGAGAACAACACTACTGTTCTTGAGTAGTTTCAATGCCATTTGTTTGTATTGACAGCCACATTTCAGGATATTAAATGACAACAGTAAGGTCTCTGATCAGGAGGTTTTGAGGAGCATGCTGGTGGTATGCTCCTCAGACAATTGCTGGTGGTCCAAGGCTCTCCCTGATTTTAGGATAGTCCCAGCTATGGGTAAATAGTTAACCCCCAAACTGAAATCAAAACGCTATGAAAGTGTAAAAATAGGTTTTAATACAAGAAATACTTTTTTAAAAATTATTACCGGGAATAAATTTCTGAAGAAAAATTAATACCAGCAATACATTTTTTTAAAAATTACCAGCTATACATTTAAAAAAAAAAAATATTACCAGCAATAAAAATCTTGTTGGCATTAAATAACCTATTGAGGTTGATAAGCCATAAAGCAAAAAAAAAACAAACCTAAATGTATAATTACATAACATATTTTTACTCTGTAACAAAACAAAAATATGAGACTCATCAAAAAATCCGCCCTTTACGTTGATAACTGCTGAGCATACTCTTGGTATTCTTTTGACCAATGAAAGCAAATAATATAATTGTAATGTTTTGCCATTCCTCTTTTAATAGTGTCCACTTATTACTTAATTGTCACTTTTTGACTCTGTGGTCCAATTCATCCCAAGCTAATTCGATGAGTTTGCAGTCAGGTGATTGGGGTGACCATCCTGTAGGATTGAGTAATATCCATGTTGATTCAATATTCCTGGGTCCCAATAAATATTGCCAACTGTATTTCCTGCAAAACAATTCCAGATCATCACATTTCTTTAACCTTGCTTTACAGTTGGTACAATACAAGGAGTAATCTCACTAGTTCTTCACCTCACATACACTAGTCTTCTCAATCCGAAGATCTCAAACTTGGATTCATGAGTCCAGAGAACTTATTTCCATTGATCCAGTCCAGTTTTGATGTTTTTTTTTTACCTATATGAGTTACTTATGTTTATTTGCCAATCTAAGCAGTGGTTTTCTTGCAGCACAACAACCATTTAGACCTGCTGCAGTGAGTCTTCTCCTGACTGTTGATGCAAACACATTAGTTCTGCTGGTTCCACTTACTCATGCAGCAATGTGAGGGACAGTCAGATTCCTGTTTCAAAGACTGGTAATTCTGATGAACTTATCTTGTGATTTGAAAGTGGACCTGACTGCTATCTTTATGTCATTATTTTTACCTGTTTCCACATTTCTCACAATAACAGAGCAAACTGCAGTGTATGAAACTTTAACTTTTTTTGGCTATATCTCGGAAACTATAGCCTTCACAATGTAATGTGACGATGGTTTGCCTCTTCTCAGGTGACAAATTACACTTCTTGCCCATATTAAGACTGAATCTGAAAACTTGAAATTACTATTAATATTTTAATAATATTTTACCTGAAACATATAATACCAATTATGAAGCATATATTTAGTGGTATTTCCTCATCTGATAACACATAAGGAGTGTCAATAGTGATTCTGGACTCCATTGTTGCAAAATAGAGGACTCTAAAGCAATTTAGAGTCAGCCTCCTCACACTTTACATACTGGCTAAACGAGGTACTGCAATAAAAAAAAAAATTATTTCATATCAAATATAGCCAAACCTTGTGCAATGTGTTATTTCAAGTAATTTTACCCCAGACTATTTATATTTATAAAATTGAACATAAAAGTCAACTTTGAAACATAATTTTGTAAGTGATTTTAAACTTATGAAGGATAGTGTATATGTATATACAGGGTGCAATGGATAAATTATGATCTCATTTTAACAGATATATTTACCAAAATTACACAAAAATATCTTGAAATACTAAAGAGTAAATTTATTCAATAAAATTGTGATTGGCTTCACCACAGCCTCCAGACAACTTCAGAATCTCCTGCAACTTTTCTGGATGGTCTCCTTGATTAAGTTGGTGAATGCTGCCATAATCCTTGCCTTCAGTTCATCTTTGTTAGGTGACCAGATGTAAGAAGTAATGTGGTCATAGAAGTTGTCTGATAGCCATGAATGGGTTCTCCTCCTTGTGTGGCATGGTACAGAGTACTGTTGCCGGACATAGTGTCTTCTAGCAGCCACCCTCTTGACCCAGGGCAGCACTACCTCCTCAAGGCACATGACAGGCCACCATGTTGAGTAGTGAGACCCTGTGGGAAGATGAATGGAGGCACAATGTCACTATCACTAGTGATAACTCCAAACACCTTTGTAATCATCATTAGGTTCATCCAACCAAGTAAGTATATGTCATAAGTGTAATGACCACCACGTGCGGGATTCAATTGTGGCGGCACTATGATTTATATTGACAATATTTCCAACGTACAGGATTCAAGTAAACAACAATAACTTCAAATTGTTAATCAACAAATATATATTGAAATAACATACAAGAACAAACATGCAATAAAATTGTTTTCAATGTATAGATTAAAGGAAAGAAGTTTTTCCCCTTTAATTGTAGATTTATTTGTAATTAATTGTTCAAAGAAAGTTCTCTTGAGAGAAAAGTGTTCAGCAATCAATATTAGAGCAAAGTTTGCATGCTAAGAATAAATAACACAAGAATACAATTAATTAAAAATGTGTTGTGTTATAGAATGGTTTGAATAAACAGATTTCTGGTTGATTGAACTTGGCAAAGTCACAGATAGAAATGTAAGTTTATATTACGAAATTCTGTGTCTGTGTGTGCATTTGAAATGTGATGCGTAAGATCGTGGATTTGTGATGACGGCTGGAATCTTATGGGATCTTACTGACGACCTGTGAAAAGTCGCCCCTTTTAAGAAAAAAGGGTAGGCTCCCATGGAAACGCAGGAAAACTTAATCTTGCATTAAAATATGTGATTGGTTAAAAATTAACCAATCACTACACTGGTACTAACAGAACAGGCAAGCAAGCTCAAAACCAAAGGATTCAAAGAAACGACTGCGATGACTAAATTGTCCTATATAAAGGTAGTAGTGATTTATTAGCCAATCACAGGCGAATAAAGTGTGGTCGTGGAAAAACATAGCAACCATTACAATAAGCAAAATAGAGTTAATTAAAAAGACCGTATTGCACCAATCTTCCAAATGAGGATAGCCTGCTTGCTTCGACATTCCCAATCCTCGCATTTTCACCGAGGTTGATCACTAATCTCCATCGCCTGGAGAAATATGTAATAATTATTTATCACAACCTCTAAACTGACTAAACATCACACCAATTCTTTCATTAAGAAAATATAACATTATTAATATTATATTTCAAAATTCAATTTTCTTTGATATCGGATGGATTTATCAATAACAAGAAATTAAATCTTGTGTGGCCAGAAATTCCCTTGGCTGCAGGGGAAAGTTTGACATGTGATAAAAAAAAATAAAAAAATAAAAACATTCTAAGTCGGGTACCCCAACCTAGACAAAACGAAAAAAAAAAAAAAACCCCAAAAAAATATGCACTAAGGGAGACAACTGTACGTCGTTTGGATTATTTATAGATTTGATCCACTTTAACATCGCTGTTTTTTTTTATCGATTATCTTAATGAGAAACGATCGACCAGGACTTTAATCCATTTGGGGAAGCTTCAGAGTTATCAAAAAGTGCCCCCCGCTGTCTCCATAGCAACGGGGACAATTACAAGATGGCGTCCGACAACATGTGGGAAGATGTTGACATCAAGTTTGACATCACCGCTTCGTAAGTAAACTAAAGTATATCTATTTTTATTCAGTTGATTAATTCATTTAAAGTTTATATTACAAAGTTTATTTTTCCAAAGCATCAAAATTTAACAACTCTTGAGTGTTTTTTTTCCTTTATTTTTACTACTTAGGAAAATAAAAAGTTGACTTTTTTTCATTTGAAATGAAAAAATGAAAGCAATAATTATCTTAGTTTTAAATATTTTAGTAACTTTTTTTTTAATTTGATTAATTTCTTCAGCACTAAGAACATTACAGAAAAGTTTTGCAATATTTTTTAACACTTTCTGGATATTTTTGTTGTTTTTATTTTTAATCTGGTAAATTAAT
>OZ010613.1:38054975-38072475 GCA_963932145.1 Acanthosepion lycidas
GCTCCCATATGTATGTAGAAAGTGTTGTGCTGTTCGAATATTTCCTGTTGGTTAATGAAAGGTTGTGATTGTTATTCCTCATATTGAATGGACCTTCGGTGGCCCCGATGTAGTGCATTATGTTGTTGTTTGCACTTACCTTGGCCTTGTATATTGTGTTCGTAAGTTGGCAATTTCCCTGGAGTGGACATGTTGTTCTGTTTCTGCAGTTGCATATTGCATCCTTGGTTTCATTTTTGTAGGTTTTCATTTTTTTGTTGTGGCTTTTGATTATTTCTGTTATGTTTTTTGTACAGCTGTAACTGATCTTTACGTTATTTTTGTTAAATATTTTTGATAATTTGTTTGCTTCAGTGAAACATTAACAACCACCCTTTAGTTCAAGCTAGCACAACAATAATTACATTTATTGATTTTATTATTCTCCCACCAACTTTACTAATTACTAATCACTACTAACAATTTATAATAAATATTAACCACTTATATTATTATTGCCACCATCCACCTTACAGATTACTATCACACCATATCTAACATTACCATATAATCCTGCCATAATTATTAACGTATACTACCCCCTCTCCCAGCATATTTAATACCACCATAAAAATAACCAATAAGGATTACAAATTGAAATTCCTACCAGCCACATATACACAGTCACAAATAAACAAGGAAATAGCGAACTTTAATATAATAAACAATAATATTTTTGTAAATTAAAAATTAAAATATTATAGCAATCTTCAACTATCATAATTTTACACAGAATACCTATTATCATGATTTGGACCAAAATAAATTAATACATATAACAAAATATAATAAAATAAAATAAAACACCAACAACCACTCTTTAGCTACCACCACTATAACTACATTCATGGTTTCATCATTCTCCCACCACCGTTACTAATCATTTCTACCAATTTACAATTTCTACCAATTTACAATAACTATTAGCTAATTATATTATCATTGCCTCCAATCCCTTGCAACATTACTATCACATCATATCATATAGACCCGTTATTAAATCAAACTTCCCTCTCACCCAGCATATTAAATATTAAACATCACCATATAAATAACCAATAAGGCTTACAAATTTCTACCTGTTACATATACACAGTCAAAAACAAACAAATAACCAGCTTTAAATATAACATATAAACTGCCATTTTTTTCAAAATTTAAAAATAAATATAAATAATAATAATTTTTACCTATCATAATTTCACACAAACCCCACGACACGTATATACATACATGCGAGGAAATATTATTCAGCGAAAAAATAAAATATATGACATGTATACATTCACGAGACATTCACGAGACATTACCGCCACACTTCCAATCTTTAAATTTCAACATACAAATGCGTATGTATAGAATAGACACAACACCACCCATATACATACATATGTCATATCCGAAACTGCCCACCTATGTTTATATATGTATGAGTCCCGACGGATGACCAAGTATGTATATGTGTCTGCATACATCGATGTTTGCATTAGTACAATGAAAAAACGATGAAGTTTCCCCCACCACTTCCACAATAACACCAATACACGCAATCTACATAAACCAAAAGTTTTTAAAAAACTAATCAGTTTGTTTGATGATCGCTAAAGCGTGAAACCCAGGGTCACAAGCTCACATCTATCCAACCATATATATATATATATATAAATATATTGTTATGATAATTTACCCATGATTGCATGGACTCTCCCAGCTATAAATAGGAGCAGGTATTGCCTTTTGAAGAGTGAAATTTCCAGCTGTCAGCTTTGACACTCAGACCAAACTTTCTTGATGTAACACTCTCGTTTGTATATGTTTGTATTACTGTTAATATATTTATTTTACTTAATTCCTCTCTTTGTGTCTTTATTTCTGGCTCTAACAAGGCCACAACATATATATATATATAATTAATACAAATATAAAAGTTGTCACTTAGTTGATTGGTGTTACCTTCAACTAGACTTTCATAGACGGACCCTCCAACTGTCACTCTGTCTGCTCGTCAGAGGATATAAGCAATTCACTGTTTATTTTCTCATTTTTCATTTATGTATGAACTTTTCATTGGTGCAATGTTCTTTTTTTCATTATGTACATATGTATGCACATATACATGTACATGTAAAATGTTGTGGTTATTTCTCGTTTTGGTTGTTTTTATAGCACTATTGGGCTCTACTTTGAGCAATAAGAATGTATGACCATGACATGACCATCAGGTTGACAGAGTAATTATAAATCGTGATAAAATCGATCATAAATGAAGATGACATGTTCATCATTAATTAATCATAGCTAAGGATTGGAAGCTGATGAAGTATTTAAATAAAGTTCAGAAAATATATATATATTATTCCAAGATCATTTTCCAACTTATTCAACTTAATCTTCACCCTCTCTCACCTTCTAACTTTTTGAACTGGAGTGACAAGGTACCTCACACATTTCACGTACAATTTCATTTTCAAGTCTTTCTCACTGCTCTTTGGACTGTTGTAGGTGAAACTCCTCTCTCATGTGCCAAATGCCTTATGAATTGAGTTGGATCTTTTCTAATTGATCTCTTTATCTCTAAGTTGAAATGATCCTTTTTTTCTGTTGTGACCTCCTGATCAAGTTTTCCTCTCTACTGTTTCCTCTTTTTTAAACTTATTCACTTGTTCTTGAATGAACTTTGAAGATGCAAGCCAGAGCATGAATGTTGATATCATTATTGGAGGCCTGAATGATTTTTTTCCTCTCACCATTGCTCAGGTGGAAAGACAATTTGAACTTGCTCTCTTTTTAGTTGAATAACTCAAAGGGTTTTTCAGTGATTCCTACATAAAATGGTGTCAAGATGGCTAAACATTTTACCTGAAAACCTGGAAAAAGAAACTCAATTAGTTTAGTGTTTTTTTTTTTTTAAATATTAAACATTTTGTGGGATGGATAATTATACTGTTACACCCGGTATATATATAATATTTGATAGTCGTATATTTAGGCAGCAATCCTTCTTTTATGCCTGTTTCATTAAAAACGACAGACAAGGTACTAACGTTAAGCTTTTTATTTAATTTTTCTTGTGTTTGAACAAGAGCTTTCTTTTCTGAACAAAGGGTGTGTAAGAACTGTCCAAATGTTTTATATTTCCAAGTGCTTTCGGCTATACCTTTAGCCATTATCAAGGATGATTCGATTTTTCAGCTTCATTGAGTGTGTGCGTTATGTGTACGTCTTAGTATGTGGTAGGGATGTTTTTAATTTCCGAATACGGTTAGCACATTGTGGCTTTGTTTGTAGTTAATATTGTTAAGAGTTGGCCTTTTCTTTTTTATTATTAAAGCTTCCATTATTTTTAGTCTTTTTTTGCAATTGGATGCTGTTAATATATTTGTGTTTTCTACTAGTATGTTTCTAATGGAGTCTGGTAAATTTGTGTGTGTGTTTAAATAGGTTCTAATGGAGCTGTGATCAGATAGGTGTAACGTAATATATAATATCAGCTTCTACACATGACCATCAGGTTGACAGCTGTTTCTCCTCCCCCACCCATTTCTTCAATATTATAAATCCCCAGAAAATAGATTTTATAGGTCAAGCATCTAGACTTCCTGTTACCTTTTTTCTTTTTTTTTAAAACATTGTTCCATGTATTTGATGTATAGTTATTCGGTCAGATTTTGGGAAAAAGACCAGTCTGTGAATATTTGATATATAGGAGGTTTTTCTAGAGTCTAGACCAGCAGTGACCCAACTTGCTGAATGTAAGAGCCACATAGGGTGAAGTTCAGATGTTTGAGAACCACAAGTCAATTCTCCCTCCCCTGGCACACCCAAATCTTTAATTTCATTACCCATGGCCTCAGTCTTATGGCATTCCTCTGGAACCCTTGCTGACTGGAAATTTCTTTAAACCCTTTGCCTCCCTTCATTTTTTCCCACAACACTAAAGAACAATGCCTCACTCAGATCTAGCATTAAAAATTATAAATATGGCATATAATCCTTTTCTGATTAATGGAATTAACAAGATTTACAAGAGTATTTTATTAATTTGGTGGTAATTTAATATACACTAAAGACAATCAAAAGAACCTGAATTCACAAAAACAGAAATAAAATAAAAAAAATAGGATTTACATTGTGAAATATTTTTACTGGCAATGAACATTAAACTTACATTTTATTCCAATGGGGTCTCAATTCATACCCAGTAAATATTTATAAAGCTTGGAATTTTTCTTATTTACCTTTTAATTGTGATGAAAAAAGAGGTCAGCCAACATATTTCCAGGAGACGTATATTAAAGGCCAAAAAGCCACATGTGGCTCACAAGCCAAGGATTGGCCACCTCTGGCTTAGATTGTATCAAGCCACTTAATAAAAAAAAGTTTATGCATACTTACCTCAGTGATCTTCCTCTTTGCAAATGTCAGACTTACCATCAGTTGCCTCATTCTTCTTCTATGTGTGATGTCCGTTCAGGATGTTGGCAATCATGGTTCTCCACAATTTCCTGTCCTTTGTCGCTCTTAGTTAATTTTGTTGTTTTGATATCTCCTCTAACCCTGTTCTGCCATCCATTTATACAAACTCATTAAGTAGGTTATGCACTGTTTACCTCTCTCCACCTTGTCTTCAATCTATGCTCTGAGTATCAAATTTTCCAAGCCATCTTTTCTCATTTTGTACCCCAGAAATTTCAGCTATCTCTTCCTGATGTCAAGTATAAGTGACCTTTTTTTTTTATTTTCCCTAAAACTTCATTGTTGTTCACATGTTAAGTCCATGTTATTCTCAGCATCCTTCTGTAGAACCACATTTCTATCACTTCAAGTTTCTTCTTCATCTGTTTTTCCAGCATTCACTGCCATATAGGATGACTGATATTGTGTAACAGCTTAGTACTCTTTTCCTTTTTTTCTAACAAAATTTTCCAGTTTTTTAATGCTTTGCTTAGCTTTTGGAAGGCATCTTTCACTATCCCAATGTATCTTTGGATTTTAGTGTTCACTTTCTATTCTCTGTTAAAACACTTCCCAGATATTTAAATTGTTATACTTGCTTGATTTTGGTATTTCCAATTTCTAATTTGCATGTTGGACTCTTTCTTTTGTTGACATCTATGCATTCTATCTTCTTGCAACTATCTTCTTGGACACTATGCATGACATCCATATGATAATCTAGATCTGAAATGGCTGTTTAAGAATATAACTTTAGTTTTCAGGTTAATATTTTGGTTTTGTTGCATCTTACAGTGTTGGACAAAAGTGCCCTTAATGTAACCTATCCTATGTTCAATTTCCTTATCTGCTATATTAAATCCAAATTCTAACACTTTAACCTCTTAGCTACTCTGTGTCTCACTCACAGTTTTTTCTTATTTACAGGACGATTACTTGTGACAAATCTGAGGATTATCTGGCACTCACATATCATACCAAGAGTTAATCTTTGTAAGTATTTTAATTAATTGTTGTAATGTCCTGGGTATGATGATGAACTACATCTGGCAGCAAGACCTCTGATCGGGAGATTGGAGGTTTTGAGGACCATGGAACCACCTCTTAATTGCTGTTGCTCCCAGGTCTACCCTGCCCCAGCTATGGGCAAATAGTTAACCCTCAAACTGGTGTCAAAATACTATGAAAGTATAAAAATACATTTTTATAGTAAAAATACCAGCAATTAACTTATCTAATCAACCAACAGGTTTATTTTTTAAAAATGGTTTAAATGAAAAAAATGATGATTACATACTTTCCTGATGTTTTATTAATTAAAAGATCTGTTCTAAATCATCTAGTCATTCAATATTAGTGAAAAAGTAGCCCCAATTTTAAAGTATTTCATTTGGATTTCACAAACTTATTCTAGTTTCACTTCCATTTTACAAAGCAGTTTGCAAAATATTTTGGAATCACCATCATCTGCCTTGTCGCATTTTCCCTAATTTCGTCTATAGTCAGAAATCTCCTTGACAATTTTATCGTTGAAAAAAATTAAAACTTGCAGTGAACCAAATCTACACTGTCAATGGGTGGAGAAGGTGGCTAACTGACCTGGGTAATGCAATCTTTTGCATGAAATATGAAGAATGGGAAAGTGCATTATCATGAATGCTATGATCTCACAGTATGCAGGCATCTCACTGGTACCTCATTGCTGACTGAGTAACTTCAGGGAAGAGTATAGGAAATTTTGTCATCCAGGTTTTGTTATATTATGTGGTCAAAAGAAATTAGCGACTCTGTATTGGGACGTAATTTCAGATTGGACATTTCTTCCCTCTTCAAAGGTTTCTTGGTATTTATCGTTGTTCTTTTCCCTGTATCCATTTTGTCGTTCGTTCTATCACAACTGCATGTATTGTACAATGTACCCTGACAGAAGATGCCTCTGATCTCCATGATGGTCTACTTATAATTGCGAGTCACCAATCACTTGCCGTATGTCTAGGATAAACAACGGACTCCTGAGAATGGCGCACTAACACACCTGGATGTCTCTTCTCAATTCCATCCAACTACACTAAAATTATGTAAAGTTGCTAATGACCCAATTCCTTGTGGTACAACAAAGAAGGGCCTCTTTGAAGTAATGACATACTTGCTTTCTCTCAAATCAAAGTCCTACATCAAAGTTAGGATGCTTGTCTCCGTTGGTAGTTGCATAATTAAAAGAAAGAAAAAACTTGTAATCCCAACGAATGATTTATTTTTTTATGGAAATATTTCAGCTAGGAGTTGCCAGTCTTGGTCACTCCTTAATTTGAGTAAAAACAGTACAAAGAAGTTTGAAATGCTTAAGAATTTAAATCAAGGAAAACAAACTGAGTTGATGACATTTACAACGTAATAGCAAGTCGAGGCATAAAAAAGTCCTACATGCCAGACAAAGACGAACTCTCTTTCATCGAGAATAAGGCAAGTCTTGTTCACCATTTCTAACATTCCACTCAGGTTCTGGTTCACTATGTCTGCTACATATTAAAAATATGAATGTCCAAATTCCAAGCAATAGTAAAATAAAAATAAAGAAAATATGGTTATATTGTATAAATTTGTATTTACAAACATATATACATGAATTCAAAAGAGTTGAAAAGATGTAAAAATAGTCTTTAGTTAAATTAAAGTCTTTGGGCAGATGGTACACAGAAAAGACTTAAATATTTGGTTCACAATCAAAAGCTGTGGTTGAAAAAAGACTTATCCTTAGCAAAGATTCACTGACCATTGTTGTTGGAGATGGTTTATTTTAATTCACTGACACATTATTGTCAGCGAAGATTCACTGACAATTGAAGATGTTGTTGTAGCTGATTCGTTTGAAGTCACCGACATGTTTCTTTCAGTATGTACTGAGTAGTGGGGAAGGAAAACGGTATGTAGCCATTTTCTCTTATGTTTAAATGTCTTGGAGACAGCCACATCTTTACTCTCTGAAAGTTGAAATCTGTGGATTTTTATAAGAAATTTTTCCTGAAAGTAGACTTGAGGAAAATAGGGTTTTAGTTTTCTCTGATTGGTCAAATATTTCACGTGGTGATGTTAATTTCTAACCAACAGACACTTTGATTTAAATGGTGTGAGTTGTGTCATGGAATGTCTTTGCCATGTTTGTAATATTGCCTGCTGTTGGGCAGAAAATAAAATTTTAATATGGTATGTATGTGTTTATGTAATTGTGTTGGAAACAAGTTTTATTTCCTTTAATGTGTTATATAAAGATTTATTTTGTGTTTTACTTGCAGGTGAGTGGCCCTCTGTTTTAGGCTGCTAATGACCACTGTCTTATAGAGAAAAGCATTCTATGTCCTGTTAGCTTTCATCTAAAAAAGTCATTCATTGAGTCTGCTCCACTTAGATAAACTTCTTTGTCAGGATTGTTTGACATGATTCTTGTAAGCTGACCTTCTTTGTCCAGATGATAATTCTTAAAACAATTTCTGTAACATCCCACAGATGTCTCCTTAACAAGATATCAGCTGACAATAGATCTTGCTACAAGTATCTGTTCTCACATTTGTCAAATTGCATCACAACCAGATCAAGAAGTGAAGTTCTGATAAATTAAGATTACAAGATTTTACTTTATGGAAAACAACCTTCATATTCCATTTGTATGAAGTTAGTTGCAATTGGATAGCTTCTTCCCAAGAACTGCTGCTTTGTGGAACAGACTTCCAGTGGGATGTTTTCCCAAACACCACAATCTTGACCTCTCCAAGTATAGGGTTAATCATTGTTTTACCTACCTATAATCTCATGAACTGCACTTTTTTTTTACCACTCATACAATACCTTACAGTAACCTCCTGACTTGAGTGGCTCTTGGGCCTTGTATTGAATAAACATCTGTATAATAAAAATCAAAAAAAAAAAACCCCAATTGGCTGTGATTTGTTGACCAAGCATCACCATTCTCACACAGATTAAGACCACTGCTATGAAAATATGGCAGTGATGCCATCTATGTTGAGAGCCTGTCTTCCCCAGTTATTTATTCAAGAGAACAAAACTCTTACCTCCACCAGGCATACCTGAGTCAGTCACTTTTTCATGTTGGTCTGGTTTTCTGCTTCACTTTGTAAAGAAAAAAGTAAACAAATTACATGTTTTGAATAAGAAAAAAAGAAAAACCTATTTCTTCAAAAAATGGTATCAGAAAAATATCACTAATATGCCAACAATCCACTTCTTTCATCACTAGATATCTTTACAAAATATCTTATCATTGTTATGCAAATTATGATTGACAGAGAAATGACTGAGTGAGTGAGTGAGCACTTGAAGAAAACCACTTTTCCGTAACTGCTTAATCTGCTTGGGTAATAGCAACAAAACTCTGTTTGCACCAAAGTAGGCTTTGATAGCGAATAACCAAATTGAAATTTCGATTTTGTCAATTACAGATTTTTCAGTGAATGTTTGACAGTTTTGTTTCAAAAGCATGGCACTAGTTTGGCAGTTAGGTCTTATCTGTTGAAATTGCTAGATGTAAATGCAAGTTCTTTCTTTCTGAATTTCTGGAACGAGGAGTTACCATTATTTTCACTACAAGATAACAGTAGCCTAATGGATTAAAGCATTGATTGATGAATTTGGGGACACATTAGTTTTATTTAATCTCTGGGCTTGACTCTGTATGTGTTTGGACTCCATGAAAACAAAGTGAGCAATAACTGAGATGTACAAAACATAAGAACTAGGCAAAATATCCCAAGACATGGGCAGTGAAATGAGAACAATCTAGCTCTGAAGATTAAATAATGGTTCAGTTTTGAATTTCCTGTAGGTTACGTGAGTCAACATACTTTTGATCAAGGCCAGAAGCCACAACGGCCAAAGTGTTGTGAAAACAACAAAGATAAAGACAATATTCCACATGTAAATGTAAATAATCACAGTTTTTTCTCTCACACTTCTTGCTTGTGGAACTCTTTTCTTTTCCGGCTTCTTGCATTCCAGTCAACTTTGATTTTCAAAAATTTAAATGTGTCAATCATTGTCTTCTGTGTTGGTTTCAATCCCTGAAAGAATGACTGCTAAAAACATCCTCTCCCCAAATTTATAGAAAAATACTACAAATGATGCCGGGATTTTTTCTTAACCAATAAAAATGGATCACTTCTCGGTCTCATCTGTCACTGGCTTTTCTCCTTAATTTCCGTCTTGGATTATATCACACTCAGTAACCTCCTTGTGTCTTAGTGGATTTATCGCCTTCCTTGGGGTGAAATGATTAAAAAATGAAAATAAATACTTGAAGCAACATGGATGGGTTTCTATTGGCAAGTGACGTGCAGAGGTTTGGTGATGCCCAGGGCAAACTCTTTGACTGTATGCCCCTAAGACTCAAGTGGGGAGGGCTATAGGTCCTAGTACTGAGAAATGTGAGAAAGGAAGACATTTTAAATATGTGAAAAAGATGAAACATGAAATAAACACTTTATTCAAATTAAATATAAACTAAATTTTTATTTCACTCTTTGATTGGATGCCTTCCTGACATGGGTGCCCAGAGCCATCGAACTCTCTTACCCCCACTTTTGCACACTACTGCTACTGGAAAATGTTGAGAAGACCATGTGCAGAACAGCTTGTGTTAAATGAAAAAGTCTTAAGGAAAGTAGAAACTACTAAGAAACTGTTGCTAACATTCAGAAAGAGACAGCTGAAACTTTAGTACATATAATGAGGCAAGAAGGCTTGGAGAATTTAATACTCACATGATATAGAGAAGGAAAGTGAAACAGAAGATAATAGAGAGTAACTTTCTTGATAAGTTTAAGTAAATAGATGGAGAAAAAGTAACACAAAGAGAAAGAAGTGTTAAAATGGAGAAAATACAGAGAACAACAAAAAACAAGAATCTACGCAAAAACATGATGACCTCCATTTTAAAGTAACATGCTACATCAAATTAAGTGAATTTTTCAGCATACCCACATTGTTACAGAATATGGTTAAGGTTTAAAGTAGGTTTAATAATGGCAAAACTGTAAAAATTGCTAAAGCCACCTTGGTACTTCCCCTTTTGGGACGCTGCAGGCGCCGGGTAATGACTCCAGAATAGGCCCTGTCTGTTGGGATGACCCCCTGGTGCTTGAGCTTAATATTTTTAAAAAAATTACTTAGCCGAAGGCAGGTATCAATTTAAGTAGCCTCTCGAGCGATAGTAAACAGGGGAAGCAACTTTGTATTTTTTCCTGTACTGATTTATGTCCCTTAGCATCAGTTTATATCTCCTATGCCAATGATTCTCAATCGCCGTGCCAATGCATACTAATGTTCTGCGCGATTATCTTAAGTGTGCCGGCAAGGTTTTTTTTTAATCAAAATTTAGAATGTTCTAAAAAAAAGGAAAAATTTTAAAAAATAATTAAAATAAACTTTGGTCTTTCCTCTTCATAATAACATAAACATTTAAACGATAAAATTTTGTTTTCGTCAAGTTTGTCATCTTTTTCATTATGCTGTAGTGGATGGGTTAATTATGTCGTAATATTTGTAGAGAATAGGTTGCGTGTCAATTAACTATTTCCACTAACATCAAAATAAAATACAAAATTCAACTGGATTGTTTTAAAACGTAACAATTAGATTTATTTAGGTTGACGTACAAGCATGCAATGAAAAGGTAGGCCAGAGTCGTGTCCCTTTGATTTGGAAATATTTGTACCAGAGTTCATATTAAGAACAAGACATATTTAATTAGAAACTAATAAAACATTTATAAACAATTCAAAACAATATACAAGCAGAATATTTGGTATATGTTATGTTGGCAAATGTGTAAGATGTTTTAAGTTTCAGAATGTCTTTCTTGTAATCGTTCATTAATGTTGATATTAAAGTTGTTAATATTAAGTGTCTTTTAAACAGAAAGTTCTTAAGAAATAATTTACCTTTTACTGTAATATTTTTAAGGTCGTTCGCACATAAATGTTTACTTAATAGATAGTGAATGCAATTCACTTTAGATAAGCAATATCTGAGAAATAATGTCCACAGAGTTGGTTGAGTTTGAATTGTGAGTGAGTCAGCGTTGATGTACTTTTGCGCGGCAAAATCTGGTTTCGAACGACGTGGAGTAAGTTGGCAATTTCTCTGTGGTGCTGTCATTGACTGCTTTGGTCAGTCGGTTTTTATCTTTAACGTCTGGTCAGCAATGACTAAGACGGGAGTCAGTGAAGGTTACATCTTGGCACTTGGTAACTACTACTGAAAAAGTTCACACGTGTTCGGTTTATATAATGGTCAAGTGGCTCCTAGCGTATGAGCGGGAAAACAGGTTGGTCGCGTGCAGGTGGTATGATTGGTCGGAACTGACCAATCAGCAAGCCAGATTGGAGTTGAAAGACCAATGAATACTTGTTATATTGTATGAAAGTAGAATTTTACTTACCAGATAGGAAGAGTGCATTTCCTAACAAGATGTAAGGCTGGTTGTGTTGTGGAAGATTCCACAATGCTATGCTCTTTTTTTTAGCGATCTCATGGAGGTATCTAAAAACTTTTTATCCCACATTAACTACAAGGGCTTTATCAGTTTTATTGCAATTTTCTACTTCTTATTTATATGAATTAGGCTTCTTAACCATAAATAACATAAAAAATAAGAAGCACGAAACACCAGGCACAGTTTTCTCACTAAATAAGCTGCACAAATAGTTGAATAGAAACATTGTAATAAAATAAGTTCGTATTTGTGTGTATAGTTTTTTTTTAAGTCTATGGTTTTATTTCATAACATTTAAATGTGTACCCTTTAAAAATTTTGCTAAGTGTGTCATGATATTTTCATTTGTTTCTAGGTGTGCCATTGCTTAAAAAGTTTGAGAAACACTGGCTTGCACCCTAAAAGAACTTAGTGCATAAAAGAAGAAAATTATTTAAATAAATAACTTAATAAAGAGATTATTAGGAATTATTATTATTTCTTAAAGAGTTTATTATTAGAATAATTAATGTTGTAATTAGCATATTATTTATATTAAAACTTATGATGATTTTTAGGATATTTTATTTTTTTTAATATTACATGTTTTGAATTAGAAAAGAAGGAAAACCCTATTTCTCATATTGAATGTTTCTAAGCAACAGAAATTCTGATTCTTTATAAATAGCATGAATTTTATACAATTAACTTGTTATTAGGTTTAGGGTTGTCGTTTGAAGTTGAGAAGATGCCGTGTGTTGATGAACAAATCAAAATGTTTTGAATTTATTGAGAAAATAGACAAATAAAAGAGTGAAACAAAACAATATAGAAATTTTTATTCTATTATGAACTTTTTGTGTAGAGAAAATCTCAAAGATAGTTCCTGAAAGAAAGTGCAAATTTAAAGAATGTTCTGAAGTGAAAAAAACTTGAAATTATTGGTGAGTTAAAGAGTGAGTGAGAGGTATTGTCTAAGCTACACATGTTTTTATGTCTTTATGCTGGGAGGTCAATGGCACCAATTTGGTTATATTGCTGCATTATCTCTCTCAGCCAGCATCAGCTAGATGTTTTGGGGTCCAGAGATAAAAGGACTTCATCACAGAGAATTTGAACTTATCTACTCTTATTCACGTCAACGTATACATTTTCTAACTATCTAGTAGAGTTGCTCCCGGCACCACTGGGGAGCCATTCCAGACACAAAAGTGAACATGTCTACATTGCTTGACATGTAAGAACCAACTTCCCAAAAAAAACTTTTCTCTATCTATCATCCCCATACAAACTCAACCAATCAAAGTCGACATCCTTATTATGTCTTCCATCTGACCTCAAAGGTCAGTCTACAGAATTTGGTGCCAAATACACTCCCACTAAAAAATAATTTTCTGCTAAACTATTATTTAACACATAGAGCTCTAATTTTGGCATTCTATCACAACCTCAGCATGATGTCAATTGATTGATTTGATTTCTACATCTTATTAACCTTTTGCCAGTTATTAAAAGCCAGAAAGTATTTTAGATTGTAAGAAGTTTTTTTTTTTTTTTGAGGTAATGATTTAGTAATATAAGTTTTACTAATTAATCCATATTTGGTGGGGGGGGGGTATTTGCGAATAAGTGAATATAACAAACTCAACAAGAATTGAAATTCAGCTTTCTGAATAATTTGGAGCCATTATACATTACACCACCCACACATCTAAGCTTATAGCATCTGGTATTTACAAACGGTCACCCATCTAGATAGTGACCAGGTTCAACATTGCTTAAATTTGGTAATTGTACAGGAATTGATGTTTCAACATAATGTGGCTGTAAACCTCAGCACAAAGAGAAAGAGCTAAACTCTTGGGCCTTACAACACATATGCTCCCAGTTTTGCTTTGTTTTATTTACACATGCCCAAAAGTTGAAAAGAGTTTGCTGCTGCTGCTGATGATGATGAAGATGACAGGGTTATTAATGCATGTGTATCTAGTGAAAAGGTTTAACATCTGCTACAAACTGAAGCATTGTTTATAAATAATGGAAATATTGATTGTTTATAGAGCTGCCATGTTAATTGTAAGCAAATGAAAAGGTTGTTTTTTTAAATAAAATATTGTTTAAGAATAAAGGAAATGTTGATTGTTTATAAAGAGCAGTCATATTGATTATAAACAAATAATGAAAAAGATGATTATTTCTAAATAATGGAAACATTGTTTATGAATGATGTCAATGTCTATAAAGAGCAGCAATGTCAACAAATAACAAGTATATTTTACATAAAATGTTTATGAACAGTTGAAATGTTGATTGTTTATAGAGCGCAGAAAGGATAATTGTTTATAATTATTAGAAAAGTCAATTGTTTATAAATACTTACAGTGAAAATTGTTTATATTAATGGAAATATTAATTGCCTGTAAATAGCTGTTATAACATTGGCCAGATTGACAGAAGTTTCTACTAAACAGTCACCAATTTTTTGCTTTTTCTAAATTAATTAAAATTTTCTTTTTCTTTCAGCCATTGGATTAAATTGTATTATAAACCTATCAACAAAATTTGCAAATTCGGTGAGTAATTGCCATGATTCATTTCTGGTGTGTTTGCGATTTCTTTCCTTCAAAATTTGGATTTCTATATACACATTGTAATTCTTGGAATTCTATATACACATAATTCTTGGATTTCAATATACATACTGTAACTTTTGGAATTTTATGTATACTCTGTTACTTAAAATTCTATATATGCATTGTTTATTTTTAATTATTTATATATATGTATATATAAATAAAAAGAAAGAACAGTAAGATATATAATCCGGTGTTCTTATAGATATTTTAATTTTTTATTTTTTACAAAATAGTGCTCAATGTAAATTTACAGAGCATTAACAAAACGTAGCTAATAACAGATACATCAAAATATAGACATAAAGAACACGCAAACACCCCTGTCTAGTAGAAGTGAATTAATCTGTAACCTTGGAAACGTGAATTATGATTTTAGCTGTGTCTTTAAAACCCAGTAATTTTAAAAGTTACTCCAAAATTCGCTTAGGATGAAATGGAACTAATATCTTTAATTTAATTACAAAATTAAATTCGGACCTTCCATTTTTGAAACATGGTTAGAACTGTGTAGCAGAAAAAACATATTTTAAATCAATTAATTTATAATATATATATATATATATATATATATATATATATATATATATGAATGAAAAAAGACAAGGGGAAAAATTATTCTTAACAGACATGTTTCATCCTCTGTGGGACTTTATCAAAGGGATGTAGGATTTATTTTGCGGCATGTGTTTATATATAAAAAGTGAGGATGTCATTAGCTTTGTCAAGGCTTTTAAATTTGAGAATGTTCATGAATGTTCATCAGGTGGTTGAAAGGTCACTCAAAGTATATGGAAGGCACAAAGTGTCATAATTCAAAGTCTGATAGAAAGTAAGTGAGTAATATACAATAATTTTTTTTTTTTAATGAATGTATATTGTTTAACTTGTGATTAGATTGTTATGGTATGAGATGGATGTATGTGCTGTACCATATCATAACAATCTAATGACAACTTAAACAATATTCATTCAAAAGAAATATTTATTGAATATTACTCACTTACTTTTTACCAGACTTTGAATTATGACACTTTGTGTCCACCATATGTTTTGTTTGACTTTTTAACCACCTGATGAATATTCATGAACATCGGCTAAGAATAGTTTTTCCTCTTGTCTCTTTTTATTCATTTTGTTCCTTTACAGATACACTCTATCGAAAAATAATTTATATATATATGTATATGTAAGCAAATATATGGATATAGATCCGACAGTATGAAGAAAAATATATGGGAAAAAACAAACAAAATTTTATATTGAATATGTCCTGAAGATGGTTTATTGACCGAAACGTCCGACGTCGACATATTAACATTAAAACAGCATTATTGCATATAAGGATTTTTGTTTGTTTTTTCCCGTATATTTTTCTTCATATATGTATATATAAATAAAAAGAAAGAACAGTAAGATATATAATAAACACCCAGACACCCCTTGTCTAGTTGAAGTAGATTTATCTGTAACCTTGGAAACGTGAATTATGAATTATTTTAGCTGTGTCTCTAAAACCCAGTAATTTTAAAAAGTTACTCCAAAATTCGCTTGAGGATAAAATGGGACTAATGTCTTTAATTTAATTACAAAATTAAATTCGTAGTGTTTAGCTTCCATTTTTGAAACATGGTTAGAACTGTGTAGCGAAAAAAAACATATTTTAAATCAATCAATTTATGATATATATATATATATATATATATATATATATATATATAATCGTCCATAGACAGACTGTTTTTCTGTATCACAGCTCATCAGTGTGGCTAGACATGTGATGGCTTCAAGACAGGATCAAAACCCAACTGATTTGACATCAGTCAAAGACTCTCACCCTTAGGCCTTCAGCTCATACAACAGAGAACAGGAATTTTTAACACCTTATATACACAATATAAGCATTACCAGCTACCAGTGCTGAATTCATAGTGAAGGGCTTTTAGCTAATAATTAATAGCAGCAGCCAACAAATTCCCTTTCTTCTAAAGTACTCAACTTACGAGAAGGGGTGTTACCCTATATATATATATATATATATATATATATATATAGTTAACCCAAAAAGTTTTTGCTGTTTTTGAGTTATTAGAAAAATAAAGGTATACCACAAATCTGACATAGCGTTAGTCCTTTAAGTAATTTGCATCAGCATCCAGAACCTTTTACCAACATGCCTCCAACTGTGCAATGTCATGGCAGTAAAATTCTAGAAGAAATCTGTGAGTGCCTGCCACAAGTCTGTCTCATTTGCAAAGGATTTCCCATGGAGGTGGTTGTCCAAGGAATGGAAGAAGTGAAAATCTGTTGGTGCAAAGTCTGGGAAGTAAAGTTGATAGCACAGTGTTTCCCAGATAAGTTGCTGTATAGTATCCCTAGCCACCTGTACCACATGAGGCCTGGCATTGTCATGAAGGAACAGTACATCCTTATGATTAACCAATGCCAGTTCCTTCTACTTCAGTGGCTATTGCACATGTTCCGACTGTTGTGAGTAGATGTCTGCAGTGATGGTTTGACTATTTGGTAGCAGCTCATAGTGCACCACTTGTCAACAAGTCCACCAGATACAGAGCATGATCTTGCATGATTGTAGATGTGGTCTTGTAGTGTTAGGCACAGGGTCGTGTGGTGATAACCAATGACTGGTATACTTGGGAGTGTCATACAGGATCCATGTTCGTCACTGATGAGCACTTAATTAAATATAGGTATATTGCAGTGCTTCTGACCGTATGTTCGGTACCCACTTTACTCAACTTGTACAACTTCCCTATGTGGTGCACATGAAGTTTGACTGTTTCATCAGGAACCTGAGAGCAATCTCACCACAAGTTTGGCTGTTGTCCTTTTCTATGGCTGCCTTCATCATCCACCACCTGTGACCAGC
>OZ010613.1:38077475-38102475 GCA_963932145.1 Acanthosepion lycidas
TTTATACAAAATATATATGTATGTGTATGCATGTATGTATATATATTTATATATTTTACATATGTATGTGTTAAAGACATTTTTATGTTTAACGTTATAGATACAAGTATTTAAGTAAATGCTCTTTATAATAAACAGTATTAAATAACATTTACCGGCCTGAATGTCCGAGAAATTTTCATAGAAAATATTCGTTCTTTGACAGGATTCGAACCTGCATCCTATTCGGAACCGTCATTTACGCTGACGTGCCTTACCGTTAGGCTACAAAGAAGCGTTCGGTAGACAAGGTCGAATTTACTGCTTATAAACTCAATCTTCCATGAATCTCGAATATTCATAACTGCTCATGGCGTATCAAATGTAAACAAATGACGTCATATATTACGAAATGGACAAAGTCCGACAATTTATTTATTAAAGACATTTTTATGTTTAACGTTACGTTTCTCGGACATTCAGGCCGGTAAATGTTATTTAATACTGTTTATTATAAACAGAGCATTTACTTAAATACTTGTATCTATAACGTTAAACATAAAAATGTCTTTAATAAATAAATTGTCAGACTTTGTCCATTTCGTAATATATGTATGTGTATATTTACCACTAATATTATCAATATCTATCTATCTATCTATCTATCTATATATATATATATATATATATATATATAACTTCAAATGTGTTTATATATATATATATATAACTTCAAATGTGTTTATATATATATATAACTTCAAATGTGTTTTTATATATATATATCTATATATATATGTTTACTGCAAATGTTATTATAGTGGACACTATATATTTGAAATACATGTCTCATTTTTATTTATTAAACATTCTGCATTATGTCTATTGACCTGTACATTTCAGAAATCCTAGTAAAGAAAATGTATTCTCAAACCCAAATCAAACCTGTGAACCTTCATCCTCCTTTGTAGGTTCGAACTCTTTCCAAAAACACGTTTTCTTTACTAAGATTTATTGAAGAGAATGCAGTATGAGAGAGAGAAAGAGAGAGAGAAAAACATCAATCACAAAAGAAGAGAAAGAGAAAATTATATTTATGTGTATACCATGTATAACCATACATAGCGTATGTGCATGTGTGAGGTACCACGTGGTGTTGTGAAATTAAGTAGTCTGCTGCCTGAAGAGTATCACTTTGGCAAGGAAAATCCTGTTGCTATTGCTACATCTTGGAGTAAAGAGAGAATAGGCTTCATGTCTATTATTTTTGTAGTCCTGACTTGAATGATAAATGACAGACAAGATAATCCCCACATTTTTCTAAACTTCATATACTAATTGTGCATATTCCTCCCCTTATTAGTTTCTTAGTTAGTCTGCACAATTGTTAAACCTTGCCAATACCTTATAAATAATTGACTTTTCCATTTTGATCACATGGAAAGAGTAGAAAAACAGTGAATCTTAATTCTCTGAGAGGAAACTGTCATTAGATCTGATGTGCTACAGAGAACCCATGGCCAAGCACAGCCTGAACAGTGCTTTTAAATGCAGAAAATGAAAACTGAAGAAGGAAAGAAAGGAAGATAGAATTGTTTAACGTCTCCTGCCAATAACTCATAAATAATGGACTATTCCATTTTGATCATATAGAAAGACAAAAGACATATCAGTGAGAAAATGAATGAAAGAAAGAAGGAAAGATAGAAGTGTTTAACAGCTGTTTCAGTGGAATGGAAAAAGTTGACAATTTCAAATCTTTTCATTTGTACCCCCTTACTCCTTAAAATAACAAGCAGCATTTATATTTATGATTGTTATTGCAATATTTTGTTAAAGTTGTTAGACTCAAATATTTAGTGATAGGGGAATTTCTACATGTATTTTATTGTCAAAATTTAATAAGAAAATTGTTTGATGATATTCCATTGTTTCATTTGTTTCAGGTCTCAGGATCTTCTCGTTTGTTCACATCTGTCATAGCCATTCACAGGTAGAATCATTTTCATCATAAATTTCTTTGTTATTAAATAGATTTTCTATGTTATTTAAGTGTATACCTAGCCAGAATAAATCCCTCGTACATGTCCTGCCTTCTGACCTTCTTTTAATTTGATCAGGCTTACAGGCATATCATATTGTAATTCTGGTTACGATCACCAAAGTTAAGCAACATTGAGCCTGATCAGTACCTAGATGGGTGACCACTTTGGAATATCAGGTGCTGTAAGCTTGGTTGTTTGGGTGGTGTAACTGATAACAGCTTGGATTTGGAGATCGGAGAGCTGAATTCCAATTCTAGCTGGGTTAGTTATATTCACTTGTGCACAAATACCCTTGAGAAAGGTATCAATCCACCTCTTCTCCCCCCCATCTATGAGTTAATTAGTAGGACCTGTATCAGTAAATCATTATCTCAAAAAAATTCTGAAAATCGAAAAATATTTCCTGGATTTAAATAACCTGCAAAGGTTGATAGATTGTAAAAAACAAATCAATCAATATGACCAAAACATTTTATTCACATTTACTGTTTCTCAATCTGTTTTAAAAGTCATATAGCCACACCTCTTGCCAGAGTGGGAGACCGGCATTTAAGTCAAGGTGACTGTGAGTAAGAATTTAAATAAGGTTTTACATTACATTAGAGAATCAAATATTTCTCCATAAATGAATTTAATTACTATTTTGAGAGAGAGTAGAAGTAAGATACATTGAGAATTTAATTTTGAAAAGTGTTTATGTTTAAATTTCAAGTTATATTTGTATTTGAAAAAAAAACAAAAAAACTTTAGTTAAATAAAAGTTAGGAGAGACAGACATGAGTTACAGTCAACATTAGTCAGGTTCAATATTTCTTTTACAAATTTAACTATATTTTATTTAAATTACTTTTAGAAAAATTAAGGCTCACTACAGTTTTTTGCTTTAATAAAACTTAATTTAAAATTATTTACTTTTTTATGTTAGTTACAAATCAAGAAAACAATGAAGTTTATTTTTTCAAGATTGAATAAAAAAAAAATCAATTTCCATAAGACGGCTGAAAAAAATTAATAAATCAATAATACACACACACACACACAGACAACTGCCCTTTAGGGTGATATTGAATCTGTATATACAGACAAACCTCTCATCAACAGACTAACAGCGAGGAGGTGTGGTCCATTAAAGCCTATTGTCCAAAGATGGGAAGGGATTATTTTTGAGTTATAAAACCACTATAGTAAGTACCAGTAGTTATGATCATAATGTAAATACTATAAACATGTATATATGACATAAATAAATATATACTTAATGTAGATATATTAATCAAAATAACAAAAATAATAGATACTTTCTCAGGCACACGCTAATGTAATGTACTTTCTGTCTTTGTTTACAATTGAAAGACTCACCACTGCCGCCAAGCAGTCACTTTGAGAACTAATACAACTTGTTCCACTAAGCCCGCAAATTTTGAAATACATCACTGATGATTTTGAAGTTTTTTTTTTCTTGCATTGATGGGGGTGTCCATAGATGAGGGGTTTGTCTGTATATTTATTTTGTAGCCAGATACCCCCCCCCACACACTTGAATATTTGAATAAATAAATATTAAACTTTTTGTCAAATAATTGTATTTAATATTCATCTTTTAAATTTATTTCATTTTAATATTCATTTTTTTAAAGTTACGCTTTTATTTACTATAGGTCTGAAAATAAATTCAAGGGAATAGAAATTTTAATAATATATGCATGTAGCATTTTGAAAGTATCAGCAGAATTAAAAAGTAAGAATGAATGATAATAATAATAATAATAATAATAATAATAATAATCAAGAATAAGAATTATTACCGTTTGTTTTTACTTTTCAATTCTGAGAATTCCAAATGCATTTTAATTTTAAAATATCTTCATAAATACAAATCATATGATGATAATTTTTTACAAAAAGCTAGCTTGGGTGATAATGAGTCTGTATATAAATTTATTTTGTCATGAATTACTGTAGTTTTTTTAGTTTTAGCCACACACACACAAATGCACACACATAAACAACTACCCTTTATATATATATATAGATGGTTGGCTGCTTGTATCTGAGTACACCTGCCTATTAGGCTGGCTATTCAATCCCTGATGGCTGCAATGCAGTTTTGTTTGTTCAACACCCACAGAGCTCACCTGTGGTTTATACTGCAACTATGTTGAGCCAACCTTAGTTACAGTTTCTAGGAGAGAGTGCAATATATGGCACGATCAGTAGTCTGAACAAGGCCAGTATGCACAAACCTTTGTTCATGATGACTTGTGACATTGTGCCAGCTCAATCAATGACAGCTCTCAAATAATTCTGTTTACCCAGTTTTACTCACAAGGCTTGGGTCAGCCTGTGGTATTGTTTTCAGGTGCTTTCCAAAGGTGTTGCATGCCAGTATCACCTTCCTAGACTGATAATGTCAAGAATCACCTTCCTGACAAATCATCAAGCCTTCCTGATATATATATATATTATATATATATATATATATATATATATATATATATATATATTACCCAAATGTTATTTCTTAGTGGATACCCATATAAAATTTTTTAAGTAATAAAAATATGTTGGATTAATAAATGAAAAATCCATTCTCAAAATTGCTTCATTTGCATTAGGATATGAAACTGAGCAAAGATGTATATTTTGAGAGTAGGGAAAAATCTGTGTTTAAAAGCACTATTCAGTCTGTGCTTGGCCATGGGGTTCTCTGTAGCCAAGAGGTCAAAGCACATCAAAACTCTCTTTAAAAAAAAATAACAAATATTTATGATCAGTACTACTAACTAATATCCTATTTCCTCAACACTACCCTGGTCATACTCCTCACCCTAACCCTCCAGTTGAGAAGTTAAGGCTTTCTTTGCTTTTTGCTGAATTTAGCTTGGGCTAAATTTAATTTGCCCTTTTTCAATTGATACATTGTGCTAAAAAACTTTATATTATATGTAATAGATTATTTAAAATGGACATTTGAAAAGATTATGTTGAAATAAAAATGTTTTCTTTGAAAAACAGGGCAGACAAGTCATTAGAGATTTTTAAAAGATTATTTATAAAATTAAAGCAAGAAATACATTGCCTATTAAATGTCTCCTGCTCAGATAGGGCCCAGATCTGTGTAACCTGACTAGCCATGTTAATTTTATTTCATTCTTTTTTTTTACTTACTTTCTTGCTTTCTTTTTCTTTTCCTTCTTTATTATGAACAATATCAGCAAAATGTATTTCAGTCATTGTTTTGAGGCATCAAGTTAAAACTATTAATTTTGGATCCAGCTGAAGTCAAGAATAAAAACAACACACTACAAAATATTTTTGTTGCTTTGAAATAGATATACTTGAATGTTGACTCACAAGCCCAATCCCTGGAGTCACCAATTATATACATGCATCTATCTATCATTATTTCTATCTTGTATATTTGGTTACTTTTTTGTCTTCCTGTTTTGAAGTTCACATTAGCAGAGGAGAAGAAGGGAATTATTAACAAAATTAACCTTATTTTTTAGTTTCTTAATCTTTTATTGATTTACTTACAAGTTTATTTTTTCAGAATTGTATTTTTTTTACTCTCAAGTCTCCCAATTTTGATATGTTTTAAGATTGTTGTGTTCTTTTTCTGTTTTCAGGGCTTATGACACTTCCAGAATGTATCGACAGTTGAAACTCAGAGGCGCTCTTGTTGACAACAAAGAGTTGAAGTTACTTCCTCTTGAAGAGTTGTGCAGTAAAGTAAACGGTGTCTGGAACCTTTCAAGTAACCAGGTCTTTACAAATTGCTTGTTTAAGCCTTTAACACTCTGCATTATTCACTAGTATTACTTCCCCTTCTCCAGTATATAGTGAATTGTTACATGCAATAGCCTATTTGCACTATTTACATTGTTCAGACTGTTGTGCTCATCTTTGAAGATGAGCACAACAGTCTGAACAATGTAAATAGTGCAAATAATTACAATACCTCATCTCAGAAATAGAGACGGATATGCAATAGCTTTGTCCTCAATTTCATTCAAGGTCATTTTTGTTGTTGCCATAGGATAATATGACAACATAATATTGGAAAAATGAAATAAAATCAATAAATAAAATAATAATAAAGAATAAAAAAGAAATACATTTTCCCATGATGCTAGTAATAAAGGAACTAGAAAATTTATTACCTTACTTGGCTTTGCCAAATGAAGAAAATGATTTTAAATAGTCTACAATATGATAGTAGAGTGACTTCACAAAATACATTTTGTAAAATTATTTTCACTCTGTATATATATTGTTACGAGGATGCATTTTTATAATAAGAGATTCCACTGAGTTCTACTTATTATTACAAAAAGTTTTCATTCATGAAGTAGTTGTAAAATAGAGAAATTAGAAATAGAATGTTTGGAAGATTCTAGATCATTCTAGTATATTTGAGAAAAATCTAGATGATTCGAGAAACATCTAGAAATATGCAAATTAGGTGTTAGCCCCTATAAAAATGGGATTTTGGAAAAGGGTTGTCAGTTGATTAATGGGAATTTCTGCTGTTATCAACTCCGGCTTTTGATTCAAGGACTATTATATTCAGCCGAAAGAATCTCTATAAAAAGTTGCCGACCAACCAAAACCCAAAAGAGAATTTCATGGAACAAATTTGGTAAATAGAATTTTGACTAATTTTCATTGACCAAACTAAAAATTAATATTTATTTACACACCTTTGTGGATTTCCAAATATAGCACTTAGATTACTTCACTGGCCCTGAAGTGATAAAGATATTTGATTCCCTTTCCTTCTCCCTCGTAACACTTCGCCAGTAACTCTGTGTTTTCTGTTTTGTAGGCCACAATTGTTTATTCTGTATATATTTTATGTTCTGTTTTAGTAAATTAAATATTTGTTTGTGATTTAGCTCTGTGTTGTGGTAAATCATATTTTTTCCTTTGTTACAATTATCTACACGTAACAATATATATATATATATATATATATATATATATATATATATATATATATATATATATATTTCACCATTTCACTCCAAGGAAGGCAAACAAAGCCATTGAGACACAAAGGGTTACTGAGTGTGAATAGATATAAGAAAAAGAAAACATTATTAAGGAGCAAAAACAATAAAAGAACATAAATTAAGAAGACAGAAGATAATGATTGACACTGCATTTAAATTTTTAAAGATCAAAGTTGACTGGAAGACGAGAAGCCGGAACAGATTTGCACAAGTGAGAAGTGCGAAAAAAGAAACTGAGCATAGAACTTATGGTTACATCTGGCAATTTCAACTATAAAATGATGAGACCTAGTTGCCAATCTAGTACTGTGCTTGAATTAATAAAATCTAGGTACCTTAGAGGAAAGAAAGTAATTTTTATTTCACAAATACAAAAATGTGGCACCAAGTCAAAAGGGGGGATGTAGGAAAGCTGGTCTTGAATCTGTCTTACAATTACTGACCAAAACATACCACAGTATTGTTACACCTCAACAACACATTCTTACTACAGCCACCATAATACCTCAAGGTCTCTATGTAGTCCTAACTAGTTCCCATATGTACAATTTGTCTGTGTCGGGTAGGGAATAAAAATAACAACATTTAAAAATTAAACCCTTATAAATATTTACAATGATTGCAAACGCAGTTCATTAGAACAATGAAAGTATTTATAGAAAAAGCACAGGATGGTTGGTCTCTCAGAACTGAACTGCTGTGACCATATATGGCATAGAAAAAGGAGAGACCATTTATGTTTATATTTCATAAGGACATCTGGTCTCAAAACATAATGGTCATCATTTTTCCTGCCAAGCAACTTTATTTACCTTTGATATATTTCATCAGGACTTTAGACATCAAACTGAGAGAGAGGATGTGACTTTCAAAATAGACTTCTTTTTTTATGTACTGGATAGTTCATTAAATATATATATATATATATATATATTTTGAACAATAAAAAAAATTAAAAAATTAAAATCTTCAGACACACTGGGTTGTAGATTAATATTCTTTCGTTTTTTTTTTATTATTATTCCATTTAGATTCCTCAACTAGTTTCGGCCGAAATGGCCATCATCGGGAGGAGAAATATTTCTGCTTGCTGCTAGCACTAAACTACAGAAATGAATGTCTTGATGGAGAAAATGAACTTTTGTCTGTAGTTTTCATTTGTTTTTTTATTTTTTTATCTTTTTAACATGAATCTTTTAACATTCCTTGTGTTGGTCAAACAGTCTCTTTTAAGTTGTTATTTGAGATAAGAGCTGGATAGATACATGCTGCTATGAATTCTCTGGTCAGTTTGACAGTTTTATTGGACTTGGTGAGGGGATGTGTCTCTGTTTAGTGTTTGTGTGTGTGTTATTTGGTTCTTAGGGAGTGAGTGAGTATGATATGTGTAAGCGTGTGTATTGCTGTGGGTGTGTGTTATCATTTGGCTCATTAGGGAGTGAGTGCATATGATGTGTGTAAGTGTGTATATTCGTGTGGGTGAGTATAAGTATGAGGCCTCCACACCTCCGTAAGCCCGTCTGTCTTGTGTGGGTGAGAAATGTGGGTAGGTTTTTTTATTTGTTGAGTTATATCTATATATTGTTAAATTTGTGATTTAGCCCGGCTGGATATTTTGTTTTTAGACGTTGTATCCACTTATTTTCATGCGACTCTAAAATCTTTCTAATGTTATCTGCTCTGAACTTTTCTATTCTCTCAATTATAGTGAATTTGGCATGGGTTTTGAAATCGTGTTTTTCCAGGTGGAAATATTGTTCTACAGGTAATAATTTTTCATGGGGAGTCGATTCATTTACGATAATTGTTAATTCTGTAGTGAAAGGGCCATTCAGATTTTCCTACATATTGTTTCTGGCATAGTGTGCATTCTAGGAGGTAAATTATGTTATGACTTCTACAGTTAGAATCGTGGTAGATTTTGAAAGTAGATTTAGTGACTGAGCTAGTGAATGAATTCGTGTTTTCAATATGGTTGCAACATAAACTTCTTTTGTTGTTGCATGGTTGGGAAAATCCTGTTGTTTTTGTTCTTAGTTTATTACGGATTACCTTGTCCCCTGAAATGTGGTTACTACCTATGATTTCTTTTAGGTTCTTAGGTCTACGATATGCAAGAAGGCCAGGTTCCTTAAACAGTTTTTTTAGGTCTGGTTTGAGATGTAGTATTTCCCAGCGACATTTGATTATTTGGGATAGTGGAGGCAGAGTGGGGTTGAAAGTGGTTATATATATATATATATATATAATTTGCTGATTAATTCCTAATACATATTTTAAATGAGTAGCCAATTTGCTGATTACTTAGTAACAGATATTTTAAATGAGTAGACAATTTGCTGATTAATTCCTAATACATATTTTAAATGAGCAGCCAATTTGCTGATTATTTAGTAACATATTTTAAACAAGCAGCCAATTTGCTGATGATTTAGTAACATATTTTAAACGAGCAGCCAATTTGCTGATTATTTAGTAACATATTTTAAACGAGCAGCCAATTTGCTGATTATTTAGTAACATATTTTAAACGAGCAGCCAATTTGCTGATTAACTCATAACAGGTATTTTAAATAACTAGTCAATTTGCTGATTAACTCATAATAGGTATTTTAAATGACTAGCCAATTTGCTGATTATCTCCTAGTATATATTTTAAATGAGCAGCCAATTTACTGATTAACTCCTAACAGATATTTTAAATGAGCAACCAGTTTGCTGATTACTTACTAACTGATATTTTAAATGAGTACCCACTTTGCTGATTATCTCCTAATAGATATTTTAAATGAGCAGCCAATTCACTGTTTAATTCATAACAGATATTTTTAGACAAGTTAGTTTTTGTGAATGAAAATGCATTTGTATTGGTAAGAAAATTGTTGCCGTAATTATCCTTTTTGATGTATTTGTCATATTACTGAAAAGATTTGATAGTTTTTGGCTAGTTGTTTATCCTGATTAAGGTTCTAGAAAGTTTGTAGAAGGCTTTCTATGGAAACTGTATTCTTTGAATATGTCTAAATTACTGTTTAATCCTTAGGTTTCTTTACTATTATACACACACACATGTGTGCTTTTTGTGAAAAATATAAAATAATATATATATTTCATATTTTTTTTAAAAATATGAATTAAATATAATTGTATTAATGATATCATCTTAACCATTTTTGTAGGGCAACCTTGGTGTCTTCTACATTACGAACATTCGTGTTGTATGGAATGCCACAATGAATGAATCCTTCAATGTCAGTATTCCTTATTTACAAATGGTGAGTTATCTTTTAGTTAAACTTTAATTCCTTCTATTCAGTTTCTATCTATCTATACTGTATATACTCATGTTGCACGCAATTTCATGCATTGTACAAAATCCAAATTTTCACTTATAAAAGCTGATTTTATCATGTCTCTCATGTATAATGTGAGTTCCTTTTTTGAGAGACCGAATTTGTATTCTTTATTACAATAGACTAACCTCTTTTCCTCTATCTCTCTATCCCATCTTCTAGTTAAATAAGTTCAAAAAAGGTAAAAGAGAATGATAAAAGTATCATTAGTAACTCTATACTTGTTGCATAAATGCGTACAGCCATAAACGAGTGAACAAGAAACAGCTAAACATCTTGTAAATGAAAACAATGAAAAAGATACATATTTGCTATGTCTGCATTTTATAATACGATACTTATATGTGAATAATATTAGGTTGGTGCAAAAATAATGTCGTTTTCTCACATATGTTACTATGTGAGAAAACGACATTATTTTTGCACCAACCTAATACATGCATTATTATTGGATACAGTTAAGTAAAACACGAGTTTTATGAAAATCATGTTTATTTTAAATAAAGTTGTACTTTACAGTAAATGGATATATAGTTTGGTCAACGGTGTAGACAGGGCCAGTAGTACATACACTAATTTTATATCTTGTGTATTATGTGGTTTCCTTAAAATTAACTGCAAAATTCGGTCTTCAAAAGTCACATGATACGCGATTATATACGGCAGATAGATAGATAAGGAAGATTAAAGTATATGCAATAAAAGATAGAAATAATCAGACTCACATGCAATTCAATTTTCACTTTAATAAGTAAATATATCTGTAAGTTCACAGCCTCTTGATGAAAAAGCATTTCATTTACACAACAAATACATATTTTTCAACATAATTTCATTATTGTCAATGTATTTAAGTCAGTGGTGAATATGTAGATACATCAATAAGTCCGTGGTGAATATCAGTCGTGAAGGTTGAACATTATACAATGAATATTTCAGATCAAATGAATATTAGAGAGTTATGTAATGAATATCACTACAGAAAGTGGAATTTGTAAGCAGTGTTCAAATTCTGGCTAGTGTGTTATGTTTACTTTTGCATAAATGCTCTTGGAAAAGGCATGAAACCATCTCTTCTCACCCACCCCCTTTACTGGACTCTCTGGCTGTGGGTGGCCACCAGTCTAATGGAAAGAAAAATTCTGAATTCCAAACCACGGAAAAGGCAATGGGAACCACTATGCTATCTTTCTGAAGAATGCATGGCAATTTGATGATAATAAAGAAGAGGAATGTCATGGAGAGAGAAAAACTACTTTGAATTCCAAACCACGGAAAAGGCAATGGGAAATTACTACCTTTCCCAAGAATACATGGCAGGTCAAAGATAATAAAGAAAAGTAATCTGGAGAGTCAGAATCACCGATGTCCTGAAGAGAGAAATGCTTATCTGAATTCCAAACTACCAAACAGGCAATAGTAAATCACTACACTATATTTTCCAAGAATACATAGTAATTCAAAGATAATTTAAAAAAAAAAAGAAAACTAAAATCTGTAGAGAGTCATGTTCACCAACTTCCTGAAGAGATAAAGTATTAAAAAAAGAAAATAACAATGTGTTAGGCTACAGATTTATTGATATGCTTACTCATATATTGTCACTGTAAAGTGAAATAAACTGAGACTCAGTTAAAATGACATGTAATCTGAACATAATGTTTAAAGGCTCTGCTTTCTTTCAGAATTGAAACTTTTATTAAAATCTAAATGTCTTAATTTATTATAAAATATTTTCTAATCTTTTCAGAAAAATCTTAAAATTCGGGACTCCAAGTTTGGAATTGCTCTTGTTATTGAAAGTTCTTCACAGGTAAGTTGGAACAAATCATTAAGAAATTGTAGAAGAGTCTTTTCTGCCTATTATAATTTTCAGTAGTTTCCTTATCTGTAGGGGAGATGTTCCAAGCAAGATAGCAGATATCTCAAATTGTAGATAGTAATAAATCCTATATATATACTATGTTTTTTTATATATATACTAGCAGCATGGCCCGGCATTGCCCGTGCTTGATTCAAAAATTGTACGACTCATACAGTAATCGCTATCACTTGACTTAAAATATTTTTGCCCTTCGTTGCCTTTAAAAGAGTGCCCTTTGCTGTGCTGATGTTGCTACATGCCTTACTTCTTGCCTATCTCACACTGCAAATTTTTTCTAAGCTCTATACAAAACATTAAATCTGTTACGAAAAAAGAACTAAACAAAATGAACACAAAACGATCAGCTTTAAAAAAGGACTCGTAACTGGAAAAACCGAATGAAAAAAGAATGTTAACAACAAATACTTTTTCACACCCAACCCAGTTCTGCGGAATCAGAATCAATGTTGAGTTTAAGCAAGCGAATGAGCCAATTGGAGTAAAGTGCCATGCAGATTTAAATTTTTCCCACTTGTGATGAATGCAGCTATCGATTTTTTTTGCATGCTAGTTAACATTCGTGTCAGTCAGCTTTTGGCTCTCACGTTGGCCAACAGAATCTTCCTGCCTATTCGTGGCAGCCAGCTATTGGCTCTTACTCTGGCCAGTACAAAATGGCCACAAACTACATGAAAACTGCCATAGAAGCATGAAAAAATCGATTATTTCCACTATCGATGGGAGTTGGGAAATGCAAAGTCAGTCTTGGCCTTCCTGCTAAGTTGGAGCATGTGCATGTAAATTTTGGTGCAATTCCGTCGAAAATTGCAGTCATGAATTTGTTACACACATACACACATCCTGCCTTTTATAGATAGAGATACATATATATACATATATACCTATAATACAGTTTATTTTATAAATTAGGCCTAATAGGAGATTAACAACAAAAACTAATAGCAAAATAGGACAATTTGATATCTCTCCGCTGAAACCACAGCATACAAATGAATCAGGGATAAAAAGGCTTTGACAACATGGTTTTTGACTTCTTATTGCTGCAACCAAAATGCTGGTTTTTGTATTTTTTTTCTATCTTATATTAAAATGTTAACAAAGACAATCCATCATTGCCAGGATTACATGCCTATAGAGTTCAAACTACCCTATACTTAGTTTGTGTCATTAAAGTTTTGAACAGTATAGGATATTTATTTCTGCAAGTACAGAAATTATGGCTAGTGATTTTCCAAGTATAGCTTAGATGTGGCACAAGTAGGGGGAACCTAGTGAGGATCGAACTCACTACTCAGTCGTAAGTTCTAGTGAGACAAGATGTGTGAAATGAGGATGTGTTGGAATAGTTGTTAAATCAGTGGGCAGCGATAGGAAAAGTAGAAATCTTGCTTTCAAATTCTGCTGGCCCTAAAATACGCAGTGGTTAATATTTCATTGTGCCTCCCTACCACATATACTGGAGTGCGTGATGAGATACAGAATCTTTAGGGTCAGTGAAAGCTTTTGATTATTTTATGATTACTATTTGTGGGTCATAGGTTGATTAAACAAAGTAGAGGAGGAGATGATGATAGGAAAGTAGGGGAGGAAGAGAGGAGAAGAGAGAATTAAAAAAAATCAACAAAAATGAAAAAAAGTGTGCTAAAAAATTAATAATGATACAATGTTTCATTGAGGAATTTCATCAGCTTGCTCTTTCCCAACTTTGGCATTCAGATCTCCCATGACAATTGCAATTTCCTGTGATTTGCATTGATCCTTTGGCATTGTCTTGTGTGCAGTAAAACTTTCCAATTTCTTTTTCCTTACTTTATGCTGTCAGTGCATATACAACTACAATAGATATATTAAATGTTTTCCCTTTCAGTTTGACTTCAAGAATCCTGTTAGATAATTGACAGTATCCCAGAACATATTTTTTCATGTTTTAGCTCAGTAGTTCCTAAACTTTTTTTCTCTGGGCTGCATTTTCGGAATGAAAATTTACTCGTGCTTCACCAAAGAGAAGTCTTAGTGAAAAGGCGTAAGCAGCCCTACAGCAGAGAAGGTCCAGAGAGAGGGTTAAAGGGAGATAACTGCAGATTCAAAATCAGAACATTATCATTGATAACTTTCTCTTCTAATTTGCGAACCCTAGTTACTAAATTCTTAATACTTGATATAATGAAAAAATATCACAATGATAAAATCAGTCAATAATTACTTATAACTAATTATACTGGGACGCATGCATGCAATTACAAGTAATCCATAATAATATTTTAAATTTTGAAATCATTTTTATTTTTGGCATATGAATTTTTTTAATCACTTTCTAAATCTTTGATTGTTTTTCAATCATTCCACTTTATCAGCTATTCTTTTCTGTCACACCGTTTAGAAAACCAACAACAATAACATCTAAGAAAGACTAGTTAAAAATCAATAATATCACTGTTTCATCTAAGAAATTCAGACTAGACTATTATGTTTGTATCTACTAATGAGGTGTAAACAAACAATATGGCAAAAAGAAAATTCGATAAGGAAGAATAGAGCTGTATGACTAAATTTTGCTTGTTATGATGAAAGGTGAAAATGTAAGATGAAAAAAGCCAAAATGAATAATATTACAAATATATTGCTTCTTCATTTATGTGCCATGTCCCTTGAAAACATGGATGTTCATAGCTCTCCATAACTTCCTATTGTGTGTTAATCTAACCATCTCTTTTACCATCCCCCCTTTGTACTTTATTTGTCGTGTATTCACATGATCTTGTACTTGCTATTTATCTCTACTTCAATGTATCCAGCGAGTGTTAAATTCTTCAAGCCCCTTTTCCTCATTATGTGCCCCAGAAATTTCAACTCTCTCTGATTATTAGTATAACTGTCCTAATTCCTATTTTACTTAAGACTGTTGCTTTAATTCTCTTCTTAATATGATGTCCTGGGTATGATGATAAACTACGTCCAGCAGCAAGGCCTCTGATTGGGAGATTGGAGGTTTTGAAGAGCATGGAATGATCTCTTAATTGCTGTTGTTCCCAGAGCCACCCTGACCTATTAAGGAAAATAGTGAACCCCCAAACAGAATCAAAAGACTATGAAAGTATAAAAATACATTTTTATACTAAAAATACCAGCAATACATTATTATATATAAAAAATATTACCAACTATACCCATTTATTGTAGAATTACCAAAAATACCTATTTATCATAGAAGGTCCAGAGAGAGGTTAAAGGGAGATAACTTCAACAATACCTATTTATCATAGAATTACCAACAATACTTATTTTTCTCTAGTTGAAGGCATACAATTACATTCAAAATATTTACATTTCCCAGAGATTGATATGCCACTAAACAAAATCAACCAAACAACCAACATGAAAGAACTCTTTCATGATATTAATCCATATAATATCCTACAATTTCTTAAAGAAATCCAACTGTATTCCAAAATATAACTTCAACAAAACTACAGCATAAAACACACATATCACCACCTCTAGTAATTATATCTACACAAGCATGTATATGCACAAAAGCTGAGTATCATCTACCATGTATTCAATTGTGAAAGTAGAATAATATATTTTTATTACTTCAAAGCTCACAAGAAAATTAAATTTTAGCATTAAATGACGTATTAGGAGTTGATATGCCATTAAACACTTCACTGCCATATAGGAGATTAGATATTACATAACAGTTCAACTATTTTCATTGTTTTTAACAAAATTTTCCTATATCTTAATACTTTGCTTAGTTTCTGGGATACATCTTTCACTATTCCTATATGTCTTCTGATTTCTGTGTCACATTTCTATTGCCTGTTACAACACTACCTAGTTGAATTTCTGGATTTGTGTGATTTTAACATCCCAAGTACGTCATATATTAGGCTGTTTCATTTGCTGATAACCATACAATTTACTTTCTTACAGTTAACAGTTAGTCCTTTCTTCTTGCTTTTCCTTTACTACCTTATTTGTGAGTTCTTTTAGTTTTCCTTCTCCATCTGCCATCAGCCATACCATCTGCAAGTTCTTATGATCTCTGAAAAATAAAGAAAATGTCTTTTATAAGTAGAGTCAATCAGTGCTCAAAGTTCTGTGATATTTGATCTCATCAACCAATGGCTGTTTACCTGGTCATTGTGGTTAATAAAAAGAGGAGCATTTTGAAAGAAATTGTATATTGCGTAGCTTTTCTTGATCATATGTTCAATGTCTACCTTTGTTAATGAATGTTTTTCATAATAATTTAATGCAACTGAATTTTTAACACGGGTAACTGTTTAGACATTCATAGAAATTAGCTTCCTATCCCTAACTATTTTTCTCTCCATCTTGTTTTCCATATCTGTAAGTCTCAATTTGGAAATTTTCTATCATAATTTTCATTATCTGATCTTCACCTATGACACTTTTGTGGTTACACTACTGATCACTTAACCTGCTAATTTATATTTCAGAGTGGTTCCTATGTTCTTGGTTTTCGTATTGACCCCAAAGAAAAACTAGAAGAAGTTTCCAAAGAGATAACAAGCCTTCTTCGTGTGTTCCGAGCGGACCCTCAGTTTGGCGTGCAGTATGAGCTGGAAAGTAAGGTAATGTAATGCATTCTTTAATTTTATGTAGAGTTCTTAGGTTGAACCTCCTCAGACTAACATCCTTATCACTTCAGTATTTTACTACTACTTCAATGCCATATAGAAGGATAGATGGGGCATAGCAGTTCAGCACTCTTTTCTTTGTTTCTAACAAAAGTTTGGAAACTTGGACCATTGTGCCTGCAAAAAAAATGAAGTGTCAAAGGATACTTTTCCCCTTGACACCCCTCGTCCAAATCATTTGGCCCCTGAGCTGATGTTTTACCAACCATTACAATAAACAATATCATAAATCAAATGTCTTATTATTTTTCTCGTCAATTCTCAGAAACAAAAAAAAATGTATAAAATCATTTTCATATGTTTAGGTTTTATTTCAATTCTAATTCTTTTTTAAAACACTGCTGAGGAGTGAAGGTAGTTAAAATAGTAGTAGTGTCAAGGGAAAAAACAATTTTGACACTGTTTTTTTGTGGGCACAAAGGTTCAAGTTTACCAAAATTTTCCTATATCTTAATACTTTCTTTAGCTTCTTTAAGTGAACTTTCATATTCTGATGCATTTTCATATTTCTGTCAAATTTTCCATCATTTGTTATTTTCAAAATGTTGATTTCGCAAGATCATAGATTATTATCTCAAATGCAAAATTCAATCTTCAATGAATGTGCTACTCTCAGTGGCTCCTGTCTATGGAGGTGTTCTCGTTTATTGAATTTAAACAGAATATAAAGTAAGTGAATTCATCCTATGGGGTCTGCTATCATTTCTCAACAAATGAACTTGCATCTCGGAATCATATTTCTATCAGAAATAAAAACTTGAATCATTTTGACGGAAGATGCAACTGACTGGACATCTAATACTTTCTCCCTCTCCTCAAGCCAGAAACAACTGATTTTAGTTGTAAAAGCCTTTTATGGTTTCACCCAGTACAAAGCTCGATAGTCACTCAATGTAGAGTGTTACAGTTGAAATGGTAATGATGAATGAAGTATCAGATATGAATGAAAGATAAGGTGTTAGAAAGTGAAGATTATGAGGATAAAGATGATTGACCCTTGATTTGAAGAGACCAAGTTTAGAGTGATCAGGGATGCTCACAGTTTCCCCTTCCTTCAGCCAAGAAACATCTGTATTTATTTTATGAGTTCACCCAATACAAAGTTCAAGAGTCACATGAATGGAAGACAAGGTGGTAAGAAGTGAGGATTATGAGGATAAGGAGGATAGATAATGATTCACTCTTGATTTGAAGAGACCAAGTTTAGAGTGGTCAGGGAAGCACCTACGGTGGAGTCTGTTCCACAAAGTGGCAATTCTTGGGAAAAATTTACATTTGGAACATAGGAGAAATAAGGGTGATTCAATTCCATTGAAGTAGTATGATGTGTCCTGGCTGTAAAAGTCTGAATTGGTAGAACTAGAGAATAGAGCTCATCTGACATTTGCTTTGGAAATATCAACAGAGTATCAAATTGCTTGTTTATGGGAAAGAGGGTTAATCTTGACTTGATTAAATTAAGTAGGAGTTAAAAATAAATAGAATAAATCTTTCTCAACAAGACTGCGGAAATGATTTTGAACTCTATCAATGCTTGAAAGTGAGGATTGAGCATCTCCAGGCCAGATATAGCCTCAATGCTCTACTTTTGTTCTAATCCAAGGTTTATCAACTTGGTGGACAATTTTAACTATTGGGTGGGTGATGAGCAACTGAACAGAAAATGGTTGGAAATTTTGGTAGGCCATATAGGATTTTGAGAATTAAAATGTATTTCAACATATGCTACCTAAAAAAATATTTAAAGGGGATATGCAAAGAACCTGTATAAAAAAAAAAAAAACCCAGGAAGCTAAATGGTAATAACTGGGTCACATTCCTAGAGAAGTCATAAATCTCCCCTTGGTACACTAATGCCGATTATATAACAGTTTATGTACCATGAAATTACTTTATAAAATACTTGGAAAGATGATCAGAAATGATGAGGACCTAGTTTAAATGAAAATAAATTTCTTTGTATTCTTTTTCTTCTTCCTTTCATAATGCAGGTGATCATGGTCCTCCACAATTTCCTATCCTTTGTAGCTCTTAGTAAATTTTATCTTTTCACCATCCTTCCCACTTCCTGTTTTGTCATCCATTACACAAGCTTGTTAGGTACATTACTCGATGACTTGCTGTGTCTCTGACATTCTTTAAGAAGGCAACAGACAGAAGAATCTGATGTGAGAGACAGTTTTGTCTCATCTGTCAGAGAAGAAAATGGAAGAAGCAAACTCAAACGGATAGAAAAGGTCAGAATGTATTTGTAAACTAAAGTTTATTCAGGTGAAGGTGAACTACCATGATTTTAGTTGCAAAAGTGCAATTCAAGGTTCAAACCCAAGCATACTGTACAAGCATTAGAATTGGGGAATGGAAGACACTATTTTGAAATACTGATGTATTGAACAACAAGAATAAAATATTTGTAAATTCTGTGACCCTTCAGGACATGCGGGATCATGGCTCTCCACAACATCCTATCCTTTGTAGCTCTTAATAAGGTTTATCTTTTCAACATTCTTCCCACTCCCTGTTTTACCATCCATTTGCACAAGTTTGTTACGTAGGTGATCATGGCTCTCCACAACATCCTATCCTTTGTAACTCTTAGCAATGTTTGTCTTTTTATTATCTTTCCCATTCCCTGTTGTCCCACCATTTGCACAATCTTGTTAGGTAGTTTATTCAATATTTCTCTCTGTCACTTGCTTTCAATATGTATTGTGCGTGTCAAATTCTCCAAGCCATCTTGGGTTCTATAAATTCCAATCCTTTTGTATTACAGAACCATAATTCAGGTACTGACTTTTTTTTCTCTTGCAGACATCTAAAGTACAACCTTCTGTCATGCAAAATGTATTTGACGATGTAGAGATCGATGAAGAAGGACAGAGTGATGCATTTGCTGTATGTATCAATATTTTTTCTTTAGTTTATTGCTGATCCATATTATTTCTCACTAAAGTGTTTTTTGCCTTGAAAATTACTTTCCTCAGTGTGATCAAATGTGAATATTTAACCATCTCGAAATGATTTTAATACAGAATACTCCTCTTCAAGAAATCAGAAATGTAGATGATGCATAAAAGAAATCATCAAAAAAATATTTTGCCAATTTCAGTATGATTCTTTGAATTGAGATCAAATATGGATTAGAATTTGATCAAATAATGAACAAATAAGAAAGGTTTATAAATTTAACATATTTCGCTTTTATTTAAGCTCCTTCAGAAATATTCTGGAAAAGAAAATTTGGTACTTTTAGTGCTGTGCTGTTTGTTTTTCATTGGTCAGGCAGACCTCAAGTGTCTTTATCTTGTGGTGTAGTGTGTGTGTGTGTGTGCATGTCTATATTTGAATTCTAGTGGGATTTTTGTGTAAGTCTGGTAGTGTTTGTGTGTACAATTCCTGAAGATGGTAATGGGAAACAAAATAGAATTAAATGTACCAGAACTTTCTGATGAAGCTAAAATAAAAAAGAAATGTTAAATTTATAAATGTTTATTTGTTCCATATTCTAGTACATGATTACTTACAAAATTCTACATATAAATTCATTTGCTCAAAGCTACCTACACTGCTACAGTATACATAACACTTTTATTGTCTCTTTTATCATTTTTTCTTTTTTTAGGATGTAAGCAATCATGGCTCCCCACAGATTCCTTTTCTTTATTATTTGTGAATTGCCATGACTTGTTGGGAAAGAAAGATAGTAAAGTGGTTTACCTTTGCTTTCTCGATGGTTTCTAAAGTAGTTTTTCTAGATTGGGTGCTTCCCAAGGCAAGAGAGCCCAATCTACTCTGTTATTTAACTCATAGTGTGACAGGGAGAAGTGACAGATTCCAGCCTTTTTCTAAGTGAGAATTGAATGTAGTAGATTAGGCTAGAACTTGAACGCAGCTCATCCACTTTCAATGCTTATTGTTATACTACCTATTCTATGGTAATGGACTCTTCCAGAGACAATAAGTAGCAGTAGCGGTCGCCAGTTCGGGGCAGGCAGTGTTGAGCGAGTCAGACGATATCGGACATTGAAGTATCAACCATCACAACTAGATTGCTGTGTCCTTAACTCTTATTTCCAAGTTCTAACATTTTGTATGTCGAACCTAATTTAGGACGACTTATTAAAATACAAGCCTCCACTGTGAAACGACTCCACAACATATTTTGGCGACGAGGTATTCGGACTCATACGTGGGAAGAGAAAAAAAAATTTCGTTCGCCACAGTATATTTTGGCGACGAGGTATTTGGACTCATACGTTAGAAGAGAGAAAAAAATTTCGTTCACCACAGTATATTTTGGCAACGAGGCATTCGTAATTCACATGGGAAAAGAAAAATTTTTCTCATGATCCGAAATGAAACGACTCCACAACACTTATAGACCTTTATGCTAAAGGGGCATCACCTAAAAAAGCAATTCCCATTTACCACAGCCATTATTTAGCCACATACATCTCTTTATTTTTGCAGAACATTACAAAATTTAAGTGTTATCAGAGTCAAACAAAGTCACACAGCAAAGCAAAAGGAAAGGAGTATCAATATTATAATGATCAAATAAAGAGAAGGAATGTTAACATTATAATGATCAAATAAAGAGAAGGAATATCAATATTAGATTGATCAAGTAAAGAAAAGGAATGTCAATATTATAATGATCAAATAAAGAGAAGGAATGTCAATATTATAATGATCAAGTAAAGAGAAGGAATGTCAATATTATAACGATCAAATAAAGAGAAGGAATGTCAATATTATAATGATCAAGTAAAGAGAAGGAATGTCAATATTATAATGATCAAGTAAAGAAAAGGAATGTCAATATTATAATGATCAAATAAAGAGAAGGAACGTCAATATTATAATGATCAAGTAATGAGAAGGAATGTCAATATTATAATGATCAAATAAAGAGAAGGAACGTCAATATTATAATGATCAAGTAATGAGAAGGAATATCAATATTATAATGATTAAAGAAAAGGAATGTCAATATTGATCAAGTAAAGAGAAAGAGTATCAGTATTATAATGATCAAGTAAAGAGAAGGAATATTTGTTATAATGATAAAAGAAAACAGAACAAAGATTTATAGGATAATGATAAAGCAAAAAGAAAAATACATTATGATTATAAAGCAAAGAGAATGAATATTTTTAGTATAAGGCTTATAAGTTTGTGTATTTTTTTTACTTTAGTACATTAAAATTGCAAATCTTTTCATTTGGAAGATAAAGCAACCCCCAGTCCAGTTGGGCCACAAGTTTCTGCTTAAGTTTGTAGTGGATTCTGAGGTGAAGATGTAAAGAACACACTTGGGTTAAAATTTCCTGCTATTCGGTCCAGCTACATGAAAATGTTGGACTTTAATTAAGTCCAAAAAAGACAAAGAAAACTAGGAAGACCGATAATTATATACAAACAAATATATGCATTAACATCAAGTTACAAGAACATGGACAGTTAGATTGAGTTTGTGTGGTGAATATTATGTGTGTGTATTGTGGTGAGTGTTCGTACGTACGTGTATTGGTATTGTTCTTAGCGTGTTCCCAGAATTTGGGAAATGCTGTATTGGTGAGAGCTCACATATTGGTATTAGCTGAAATGAAGGAGGAAGAGAAAAGTATTACCTCACCTCCATGCAAGGTAGTATACGGCCCAAGGCCTGAGGGGAAAAGAGAGGTCAGGGCAAAAGGTCACCCAGTATTTATAGCCAGGGGAGAGAGACCCCTGGTGAAGAATTAAGGAACTAAGGAGGAGCTAAATCCGACAAGTTTTATTTAATTAAATATAAATTGTCAATATCAACTATCTGTCCATTTAGATTTTAAGTATAGTACTGATGACAATGATATATATTAATACTATACAGGGTGAGATGGGTAAATTGTCGCCATTTTATATTTTTAATTTTGCACATGCATGTTGTTTGTTTTTGATTTTGTTGACTGCACGCTATAGTAGGGTCGGTTTGGAACCATCTGTGAGAAAAAGAGCACCATGATGCAATTCACTCTGCAAGAAATTTGGAAATGGCATGCTGTACTGCTTGGCATTTGCACTGGGAGCTCCAATACAAACATTTCAGAGTGTCTGGGTATCAATCTGAGGTCAGTGCAGAAGATTCAGAAAGAGTTGGATGAGTCTACTGGTGATTACAAAGGTATGGCAGATCAGAAAACTCACTCTGATTGTTATGATAAGAAAAGCAATCCTGAATTTGTTGGTGAGGGCCTCAGACTCAGCAGGGAGACCTACATCAAGTAACTCGAGGAGGTAATGCTGCCTTGGGTCAAGAGGGTGGCTCCTGGAAGACCCAATGTCTGGCAACAAGACTCTGCACCATGCTGCACAAGCAGAAGAACCCAGTCATGGCTGTCAGACAATTTCTGTGACAACATCACCCCTTTTGAGTGAGAGACCAATAAAACTTCTTGTAACACCCAAGTTGAACTGAAGGCAAGGATTATGAGAGCATTCACCAACTTAAACAAGGAGACCATCCAGAAAAGTTGCAGAAGATTCCGAAGTCATCTGGAGAGTTTGGTTTAAACCAATGGCCATTTTATTGAATAAGTTTACTTTTTAGCATTTCAAGATATTTTTGTGCAATTTTAGTAAATATATCTGTTAAAATGAGTTGTCAGTGTTATTTTCATTTTTGTGGTACTTAGACGACAATTTATCCATCGCACCTTGTGTGTGTGTGTATATATATATATATATATATATATATATATATATATATATATATATATATATAAAATAAGATTTGGAAAAACATCTAATGTTTTTATATATTTATATGTAATATTTATAATACATGTATGATTACAGAGAATTATTAAAATTATTTTACTTACATGTCGGTTTACAGAAAAAATCATTTTACTTTAGCTGGTTTCGCTTTTAGCTTTTCAAACATGCTGTAAATGTTTATTAGATTCCCACAAGAGGATGCTTATTCCTTGAATGCTTTTTTTTAAATCAACACCTACTCTTCTCCTCTACACACACAAACATGTGACAGCCTCACAATCTGACAGGCAGTCAACACGAGGGTTGACATTTCAGCTCCTTTACTTTTGGGGCCACAAAAGTAACATTTTTCTCTTAACACTCATAAGCAAAATTTGATGTAAGAAAACTTAAGACACTTCTTTTATTTTTCAAATAAATTATCTGGACACTCATTACAGACATTATATAAACATAGAAGAAAGACTGTATACAATTTGTTCATTCTTTATCTTATCATTCTGTCTGATTCCAATCCATACATTTGATCCCAACTCACAGTTTTACTAAGTATTACTTTCTCCCATTTCTCCAATGCCACATAACAACCACTGTCAATCAAATAATAAATAATACTTGTTTTGTCATTTACATATCTTGCAATTTCTCATTTTCTACCAGTATATTTGTATATATAAATGTTAGAGAGTTTATACTTATTTACACAGAGTTATAACTCCCCTAAAAACTGAAAGAAATATTCTACATCTTTATTTAACAAATACTTTTTGAAGATGTTTAGTAACTGTTGTCTGTTTTGGGATTAAAATTTGAAAACTTAGTGTCGCTTCCAACTACTGTCTGCAACACACCAGGGTATTATCATAACCCGTTTAAAAATAGCTAATCTAAAGTCTTATGAATAATTTTCTTTTTCTCTATTCACAGGCTTATTTTGCTGATGGAAACAAAGAAAGGGATCGTGAACCAGTTTTTTCTGATCATTTAGGGTTGGCAATTGAGAAATTACCAGAGGGAGTCACTGTGCAGAGTCTGTGGAGTGTGCTGCCATAATTTGTTTCCATGTAATTGCCAGGATAGAAAGTGTCTGGTTCCTGAGAGAATTAATGCTGCATCTAAATTTTGTTTGGACAATTGAATACCATTTTTGATGTTGTTTTATTTTATCTGATTCCTTCTTCAACCTGAGAGATATAAGGATTTTCTTTTCATTTTTATCATAGATAGTGCACTTGACAATGTTTGAAGGACAAATAACATAAAAATGAAGTTCAATTGTGCAAACATAATTTAT
>OZ010613.1:38109975-38117475 GCA_963932145.1 Acanthosepion lycidas
TATTTTTAGAAATATTGTTTACAATGAAGTCCTATAAAATTAAATTAAGGATATTATTAAACTGCAAAAAAAAAAGAAGAGTTTTGGCCAAAGTATTTTCCAAACAAATCAGCTTATTCAGATCTCATCAATTGGTTTGCCAAGTTGAACGAAATGTAGAGTTTGTAAATCTTGATAAAAAATGTTAGTGAGAACTTCAACAATACTAAATACTGTGAGCATTCCAACATGCATCAGTGTGTTGCCAAAAAATTCTAGTATATAATAAAACAGTACACAATGCTATTCTGTTGTCTTTGGGATTATTCAGCAGTCAATTATTGTTGTAATGGTGATTTTCTAAGTGTAGTTTAGATGTGGCACAAGGTCAAAAGTGTGGAACACTCTGTGAGGATTGAATTCATTATTCAGTTATAATTGATCTAGCAGACAAGCTTACTAACCACATTGAAGCACTCCAATTATTGCAGTAATGAATGAATTATATTAAAAAAAACGACTATGCAATAGAACAGTAAGTGTAGTGTTATGGCTCAGACTAGACACCAGGTTTTTCTTCCAGTCGAACAATTGTGGCTTAATATAAGGAAATAATTCTTTATCCAAGAAATAAAACCATGAGATGAAATTGTAGCATTTGGTAAATTTTATTAAGTTACAGTCTTGTAAGGACCAGCTGTAGGCATGCAAGGAAAAGTGAGAGGGCAAATGGTCTAAGTGGTGTGTACCCTCCATTGTGGGGCAAGTTGTAGTCTTTGGTTTAGGCTGCTAGAGACCACTGTCTTATAGACAACAAGCCGTTTTTGCCCAGTTAGCATTCGTCTAAAAGTAATTCATCAAGAACATAGGACATGGCTCCAGTCAGCTGACTTTTGCCAAGATTATAATTGTCAAAAACGATTTCTGTAACATCCTGCAGATGTGTCCTTAACACGATATCAGCTGGCAACTGATATCACTACACAAGTCTCATAGATTGTAAATTAATTTCTCAAAAAGTGCTAACCTACTGTCTTAAACCAGTGAATTTTCATAAAATATATATCATGGAATGGTAGTAAGACAGCTTAATGAGCCAGCATAATCTTTTCTAATTATATCTTACCGGGTGCTTTATTGGGACACAATGGTGCCAAGCTGTAAATAGAACGTTCATAAAGTCAAGTAGACAGTAAATAATTTTATCTGAGTCTGAATTCTCTGGTGTTTTATGACCAGAAATAAAACGTAAAAGTGAAATCTTCAAAGATGCTTCTTGTTGAAGTGAAGCAAATAAATAAAAACTTTCTGGAATAAGTGCCACTTGGCCGGAAGGCAGGCAGTTCCGGTGGTAGGGTTAGATAAGCCAAGTCACAGAATTGTCAATTTTTTGAGCTACCTTTTGGCAGGTGTCAGGCCGTCGGTGGTGATGTACACAGAGGCAGAAAACCGCACGCCGTGAAGTTGAGACTGTCAGTGGGGTGGGCAGGTAAAAATCGGTGACGGGAAAAAGACAGTTAAAGCAAGAGACACATAGAGTCGGAGTTCCCAATGGCCGAAGGGAAAATCTACTTCGTTAGTGTGTTGTGAGAGAAGACAGAAATAGCAGCGAATTGTCCCAAATGTAATCTACCAGACTGCGTCAAGAGAATCCGTGAATAAATCTTTTATTTTCTGTAAAGCGCAGCGTACGTGTGTCCGTCCGTCCGTTTTTCCATCTCGGCGAATCATAAACAACCTTTTGTAATGTCAACGAACGCTCTTTTAACACTTCAGTGATGTCAACGAAAACTCGTTGCCAACTTTTGTCATGCTCGTTGTAGTAGAGACTTTATAATCGCAGATACAACTATAGTAACGCCGTTGAACAATACTGGTGTCAGACGCCTTCGAATAGCACTCGCATAAGTATCACCGAATAGTGATCTGAATAGAGAAATAGTATTGTGAATTGTTATGGGATCTTACCCATAATAATAATAATGGACTATTCCATACGTAATAAATACGGAGTCCCTTTCGGGGAGGTAGACCGGCCCTGAACCCGTTTATGCGGGTTCAATGGGCTACTTTTTGCCCACGTTAAAAAAGCCTTGTGCCACATGACACCCTCGTGGGGGGGGGGGTGACTGAATATCGTCAGTCGTTCACTTTCTGACCGACTGTTCGGTTATACTCTCATCCTACGGACGGGAGGAACCCGAAGTAGGCTACGCCGAAGGGCGGAGTCTCCTTCGGGGAAGTAGACCGGCCCTGAACCCGTTTATACGGGTTCAATGGGCATATTTTTTTGCCGAGCCCACGGGCTCGGAGTGCCCACGTTAAAAAGGCCTTGTGCCACATGACACCCTCGTGCCACATGACACCCTCGTGTCTACGCCAAAGTCTCGTTCCGGGAGGTAAACCGGCCCTGAACCCGTTTATACGGGTTCAATGGGCATATTTTGAGGCCGAGCCCACGGGCTCGGAAAACGCACAATAAATAACCGACCTTGTGTCACATGTTGTCCCAGTGTGTGTGTGTGTGAGGGGGAGACTGAATATCGTCAGTCGTTCACTTTCTGACCGACTGTCCTGTTGAACTCTCTACCTTCGGGCGGGGAGGTAAACCGGCCCTGAACCCGTTTATACGGGTTCAATGGGCATATTTTTTGGCCGAGCCCACGGGCTCGGAGAACCCACAAAAAATAACCGACCTTGTGTCACATGATGCCCCAGTGGGTGGGTGACTGAATATCGTCAGTCGTTCAAGTCGATCTCGGTCGACCGGCTGATCGGTTGAACTCTCTGGGGAGGAACCCGATGAGGCTACGCCGAAGGGCGGATTCTCTTTCGGGGTGGTAAACCGAACCTGAACTGTTTATACGGTTTCAATGGGCATATTTTTGGCCGAGCCCACGGGCTCGGAGATCCCACGTTAAACCGGCCTTTGCCACATGATACCCACGTGGGGAGGGGGGTGACTAAATATAGTCAGTCGTTCAAGTCTTGACCGGCTGTTCGGTTGAACTCTCTGCCTTCGGGCGGGAAGGAACCCAAAGGAGTCTACGCCGAAGGGCGGATTCTCTTTTGGGGAGGTAAACCGACCCTGAACCCGTTTATACGGGTTCAATGGGCATATTTTGGGGCCGAACCTTCGGACTCGGAAATCCCACGTTAAAAACGGCCTTTTGCCACATGACGCCCCAGTGGGAGGGTGACTGAATATCGTCAGTAGTTCAAGTCGAGTCAAGAGTCGAGTCAGAGGCAGTCCGAAACAGAGTCGCGTTCAGACAATTACTGCAAGACATTGGAATAGTGATACTGGTCGAGACTACATTGTTCTCTCTACTAAACCTGATTGTTCATACTCACACTTCTACTTCTCTGTATATATTCCTGTTTGTAATATATCTGTGTTATTCCATATCTGTGTTCGAGTTCTTCTTTATTGGTTCTACCTTGGACTATCACCGTGGTACAAGGAACCGGACTATAACAGTGAATAGAGTAGAGAATAGAGATCCGAATAGTAACAGAGGACAGACTAGAAATGACGATCTTTCGTCCTCACGATACTTTCTACTTAAGCGTTTCCTCTATGGTCACGTGATCCTCTTAATTCAATAATAGGATCGCCTGTGTTTGCTCACTGGCGATCTATCTTCAAACTCAAGTGTCGGCAGCGACACTTTATTCCTATATAACAGTAACCAAATATATTGGAAACAATATTCATTTCTTTTCACTTTCCATCCCCTTATGAATGTACATTGGGCCTTTTCCAGGTTTTCTGAAAGCAAAACACAAGGTTGTGGGGTGATTTGCTTATTTGGTGAAAGATTGAATGTTTATGTTCTTTCTCTCTCAATTCCCGTACACTCCAAGTGAAGGATATGTGGGACACAGCGAGTTGGTGTTGCTGCAGTTTCCATAGCAAGTAAGTTTTTCACAGGATGGTTTTGCTAGACCCATGTTCAACCAGTTTTAAATTCAGAATTGTCTTCCTAGAATGGTTGCCAAACCTACTCTTTAATTCATAGTTGGGAGAGAAAAATAGTTTCTTACTTTTTCTTTGGCTATAAAAATAAATTGTCGGCTGTCAATGGATATGTAGAATGGAATTGTGAAGTAGAGATGGGCACTGACAGTGAAAGGTGAGTAGTTGGAGTGACAGGGGGGAGACGGTTAAAGCAAGAGAGTCGAAATTTTCTGACTGAAAGGAAAATCTGGTCCGTTAGTCTATCATGAGAGAAAAACGTAAGTGCCACTTATCACCCCCCCCTTTTTTGTATGCCCCCCCCCCCCCAATAATGTTACATGGGCTCTGGGGTCCGTATGCACCCCCAGTTGAGAACCACTGATCTAGTCTGTCAAAGACGAGTGAAAGAAAAAAAAAACGGAAAAAAAGTCACAAATGGATAGAAAAGACCAGAAAGTTTATCTCAGGTGAACGAGAACTACCGTGATCTAAGTTACAAAAGAGCAATTCAAGGTTCAAGCCCCTGCTACTGTTACCAAGAATTGGGGAAAGGAAGACACTGTTTTGAAACACCGATGTGTTGAACAAAAAGAATAAACTACAACTTCTACTAAGTGCCGTTTACGTTCAGGGCGTAGTAAATCATGGCTCTCCACAACATCCTATCCTTTGTAGGTCTTAGTAAGGTTTTTATTGTCGTTATCTCTACCCCACTGCCTGTTCTGCCATTCAGTTACACAAGCTCGTTGAGTAGGTTACTCTCTGCTTTCACCTGTCCATACAATATGTCCTGTAAGTATCAGATTCTCCAAGCCTACTTTCCTCATTATGTAACCTAGAAATTTCACTGAGTCTTTTTGATTTTATCTATAAGCGTCCTTTTTGTTTCTGTTTCCCTTGAAACATATCTGTTCCGTTCATGGGATTCTTAGCATCTGTTCCGTTCATGGGATTTTTAGCATCTTTCTGTAGAAATACATTTGTTTTCTCAAGTCTCGATATGTGAAGAGATTGTTCAACATTCTTGCTATAAAGGAACACTGATATTACATAACTGTTTAGTACTATTTTCTGTGTTTCTAACTAAATTTTTCCTGTCTCTTAATACTTTGCTCAGATTTTGGAAGGTTGGCTATTCCAACGGGCCATCGAATTTCGGTGACACATTGTCATCCTATGTAAGAACACTCCCCAAATATTTAAATTTTTGTACTCGCTTGATTTTTATATCTGTAATTTGTCGTTCGAATTATGCTGACAGTATATATTCTTATAATTGATGGTTAGTCTTTTTTCTCGCTTTCCATAACTACCTTTACGTTCTTGCCTAGCAGTTCGGACATTTTCCTGTTAAAAGTAGTCTGATTTTCGTCGTCATTATTCCAAGACTGCAATCCATCTCAAGAATGCGTCATTTTCAGGTTTATATTACATGTGACTGTTTAGTATCTGCTACGTTTTAACCTCAAGGTTAGTACTTTGTAAGATTTTTTAGACACAACATAGGTGGAGGAAGTTTCCTTTTCAGGACATTGCCGGACCAGTGACTGGAACACGAGTTTTTTTCTCTGCTATAGTGTTACGTTTATTTACCATAAATGAGATCATCGTGTTACAATTATTTGATTGGCCCGGATGTGAACCAGGAAGTGTTGAAGTGTAAACCTAAACATGCAATTGTAGAAAATTTGAGGCTGCTTCTTAAATGGACAATGATTGACTAGCAACGCCGTATATAAGGCTGAAGTTGAAGGACCCCGCTACCATGAATTATATTGGGCTGACTGAATGTTTATTAAAAAATAGATCCAACAACTCGTAACAGCACAGCCCTATCTACTTACATCTAGAGAATTAAAAAGGGACAGAACTCATTCGAAGATACAGTGGATCACAGTATGAAAAAGTAAAAGCTACGCAGAAAGATTTTGCAAACTGTGTCTGTAACACCCCTGACCCATATATATAAATAGTCGAGATAAAACCCAACACTCGCGGCCTGACGATTGCGTCTAGTATGAAACAGCCTGTCACCTCTGAGTGTTGATTTCAATGTTCACTTTCATATTTATTTATATTTATTAATATATATATATATATATATATATATATATATATTTATTTATTTTATTAAATTATATATAAAATTATATAATATCTCACATTGAGTGCTGGGATTAATAAAATAGTGCTCGATGTAGAATAAAAGAGCTATGAATTATATATCAATAATAAATATACATTTTTTCCTCACTGGTAGCAAAACACTGAGTTTCATGCACAACGCAGCACCTGAAATTGCTTTGTGCATGAAACTCAAGAGTTGAGGTACCAGTGAGGAAGAAACGTATATATAAAGAGAGAGAGAGAGGGGGAAGAGAGAGAAAGAGAGTGCCGCACTGTTTCATGCTTCAGCGCAAACTTAAGGCCATGTGTTTTGACTCGACTACTTATATATGTGTAGTAAGGTATATTGTATTATCCTAACAGTTATTGGGTGGGTGGTAACGGTTTTGTGTATATATATATATATATATATTAGGTTGGTGCAAAAATAATTTCGTTTTTTTAACATATGTTACTATGTGGGAAAACGAAATTATTTTTGCACCAACCTAATATATATATATATATATATATATATATATAAGACATTTTTATGTTTAACGTTCTTAAAGTATTTAAGTAAATGCTCGCGAAGGAAAACCGATTGATCCCGGGGTTTACGACCGCGCTCAACCCGCGAGATGGGGGGACTGATGGTAAGGCCAGGGAACGCGTCCCTAACAATCCCCTCCAGAATCGGATCTCTTCCAGTCAATGCGCGGCGTAGGAAAGCCAACCTAGAGGCACGGATGTGACTCGGCAGGTGCGGCATTCCCAGCCCCCCATGACACGGACGTTTAGTGTAGACTCGTCTGTCGACCCAATTCCCGCGTCCCCTCCATAAAATGGAGGATAGCGATTGCTCGAGTGCCTTCTTGTGAGTCTTACAGAGAGGAAGTACGGACAATCGATAAAGAATCAGGGGGAAAATGTATGTAGCACACACCTTCGCCCTGCCCTTCACGGACAACCTCCGTCGATTCCAAGTCTGACCGGCGGAATCGACCTTTGCTCGTACTTCAGACCAATTCTTCTCCAGCTGGAGGTCAGGCCCAAACCACACTCCAAGAATGCGGACAGGACATAAGAGTAAGACTAATCAAAACAGATAACTGAAATTTTTCAAGATCAGCGTTCCGTTTAAATATGATCACGTCGGCGTCACGTCGGCGATGTTGTGAAAACGTATTCCTAAAATAGAGCATTTTGGATGAAAAGAATTTTATTTTAATCTAAAACTTATATGTACGTTTGTCGAGCATTAATCTTGCTAGAAAAGGGGAAATATTAAAGAAGCCGGGTCTAGTATTCACCGTGCGTGAGATAGATATTATGCCTGCCTCAGAAATCCGTCTAAGATTTTGATTAGTCTTACTCTTATGTCCATCGTCTTTTCATGTTGAATTAAATATAGTCTAATGTTAATTATGTTTTATGAATATGTTCTGAAGTTG
>OZ010613.1:38122475-38159975 GCA_963932145.1 Acanthosepion lycidas
TTCCTTATATATATATATATATATATATATATATATATATATATATATATATATATATATATATATATTGATTTAAGATATGCTATATTTAAGATATAGATAAAAAGTGATCAATATCATGGATAAAGCTTGTATGAATAAAAGAGGGAACTCTCAGTTTAACACCGAATGGCAATAGTCTATTTCATGCTTGAATGTAATATCCATGGCCTTAAGATTGCATTGGGTGTTGACCTCAGTGTCCTCTTTTATATATATATATATATATATATATATATATATATATATATATATATATATATATCAAGTCATCACATAAGTTCTGTCCGAATTTTGAATAAAGAAAACAAGTGACCAAATGTTACATTTAATTACAGATTCAATCAACAATGACTTCCTTCCATCTATTAACAAGCTTACTAATTCCATTACTGTAAAATTCTTTTGGCTTTGATTCGAAGAACTCACAAGTTTTAACCTCTTCCTGTGTTACAAAAGCTGTTTCTTCCAAATTATTCTGTAAGCTACGAAACAAATGGTAGTCTGAAGGAGCAAGATCGGGAGAATAAGGTGAATGAGGAATTTTCTCCCAACCAAGTTCTTCGATCTTTTGTGGCGTGATTATTGCTGTGTGGGGTCGCGCATTGTCCTGATGAAACATCACCTCTTTTCGATTCACTAGAGCACGTCTTTTTTCCCCAAAGCTTAGTTCAAACGTTCTAATTGCTGACAGTATATTTGAGCATTAATTGTTGCATTAGGTGGTAAGAATTCAAAGTGGATTATTCTTTGGCGATCCCACCAGATTGCCGATGAAGTTCCCTTCTCGCCTGTGCCTGGGGTCCTTCTCCTTTACCAAGCCACTGTCTACGACGCTTAACATTTCGATAAAAGATCCATTTTTCGTCACCAGTCACAAGTCTAGCCAAAAAAGGTGAAACAAGTTGGCGAGAATGGAGAGAAGAGCAGATGTCAACTCGGGATTTGAGGTTGTTTTCAGACAATTCATGAGGTACCCATTTTCCAAGTTTAGGAACTTTTCCAAGTTGTTGAAGATGACGATGAACAGTTGTATGGTTTGAACTGAGAACCACAGCCAATTCCTCAACTGATAAAGCAGGATTTTCTTCAAGGGCTGCTTCAAAAAGCTTTTCATCAAACTCAACTGGACGTCCGGTTTGATCTTCAGCTTCAAGGGTGAAATCTTCACCTCTGAATTTTGCAAACCATCTTCGCCAAGTTCTTTCATTCACACATTCCTCTCCATAAACCGAGTGAATGTTTCTAGCCGCTTCGGCTGCTGAGTTTCCTTTCTTGAACTCATAAAGCATTATGTGCCTCAAATGATTCTTGGGTACTTCCATTTAATTTTAATTTTATTGTTCTCTGAAATAAAATTTGATCAGTTTAAAAATGCATCTAAACATAAAAAATAATGTTCAGCTCCTTTAGACATTATAAAATACTCTTTAAATTTCGTTCATTTTAACAAAAAGTTAAAATTCGGACAGAACTTATGGGATGACCTAATATAAATAAGAGAAAGAACAGATGGAGTAAAAAATCAACAGATCGTATCATCAATTTTTTAAAAAGTGCTTAATGCAGAGTAGGTGTAAATATTATTACAGTGTAACCCTGGTATAAGAGAGTTGTCGGGACCGGAGGCGAATTCTCTTATATCCGGGTTTCTCTTATATCCGGGTTTGGTCTATTTTGTTTAGGTAAGTATGGCTCTAATTTGGGACCAGATAAAATTTCTCTTATATCCGGGTTTATCTTATATCCCGGGTCTCTTATATCCGGGTTACACTGTATAACGTTTTTTATCATAATATATTACAATAAAAACCTTTTATTAGGTTGGTGCAAAAATAATAACGTAATAATGTCGTTTTTTGACGTATTTTTAACGTCAAAAAACGACATTATTACGTCATTATTTTTGCACCAACCTAATACATCGCTACACAAAATTTTTCACGTTTCAGTACTAAGATTGTACTTCTTCAGGCGATGGTGGATAATTTGTGATAAAAATGATTTATTATGGAAATTAAAAAAAAAAATCTTTATCTCTTTTCATAAGTTAAAGTGGCGGAGGTAGGCATAAGGCCAGAATTAAAAGAAAAAAGGTAAAGATTTGTTTTTTTAAATTCCCTAATAAATCATTTTTATCACAAGTTATCCCATCGCATGAACAACTACAATTTTTAGTACTGCAACATGAACATTTCTGTGGAGCGATGTAAAATGCTTTTATTGTAATTTATTATAATAAAAATATTATAATAAAATTATATATATATATATATATATATATATATATATATATATATATATATATGAGAAAATCTTTTTACATATCAGAACAATTTTATGAAAATCTATGACAAAGTGTCACTTTTATGTGAAAACATTTTTTAATTTCAATTTAAAAATTCCAGCACCCCCTCTCGTTCATGCGCATATGTAATCACATCAATGTAAACATCACTTTAGTGCGATGAGGTCCTAAAGATTCAAATACGTCACACGAAAATGCTTTAAATTTTGGCATAATTTTTTATGATATATATATATATATATATATATATATATATATATATATATATATATATATATATAAATGGGTAAAAAATCTACGTACACGTACATATATTGCACGTACGTAGAAATATATTTATTCCTAAGGTGTTATAAATAGAGTGCTCAATGTTATAAAACAGAGCTATAAGTATATATTAGTGAGTATACATAATACCAACGTCGATACATAATATCCACGACTCGAAGTTTCATGCAGCTCTTGCAAGGTTCAAGAACTGCATGACGTTGGATATTATATATATTCACTAATATATATATATATATATATATATATATATATATATATATATATATATGTAAGCGTTTGTGTGTATTTATATCACAGACTTTCTAAAAAGAATAAAAAACGTATTTGAAATAATTTAAGTGCTGTCTTTGAAATTAAATTTTAAATTCTATTTGAAAGCCCAAACCTAATCCGACTTAAAAAATATTTCTGTACATAAGTAAACTTTTTTGCCATCTTTAAAACATTGACACATTTTTCGTCACTCCTCGAACCGCCATTGTATGCGAAAAATCTAAATAACAAGTTTTAAAATCTCTTTAAAATTCAATATTTATCCCGGAGATGTGTTTCGATGTCTTTTAGTAAGTTTAAGTATTAATTAACTCGATTTTCTAAAAGTATTGCTTAGCATTGATTAAAATCGAATGAAAATAAGGTTTCATTTACGCTCACTAAGCTTTGGGGTCAAAGGACATAATAAAAACTCTGTAATTCCACCTCTGTCCTATAAAGAGCGCGTAAAAGTAAAAAAATAATACCGAAAGAAATACGGAAAACCAGCAGTGCAATAATCAATAATTTGTTATTTATGTTTAAAAATAAATTTTCTTTAACCTTACCAATAATTTAAGAATTTAATTTTTTTTTTTCTATACGCTTTTATTAAACTTAGTATAATGAATAAATTTGAAGACATTGAGGTATTACGAAAATAAAAATATAGCGCAAATGTAATTTGTGTTAGATTACTGATTAATGTAAAAAGAAAAACATTTATGTTAAGAGTAAATTTTAGTAAAATTATGGTAAAATATTATCATTTTTAACGTGAATGAAATAGTTTCATCGTAATTCTGATGGCGCGTGGAACAAGTTTTGCAGGAAAAAATAAGAGAAATATTTGTTTTTTAAAATAATAAAAACATAAAATAACAACTTATGTTTAATTCTTAATTGAAGTAAGTATTGGGTCTTTCTGGAATCTGTAAATAAATGCAGGAAATCAAAGACACACGAAAACAAAACAAAAGAAAACACCCGTACCGATGGCTTGGAGAAAAGTTCTTTCAAGACACAAAAACTGACTGAGGGGGGGGGGAAGATATGAAATTAGATTAATATCATAACGCTCTCCCAAAATTGAATAGTAGCCAGTCGAAGCAAGATATCAAAATAATTCCCTTTTTGTACAACCATACCAAAAATAATCTAACAGTTACTAGAACGAAAAAATAAAATAAAATTCTTTAAAAAAGGTTCATACTCGAAAATAGCATTAAACTTTACATTTTTTTAAATCTTCAAACATTTCTTTATTTAATAAAAGAAAATCTTGTGATAAACAGCAACGGAAGGAATTTGAAAATCCCATTGAAAAATTACAAGTAATTTTTTAAAAATTTGAGTGTAGATTATATTTTTCTGTGCATTCGGAAAGAAAATAACGTGTTTTATTAAATTATGTCGGTACCAATTCTCAAAACACATTATTTTTTTTATTTTTGTTGAATTATTTCTGGTATGATAAAAAGTAAAAGATTTATTCATTAATGAAGAAACACTGAAAATTTCGTTTCAATCGAATAATTTCCTGATTTTTGGAAAAATAATTTAAAAGTAGGTAGCGAAGTTTTTCTTTCATTTCGAAAAAAAGCATCCATTTTCATGGTACCTAATATATATATACATACATATATATATATATATATATATATATATATATGTGTGTGTGTGTGTGTGTGTATATATATATATATATATATATATATATATATATATATATATACACACATACACAAATTATTGACAATTGGAAAAACCTTCATGAAAGTATGTTACGAAAAAAGATTATACTTTCATAAAAGTTTTTACAATTGTCAATAATTTATAACCCTGTCGGGATCAAATTAATAATAATAATAATAATAATAATAATAATATATATATATATATATATATATATATATATATATATATATATATATATATATATATATATATATATATATGCAGGTAACTACACTCGTCTCGGAAAACCTTCGGTTTCTTGATTTGCTAATGGTCAAATCAACCTTGAAGGACAAAAGGTTTAAAAAAAAGAAAGTGCTATGAACATGAATGTCTGTCGAAAACAATCGTACAGCATACAGGTCCAAACCCCAAACAAAAAAAAAACCCGATACGAGTAATCAACTAACTTAAAAGTGCTCAATACAAAAGTAGAGTAGACCTCGTCAAACCTAGAGAGCCAGACAAATCTACCAAGGTTTCACCTAAGCGGATCGTCAGGGAAAGCTGGCCAGCTTTCCCTAACGATCCGCTTAGGTGAAACCTTGGTAGGTTTGTCTGGCTCTCTAGGTTTGACTATATATATATATATATATATATATATATATATATATAAGGAGAGAGAGAGGGAGGGAGGAGGGAGAGGGAAAAAGAGAGCTGGAGAGAATTAATACAAGTAAAAGGTTTGCCACTTATTGATGTTACCTTCAACATCCCGACTCCAGAAACTCCGTCCATTCGTCAGCAATATATATATATATATATATATATATATATATATATATATTACTAATACTATATATGGGGTTAAAGTTCATAGTTTCACGCATAAATACTACCTGAAGTTTTCACGTAAACTTTCAGTATAATATTTGATCCACGAGATTAATATTCCCCACTGAATTCAGTGCATTAACACAGAAGAAGATTATGTTGAAAAATAAACATTCGTTGTGGAAAATAAATGATTTTAGGCGATAAACGTATTCATGCCTCTGTGTCAGATTTTACAGAAAACTTTTCCTTCAACCTCCAAATCTGTTTTGTTATGTATTCCTTTCAACAGAAAAAGATTCAGAATTTGATGAGTTTACATATTTTTTTCTTTGATCAGAAGATGAAATATTATCATTTCTTTCATTATTATCATTTCTTTCATCGGTTCTCCAGTGGAAACTCTGTGCTATGTGATAATATCGTTATTTTAAAATGAATTTTAATATGATAATACCATGACTTAATATAACTCTTAATATGAAATGTCTTTTAATATGAGATAATATAACTTTAATATGACTTTTAATATGAAAAGACTTTTAATGCGAATTTCAAGACTATAATATGACTTCAACATGAAATTACTTTTAATATGATTTTTATATGAAATCACCTTTAATATGAGATAATGGTATGACTTTCATTTAAAAAAATTGTTCTCAGTGTAAGAACGAAATTTGAGACCGGCCTCTAATTGAGGGCGAGATACGGACAACGACTTGGCCTTTAACCCATTAACTGCCAAATTTTTTTATGCGCATTTTTGGCCCAGACAGGTCTCTTAGGAGTTTATTTATTCCTTATGTTTAATTTCAGTAGTTACCATTGTCTTTTTATAGAAACTAGAACATCAAATATATATATGTGTATAAAACATCAAAAAATAATATTGATTAGAAATAATAAAAAAATACTTTTCCATATAATCATTATTTTTCTACTCGTGAAATGTAAAATTACAACAGAAAATGTCTTCTTACGGCTAATAATAAAAACTTTAAAGGCTAAGTGTTGTAAAATATAGCTCTTCAAATGCAATGTACGTAAGCAATTCAATGTAAACACAAGGAATAACATGTAGTGAGTTTAATTTTAACAGATCCCAAAATGGGGCTCATGGCAGATAATGGGTTAATAAAGATCGCCATGCCACTAAGCCATTGTATCTGCTTAATTATCATAGCTTTTTTTTTCAGATAAATCAACGATGGACATGCGCACCTATTTTTTATCTACCTTATTAATGTTAATCTTCCACCTGGTTGGATGTCATGGATCTCAAAAAAGTGAAGTCTTGAATGCCATCAGTGGTTGTACGGAAAATTATGAGTTTCCGAATCAGGCGCACCGGTGGCTGCATTCTGACAGCATTGGCGAGTGTGCCTATATCTGTATGAGAGACAATCTGTGCATGTCAATCAATTACTGTTATCATGACAAGCAGGATGGAGGAATCTGCACATTGAATCAGTGGAGAGCGAATGGTGCTTGTAATTTACTGAAGGAAAAAGTCAACTGCACTTATTATGAAATGGTAAGTAAATAAAGTTAAGTTCAAGGCGAATGAAAAATTAAATATTGCAAGATAATTTCAAATCCCAAAAGTATCATTTTGATTTCGATGCTCATTCGTTTCTCCGTGCTATATGAAAAGTATAATTGCTATACTCCTCAAGTGATCTGCATCTCCATTGTATCTGTGTATATTCCTGTTCTAATTCCATAACTTGTCAAGTCTAACGTCCTTCCAAGAGAGTTTCAGATCTTGTAACCATCACTCCATCCTTATGAAACAGATTGGTCCCAAAATTGAACTGGTATAAATTTCTCTTCTACTTCCGTTACTGGTCAAGATTAATGTCCTTCCAAGTGAGTTTCAGATCTTGTAACATCAATCCTTATGATGCTGATCTGTCTCTCTATTGAGCTGGTATAAATTCCTGTTCTCCTTCCATTACTTGTCTAATATCCTTCTAAGAGCGTATCAGATATTGTAACCATCACCCCATTCATATGATGATGTTTGTCCCAACATTGAGCCTGTGTAAATTCCTGTTCTCATTCCATTACCTATCATGTCTAACGTCCTTCTAAGAGAGTTTCAGATCATGTAATCACAAATCGCTCCTTATGATGCTGATCTGTCTTTGTACTGAGCCTGTGTAAATTCCTGTTCTCATTCCATTACCTATCATGTCTAACGTCCTTCTAAGAGAGTTTCAGATCATGTAATCACAAATCGCTCCTCATGATGCTGATCTGTCTTGGTACTGAGCCTGTGTAAATTCCTGTTCTCATTCCATTACCTATCATGTCTAACGTCCTTCTAAGAGAGTTTCAGATCATGTAATCACAAATCGCTCCTTATGATGCTGATCTGTCTTTTTACTGAGCCTGTGTAAATTCCTGTTCTCATTCCATTACCTATCATGTCTAACGTCCTTCTAAGAGAGTTTCAGATCATGTAATCACAAATCGCTCCTTATGATGTTGATCTGTCTTTGTACTGAGCCTGTGTAAATTCCTGTTCTCATTCCATTACCTATCATGTCTAACGTCCTTCTAAGAGAGTTTCAGATCATGTAATCACAAATCGTTCCTTATGATGCTGATCTGTCTTTGTACTGAGCCTGTGTAAATTCCTGTTCTCATTCCATTACCTATCATGTCTAACGTCCTTCTAAGAGAGTTTCAGATCATGTAATCACAAATCACTCCTTATGATGCTGATCTGTCTTTGTACTGAGCCTGTGTAAATTCCTGTTCTCATTCCATTACCTATCATGTCTAACGTCCTTCTAAGAGAGTTTCAGATCATGTAATCACAAATCGCTCCTAATGATGCTGATCTGTCTTTGTACTGAGCCTGTGTAAATTCCTGTTCTCATTCCATTACCTATCATGTCTAACGTCCTTCTAAGAGAGTTTCAGATCATGTAATCACAAATCGCACCTTATGATGCTGATCTGTCTTTGTACTGAGCCTGTGTAAATTCCTGTTCTCATTCCATTACCTATCATGTCTAACGTCCTTCTAAGAGAGTTTCAGATCATGTAATCACAAATCGCTCCTTATGATGCTGATCTGTCTTTGTACTGAGCCTGTGTAAATTCCTGTTCTCATTCCATTACCTATCATGTCTAACGTCCTTCTAAGAGAGTTTCAGATAATGTAATCACAAATCGCTCCTAATGATGCTGATCTGTCTTTGTACTGAGCCTGTGTAAATTCTTGTTCTCATTCCATTACCTATCATGTCTAACGTCCTTCTAAGAGAGTTTCAGATCATGTAATCACAAATCGCTCCTTATGATGCTGATCTGTCTTTGTACTGAGCCTGTGTAAATTCCTGTTCTCATTCCATTACCTATCATGTCTAACGTCCTTCTAAGAGAGTTTCAGATCATGTAATCACAAATCGCTCCTTATGATGCTGATCTGTCTTTGTACTGAGCCTGTGTAACTTCCTGTTCTCATTCCATTACCTATCATGTCTAACGTCCTTCTAAGAGAGTTTCAGATCATGTAATCACAAATCGCTCCTTATGATGCTGATCTGTCTTTGTACTGAGCCTGTGTAAATTCCTGTTCTCATTCCATTACCTATCATGTCTAACGTCCTTCTAAGAGAGTTTCCGATCATGTAATCACAAATCGCTCCTAATGATGCTGATCTGTCTTTGTACTGAGCCTGTGTAAATTCCTGTTCTCATTCCATTACCTATCATGTCTAACGTCCTTCTAAGAGAGTTTCAGATCATGTAATCACAAATCGCTCCTTATGATGCTGATCTGTCTTTGTACTGAGCCTGTGTAAATTCCTGTTCTCATTCCATTACCTATCATGTCTAACGTCCTTCTAAGAGAGTTTCAGATCATGTAATCACAAATCGCTCCTTATGATGTTGATCTGTCTTTGTACTGAGCCTGTGTAAATTCCTGTTCTCATTCCATTACCTATCATGTCTAACGTCCTTCTAAGAGAGTTTCAGATCATGTAATCACAAATCGCTCCTTATGATGCTGATCTGTCTTTGTACTGAGCCTGTGTAAATTCCTGTTCTCATTCCATTACCTATCATGTCTAACGTCCTTCTAAGAGAGTTTCAGATCATGTAATCACAAATCGCTCCTTATGATGCTGATCTGTCTTTGTACTGAGCCTGTGAAAATTCCTGTTCTCATTCCATTACCTATCATGTCTAACGTCCTTCTAAGAGAGTTTCAGATCATGTAATCACAAATCGCTCCTTATGATGCTGATCTGTCTTTGTACTTAGCCTGTGTAAATACCTGTTCTCATTCCATTACCTATCATGTCTAACGTCCTTCTAAGAGAGTTTCAGATAATGTAATCACAAATCGCTCCTAATGATGCTGATCTGTCTTTGTACTGAGCCTGTGTAAATTCCTGTTCTCATTCCATTACCTATCATGTCTAACGTCCTTCTAAGAGAGTTTCAGATCATGTAATCACAAATCGCTCCTTATGATGCTGATCTGTCTTTGTACTGAGCCTGTGTAAATTCCTGTTCTCATTCCATTACCTATCATGTCTAACGTCCTTCTAAGAGAGTTTCAGATCATGTAATCACAAATCGCTCCTTATGATGCTGATCTGTCTTTGTACTGAGCCTGTGTAAATTCCTGTTCTCATTCCATTACCTATCATGTCTAACGTCCTTCTAAGAGAGTTTCAGATCATGTAATCACAAATCGCTCCTTATGATGCTGATCTGTCTTTGTACTGAGCCTGTGTAAATACCTGTTCTCATTCCATTACCTATCATGTCTAACGTCCTTCTAAGAGAGTTTCAGATCATGAAATCACAAATCGCTCCTAATGATGCTGATCTGTCTTTGTACTGAGCCTGTGTAAATTCCTGTTCTCATTCCATTACCTATCATGTCTAACGTCCTTCTAAGAGAGTTTCAGATCATGTAATCACAAATCGCTCCTTATGATGCTGATCTGTCTTTGTACTGAGCCTGTGTAAATTCCTGTTCTCATTCCATTACCTATCATGTCTAACGTCCTTCTAAGAGAGTTTCAGATCATGTAATCACAAATCGCTCCTTATGATGCTGATCTGTCTTTGTACTGAGCCTGTGTAAATACCTGTTCTCATTCCATTACCTATCATGTCTAACGTCCTTCTAAGAGAGTTTCAGATCATGTAATCACAAATCGCTCCTAATGATGCTGATCTGTCTTTGTACTGAGCCTGTGTAAATTCCTGTTCTCATTCCATTACCTATCATGTCTAACGTCCTTCTAAGAGAGTTTCAGATCATGTAATCACAAATCGCTCCTTATGATGCTGATCTGTCTTTGTACTGAGCCTGTGTAAATTCCTGTTCTCATTCCATTACCTATCATGTCTAACGTCCTTCTAAGAGAGTTTCAGATCATGTAATTACAAATCGCTCCTTATGATGCTGATCTGTCTTTGTACTGAGCCTGTGTAAATACCTGTTCTCATTCCATTACCTATCATGTCTAACGTCCTTCTAAGAGAGTTTCAGATCATGTAATCACAAATCGCTACTTATGATGCTGATCTGTCTTTCTACTGAGCCTGTGTAAATTCCTGTTCTCATTCCATTACCTATCATGTCTAACGTCCTTCTAAGAGAGTTTCAGATCATGTAATCACAAATCGCTCCTTATGATGCTGATCTGTCTTTGTACTGAGCCTGTGTAAATTCCTGTTCTCATTCCATTACCTATCATGTCTAACGTCCTTCTAAGAGAGTTTCAGATCATGTAATCACAAATCGCTCCTTATGATGCTGATCTGTCTTTGTACTGAGCCTGTGTAAATACCTGTTCTCATTCCATTACCTATCATGTCTAACGTCCTTCTAAGAGAGTTTCAGATCATGTAATCACAAATCGCTCCTTATGATGCTGATCTGTCTTTGTACTGAGCCTGTGTAAATTCCTGTTCTCATTCCATTACCTATCATGTCTAACGTCCTTCTAAGAGAGTTTCAGATCATGTAATCACAAATCGCTCCTTATGATGCTGATCTGTCTTTGTACTGAGCCTGTGAAAATTCCTGTTCTCATTCCATTACCTATCATGTCTAACGTCCTTCTAAGAGAGTTTCAGATCATGTAATCACAAATCGCTCCTTATGATGCTGATCTGTCTTTGTACTGAGCCTGTGTAAATACCTGTTCTCATTCCATTACCTATCATGTCTAACGTCCTTCTAAGAGGGTTTCAGATCATGTAATCACAAATCGCTCCTAATGATGCTGATCTGTCTTTGTACTGAGCCTGTGTAAATTCCTGTTCTCATTCCATTGCCTATCATGTCTAACGTCCTTCTAAGAGAGTTTCAGATCATGTAATCACAAATCGCTCCTTATGATGCTGATCTGTCTTTGTACTGAGCCTGTGTAAATTCCTGTTCTCATTCCATTACCTATCACGTCTAACGTCATTCTAAGAGAGTTTCAGATCATGTAATCACAAATCGCTCCTTATGATGCTGATCTGTCTTTGTACTGAGCCTGTGTAAATACCTGTTCTCATTCCATTACCTATCATGTCTAACGTCCTTCTAAGAGAGTTTCAGATCATGTAATCACAAATCGCTCCTAATGATGCTGATCTGTCTTTGTACTGAGCCTGTGTAAATTCCTGTTCTCATTCCATTACCTATCATTTCTAACGTCCTTCTAAGAGAGTTTCAGATCATGTAATCACAAATCGCTCCTAATGATGCTGATCTGTCTTTGTACTGAGCCTGTGTAAATTCCTGTTCTCATTCCATTACCTATCATGTCTAACGTCCTTCTAAGAGAGTTTCAGATCATGTAATCACAAATCGCTCCTTATGATGCTGATCTGTCTTTGTACTGAGCCTGTGTAAATTCCTGTTCTCATTCCATTACCTATCATGTCTAACGTCCTTCTAAGAGAGTTTCAGATCATGTAATCACAAATCACTCCTTATGATGCTGATCTGTCTTTGTACTGAGCCTGTGTAAATACCTGTTCTCATTCCATTACCTATCATGTCTAACGTCCTTCTAAGAGAGTTTCAGATCATGTAATCACAAATCGCTACTTATGATGCTGATCTGTCTTTGTACTGAGCCTGTGTAAATTCCTGTTCTCATTCCATTACCTATCATGTCTAACGTCCTTCTAAGAGAGTTTCAGATCATGTAATCACAAATCGCTCCTTATGATGCTGATCTGTCTTTGTACTGAGCCTGTGTAAATTCCTGTTCTCATTCCATTACCTATCATGTCTAACGTCCTTCTAAGAGAGTTTCAGATCATGTAATCACAAATCGCTCCTTATGATGCTGATCTGTCTTTGTACTGAGCCTGTGTAAATACCTGTTCTCATTCCATTACCTATCATGTCTAACGTCCTTCTAAGAGAGTTTCAGATCATGTAATTACAAATCGCTCCTAATGATGCTGATCTGTCTTTGTACTGAGCCTGTGTAAATTCCTGTTCTCATTCCATTACCTATCATGTCTAACGTCCTTCTAAGAGAGTTTCAGATCATGTAATCACAAATCGCTCCTTATGATGCTGATCTGTTTTTGTACTGAGCCTGTGTAAATACCTGTTCTCATTCCATTACCTATCATGTCTAACGTCCTTCTAAGAGAGTTTCAGATCATGTAATCACAAATCGCTCCTAATGATGCTGATCTGTCTTTGTACTGAGCCTGTGTAAATACCTGTTCTCATTCCATTACCTATCATGTCTAACGTCCTTTTAAGAGAGTTTCAGATCATGTAATCACAAATCGCTCCTAATGATGCTGATCTGTCTTTGTACTGAGCCTTTGTAAATTCCTGTTCTCATTCCATTACCTATCATGTCTAACGTCCTTCTAAGAGAGTTTCAGATCATGTAATCACAAATCGCTCATTATGATGCTGATCTGTCTTTGTACTGAGCCTGTGTAAATTCCTGTTCTCATTCTATTACTTATCATGTCTAACGTCCTTCTAAGAGAGTTTCAGATCATGTAATCACAAATCGCTCCTTATGATGCTGATCTGTCTTTGTACTGAGCCTGTGTAAATTCCTGTTCTCATTCCATTACCTATCATGTCTAACGTCCTTCTAAGAGAGTTTCAGATCATGTAATCACAAATCGCTCCTTATGATGCTGATCGGTCTTTGTACTGAGCCTGTGTAAATACCTGTTCTCATTCCATTACCTATCATGTCTAACGTCCTTCTAAGAGAGTTTCAGATCATGTAATCACAAATCGCTCCTAATGATGCTGATCTGTCTTTGTACTGAGCCTGTGTAAATTCCTGTTCTCATTCCATTACCTATCATGTCTAACGTCCTTCTAAGAGAGTTTCAGATCATGTAATCACAAATCGCTCCTAATGATGCTGATCTGTCTTTGTACTGAGCCTGTGTAAATTCCTGTTCTCATTCCATTACCTATCATGTCTAACGTCCTTCTAAGAGAGTTTCAGATCATGTAATCACAAATCGCTCCTTATGATGCTGATCTGTCGTTGGTACTGAGCGTGTGTAAATTCCTGTTCTCATTCCATTACCTATCATGTCTAACGTCCTTCTAAGAGAGTTTCAGATCATGTAATCACAAATCGCTCCTTATGATGCTGATCTGTCTTTGTACTGAGCCTGTGTAAATACCTGTTCTCATTCCATTACCTATCATGTCTAACGTCCTTCTAAGAGAGTTTCAGATCATGTAATCACAAATCGCTACTTATGATGCTGATCTGTCTTTGTACTGAGCCTGTGTAAATTCCTGTTCTCATTCCATTACCTATCATGTCTAACGTCCTTCTAAGAGAGTTTCAGATCATGTAATCACAAATAGCTCCTTATGATGCTGATCTGTCTTTGTACTGAGCCTGTGTAAATTCCTGTTCTCATTCCATTACCTATCATGTCTAACGTCCTTCTAAGAGAGTTTCAGATCATGTAATCACAAATCGCTCCTAATGATGCTGATCTGTCTTTGTACTGAGCCTGTGTAAATACCTGTTCTCATTCCATTACCTATCATGTCTAACGTCCTTCTAAGAGAGTTTCAGATCATGTAATCACAAATCGCTCCTAATGATGCTGATCTGTCTTTGTACTGAGCCTGTGTAAATTCCTGTTCTCATTCCATTACCTATCACGTCTAACGTCATTCTAAGAGAGTTTCAGATCATGTAATCACAAATCGCTCCTTATGATGCTGATCTGTCTTTGTACTGAGCCTGTGTAAATACCTGTTCTCATTCCATTACCTATCATGTCTAACGTCCTTCTAAGAGAGTTTCAGATCATGTAATCACAAATCGCTCCTAATGATGCTGATCTGTCTTTGTACTGAGCCTGTGTAAATTCCTGTTCTCATTCCATTACCTATCATGTCTAACGTCCTTCTAAGAGAGTTTCAGATCATGTAATCACAAATCGCTCCTAATGATGCTGATCTGTCTTTGTACTGAGCCTGTGTAAATTCCTGTTCTCATTCCATTACCTATCATGTCTAACGTCCTTCTAAGAGAGTTTCAGATCATGTAATCACAAATCGCTCCTTATGATGCTGATCTGTCTTTGTACTGAGCCTGTGTAAATTCCTGTTCTCATTCCATTACCTATCATGTCTAACGTCCTTCTAAGAGAGTTTCAGATCATGTAATCACAAATCACTCCTTATGATGCTGATCTGTCTTTGTACTGAGCCTGTGTAAATACCTGTTCTCATTCCATTACCTATCATGTCTAACGTCCTTCTAAGAGAGTTTCAGATCATATAATCACAAATCGCTACTTATGATGCTGATCTGTCTTTGTACTGAGCCTGTGTAAATTCCTGTTCTCATTCCATTACCTATCATGTCTAACGTCCTTCTAAGAGAGTTTCAGATCATGTAATCACAAATCGCTCCTTATGATGCTGATCTGTCTTTGTACTGAGCCTGTGTAAATTCCTGTTCTCATTCCATTACCTATCATGTCTAACGTCCTTCTAAGAGAGTTTCAGATCATGTAATCACAAATCGCTCCTTATGATGCTGATCTGTCTTTGTACTGAGCCTGTGTAAATACCTGTTCTCATTCCATTACCTATCATGTCTAACGTCCTTCTAAGAGAGTTTCAGATCATGTAATCACAAATCGCTCCTAATGATGCTGATCTGTCTTTGTACTGAGCCTGTGTAAATTCCTGTTCTCATTCCATTACCTATCATGTCTAACGTCCTTCTAAGAGAGTTTCAGATCATGTAATCACAAATCGCTCCTTATGATGCTGATCTGTTTTTGTACTGAGCCTGTGTAAATACCTGTTCTCATTCCATTACCTATCATGTCTAACGTCCTTCTAAGAGAGTTTCAGATCATGTAATCACAAATCGCTCCTAATGATGCTGATCTGTCTTTGTACTGAGCCTGTGTAAATACCTGTTCTCATTCCATTACCTATCATGTCTAACGTCCTTTTAAGAGAGTTTCAGATCATGTAATCACAAATCGCTCCTAATGATGCTGATCTGTCTTTGTACTGAGCCTTTGTAAATTCCTGTTCTCATTCCATTACCTATCATGTCTAACGTCCTTCTAAGAGAGTTTCAGATCATGTAATCACAAATCGCTCCTTATGATGCTGATCTGTCTTTGTACTGAGCCTGTGTAAATTCCTGTTCTCATTCCATTACTTATCATGTCTAACGTCCTTCTAAGAGAGTTTCAGATCATGTAATCACAAATCGCTCCTTATGATGCTGATCTGTCTTTGTACTGAGCCTGTGTAAATTCCTGTTCTCATTCCATTACCTATCATGTCTAACGTCCTTCTAAGAGAGTTTCAGATCATGTAATCACAAATCGCTCCTTATGATGCTGATCTGTCTTTGTACTGAGCCTGTGTAAATACCTGTTCTCATTCCATTACCTATCATGTCTAACGTCCTTCTAAGAGAGTTTCAGATCATGTAATCACAAATCGCTCCTAATGATGCTGATCTGTCTTTGTACTGAGCCTGTGTAAATTCCTGTTCTCATTCCATTACCTATCATGTCTAACGTCCTTCTAAGAGAGTTTCAGATCATGTAATCACAAATCGCTCCTAATGATGCTGATCTGTCTTTGTACTGAGCCTGTGTAAATTCCTGTTCTCATTCCATTACCTATCATGTCTAACGTCCTTCTAAGAGAGTTTCAGATCATGTAATCACAAATCGCTCCTTATGATGCTGATCTGTCGTTGTACTGAGCCTGTGTAAATTCCTGTTCTCATTCCATTACCTATCATGTCTAACGTCCTTCTAAGAGAGTTTCAGATCATGTAATCACAAATCGCTCCTTATGATGCTGATCTGTCTTTGTACTGAGCCTGTGTAAATACCTGTTCTCATTCCATTACCTATCATGTCAAACGTCCTTCTAAGAGAGTTTCAGATCATGTAATCACAAATCGCTACTTATGATGCTGATCTGTCTTTGTACTGAGCCTGTGTAAATTCCTGTTCTCATTCCATTACCTATCATGTCTAACGTCCTTCTAAGAGAGTTTCAGATCATGTAATCACAAATCGCTCCTTATGATGCTGATCTGTCTTTGTACTGAGCCTGTGTAAATTCCTGTTCTCATTCCATTACCTATCATGTCTAACGTCCTTCTAAGAGAGTTTCAGATCATGTAATCACAAATCGCTCCTTATGATGCTGATCTGTCTTTGTACTGAGCCTGTGTAAATACCTGTTCTCATTCCATTACCTATCATGTCTAACGTCCTTCTAAGAGAGTTTCAGATCATGTAATCACAAATCGCTCCTAATGATGCTGATCTGTCTTTGTACTGAGCCTGTGTAAATTCCTGTTCTCATTCCATTACCTATCACGTCTAACGTCCTTCTAAGAGAGTTTCAGATCATGTAATCACAAATCGCTCCTTATGATGCTGATCTGTCTTTGTACTGAGCCTGTGTAAATTCCTGTTCTCATTCCATTACCTATCATGTCTAACGTCCTTCTAAGAGAGTTTCAGATCATGTAATCACAAATCGCTCCTAATGATGCTGATCTGTCTTTGTACTGAGCCTGTGTAAATACCTGTTCTCATTCCATTACCTATCATGTCTAACGTCCTTCTAAGAGAGTTTCAGATCATGTAATCACAAATCGCTTCTTATGATGCTGATCTGTCTTTGTACTGAGCCTGTGTAAATTCCTGTTCTCATTCCATTACCTATCATGTCTAACGTCCTTCTAAGAGAGTTTCAGATCATGTAATCACAAATCGCACCTTATGATGCTGATCTGTCTTTGTACTGAGCCTGTGTAAATACCTGTTCTCATTCCATTACCTATCATGTCTAACGTCCTTCTAAGCGAGTTTCAGATCATGTAAACACAAATCGCTCCTTATGATGCTGATCTGTCTTTGTACTGAGCCTGTGTAAATTCCTGTTCTCATTCCATTACCTATCATGTCTAACGTCCTTCTAAGAGAGTTTCAGATCATGTAATCACAAATCGCTCCTTATGATGCTGATCTGTCTTTGTACTGAGCCTGTGTAAATACCTGTTCTCATTCCATTACCTATCATGTCTAACGTCCTTCTAAGAGAGTTTCAGATCATGTAATCACAAATCGCTCCTTATGATGCTGATCTGTCTTTGTACTGAGCCTGTGTAAATTACTGTTCTCATTCCATTACCTATCATGTCTAACGTCCTTCTAAGAGAGTTTCAGATCATGTAATCACAAATCGCTCCTTATGATGCTGATCTGTCTTTGTACTGAGCCTGTGTAAATTCCTGTTCTCATTCCATTACCTATCATGTCTAACGTCCTTCTAAGAGAGTTTCAGATCATGTAATCACAAATCGCTCCTTATGATGCTGATCTGTCTTTGTACTGAGCCTGTGTAAATTCCTGTTCTCATTCCATTACCTATCATGTCTAACGTCCTTCTAAGAGAGTTTCAGATCATGTAATCACAAATCGCTCCTTATGATGCTGATCTGTCTTTGTACTGAGCCTGTGTAAATTCCTGTTCTCATTCCATTACCTATCATGTCTAACGTCCTTCTAAGAGAGTTTCAGATCATGTAATCACAAATCGCTCCTTATGATGCTGATCTGTCTTTGTACTGAGCCTGTGTAAATTCCTGTTCTCATTCCATTACCTATCATGTCTAACGTCCTTCTAAGAGAGTTTCAGATCATGTAATCACAAATCGCTCCTTATGATGCTGATCTGTCTTTGTACTGAGCCTGTGTAAATTCCTGTTCTCATTCCATTACCTATCATGTCTAACGTCCTTCTAAGAGAGTTTCAGATCATGTAATCACAAATCGCTCCTTATGATGCTGATCTGTCTTTGTACTGAGCCTGTGTAAATTCCTGTTCTCATTCCATTACCTATCATGTCTAACGTCCTTCTAAGAGAGTTTCAGATCATGTAATCACAAATCGCTCCTTATGATGCTGATCTGTCTTTGTACTGAGCCTGTGTAAATTCCTGTTCTCATTCCATTACCTATCATGTCTAACGTCCTTCTAAGAGAGTTTCAGATCATGTAATCACAAATCGCTCCTTATGATGCTGATCTGTCTTTGTACTGAGCCTGTGTAAATTCCTGTTCTCATTCCATTACCTATCATGTCTAACGTCCTTCTAAGAGAGTTTCAGATCATGTAATCACAAATCGCTCCTTATGATGCTGATCTGTCTTTGTACTGAGCCTGTGTAAATTCCTGTTCTCATTCCATTACCTATCATGTCTAACGTCCTTCTAAGAGAGTTTCAGATCATGTAATCACAAATCGCTCCTTATGATGCTGATCTGTCTTTGTACTGAGCCTGTGTAAATTCCTGTTCTCATTCCATTACCTATCATGTCTAACGTCCTTCTAAGAGAGTTTCAGATCATGTAATCACAAATCGCTCCTTATGATGCTGATCTGTCTTTGTACTGAGCCTGTGTAAATTCCTGTTCTCATTCCATTACCTATCATGTCTAACGTCCTTCTAAGAGAGTTTCAGATCATGTAATCACAAATCGCTCCTTATGATGCTGATCTGTCTTTGTACTGAGCCTGTGTAAATTCCTGTTCTCATTCCATTACCTATCATGTCTAACGTCCTTCTAAGAGAGTTTCAGATCATGTAATCACAAATCGCTCCTTATGATGCTGATCTGTCTTTGTACTGAGCCTGTGTAAATACCTGTTCTCATTCCATTACCTATCATGTCTAACGTCCTTCTAAGAGAGTTTCAGATCATGTAATCACAAATCGCTCCTTATGATGCTGATCTGTCTTTGTACTGAGCCTGTGTAAATTCCTGTTCTCATTCCATTACCTATCATGTCTAACGTCCTTCTAAGAGAGTTTCAGATCATGTAATCACAAATCGCTCCTTATGATGCTGATCTGTCTTTGTACTGAGCCTGTGTAAATTCCTGTTCTCATTCCATTACCTATCATGTCTAACGTCCTTCTAAGAGAGTTTCAGATCATGTAATCACAAATCGCTCCTAATGATGCTGATCTGTCTTTGTACTGAGCCTGTGTAAATTCCTGTTCTCATTCCATTACCTGTCAAGTTTAATGTCCTCCCAAGAGATTTTCAGACCTTGTAAATATCGCGTATTACACAAACCTATTCAGTGGCGTCTTGCTGCCGACTGAAGAGTGTCTATTCACGTATACGTAGTAAGGTACAATCTGATCGCTAGTCATTATATATCAACACTGTTAAAAAAGCGCTCAAAGTATTTAGGATGGCTAGAATAATTCTGGATAGACTTCGTATTTCTTACTACAACTTGATTCTTTAGTGTTGCTCGGACTGAGTGAGCAGAGAAATCATTACACATTGTACTACCCAGGATAATGGTATGATTTAAGAATGGTTCGTCCTCAATGAAAACCAAGATATTAATCATTGAGTTACTCTGAATATAAAATGTAAGAATATAAAATGTTCCAAGACGTACCTTTTTTCGACTTTCAAAAATTCCACTAATTTTCAATGGAGACGGGTCTAGCTCTATCTTCAAAACATAGAAAAGGCGCATAGAATGCCCTGGTAACAATAGTAGAGTTACGAAAAAGATGATCTTCGTGACGAAGTAGAATAGTTGAATGGTTAACAATAGCAGCTGCTTCGTCTATTAAGAGGGCTCCTTATAAACCCAAAACACAATCACATTTTAACCAGGTGGGAGGAAACAAGAAAATCCAGTCAAATCTACCCAGCAACCACCTCTATGGGGAGAGTTTATTGCTAGCAACTTTTATTTTCCACGTTTTCTTCTTCTTCTTCTTCTTCTTCTTCTTCTTCTTCTTCTTCTTCTTCTTCTTCTTCTTCTTCTATGTGCCGCATCTATTGAGGACGCGGCCGATTATGTTTTCCAAAACTGCTTATGTCTTGTGGCGCTTTGAAGTTTATCTTCCTTTGGTAAGGCTCCTGTACCTCGGTTCCGCCACAAATGCACACAAGCTGATTAGGTAGTTAGCTCGCTGTCTTCCCCTGTCTCTCTTATCATCAATATACTCTCTAGATTTTCCAAGACATTCTCTCCTCATTATGTTTTCCAAGAAACTTCAGCTGCTTCTTTCTAATTCTGATTTTAAGTGTTCTTTTTCTTGCCATTCTTTTAAGACATTACTTACTCGAGAGTACGCTATATTAATAAAAAGTATCAAACTTCTAAGAACATTTACTATATCATAGTCATATAATAATTCTGCTTGTCCCTCCCTTAGTTAGTTCCTTAGTTCATACGACCGATACTCCCTGTCATGACCTCATCACTAATAGACTATTCTGTTTTGACCGCGTGACAATATGAAAATAATAGAGACGCTACTTGGTTTCAGTAAAAAAAAATGAAAAGAAAGAAAGAAAGTAGGGAATAGAATTTATTATTAAAAATATAATAATTACCGGTACCGGGCCGTGAATCATTAGGCAGCGGACCACACAAAATATAAAAAACTTTTTTTATTAATTTTATTGACTTTCGCGGTCTTTTTTTTATTGTGTTTTGTCATGCGTGTGATCGAAGAAGATACCTCCCCCCATTCCCTGTGAGTGAAAAAATGTCTTGCATGACACTGGTCTGTGGCGCAAAAATTTTGGTGACCGCTGTTATATACTATATACATTATAGAGTTGAAGTAGCCGAGACCTGGTAGAAGGAGCGTCAGGAGATTGCAGCGAACCCCAAAAGAGAAAGGTGTGTTTTCGATATTCAAGCTTGGTATGAATAGATATGTATAGATGATAACGACAGATGATGATTTATAAGCTGAGTCCAATCTCCGCCCGTATTCTTTCAATAAATGAATAAACAAATTAAAATTATTTTGCAGCAAGCTCCTAACCCTTGCAAGAATGGCGGTGACTGGGTTCGAACTCGTTGCGCATGCCGTAATGGTTTCACTGGCGAATACTGTGAGAGACGTGTCAAAGGTATGTATAATAGCTAATTGCACGTTGGGTGATTTTCTTGCTAATTTCAATAGTTTCAGACAAAACCTGATTGAATGGGTGCGTTCTGGGTAAGACAATAAACCACATCCGACAACAAGACCTTTGATCAGGATGTTTTGAGGAGCATGAAACCACCTTTTAATTGCTGGTGTTCCCAGGTTCATCCAGACCTGGGATGCTAGCACCTGTCAGGGTCCCAGCTATGCGCAAATAGTTAACCCCACAAAAACGGTCAAAACATTATGTGTGTATAAAAATGTTTTAATACCTTTAATACTTTTTTGGAAACATTATTACCAGCAATACATTTTTGGAAAAAAATATTATCAGCAATAAAATCTTGTCAGCATTAAATAACCCATTGAGGTTGATATGCCGTAAAACAAAACAAAACAAAAAATTTAAATGGGTTTACGAACTAATGGTTTTATTTTGCATTCTTTCATTACATTTTCTATTTTCGTTTAAGTTTTCTTTTTCGTGTTATTTTTCATTTTCTTTCTCGCTTTCCATTTCCTCCTCTTTTCAGTCTTTCTCTTTTTCTTCATATTCTTCTTCCTCTTTTATCTTCGATTTCTTCTCTCTCTGTCTGAATTTATGGGATACAGAGTTATCGCTATTTGCTATCAATCAATGGCCGGATACTATTCGTTTCAGAGGCTACCCGTATACAAGGGCGGCTAACCACATCCAATTAAAAAACGCTTGCTCAACCTATAGAGTTCACCTGTGGTTTAAACTGCGGCTAAGCTGAGAGGACTTTGGTTATCTGGCGTGATTAATTTCTTGATAACCTCTGTCACGATGACTTGTTACTTCGTGCTAGCACATCCGTCGACAGCTTCCGAACAGTTTCATCTACACAATTTCACTCACAGTGGTGTGTTTTTTCAAGAACTTTCCAATGGTGGCATCGTCTCCCCATGCCGATATTATCAAGAAGTCAAGATAAATCGACCATGATGATATTCGAAACCCAGTCTCATGGCGTTTGCCATGAAACTTGCCACACGACCCACTATCGGACTAATATCCTCGCTTTTGTTGTTGTTGTCACAACGTTTTAACCTTTGTGCCCCTCGTCGATCCAGATAAACATCAGAGAATGTCGGGCACTTCGAAGTGGTGTAATGGTTAACAAGCTTGTCTTGCTAAATCAATTACGGCTGAATAGCGTGTTCGACCCTCACTGGCCTTCGTGTTCCTCTGATGAAAAACAAGTTCCACTTAGACAGCTTTTCCTCCCAGAAATATTGAAATACCACTATTCCATTCCTTATTGCAACCAGCTCGGACCTTAACAGCTAGGACTCACTATTTCATATTCACGATAGCAAATCAACTCCGTTCTCTTCGTGTTCTTTTGATAAGGAACAAGTTCCACTCAGACAGCTTCTTCCCCGGAACTATTACTTTGTGGAACAAACTCCCGAGATGATGTTTTCCTGTCAACTACAATCTTGGTCTCTTTAATGCCAGGGTCAACTGGTATCTATCTTACACGTCCTCATAATATGCATTTTTACTTTCTCCTTCCCTTTCCATTACAACAATCTCACTTGGTAAGACTTTACTTTGGATAACTGTTTGGCCTTATATTGGGCAAACTTTTCTTAATTATTTTCTTATTCGTTTAATCCACAGACTGTGAAGAGATTTACTTACAAGGTGGCCGTGAGGATAAGATCTACAAGATACAACCAATGAACATGAGCAAACCAACAGATGTCTTCTGCATGATGTCACGTGAAGGACATATGGTCTTCCAGATTCGTACCGATAAGAACTGCGAACGTGAAGATTTCTTCAGGGGTTGGCAAGATTACCAGACAGGGTTCGGGAGCAAGGACTGCGACTATTGGTTAGGCAATGATGTACTGCACGCCGTCACCAATCAGGTAAGGAACTCGTGTGACTAAGCTACCTGTAGGATGTGCGTCGTGTTGTAATGGATCTCGGTTCGGGGACAGAAATCGGAGAGCCGAGTTCGAAATCCTGTCGTTTGCTACATTCACTTCCGCGCAAATATCTTTCGATAATCTACAACCCCATCTCTTCTCCCCACCATAGTTATGGCGATTTTCTAAGCTTCTTAGATGTGGCACAAGGCTGAAAATATGAGGCACCTAGTGAGGATCGAATTCACTCTTCAGTCGTAATTGATCAAACGAGACAAACTTGTTAACCATTACACCAAGTAGAAGTGCCCCTCCCCACTCCATAGCAGGGTTCTATAGCCGTAGAAAGAAACGGCAATCTACGATGGGAAAATCTTCCGCCTAGTCAATCATAAATCGAAAGAGACCTGATCACCTAAGCGTGTATTGCGTATGGCACTTAATTAACTGACAATAATTACTTGGACTAATATCCTCATCTTTGCTGTACTGAACACTATATTTTGACTTAAGCATTCTGCATCTTTCTTATTCTTGTCTGGAGTTCTGAAATGAAGTATTATCATTTATCCATAAATAATTCGGACAAGCAAATTTCTTTTTTGTTGTATAACTACTACTTTTCAGCCGATAAACTCTCGAGCCCTCCTCAGTATCTGAAACCTTGAAACGAAGTGTTATTCTATAAATTATTCGAACTCGTATCTGGGTCCTGTAGCCTTGTTTGGTAACCAGTCTACAGTAGAAAGAAACGGCAACCCAATGTGAGAAAATCTTCTGCTTAGCAGACTGACTGAAGCTAGTTGCCTGTTTCCCTCACTGACATAAGCGATTGGTGTTCGAACCCAGGTTAAAATCAGTATTGCCAATGCTGCTTTTCAAAGCTGGAAATCATAGCCTTCGTCTAAGTAAAATAATTTAGCAATGCCTATAATAACGTTGTTCTATCAGTAATGCTCAGCTTAATTCATTGGTTTTTAGCCTTTTCTGCCCAGGGTACTTTTCAGATAGTTTAGCAGGTTGCCCACCACCATTAGAAATAATATAACATTTCATATGTTTACGTTCTGTTGTATTATAGCAGCTCCAATCACCATGAGCTAAACTGTGGCGGGAAAAGCTAAGCAGCAGTCACCAGGTCAGATCATAGAATTTGTCTCACTTTAGCTTCCAGATTTGGTTTTTGCGCCAATATACATATCGCAATTGCAACAAAATGTTTAAAATTAGACTAAAACATAAATACATAGACAAAAGGTTTAAAATCTGTATATAAAAATGCAGAAATTAAAAATATTTAATACTATGTATAAGTATATTCTACTAAACTATGCTAAAATCTATTCCAAAACAGTGTCGGCATTAAATGACCCACTGAGGTTGATATGCCGTAAAACAAAATAACCAACCAACTAATCTCCTAATATTTGGAATATGGGGGAAATGAGGAGTATACAACTCCGTGGAAGTGGCATGGCTTGTCATAGCTACGGAATTCTGAACTGGTGGAACTAAAGAATGGAACTAAAATTATTTTTCTTGTTACATATATTAGTGAAACATGTCAAAGTCGATAGTATTAAACAGCTAAGTAAATATAAATCTTTTTTTTTTTTTCAGGCGAAGTACGATTTGGAAATCCGAGTTGGGGACTATATTGTCACCTACAGCCATTTTCGAATCGACAGCGAAGAAAATCTCTACAGAATGCATTATGATACATTCGAACCTTCAGATCCACGTCTTGGAAACGGTTTTGCACCTGAAGACAAGCAACAAGCGCTTAACGGTCAGCCTTTTGCCACTCCGGACAAGGATGAATACGGATGTGCTCTGGACTCTCGTTCTGCCTGGTGGTTCGGACCGGGTTGTGCATCAGTCAATTTGAATTTACCTATGGGGACATACAAACAATTCTACCCCTTGTCTAGACCAGTTAGTTGGCCTTTCAATGGTCTCATCACCGAAGTTAGTCACACGACTATGGCCTTGAAACCATCACGGAAGTAATAAATGAAATTCAAGCTGTGGCTCCAAGCGGACAAAAAGGAATGCGTTTGCATGCGAGGCACTTAAATTAGACTATGTATTAATTTTAACCAAATAAAATAAAAAAAACAAAAACTGATTGCTTTGTCAGCCATTATTAATTTTTGTTTAGTATTTCTTTCATTTTAATTGCTTTATTTACACTTGTAGTAATATTATCTTAAATTTTTATTGAATGAAGCATTGTCAGCCATTATTCATTTTTGACTAGTATTTCTTTCATCTTCATTTTAATTGCTTTATTTACACTTGTAGTAATATTATCTTAAATTTTTATTGAATGAAGCATTGTCAGCCATTATTCATTTTTGACTAGTATTTCTTTCATCTTCATTTTAATTGCTTTATTTACACTTGTAGTAATATTATCTTGAATTTTTATTAGATGGAGCATTGTCAACCATTATTCAGTTTTGACTAGTATTTCTTTCATTTTCTTTTAAATTGCTTTATTTACACTTGTAGTAATATTATCTTAAATTTTTATTGAATGAAGCATTGTCAGCCATTATTCATTTTTGACTAGTATTTCTTTCATCTTCATTTTAATTGCTTTATTTACACTTGTAGTAATATTATCTTAAATTTTTATTGAATGAAGCATTGTCAGCCATTATTCATTTTTGACTAGTATTTCTTTCATCTTCATTTTAATTGCTTTATTTACACTTGTAGTAATATTATCTTAAATTTTTATTGAATGAAGCATTGTCAGCCATTATTCATTTTTGACTAGTATTTCTTTCATCTTCATTTTAATTGCTTTATTTACACTTGTAGTAATATTATCTTAAATTTTTATTGAATGAAGCATTGTCAGCCATTATTCATTTTTGACTAGTATTTCTTTCATCTTCATTTTAATTGCTTTATTTACACTTGTAGTAATATTATCTTAAATTTTTATTAGATGGAGCATTGTCAACCATTATTCATTTTTGACTAGTATTTCTTTCATCTTCATTTTAATTGCTTTATTTACACTTGCAGTAATATTATCTTAAATTTTTATTGAATGAAGCATTGTCAGCCATTATTCATTTTTGACTAGTATTTCTTTCATCTTCATTTTAATTGCTTTATTTACACTTGTAGTAATATTATCTTAAATTTTTATTGAATGAAGCATTGTCAGCCATTATTCATTTTTGACTAGTATTTCTTTCATCTTCATTTTAATTCCTTTATTTACACTTGTAGTAATATTATCTTAAATTTTTATTGAATGAAGCATTGTCAGCCATTATTCATTTTTGACTAGTATTTCTTTCATCTTCATTTTAATTGCTTTATTTACACTTGTAGTAATATTATCTGGAATTTTTATTAGATGGTGCATTGTCAACCATTATTCATTTTTGACTAGTATTTCTTTCATTTTCTTTTAAATTGCTTTATTTACACTTGTAGTAATATTATCTTAAATTTTTATTGGATGAAGCATTGTCAGCTATTATTCATTTTTGACTAGTATTTCTTTCATCTTCATTTTAATTGCTTTATATACACTTGTAGCAATATTATCTGGAATTTTTATTAGATGGTGCATTGTCAACCATTATTCATTTTTGACTAGTATTTCTTTCATCTTCTTTTAAATTGCTTTATTTACACTTGTAGTAATATTATCTTAAATTTTTATTGAATGAAGCATTGTCAGCCATTATTCATTTTTGACTAGTATTTCTTTCATCTTCATTTTAATTCCTTTATTTACACTTGTAGTAATATTATCTTAAATTTTTATTGAATGAAGCATTGTCAGCCATTATTCATTTTTGACTAGTATTTCTTTCATCTTCATTTTAATTGCTTTATTTACACTTGTAGTAATATTATCTGGAATTTTTATTAGATGGTGCATTGTCAACCATTATTCATTTTTGACTAGTATTTCTTTCATTTTCTTTTAAATTGCTTTATTTACACTTGTAGTAATATTATCTTAAATTTTTATTGGATGAAGCATTGTCAGCTATTATTCATTTTTGACTAGTATTTCTTTCATCTTCATTTTAATTGCTTTATATACACTTGTAGCAATATTATCTGGAATTTTTATTAGATGGTGCATTGTCAACCATTATTCATTTTTGACTAGTATTTCTTTCATCTTCTTTTAAATTGCTTTATTAATACTTATCATAGTATTATCTTGAATTTTTATTAGATGAAGCATTATCAAACAATAAGCGTCAATCATTAATTTTTCATAAATATTTATTTCATTTTAATTGTATTTGCTTTATTTACATTTGTAGGTAAATTATGCTGAATTTTTATTTGATGAAGCATTGTCAACCATTATTCATTTTTGACTAGTATTTCTTTCATCTTCATTTTAATTGCTTTATTTACACTTGTAGTAATATTATCTTAAATTTTTATTTGATGAAGCATTGTCAACTATTATTCATTTTTGACTAGTATTTCTTTCATTTATTTCATTTTAATGTGCACCGTCTTACTTTAAGAAGTTTTATTGGTTAATAAATATATTTTCCAATTTTTAATATCAATTTTCAGGAGAGAAAAGGTTGTTAATCATTTTCTGGATGTGGGCCATTATTTTTTTTAGTATACGACACAGGAATGGTTGTCTGCTTTTTCAAAGCTTGAATGACCTGCATTCATACCTTTTATAAGGTTTGTATAACGCTCATAATTTCTGGTTAGTAAAACTGTAAGGAAAACACTGGATATAACAAACTTAGATTGAAGAATGATTTAATCAATAAGAAATATGAATTGAGAATACAGTAGTTCAGTGCGACAAGCGTACGACTGAAAAATCGGTACGCTTTTTCGATCCACTCTTTATCACTGTTCCAGGAGTAGACGTTCTACTCATATCGAATGGACAAGTCCACCTTTTAATAATAAATTTAGGAAAGGTTAGTCAGTCTTTCTACACAACAATACTTATTGTTATTGCAATATTCTGTTAAAGTTGTTAAGCGCAAATATTTAACGTTACAATAGAGGAATTTCCACGGGTAACGTATAGTTGTAGAACTGGCAAGAAGCATATTTAATAATTAAATTATAAAAATTATGATTTATCCGAAAATCCAAATATTGAGATTTTCACGGGTACTGCTCGTTATTATTCATTTCTGACCTGTACTTTCATCTTATTTTTATTCTGACCCCAAGCAGTACAGTTCGAAAATGAAGAACATGCCTCCTGCGAGATTTGAACTTACATCCTTTTTTGTTGAGAGCAGGTTTAACCATGACAACGTTTTATTATTCAGTCTACGAAAGCTAACTACTAGGAGGTCATTCATATTTAACCATATAGTTATAATATTTTCTCCAAATGTCATATGCCGCCAGAGTGCTTGTTTACATATGTATAATCATTTAAAAAATATAGAAAAAAAATCAATAGATTTAAGTAGTATCACTAAGACCTCAATTCTCTTCAAAAGTAGGATATCACTTCAACTCTGTACAAAAATAAAATCACACAAACGTCAAATTCAAATACACACATTAGCATTTATTGACCAATCAGTTGTCTCAAACGCCATTCAAGCTTTGAAAAAGCAGACAACCATTCCTGTATCGTATGCTAAAAAAATGAAGGCTCACATCCATAAAATGATTAATAGTGTTTTCCCTCCTAAAATCGATATTAAAAATTGGAAAATATATTTTATTAACCAATAAAACTTTTGAGGTTGACGAATCTAACTTTTAATTTCTTGCGATTCGATTTTTTCTGATATGACGTAAATTAATAAATTAATTTTTCAGTAGATCTTCGGCCGGAGTGTAAATAATACTGAATGCTCAAATTTTGGCATACTCAAATTAACTTATTGAGTACTAGAGTTCCTTTTTGTAAATTATTTCTTGCTTTTAGAGTATTTTCATAAAACAATTTGCTGGGTTTACATTACGAAAATAATCAAGCGACACATAAACGGAGCGTAATTGTAAAAGCTGTAATGGTACTGATATTAATATGACAATTAATGTTACGCCACACACAGATACACACACATAATATAACGTAAATTGCGATTTAACCTATTGCTGATGGGGATGGAGAGAACATGGGTTCATGTCTTTCTCAAGAGTGTTTGTGCGAAAGTAAACACAAAATTTTAAAGTCGGTATTCTCCCAGCTGTGAGTAAATAGCAGAATGGGGGGTACTATAGTGTTTGGTGGCGTTCAGCCTATGAGAAGGATAATTCTGAATTCAAATCAACTTTTGATTAAATAGCCTCTCCCGCAACTGACCAAATATGGTGATTACGGCTAAACTCCTGAAGACACGGTCAATCAGGATATATTAGATGGCAACCGGTCTAGGAGGAGGACAATTCAAAAACCTCTATGAGTTAAATAGCTTCACCAACCAGCAATTGGCCAAACAGGCGTAGTCAGTCATGGAGGGATTCCCCCAACATTGGAATTCCTTTGTAGAAACATGGCTGATATGAACTCTTTCATATGAGTTGATGATGAGAATGAACTCTTGAATATTACCAGTTTGTAGACTGGCTTTATCACACGACATGCGTATAGTTTAAACTATGCTATTATATACCCCGAGGTATGAAATGGGCTAGCTCCAGTCATGGGGGTTATTCTGAACTAAACTGAACTATGACCGCGCCTCCCCACTTTCCTATGAACCTCATTGTCATTCAATATCTGTCTATATTTCTGAGATGAGGTATTATGTACATTATTTACATTATTCGGACTATTGTCCTCATCTTGTCGCCATATTTATTACAATGTTTCGGACGATGTACGCTCCAGCCGTCTTCAGGTTGGAATGTCGAACTTAACCATTTATTTCGCTCACTAGAATAGACTGTTTTAGTTCCACGTGCCATGTTTGATGGATGTCAGTTATCAGTTATCGCCTGTTAATTTCCTTCTGAAAGTTCTCCACTGCCTTAACCGGGTATTGAACTCACACTCTTTGGGTCCTGTCACTGGATCTAACCAACGCTTTTATCCACTGTGCCATGTGTCTTTGAATGTGTATGAATTTCTTATAAACCTAATGTCTTCAGCAACCATTTTACCAGTGCTCATATTGCAATTTATTGCTGTTATCATTTCATGCTTTTACCAGAGCTCATATTGCAACTTTTGTTGTTATTATCGCTTTTCTCTGGCACTCCTTATTACTGGTTCCCATATTGTATTCATTTCTATGCTTGGTCGGCTCAGGAGATTTTTGTAGCTTAGCATATGTGCTGATTCCTTAAGTTTACGAATTTTTCAATGGTGTTCCTTGTCTATGATCTCAACCTGATACCACAGAGGGCGGTGATCTCCCTTCTCTCTTTATATGTGGTCAGCCACGCCTGATTTTTCCACTTCCCCTCGTGTTACAGCTTTCTGGTGTTCTTGAAGCCTTACCTTAAGGGGCCGGCCTGTCTTCCCTTTATATTTCTTTCTGCTGCTGCACGGGATAGCGTACACACAGTCTTTAGTTTTGTTCTCCTCTATGGTGGGGTCTTACTCGGGAGAGATATCTGCGAAGTGTCGTCAAGCTTTTGAAGATTGTCATTCGTCGGCACTTCTGTCCAGGATCAGAATGTAGTATCTGTGCGCCCCGAAAATACCACCTCACACGCGCTCTCGCGCGCAAACTCAAGGAAATAGCCTCACAAATCCGTAATTACAATCATGAAGACATGGTCAATCAGGGAGGGGTTCCTCCAGCAGGAGTGAAAAATCCCTGGATCTGGACTTGTAATTCTGATACCACTTTCACGTCGATAATTACAGGTAATAGAAATTACAAGTTCGCGATAGTTTAAGTGTCTAGAAAACATCTATAAGTGAACAGAGGTTTCGTGAGCTCACCTAGGTATATTTATATTTACTCGCTCTCCACGACAAGGCTGGATGTGACACAAGGTCATTTTAACGTGGGGTGTACCATACACATATTTATGCATATGGGCCAAGGACAAAAATTTGTTTTTGCCCGGCTCCCGCGACCACTGTCATACTGGCACAGGTATTACGCCAACCTAACCTCTTTAGTTCGATGAGGAATGTATTGCCACAGTATTGGGATCCTCAGGGTTGAGCAACGCCTTCTGTCTAAAATGAGGAGAATCATAGCCCCACTTACAGCGCAGGGACGTTAACCACGCCCCTGTAAATCCATATTGACTAATGATTAACTCCTGTGCTCAATTAGTTTATGTAGCAAGATTACATTTTTAAAGTAACGGAATCCACTTGGAATCGATTGCAAGATCACCACGCTAACTACTGTACCTTCACAGATGTTCATTTAAATATAACCGACTCCCAAGAGGATGCTTTTCCAACTACTACAATCTTAACCTGTTCAAGTCCAAGGTTAACCGTTATCTTTCCCACATACCCTCATAAAACGCGTCACTTATCTCTTACTCTTATTGCTCATAGAACAAACATCTTCAGCAACCCTCTACCTTGAGTGGCTCTTGGCCCTTGTATATGGTGAGTATCAGTAAAAAAAATCACGAATAATTAAAAAAAAAATTTAATTACAAAAAACAAATTTTACATGTGTTTAAAGAAATACATTTCAACTCGTTCTTTTTTACATTTTCAGTTAGAAATTAAGAAAAAATTTAAGTTTTTCTTTTTAAAATAGAAAATGAACATATAAACTTCGACAATTATTTTTCTTTATCAAAAACATTTTCTAAATCTTCAAGGCTGAACACACAGTTGTGTAGACGTCATCAGTAAAAAATATTAAAATGTGGTGTACTTTGTATTTACTGAAGCCTATTTGCAGTATATTTGCTTCGACTTCTCAGATCAGGTGGAGATAAACCCTTACTGGCTATTGATTTACCAATATCTCTACACAGTGGTTGTTGGATTCGAACTCACAGAATCTTTCGAACTGTCTGAGGTAGCTTCCGTCATTGCAAGTCTACAAGTGTGTAGCTTCTTCAGTGAGATGGTTGATTGCGAAATAGTGTTAACTCCTTTGCTTATCGGCGTTCGCTTCTTTTGATTGGACACTACAGACGCAGAATATACAGTTTGGTCAACTCGTTCTGCTGACCCACTTGTCATCATTTACTGACGTGCTGCTTGATCAGTTGGATTAGCTGGATTAGTTGGATTAAAGGATGCAACCTGACCAGTGTGAGTTTTCGCCTTTTGTGTTCTATCTTGTCTACCGATGTCCAGAGGATTTATCCCGGCCGCTTTTAAAAGTTGATCCCATTGACCTTCGCTTTTCATGTCAGAAATAACAGCATCAGAGAAATGGGAACCCTTACGCAGTGCAGCCATAAGTTCTTCATATGTGTGGGGCCCGGTTGGTTGCAGTCTCCTCAACAGTCCGCCGTCATCCAAAGCTTCTTCCAGTCCTTCTCTCTTGTTCGCAATCTCTGTCAGCCAAGCAAGTTTGTCTCTGCCGTGTTCGATCCGGTCATTTGGACTAATCCCAGCTGCACTTAAAAATTGGTCCCATTGACCTTCACTCTTCATATCGGCAATGATTTCTTCATTAAAATGTGAACCCTTACGAAGTGCAAACATAAGTTCAGCGTAAGTGAAGGGTCCAGACTGTTGGAGCCTTGATAAAAGAGCACCGTCATCCATTGCTTCTTCTAAGCCTTCACGGGTGTTAACAATTTTGATTAACCAGGCTAATTTTTTGATGTTTGGGCTTACGGTTCCTGTCGGCAAATTGTTATTTGATTGTGTGACACCCACAACGCCGCTAAGTGTTTGGTTCTTTGAGGCTTCAGTATTTTCCTTCCCAGAGTCAATGGTTGATGTCGAAACTAGTGTGGCATTTCCTGAATGTGCACCGCCGGTATTTGGCAAACTATGTGGGGTAAGTCTCATATAGCTTTGGTTGGCGACAATAGCATTATTTGCTGTGCTGTGACTAGAAGCAGACCCCGCAACAGTCAAAACAGCCCTAGAAATCTTACCGTCTGCAGTTCCTGTTGTTCCGCTAGACTGGTCAATATTGGAAGGTCTGGAATTGCTCACAGTATTGCCATGACCGATTTGAGCGGTTCCTGAAAGCGAAGTCTTCATTAAAGCAGCTTCTACTTGGGTGGTAATCTTCTTAGGCTTACCGGCTCTATCGACATGAGAAGAGGACTTATGAATTAATGGAGTAGATTTAGATATTGCATGAGCTGAAGGAACACCGGCCAAACTTCGAGAGGTGATTTTTCTGTCGAGAGAGACAAAACCTGGTTGTGCAATGGAAAAAGGACCTTTTATGGAAGTAGAACGGAAATTCGACCTCATATCTTTAAAAAGGTGTTTTTCAACAGGACTAGTTCTGTCGACAGTGGACAATTTACGATTTAATGGAACCATATGAGGTTGCCTTCGATGCATACTAAGAAGAACGTGTGAACCAAGTTGACCTCTAATTTGTCGGTGCTGCGTAATGGGATGTCTCAAAACTGTTTTTCTTAAACTGCTGTTGGAAAAAGAAGAACTGTGTGCAGCCAGAGCACGCGCGTGGCCGCTTCTTCTCGGTGCCACTTCGAAACCAGATCTACCAAAAATTTGACCATGTTTGGATCTAGTTAACCTTGCAGAGCTTGCCTTATTAACTAGAGGAAGGCGAATATTGGAAGTGCTGACTTTACTGAAATGGTTCCTAACAGAGCGTGCTCTGTTTTGTTTTCCTACAAACTGAGAAAACTTTTGAGGGTCAATTATTCTTTTCCGCCTGCTGCCATGAGTCATGCTCAGATGTGACGCTGGCGTCCGGATGTTATTTTTGGACGACTTCGTCAACTCCCTGCTTCTCGTAGCTACTTTAAGGAAAGGTGCCTTTCGAAACATTGAAGAGCCGAAACTTATGGAAGGGCTATGATTCACTGCTGGGTTGATAAATCTAGATTTTAGTCGTTTACCGCCGGAATTTCGAATATTACCACTTCTCAGCGATGGAATTAAAAATCTTGTGTTTGGCCGGGGGAGGATTTGGTGTCTGGAAAGAAGAAGTGGTACTTGCTGTCCCCAAGATCTTCGGAGCTGTAAGCCTGGATGGACGTTGCGGAGTCGCATAATTCTTTTGGCGTCCCTTTTCGTATCTGAAATAGATATCAAAATATATAGGTATAGATAGTAGACACAACTTGGGGGTGTCGAAAGTTGTCGCCCTGATCCACTTCCCCAAATCTAATCATCTGAATAAATAATAGAAATTTTTTGTAATTTATTCTTTTTTATATCAATTCTTTTTAAATACACACAGGCGCGCACGCAAACACACACGCATATATATATGAATAAAGACAAAAGGAAAACTTATATTAGCCGACGCGTTTTGTCCTCTAACGAACATTATCAAGGCAAATGTGAAGATTTTATTTTGCAACAAGTATTTATAAACTTTGTCTTTATTCATATTGTCCTTATTGTAGTTATATCTGTTTTTTTACACACACACACACACAAAGAAGAAAAATCAACGTAAGACCAATAAAAAAGCGCTTTAATTATTTTTCAAATTAATATAAAAAAAACAAGGAAATTGACAGACAGTTTCTGATAGCTCCTGACGAGTGGATGTAACAATAATTACACAAAGTTTCGTCTACGAATCTCTGGATTAGAGGTGCTGAATATAACATCGATCAGCTGAGTGATAAATGTTATATTTGTATTAATCCTACCTACACACACACACACACACACACATACACACACACACACACACATATATATATATATATATATATATATATATATATATATATACTATCTTAAAAGCCGCCCTACCGGGAGACATTTAAGGTAGATCCTGCGGCGGGTTCTAAAAATTATATAATAATAAATATATTAATATATATATATATATATATATATATATATATATATATATATATATATATATATATTAATAATTTTTTTAATATGTATATATATACATATTATATATTAATAAATACATTAATTATTTATGATTAATATATATACTTTATAGCTGTTATATAACATTGAGCACTATTTCAATAACACCAGCACGATTCATATATTTAAAAAAAAAAAAAAAGGGATGTTTACTGAAACAGGAGTATCCACTAAAATAATGTTTGAAGTAATAAAAAAATTTGGATTAAAAATAAAAACATTAATAATTCTTGCATGAAAGAGAGGCTGAAAATTCAACTGGAGTCATTAAAAATATTACTCAATATTTGTTACACTAAATAAATATTCTTAAAGATTCCAGTTGCATTTTCAACTTCTCTTTCATATATATATATATATATATATATATATATATATATATATATATATATATATATATATATATATATATATATATTAAAAAGAAGAGAGAAACAGCAAACGTTTTTGGCTGTAATGTGGATTTAAAAAATATATATATATATATATTATGCTTTATTTTCCACAATTTTGCATAATTATTGGAAATAAAGCATAATATATACTTTAAAAAAAAAATCCATGATATTAATATATACACTTTTCTCTCGTTGAAACAACTATAACCTCTTTCCTTTATATATATATATATATATATATATATATATATATATATATATATATATATATATATATATATTAATAATTATATATATTAATAATTACATATATAATTACGTTTGCATTACGACTCAGAGTTTCATGGCTTCCCCATTCATTCTAATTATTAAGATATACTTTATAGCTCTTACAGAGCTATAAACTACATTGAGCACAGTTTTGTCTACACCCAAAATTAAATAAATATTTATTTGCTCATCTGTATATGGTTACTCATATCTCTTTTCTAATTTTCACTTCTCTCTCTCTCTCTCTCTCTCTCTCTCTCATTTCGATGGGTTCTCTGGATTCTGCTGTAGCTTCTGACCTGGTTGGATTATTTCTGTTGTATAATTTAAGTGCCTTTGATTGTCTAGATTCCGATAGTGTAGGATTGTTTAGAGATGATGGTTTATTAGTTGTTAAATACTCCACTAAAATTAAGGTAGACCGTATTAGGAAAATGATTCATAGGGTATCTAAGGACTTAGGTCTTAGGACAATAGTCACTACTAATGTTAAACAAGTAGATTTTCTAGACGTCACCCTATACCTTGCTAGCAACTCTTTCCAACCATATGTGAAGGTTAATTTCAACCCGATATACGTTCATCCAAATTCCAACCATCCCCCTTCAGTTATCAAACATATACCCTCTTCCATTGGATTTAGAATTAGCACTAACTCTTCTAACAAAGATGTTTTTAATAAACACGTGACTTTTACAATTCTGCACTCAAAAATAGTGGATGCAAAGATATCACTATTCAATATAAAAACCCTGTTAACTACAACCATAATAAGAAAAGAAGATCTAGAAAGATCATCTGGTTCCCTCTCCCTTTCAATATAATGATTAAATCTAAATTAAAACGTATGTTTCTAAATCTCATCAAGAAACATTTCCCTAACCCTGAAACTAACCCACTTAGTAAAATATTTAATCCTAATACCCTTAAATTAAGCTATAGTTGTGCAGATAACCTAGAGAAAATAATTAAAAAACATAACAACATAGTCTTTAACAAGTATAGGGATTCAAAAAGCTTGATTACTCAAAAGGTTACTAACAGTAATACTAAATATAATAACACAAATAATAATTTATGTAATTGTAGGTATCCTAATAATTGTCCATTACA
>OZ010613.1:38164975-38314975 GCA_963932145.1 Acanthosepion lycidas
TCCGACTTAGTCCATTTCATATTATATGATGTCATTTGTTTACGTTAAGATACGCTCCGAGCAGATATGAGCGTTCGAGAGAAATCACGGGGAATTTGTAGTTTAAAAACAGTAATTTAATTTGCTAAACAGGTGCTTCCTTTGTAGCTAAATAGTATATCACATCAGGCTACATGACTGTTTTGTGTAGGATAGAGGTTATTTGTGTGTGTGTGTGTGTGTGTGTGTGTGTGTGGTTAACAGATTTGAAATTCCGTCTGAGTTCATTAAATTCGCACAAAACCCCCTGTGGAAGGTATGAATCCACCCATCGCAGTAGAAATTAGTGTGAAACAAGGAGACCTCTTAGCACCTACACTTTTCATAATTTTTTTACAGTAGTTTTTCTTGAAATCGATATTGGTATTTATATCCGCTACAGGACAACCATTGTTATTTGCTTGTATTAAATAACCTGCAAAGGGTTGATAAGCCGTAGAAAACGAATCAATCAATCTATCGTTGCGGAACCTGGACAACCTCTAGCAGGCATCGACAGCGTCTGGAAATGTTTCCACAAAAATGCTTGCGTCAGATGCTGAAAATATCACGGAGATCGAAAATAACCGTTGTTCGAATATTGTGTCCATGGTTATAAAGTACGTTTAAGGGACAGCCGACTTCCAAAGCAAGCATTGTACGGTGAATTGGCGGAAGGCAAACGTCTGCATTACAAGCGGTGTATGCGCTACATAAATTGTCATACTTAAGATAATCAACATAGACGCCGGCGTTTGGGAAGATCTTGCGTATAAAACGTCTACTTGGAAGACACTGTTGACAACTGATATTAATAACTTCGAGAAATGCACGATTGAATACCGAAAGCTAAAACTGGTTGCTCGCTATATGGAGAACGTAAGCCTCTTTGTGGAGGGAACGTTAAACAATACCAAATACGTCGGGAAAACGTATTCTGCTGCGATTTTTGTAACAGGATTGATTGCTTGTTTTTTTGTTTTTTTTACGGCTTATCGGCAATTTGTGGGTCATTTAAAGCCGAAATATATCTTCGGATTGTATATAATTCTTTTTCTTTTTTACGAGTGAATGTTGCATTAATATTTTTTTTGTTTTGAGAATAACGAAATTTTTTCTAAATACAATTTCTACTATTTAACCCGTAGCTGGGATGGGGAAGAAATGTATTCATACCTTTCCCAAGGTTATTTGCGCGTAAGCGAATGTAAAATTTCAACTATGCCTTTCTGATTCTAAGCACAAGTCCGTTTTGTTTCCATTTTCCTTAAAACTTGTTACTCAAACTTCCTTGTTACTTCCTTGTTACTCAATTATTCTCAGAGTAATTTTCAGCTTTAGACAAGTGCAGATATATCAGCGCAGAAAGTGTAATCGACGAACCGAGTTCAAATTTCGATCTAATCCGTAGTATTCACTTTTATACATATGCCCTTAAGAAAGACGTGAATCCTTCTCTTCTCCCCTCTGCTAGACGGAAGATTGCGATTGACGTTGCATTTAAATTTTTAATGATTGTAGTTGGCAGGGAAGTAACAAATCAGAAAGAAGTTCCACATGTGAGAACTGCGAGAAAATAGTTATTAGGTTGCAAAAATAATGACGTAATAATGTCGTTTTTTGACGTATTTTTTAACGTCAAAAAACGACATTATTACGTCATTATTTTTGCACCAACCTAATAGAATAGAAGTGGTGGTTGCATCTTGCTAGTTCAATAGTAAAATGGTGAGACTTAGTTATCAATTTAGTAACACGCGTAAATTCATGTAGTCGAAGCACTGGGGGGAAAAAAGCTTATCAGAATAGGCCAAAAATCAAGGATCAACTCGTACAAAAATCAAATTGTATTTACGTTGTCTAAAGTTAAAAACAACGATTCATCCATAAACTTACATATACAAATACTGATAGAGATATACATATAGGCATTTAAAACAACATTCCTGGCCACATACACAATTCCGGAAAATCCTCGTTGAAAACACAGCTATACTTAAACATGAAAACAATAAACAAAAACTAAAAATTCTTGAAGTTATATACATAAAATAGTTGAAACCTAACCTGAACAAAATAAACTATGAAATCTTCACAAATATTCTTAAATGCCTATAATTTATAACAGAAGCCATTGGTTTATACCAACGGCATCACATACTTAATACTTCTCGTTTTCACACTTGCGTGGTCATGTGTGACGTCATGAGCTGCGGCGCGATTTTCACTTCCAGCGTCTTGTATGAATGAGATTGTCGTTGCTTGGAAATCTTCCATATAAACATAAACAGACTATTATTATTGTTTTGTCCGTCTATTGGTTAATATATTGTAATGTAATTGTCATCTTTGATAATGGTTTATGTAAGCCGGAAGCTTAGATAGGTTTAAAAAATATATTAGGTTGGTGCAAAAATAATGTCGTAATAATGTCGTTTTTTGACGTTAAAAATACGTAAAAAAACGACATTATTACGTCATTATTTTTGCACCAACCTAATATATCAATATTGTGATTTTCTTTCTTCTTTTAATGATAATGTTATTAAGCTTATCAGACGATATGAAAAGAATTTACATAAATAGACAAAACTTGTCTATATTATTTAATGAAACATGCATCAATATACATATATGCAGACCTGTATACGCTGAATGACTGACACATCTGACTAATGGCATTATTGCTGTTATTTACAAAGTGTCTTTGAAAATGTGTCGTCTGTTACAGAATGACTGACGCTTACATTGATATTCAATTAATACATTGACAGCCTTAAGATTTATACACAGACGCTGCAGTAAACATTACAAAGAATTTCGGAAAAAAAAAACGACTGGAATTACACGTTTCTCTTGCAATTAGGCACTTGACAGAGACATAATTAAATCTTTCTGTTTTTGTAAAAAGACTTCTTTGTTAATCATTTTCTCACAAATCATTTACAGAGGCCATTAATAAAAAGAAAGTTAATCAAGAACTGAGTCAACTGGCGTTTTGTGTAAAAGCAAAAGCGAAAATTAAGAAATAAATTGAAAATTAAAGGTAGTATTTTTTTTCTTGGGTGAACATGATTTAAACCAGTCGATTGAAAAATCAGACAATGTCGTTCGACATTAACAAGAGGTCATTTGTATCAGCCATTTCTAAAGGTGATTGAAAAATTCAATCAATTAGTCATATTTTATTTTTAGACACAGTTATTTTTTTGTTCAATTCAAACATTTTTTTCCATCGGTTAAGAAATTTTCAACGATAAAATGTTATTAATTACATAGGATTTAATTACTAGATGTCGGAATTGACACACCTGCTAAAGTTTTATTCACAATAATTCGAAAATGTTATTGAGACCTTGGGACCTAATTGCCAATCTAGTATTACGCTTAAATTCTTGTTGATGAGGTACCAAGGAGGTGAGCCTGTTAGAAGAGTTGCTGTTAAAATATTTATGGAAAAGACCGGCGGTGGGAAAGTGACTGAACTCGAGATGCCAGGTTAGGACTGATAACATTACAGACACTTCTTTCGATTTTGTCAAGAATCTCGAGATATATGTACCATACTACTATTACTACTGCTACTGCTACTACTATTACTATTCCTACAACAACAACAACAACAACAAAATGATTAAAATATAGCAGCTTCGTTTTGGAGTTAATGATTCTTCGTCTGAGTAAATCATATTCACTTCTTTTAGAATAGCGTTTTAGAGATCCAAATTTTAGATCCAAAATCCAGATCAAAATACCTGATCAAAAAGTTCACAAAGATCTATATATATTAAACGAAAAAATTTAGCTCTTGAGGCTGGGAAAATATACGAATTACTCTTTTTACATTCTGTTGATATTTCTTTAAAAAAAAAAAAAAAAAAAAAAAAACTAGAAAGGTAATATGAAGTTTTCCCTTTGTATGATATTTTTTGAAATCATTTCTCCCCAAACAAGGCAGTAAAGCCACTAAGATACAAGGGGTTACTGAGTGTGAAAGAATAAGAAAGAAAAAAAGAAGAAAAAAAGAGAAGCCTTAAGGAGCGAGAACAATAGAAGGGTAATTTAGAAAAAAGTAGATAACGATTGACATTTCATTTAAATGTTTGAAGATCAAATATAGATGGAAAGTATGGAGCCAGAACAGAGTTCCACACGCGAGAAGTGCGAAAAAAGAAAATGTTAGTATAGAACTTACGGTTATCTCTAGCCAATTCATCTCTTAATTGACGAGAGCTTGTTGACAATCTAGTAATGCACTTAAATTCATAACGTCTGGGTACAATATCGAAGAGTTTCTCCGAACAATTACCATGAAAGTGTTAACAGAAAAGGCACAGTGAAGCTACATTACGGAGGCGGGAACAGAAAGAGTAAGCAAGAGGACAGTAGATAACGATTTACATTGCATTTGAATTTTTGAAGATTAAAGTTTGCTGGAAAGCATGGAGTCGTAATGATGACAATACCAAGGGCTGAACATGTGCGCAACGATGAATATTAGAGGAATATTTAGACTTATTGAAGGCAAGAAGGACAGACGAAAACAAATCATAACCTACTTAACGATCTTTTGTAAATGGATGACAGAACAGGGTTTAGGAGAGATAGCAAGAAGGTATCATTTTTTTAAATTTCGAGATAAAATGTTTAATTCTAACGTAACTTTAGAGCAATGTGACGAGGTTTTGGAGAGAATGGAAACAAAGAGAAAAATTATACTTAACGTCAGGTAGTGGCAGCTGAAATTTACTAAGAGCTGCAAATGACGGGAAATTGTCAGTAGACATGATCCTCAACGTCGTGAAGGAATATGGCGCATAGAGATTACAGTTACATCTAGCCAATTCATCTCTAAATTGATGAAATCTTGTAATGCGCTTAAATTCATAACGTCTGGGTACCATAGCGAAGAGTTTACCCGAACAATTACCATGGAAGTATTTGTAGCAAAGGCACAGAGACGCTACATTACGGCGATGGGAAACTGTTTGAAGCTGAGACATAAAGACCAATAATATAGCTGATTCTTTAGATTTTATCAAGAATCTCTAAATATATAGTAGGAACACCAGATCATATATGGCAGCAATATTCAAAGCATGAACGAATGCTACATTTATAAATATGTAGGTAAGATTTCGGAGAGAAAAAATCTATAGCGCGATACAGTGAACCAAATTTCTTAACAGCAGACCTAGCAACTAATTTTATATAATCTTTCCACTTCATGTCAGACAAGAATGTTAGCCCAAGAATGTACAACAAGTCACTCTCCAGGAGGTTAGCATCAGCCATGCTGACGGGAGACCGAAAGGTGTTTCTCAGATTATTAATAGAGTGAAGTTTCATTTTGGAGTAGTTAAAATTAACAAGCCATTCCTTGCCCCAGTGTTGCATATTGTAGGTCATTTTGAGATCAAATTTGCTAATTTGACTTCATCGAACTGATCGGACTTAATATCGAGACAGTAAATGGTGGCGTCATCAGTGTAGATACGGAGTTGAGAACTGATGCCATCATTGATAGAAAAAATTAAGAACAAAGTAGGACCAAGGATAGAGCCCTGGGGTCACCTACATTAGTACAAAAGGATCTAGAGGAGTGGCCGTTCAGGATAACTTTCATTTCATGATTTGATAAGAAAGACTCAGTATAAAATCAAAACAGATACTTTTCCTATCGTTTCCTCTTTCTTATATCATATTTATTTTACTTTCTAAAAAAGTTTTGCTTTTATTTTTCCCTTGACTCCCACTCTTATTACCAAAAAGTTCAAATTTAGATTAATTTATATTAAATACATTTTGCTAAATTATCAATATAAGTAATATTATATTTTGTTTTAATCTTTAATCCCTCAGTAGACTTTTCGAGATTACTTCTACAATCTCTGTTTTATATAATGCTTAATCTATAGGATTTATATCGTAGTTACTTGCAAATTCTTATTATCAACGAACTCAATTATTAATAATAATTATTAACAAAGTATTGTCATTGGTTTTTCATTCTGAGGAGTTCAAGGAAAACCACTCTGTAATTATCAGTTAATGAACGTGAATTGATTTGGTTCTTTAACGGCATATCAAAACCTCTATAGCTCATTTAATGTCGGATCTGAATTTTCTTGGCAGTTTTTAAGTTGATTTTGATTTGATTTGATTGTTTAACGGCATATCAACACCTATAAGGGTCACTTAATGTCGAATTTGAATTTTCTTTGCAGTTTTTAAATTGATTTTGATTTGATTTGTTTGTTTAACGGCATATCAACACCTTTATGGCTCATTTAATGTCGGATCTGAATTTTCTTGGCAGTTTTTAAGTTGATTTTGATTTGATTTGTTTGTTTAACTGCATATCAATATCTTTATGGGTCATTTAATGTCGAATTAGAATTTTCTTGGCAGTTTTTACGTTGATTTTGATTTAATTTGATTTGTTAGTTTAATGACATATCAACACCTCTATGGGTTATTTAATGCCGAATTTGAATTTTCTTGGCAGTTTTTAAGTTGATTTTGATTTGATTTGTTTGTTTAAGGGCATATCAACACCACTACGGGTCATTTAATGTGTTCAAGTTGATTTTGATTTGATTTGTTTCTTTAACGGTATATCAACGCCTCTGTAGGCCATTTAATGCCTAAATGTAAAAGCTTTGAAATAATAATGATAGATGCTTTCACAATTGAATACTTATCTTTTGTGCATATACATTTTCGTTTAGACATAATTACTAGAAGGAAATGATATGTATGCTTGATGTTGTTGTCTTATTATACTCGATAACAGTCTGATATATTTCCAATTTTGCGCTTTCCGTCTCATATTTGTTTGTCTAGCGGCGCTACCATTATTCACAATACCGCATTGTTGTTTACTCCATTATTCGTAACTGTTAGATCTAAATTTCTTGCTTCACTGAAGTGGTTGGCGGTCTTTGAGCTAAGGAAGGAAAGACATTAAACATGACAGGTGAAGGAATGAAAAAATAAATATACACCCGCTCAACGGAGAGGTTGACCAGTATCATAAGAAAGGGTTGATGGATACAAGATATGAAACTCTCTTAGAAGGACAGTAGACATAAATAATAAAGGAACGAGAACAAAAATAGACACTAGTAAAATGGAAAGATAGATCCGCGTCATAAGAAAGGGTTGATGCCTACAAGATATGAAACTCTCTTAGAAGGACAGTAGACATAAATAATAAAGGAACGAGAACAAAAATAGACACTAGTAAAATGGAAAGATAGATCCGCGTCATAAGGAAGGGTTGATGCCTACAAGATATGAAACTCTCTTAGAAGGACAGTAGACATAAATAATAAAGGAACGAGAACAAAAATAGACACCAGTAAAATGGAAAGATAGATCCGCGTCATAAGAAAGGGTTGATGGATACAAGATATGAAACTCTCTTAGAAGGACAGTAGACATAAATAATAAAGGAACGAGAACAAAAATAGACACTAGTAAAATGGAAAGATAGATCCGCGTCATAAGGAAGGGTTGATGCCTACAAGATATGAAACTCTCTTAGAAGGACAGTAGACATAAATAATAAAGGAACGAGAACAAAAATAGACACCAGTAAAATGGAAAGATAGATCCGCGTCATAAGAAAGGGTTGATGCCTACAAGATATGAAACTCTCTTAGAAGGACAGTAGACATAAATAATAAAGGAACGAGAACAAAAATAGACACCAGTAAAATGGAAAGATAGATCCGCGTCATAAGAAAGGGTTGATGCCTACAAGATATGAAACTCTCTTAGAAGGACAGTAGACATAAATAATAAAGGAACGAGAACAAAAATAGACACCAGTAAAATGGAAAGATAGATCCGCGTCATAAGAAAGGGTTGATGCCTACAAGATATGAAACTCTCTTAGAAGGACAGTAGACATAAATAATAAAGGAACGAGAACAAAAATAGACACTAGTAAAATGGAAAGATAGATCCGCGTCATAAGGAAGGGTTGATGCCTACAAGATATGAAACTCTCTTAGAAGGACAGTAGACATAAATAATAAAGGAACGAGAACAAAAATAGACACCAGTAAAATGGAAAGATAGATCCGCGTCATAAGAAAGGGTTGATGCCTACAAGATATGAAACTCTCTTAGAAGGACAGTAGACATAAATAATAAAGGAACGAGAACAAAAATAGACACCAGTAAAATGGAAAGATAGATCCGCGTCATAAGAAAGGGTTGATGGATACAAGATATGAAACTCTCTTAGAAGGACAGTAGACATAAATAATAAAGGAACGAGAACAAAAATAGACACTAGTAAAATGGAAAGATAGATCCGCGTCATAAGGAAGGGTTGATGCCTACAAGATATGAAACTCTCTTAGAAGGACAGTAGACATAAATAATAAAGGAACGAGAACAAAAATAGACACTAGTAAAATGGAAAGATAGATCCGCGTCATAAGGAAGGGTTGATGCCTACAAGATATGAAACTCTCTTAGAAGGACAGTAGACATAAATAATAAAGGAACGAGAACAAAAATAGACACCAGTAAAATGGAAAGATAGATCCGCGTCATAAGAAAGGGTTGATGCCTACAAGATATGAAACTCTCTTAGAAGGACAGTAGACATAAATAATAAAGGAACGAGAACAAAAATAGACACTAGTAAAATGGAAAGATAGATCCGCGTCATAAGGAAGGGTTGATGCCTACAAGATATGAAACTCTCTTAGAAGGACAGTAGACATAAATAATAAAGGAACGAGAACAAAAATAGACACTAGTAAAATGGAAAGATAGATCCGCGTCATAAGGAAGGGTTGATGCCTACAAGATATGAAACTCTCTTAGAAGGACAGTAGACATAAATAATAAAGGAACGAGAACAAAAATAGACACCAGTAAAATGGAAAGATAGATCCGCGTCATAAGAAAGGGTTGATGCCTACAAGATATGAAACTCTCTTAGAAGGACAGTAGACATAAATAATAAAGGAACGAGAACAAAAATAGACACCAGTAAAATGGAAAGATAGATCCGCGTCATAAGAAAGGGTTGATGCCTACAAGATATGAAACTCTCTTAGAAGGACAGTAGACATAAATAATAAAGGAACGAGAACAAAAATAGACACCAGTAAAATGGAAAGATAGATCCGCGTCATAAGAAAGGGTTGATGGATACAAGATATGAAACTCTCTTAGAAGGACAGTAGACATAAATAATAAAGGAACGAGAACAAAAATAGACACCAGTAAAATGGAAAGATAGATCCGCGTCATAAGGAAGGGTTGATGCCTACAAGATATGAAACTCTCTTAGAAGGACAGTAGACATAAATAATAAAGGAACGAGAACAATAATAGACACCAGTAAAATGGAAAGATAGATCCGCGTCATAAGGAAGGGTTGATGCCTACAAGATATGAAACTCTCTTAGAAGGACAGTAGATATGACAGGTAGCAGAATAAGAACAAGAATTTACACCGGCTCAGTCGAGAGACAAATCAGCCTCATAAGGATGGTTTGATAATTATAAAATTTGAAAGTCCCTTGGAAGAAGTTTAAACGTGTCAGGTAAAGTGACGAGGGCAAAATTTCCCTGTAGATCAACTAAAAATTTTATATCGATTTTCTAAGAAGGATATGATAGACAGTTGAATAAGGTCGGAGTTTAGGGAGTTTAGAATTCAGCTTATAATAAGAACAAGAAAAGTTCGTCTATTGGTAAATAGAAATAAAGTGTCACTGCCGGCACTTGAGTTTGAGCATAGATCGCCAGTGAGCAAACACAGGCGATCCCATTATTAAGTAGACCACGTGACCATAGAGGAAATGCATATATGTAGGAAGTAGCTGACGACTAAGGATCATTATTTCTACTCTATCCTCTATTACTTTACTGATCGCTATTTTCTATTCTGTTCACTATACTATTTCTCTTTTCGAATCACTATACGGATTACTATTCGAGCGAGTATTATTGAGCAAGTACTATTAGTGCAAGATTATTCGAAGGCGTCTGACACCAGCATTGTTCAACAGCGTACTATTATAGTTGTAGCTGCGATTACAAAGTCTCTACTACAACGAGCATTACGAAAGTGACAACGAGTATTCGTTGACATCACGAAAGTGGCAACGAGTGTTCGTTGACATCACAAAATCTTTAAAATTAAAATAATTCGAATAACTATCACTCCGATAATTCGGAGTGTTGGTCTCAATTGAAAAAAAATGACTTACCTTGCCTCTGTGCATTGATAACACATATGGTTACTCCTCAAATTCCCCGTAGACCAACTAAGTTTCATTTCGACATTCTAAGAAGGTTACTACATATAATAATCAGCTGAATAAGAACGGAGTCTAGGATGATCAATTAACCTTACAATAAGAAGAGTTCGTTTTTAAAGTTAAGATAATTCGGATAACTATTACTCCGATAATGCTGAGTGTTGGTTTAAATTGGAAAACTGACTTCCCTTGCTTATTGGCACTGATAACGCGTATCCTTATTCCTCAAATTACCTGTAGATCAGCTAAAAGTTTAATTCCGATATTCTAAGAAGGTATATGATTGACTAAGAATGATTCGAATAAGATCGAAGTCGAGGCAGAGTAATTCAGCTTGTAGTGGATCTAAGAAGGATGCGTGAATCTTTAAGATTGTGCTGCAAATAAAATATGCAATATCCACAAACATAAATTATAAGAAATGGCCAAATGGTAACAATATTCAATCACGACAAAAAATACATGTTTAAACCAACAGATTAAATTTTATATACACAATTTACAATTTCTTTGTTTGTAATGATGTGTGCAAAGGTATAGAGAAAAAGTTCTTTGCTGTTTCAGAAATGTTCAATATCTAAAAAGTTGTCTGCCTTTGATTGAAAGGTTGAATTTAACTTAGACAAAAGATTTTTCTATGAAAGATATTAAGTGAAAAGGTTTGTTGTATGAAATTTTTTAATCTCTCATAAAGAAAGTTTGTTTCTTTGGCGGCAATTTTGACCCATAATTCCCGTGTGTATCTTTGCGTGTGTGTGTCTCAAAAGGCAACGAAAATTCGTTTGCTGTTTCTATTTATGTTTTTTTAACAACAAAATCCGCTCAAGCGGCTTGGTAGCTTGTTGCGAATTTTTCTGAGAAATGCGTGGGTGAATGTTGTATTTTTTATTTTTTAGCCAATAGGATTTCTTGAAACATTTAAATTAGGGATGATTTTGAGAAAGATTTTTTTTTATGTCAGTTGAGCCTATTTTTGCACAAATTTTGACTGTTTTGTTATGGAAATTTCTCGAAGCTTATTTATATTTAACAACCAATGAAATTCAAAAAAATATTTGAAAATTGAAATGAGGGTTACTAAAAGCTTATAATAAGAACAAGAACAGCTCGTCGTTGAATTTAAAATAATTCGAATAACTATCACTCCGTTAATTTGGAGTGTTGGTTTCAATTGAAAAACTGACTTACCTTGCTTACGGGCACTGGTAACGCATATGGCTATCAGGAGAAGAATCACATAGCCTTTCATGATTTTGTTGTTCACCGGAAATCTTTTTTAAAAAAAATGTTGTTGAAAATTAATTTTATATCATTTTTTTAAACGATAAAAAAATACTTAATATAGGTTTCAGGGAGCAAATAAATTTTTAAAATAATTAATGTTGATAATTTTCTCTCGATTTCTGGTCACGTACCGGAAATCATAATTGAGAACACGGTTTAAAACCTTCTTGATTAATACACTTGCGTGTAGGAAATTTTATTGTGTGAATAAAAAAATATTATTTGTTTATAATCGGTTTTGTGTCTCTCACACACACATAAGAACACACCTGCACACGCATACAAATACGCTCACACCTACAGCCACATTTAATATATAATGCTCAATGTTTATGTGTCTGCGGAAAACTCTGAAAAATAATTAAATCTACGAGTAGCCAGTAAAAATTATTGTTTATATTCAGCTCCAGAAATCAGTGTTTTACATCATGGGGTTATAGTAGATTCCCCTGTAACTGTGTGGTATTTTGGTAAAAGTAGGATTGGGTGAAGAGGGATATGTTCTTCTGGTGAATTAGTAAATTGTAATGAATGAATGGGTCGCTAATCGGATTAGCTAGGTTTAGGATAGTCAGTGATGATCAGCAACGCCTCACTTCCCTTTCGGCCTTGTGCCAGAATCATATTGAAAGTACAATAAATATATCGTTCCAAAAATCAGTATTTTGATGTTTGGTCATTGAAATACTAATTTTGGAAAATGTCCCAGATCCGAAGTGTTTCATCAGTCCATTTTATATGAGAGATAGATAGATAGATTGATAGATAGATAGATAGATAGAGAGAGAGAGAGAGAGAGAGAGAGAGAAACACCCTTTACAAAAAAATACGTCAATGAAACCTAATCTACAAACTGATTTCCTACGTGAATAAGTATTCTATTCATACGAAACTATCCTAAAAATCTTGTCAGCATTAAATAACCCATTGAAGTGTTGATATGCCGTAAAACAAAATAAACCAAACCAATCTGCTTAGCTTATGGAATGCATCTTTAGCTATCCCAATTCGCCTTCAGATTTCAGTGTCGTCCTCCGTTAAAGCACTTCCTAGATATTTAGTGTACGTAAATGTGTTGAATTAAGTGCATTAACAAAGAAGGTAGTTATGTTGAAAATAATTATTTTGCTACATAAAACGTCTTCTGTTAAAACACTTCCCATGCTGCCTTAAAAAAAAAATTAATAGCAAACCAGGATAAATACATTTGATTCTCGACAAAAAAAACCCTCTTTACAAAAATACGTCAATGAAACCTGATTTCCTACAAACTGATTTCTTTCAAAGAATACATATTCTATTCATACGAACCTATCCTAAAAATCTTGTCAGAATGAAATAACCCATTGAGGTTGATAAGCCGCAAAACAAAATAAACCAAACCAAACCACGTCCTGGGCATGACAATAAACTACATCCACGTCCTGGATAAGACAATAAACTATATCCGACAGCAAGGCCTTTGATCAGGTTTTGAGGAGTGTGGAACCACCTCTTAATTGCTGGTGTTCTCAGGTTCACCCTGACCCGGGGTTGTAGCACCTGTTAGGGTCTCAGCTATGGGCAAATAGTTAACCCCCAAACTGGGGTCAAAACACTATGAAAGTGTAAAAATAGGTTTTAATACCAGAAATACTTTGTAAAAAATTATTACCAGCAATAATTTTTTGAAGAAAAAAAATATTACCAGCAATACCTTTTTAGAAAAAATATCAACAATACATTTTTGAAAAAAAAATATTACCAGCAATATATTTTTGGAAAAAAGATTACCAGCAATAAAAGAATTGTCGGCATTAAATAACCCATTGACGATAACATGCCGTAAAACAAAACAAAACAAACTAAACCAAACCAAAACCAAACTAAACCAAACCAAACCAAACCTGAGTCAGGTAAATATTTTTTTAATCAGAAAAAGAAGAAATTATAGTGTATTCCAAAGGCAAAAATACAAGTTTGTTAGTATTTCATATGACCCCCCACCCCCACCATTTGAGTAGAATAATGACTTTAATCCGTTGAGGAAAAAATCCTTTGTTAATTTCGCGGGTGTACGATTCAATTCTCTCTGGCTGTGCTCACATAATTCACTAACATTACATGGATTCTTTAGATGAAGTCTTCTCTTTAATTCTGTCCACATTTGCTCGATAATTTAAATTTTTATATCCGGATTTCGTGCTGGGCAATCTTTTTATGGGTTTATATTTTAATGTGGTTTTATTTAATGGGTTTATATTTTAATGTGTTTATATTTTAATGGGTTTATATTTTAATGGGTTTATATTTTCGAATGCTAGATATTATTGAGTTGTACGCGCTTTGTGGCATGGAACTTTGTCATGCTAAAAAGAAAAATTAGGAATCAAGTGTTTCTTCAGCAACATTAAGTTCTTGTCTACTTTCTAGAACCATCATTTTTTTTATATATATCTTCAGAGCATTATGTTCTTGTCTCCAAACTTTACTGCTTTTGTCGTATAAAGAGGTCATTCTTTATCCTTTCGCACTTATATAAGACACGAATATATTGAGAAGGATACCTGTTAAGAGGCTGATAGGTATAAACACAGATAGATAGATAGATAAACAGAAACAATACGAACATATATATAGATTATATATAGAGAGATAGATAAAGAAAGAAACAATATGAACAAAGCTAGCTAGCTAGTTAGCTCGATAGATAGACAGAAACAGCATTTTTAAAAATATATCTCCAAGCTTTACTGCTTTTGCTGTACAGAGGAAACCATTTCTTTTTCTTTTTGACCTCATAACAAATTCTATCTTGTTAGAATGCAATTCAATGTTTGTTTCAATGTTCAATACGATTTTGCTCCAATTAAATATGTCCCAGATTTCACGCATCTCTGATCACACTGATCTCGTCGTCAAATTTGTATTGCTTAACGCTAGACTTTTAGCAGCGGTAGACTCCAATGCATTTTTCTCGGAGAATGGGTTTAACGGTGTCTACCGACATCAAATTGAATAGGTTCCATTCAACCATCAGTTGCCTTGCAGTCATTTTTGATTGTTTTTTTTTTTTTGTTCAAATCGATTTACGGACTGTCCTTTGTTGTAACTTTCGAGGACAACCAGATCTTGACCAATCCGATACATTTCCAGTTTCCCGAAACTTTAGAAACTAGACATCTTGATATTTGATGTTTCGTAGTTATTTTTCTCTGGCTCATATTCTCAGACATTTCCACGATCTTCATTCTGTTTTTTTTTTGTGATTTTAGCCATGACTTCAATTGATTAAATAATTCTAACAATTTTTTAACGGAAATTATGGCGAAAGAAATAACAATAACAGCGCTAAAATGCAAATTTTTCGATAAGTCACTTTCTTTTGCTTCTAACTTATACAAAGTGGCCTGAAACTTATACCGTGTTAGATTAGTGAATATTTGTTTCCCGTAAATTCCCTCGTAACAGACTATGAAGTTTAGTTATGTAAGTGACACTTATAGATTCAACGTACCATCTGTGAAAAAGTTGTACAAAACATTCATTTATAAACAGATAATTTCTATCTATATTTCTGAGATGAGGTATTGCAATTATTTAAACTATTCACATTGTTCGGACTTTTGTCATCATTTTTATTGCCATATTTACAACGTTACGGACGTTGTGCGCCCCGGCCTTCCTCAGGTGATATACGGGAATTAGCTGAAGCTGAGATATCCAGAGAAGGCGTGGCACGTGGTACTAGAACAATCTACCACTTTTGACTAAATAAAAGGCTCGGTTCAAAATTCCAACGTATATCACCTGAAGAAGACCTGGGCGTGCAACAGCCGAAACGTCATGGATATGACAATGAAGATGAGGGCAACAGTCAAAACGATGTAAATAGTGTAAAAATTAAATAATTTATTACAAAATTATTATAGTTCAAGGTGGTCTTTGACTTTTGCACTTAATGCACTTAATTCAACACATTTACGTACACTAAATATCTCGGAAGTGCTTTAACGGAGGACGACACTGGAATCTAAAGGTGTTCCGGGATAGCCAAAGATGCATTCCAAAATTTAAGCAGATTGGTTTGGTTTATTTTGTTTTACGGCATATCAATACCTCAATGGGTTATTTAATAGTTAATATTTTTAGGATAGTTTCGTATGAATAGAATATTTATTCATGTAAGAAATCAGTTTGTAGATTAGGTTTCATTGACGTATTTTTTTTGTAACGAGGTTTTTTGTTTTTTTTTCAGGTGTCATATCTATTGCTGGTACAGTGTAACCCGGATATAAGAGATCCGGATATAAGAGAAACTGGATATAAGAGAGATTTTCTCTGGTCCCAAATTAGAGCCATACTTACCTAAACAAAATAGACCAAACCCGGATATAAGAGAAACCCAGATATAAGAGAAACTCGGATATAAGAGACTTCTTATCCGGTCCCGACAACTCTCTTATATCCGGGTTACACTGTAATATTTTTTCTTGAATATTATTAAATAATATATTGCTGGTAATTTTTTTGTTTAAAAAATGTATTGCTCGTATTTTTACTATAAACATCTATGTTTATACTTTCATAGTGTTTTAGTCCCCAAACTGGTGTCAACTATTTGCCCATAACTGGGACCCTAACAGGTGCTACCACCTGGGTCAGGGTAGACCTGGGAACAACAGCAATTAAGAGGTGGTTCCACGCTCCTCAAAACCTCCCGATTAGGGGCCTAGTTGCAGGACATAGTTCATCGTCATACCCAGGACGCTTTGACTTATACAAGGAGGTCTAAGGCTTATACACGGCCATATTTTTTTTTTATAGGTGATCGAATTTTTTTCCCTCAAATTTTAAACACCCGCAAGAGACTATGAAGTTTAGCTATGTAAATGACATTCGTAGATTCAAAATTTCATGTGTGAAAAAAGGGGAAAAACATTCATTTACAAGTAGAAAAGTAATTAAAAATGTATTATAGATATGAGGTCATTTGGAGTTTGTACGGCTCTGTATTACAGCTATTAACAAATTATATTTCGTGATTTATTTCTTTTCATACATTCGAGCAGCTCTCCTATTGTCATTCAATTGATATAATAATTGTTCAAATAGGGCAAGATTTTCGAATCGGGTTTAAAAATTAATATTATTTGTGAAAAATAGCCATATCTACCTATCTCTAACACAAAATTATGATTGACTTTGAAACAAATTTTTGCATAAATATAAAAATAAAAGTATGAGATATATTCATTAAATATATGCTTTTTATCTATTTCCTTAGTATGTTCATATTGTTTGTTTCTATCTATCTATCTATCTATCTATCTATCTATCATATATATATATATAAGTATGTTCACATATTTTCTATCACATACTGAGATAGATAAATAGAAATATGAACTTACTGATATATAGATAGATAGATAGGTAGAAAATATATGCACATACTGATATATATATATATATATATATATATATATATATATATATATATATATATATATCAGTATGTTTACTTATGAGCCTATTTACAAGCATCCGTCTCAATATCTCATATGGAAAGTAGAATCGGATTTCTAAGTTCAAATTTTGGGTTGGTGTGTGTGCGTTAACTTTCGTATAAATTATATCGGCAAAGACCTGAATTATTCTTCTCTTCTTCCCTCTATCTGTGTACAGACTGGTTTATCTAGCCTTAGTGGGGGTAATTAGTCTACAAGCTTTACCCTAAATTCTAAACACCACAAAAAAAAGTAAGAAAGAAAGAAAGAAAACCACCGCTGTGGGACCTAACCCTGGGAATCTGTAACCTTATACACCACAGCGGTTTCTAAATGTCCTAAAGAAGGGGATGAATATAAACATATGTTTCCGAACATTTTTCTTTTTAAGGAAAAAATCTCTTTGACAATCAGCAGATTTGTTTTAACAAAAGAATCGATATATTTTCAATAAAAAAAAAATTACTTACCTTTGAGTTGTGCACCGATGGAAAGAAACAGAAGAACTGTAGACTATGTGACACTGACTTGTTTATAAATGCTGTCCAGAAAATGTCATTGGCATAAGCGTCAACGATACGTGACATCATTTGACAGAGAAGAAAGACCAACTAGCCTCTTAGCAAAACACACGAACACGACAAAACCATTTTTAACATTCACCGTGAATAGATAAATATAAAGACAAGTTTACTGATTTCACAAAGGGTCGAGGATGACACTTGTTTTCAGGTAACCCGTAGCAGTAATTGTTATGTGTCTTTATGTTAGTCAGTTAATTTATTTTTCTTTTCGCCATGTTTTTCGGTTTCTTTTGCAACAGGGAGTCGAACTGAAAAATTAAATAAATACGAAAAAAAAAAAGGATTTATTTTTCAGGCGGAAAATAAATGCATCTCGATGTTTCTCTGTAGGTACATATGTTTTTTAGTCATTCTCCTTATCTCTAACTCTGTAGCTCAATCTCATCTTTTTATCTAAATACACTCTCTATTTTATCCCTATCAATCCGTTTCTTATTTATCTATCTATCTATCTATCTATCTATCTAGTGCCTTCATATTAAAGTCTGTTCATACCTATCTATCTATCTATCTATCTATCTATCTATCTATGTCGTGCCTCCCTATCAAAATCTGTTCATATCTATCTATCTATCTATCTATCTATCTATCTATCTATCTATCTACGTCGTGCCTCCCTATCAAAATCTGTTCATATCTATCTATCTATCTATCTATCTATCTATCTATCTATCTATATATATATATATATATATATATATATAACTTAGCGTTTTGTGTCGTTAGTCCTAGTTTGGATTAAAGCAGATATATTTTTAATAGCAGTTCCTTACAAAAATTGAACTCGGGTCGTAGGCGATCATGGCTCTCCACAATTTCCTTTTTTGCAGCTCTAAGTAAATTCCTTATTTCTCCTAAACTCTCTTCTGTCATCTATTTACTCAAGCTGGTTTTGTATGTTGTGCGTTGTTTGTTTCTGTCACTTTTGCCCTCTATCCGTCCTGTGAGTATCAAATTTTCCAAGCTTTCCTTCCTCATTATGCGCCCCAGAAATTTCACCTGTCTCTCTCTGATGTTAAGTATAAGTTGAAAGCCTTAAAAACGCATTTAAAACAAGTTAAATGTCTCTTTTTTGGTAAAATGTTTGTTCTTTTTGGAAGGGTATATATAAAACAAAAGCAAACTGGTTTTACGCATTTCAATAAGGCTTTATGGAATCCGAAGGTTGTTGCTGTAGTGAATTTTAGGTGGCTGCGTTCTCACATGTAAACAACCAAGAGAAGAAGCAAAAGTTTCTACCACAGGCATTTCTTCTATCTTTTTTATATATAAACTTTAGTGCAACAAAGTTCTTAATGTCATTTGGTAATGTCCGTTTTCTTTTTTCGTCCAGAAGCTAGTATAGGTAAATATAAGCATTGTATTAACGGTTGAGTTCAAGTTAGCCTTGTGCAGATTTGGAACAACCAAAGAAATGATTGTACTTACTTTATCGTTGGAGGGCTTAAACATGGTTAGGGGGTATTCGTTTTCTTTTTTGGTCCAGAAGTTAGAGTAAGTATAAGCATCGTATTAAAAGTCGAGCTCAAGTTGGCCTTGCGCAGATTTGGAACAACCAAAGAAAAAATTTTACTTTACCATTGGAGAGTTTTGGAAGCCATGTGCGAACACCATGCTTTGGGAAGTGGAAAGAGAGAGTCAGTCGTCAGTGAACCGGAGAAACTAACGTGCCCCAGCGGGACCGTCTATTTTCGACGTTCTGCTCCATCTTGGATCAAAGTGGAGAAGTAGAGTGAGGCAGGAAAATGTTTTTTTTATTTACTTAATCAATGCCGTCTAACGGCGTTTAACGAAATCAAGTGGGGTAATCATATTTCCGGATTTTTTACTTTTGTCATCATGGGAAAACGGATTCTAGGAACATTCGATGTAAACATTTTTGCCGTAGGAAAACTCGCCTCAGGAAGTTTCACCGTAGAAAACTTTGCCGTGCAGGATTTTTGCCGTAATACAATTTCGCCTCATTTTTTTTAATTTGCGAATTAACTTGTTATCAAGTATATCTGACTCACACGATGTTACTTCGATTTAAACATTTTATTAAGCGAAGTTATACTAACATACACAGAAATTTGTGGAAACTAATTGCGTGTTTGAAAAAGAAAGAGACATAAGCAAAAAAGAAAAAAATGTGACTTAGATCGAGGAGATGCAGTACAAATGAAGAAAATATATATTCATATCAATGCAAAGCCAGCGGAAAATGCTTCATTACAGTCCAACGCAAAAAAAAAAAACAGATTATTTACGGAGCATTGCTTGGAATTTGCATGCATTTTAAATTATTTCTTTGTTAATTTGATATATATTTAGTCTTATTTTTTAAATGAATGTTTACCTTTTAATTTCTTTTCTGGTGTTTGACCCTGTAAAAAAGATATCCATATATAATTGATAACAAGGTACTTCGTATATTAAATTGAACATTACCCCAAAAGGAACGTTCAAGATAAGGGTATAGAAAAAATGCGGCAAAATTGTCTTACGGCAAAAAACCTATACGACAAAGTTTTCTATGGGTATATAATCATAGCAATTTAATTTAGATTCTTTTTGGTTTTGCTTTTGTTTCCATCATCTTTGTTATTAGATATCCCACATTGTGATAAAAGAAGATCTGCCAAGAAACGTGAAACATTGTAAGAACATGAACGCACATTTACTGTGGATCAACTAGCGATCAATGCACTTTCTAAACATTTTCGTGTTAGTGAATTGTTTTCTCTTTTAATTATAGTGGCTTTTTTTTTATATCAAAATTGTGGTCAGCCTCATCTATTAGTATATATATATATATATATATATATATATATATATATATATATATATATATATATATATATATATATAGGCAGCACATCTTCATTCAAGCATGTTTGGCTGAATAATCTAGACATATGTCTATTTATTTTTTATTTTAACTCTATCAAATTCACAGATCAATTTCTTAATGTTGTTATTAAACTCATTAAGGAAGGCGCCGTAGTTTTTCTCATTCCTTTTATTTTTCCAAGTACTTTCAATCTCATCCAACATCATCTTCAGAAGTGGATTGCTAAGACATAAAATGAATATAACTAATAGTTGTGATTCTTTTTTGCAAATGTGCATGAAATGCGCTCTGTTAATTCAAGAATTAACGTTATCTAAAGGAGGCAACTTAATTCATATTTGTAAAATGTTTTTAAAAATTACACTTTAATTATTTTAAAACATTGCTGTTATAATTGTAATATTTTAAAATTACAATTTAGGTATTTTAAAAAGTTTGCTGTTATAGACTTTTTTAAACATTGTTCCTATACTCATATACTATTCTATTCTATACTACTCTACACTTGGTTGTAGTTTACTTATATAGAGGGCGTCAAGAATTTGAATTTTTTTTATTTTCATGGTGGAGTATACTTGTCTTGTCAATTAATATTTGTCTATATTGTGAATAAGGACAGAAATGTTCCTTTAAATATTCTGCAATAGAACTTGAATGAAACATATGTAATATAAATCTCCTCGATAATATTGTTGTCGTGAAATCAACATATATATTTACTTTTTTGTCAAAGATACAATCTCCAAAAGGACATTTAAATTTGATATACAACGTTGTTGTTTTTTTTTTGCAAAATATTACTTGACGGAGAAGAGTTGTTGTGGATGATTAAGTTGGTTGTATTAAATTTAGTATAGTATATAATTAGTTTTATTTTTTACTAGGATCAGTGGGGGACATATGGGTTTTTTTAAGATTTTTTTCATCTTGCTTGTAGTTAGAGTGTATATGATTGCGGCACAGTAGGCTGATATCTTTAGGGTTATTTGAGGATGTATTATGTCCTTTTTGATTTGTGTTAGTATTTCTAATAGTTCGTCTAATTTGTTCATTTACAATGTAACTAGGTAAGTTATTATTAATGAGAGTTTGTTTAATTTTTTTTTAATTCAGTCTAGAAAATGTTTTTCGTGGAACAGTTACCCGGTCTATTAAATTTTGTATAATAGCTATTTTGTAATAGGACATTCACTTTTATATTTGAAAGTGCATGTGTCTATGCTAATTAGTTTTTTTCATATGGGCTGGTAGTAAATGTATTTCTATTGGTGTCTATCGATATATGAAGAAAAATAAGCTCATATGTGAACATAAAAATGGAGTTTTTTGTAGTTGATGTATTACATCTATGTTTTTAACTAAGATGAGAATATCATCTACACATCTTGGGTATATGGAGAGTTTTTAGTGGTATTAAATATCTTATCTTCAAGGTTAACCATGTAGAAGTTACTAAATGTTGGTCCCAGAATTGAACCCATGGAAACACCATCACGTTGTACGCATATATTATTTTCATGGTCATAGAATGGAACCTCAGTGGTACAAGTCAAAAGTAATTTCCATAAAATGTTAAGTCTAATTTTTAATGGAAGGAGAGATGGATTGTTGTAAATATTCTTTATAATTATATCAACCATTTCCCTAACTGGAACATTGGTAAATAAACTTTCAACATCAAGTGAGGCTATGGTTTCATTATTAGGTTTTTGTGTTTTTAAGATTTGCATTAGTTCGTGAGTTGATTTAATGATGTATTATTAGGTATGTATGGTATAATGAGTTTGTTAATGATCTTGGTTAATTGGTAAACCAGAATTGGGATTTGGGATATGATAGGACGGAGAGGGGAGTTAGGTTTATGTATTTTTATTGTTCCATATATGTATCCTGGTTTGTAGTCACCAATTATTTTGGGAAGTTTTAAGTTGTGGCTGTGATTAGTTTGTTGATTTTCAATTTCATTTGGTTAATAGGATTTTTGTTGACTATTCTAAATTTGGTGTGATCTTCGAGTATTTGCTGTAATTCTAAATTATAATCAGATTTATTTAATACAACGAAGATAATGGTTTTATCTGCTTTTTTAAAAAGTATATGTAGGTACCTTCATGAAATCGCTAAAAAGAGTATAGCATGACGTAGAAGGCACCAAACTTGACGAAAACAAAACTTGGATATTTTTTTACATTTTTTAATCGTTCCTAGCACGTCCAAAGTTTTCGTTAAATATCTTGTTTTTTAGTCAGCAAAATTGACAGATAATCGATCATGTCAGACATTTTTTCCAGTTTATAAAATAAATGAAAATCTCAGTTTGAAATTCTTTTAAAAATCAATTATAATTTTTTCAAAACTTATTTTAAGAAAATCAGAAATTAAAATGTTTATTTAAACTTAACTTAGTTTCTGCGCCGAAAAGACGTAGTTTGAAAATAAAGCAGCTCATAACCTTTCGCGTCACTTGACAGGTGACGAAAGACATTCATGACGTTTTGATAGTTTACGTGAGGATAATTCCTTCAACGGAAGGAGAGAAGTGAAGTTATTTAGATTTAAGTGAACAAATTATTTACCTCGTTATTTATAAGGAAAACTTTCAGCGCCCTAATTTTTTTTTGTACTTAGCTTTTACCTTTACGCTTACGATGCTTTATGTAAAATATATTAAAAAGAAATTAAAATAAGACTGCTGAGAGCGAGATTAAATTTCATAAGAAAGGTTTCTAATTAATTTATAGGTACCTTTCTTATTAAATTTTATCAGAAGTGTGCATAAAATACAAATTTAAATTTCGTAAGATGATACTGATACTTGTAGGTACCCTTCTCAGTTGAAACTGAAAAATCAAATTAACTTCTCGCAAAAATAAATCTATATCTCAAAAGGACATTTACGAAACTGAATGCGGCTTTTAACTAATTTTATATTTTAACAACTTAAATGTAAAAATCTATTATAATTAAAGAAATAACAAATAATTGTATTAAAAATTCAGTATTTAAGTTAAATATTAGACAGAAACTCAATCCACGTGACGTTTTTTTATTGCACGCTTGACACTTCCGGTCTTCCGTAGATTTGATTTACAGTGTTATTATTGACTCAAATTATATTTTTTTATATACTGTTGGAAAGCTTTGGAAATTATAATCTGTAAATATATATCTACTTAATAACAACATTTGTTAAATTCTACAAACTTTCCCCTAATTTTAGAAGAATTAATACAAAAAAATGTAAAAATAAAATATTTCAGAAATAACAAATAATTGTCTTAAAAATTAATTTTTCATCGAAATATCTTTTTGCTTTTAGACAATATTGTCCATATTCATTAAAATAAATAAAAGTAATTAAAAGCTTTTGAAATTAAATAATATTTTTGCTATATTGAGTTTTGTATGTTACAATTCAGAGATGATTTTCAGGTAGAGGTGGTCCAACTAAAAAAACAACAACAAAAAAACATGATTTGGTTTCCTCAAAGCCTTGTGCTTTTAACTAATATAATCACTAATCTTCCCAAAATTGAAATTATAGAGTTTTCATATGAAAAAAAAAAAAAAGAAAAAAAAAAAATTGACAAGACTTTAAAAAAGGAAAACATATTTATAATAAGTTCCATCATTTGTGAAAAGTTTCTGAAAGTTTCATTAAAATCCCATAATTATTTTTATTTTTGCAAGATTTTCAAAATTAATGTCTATCATACAGAAAAAAAAACGTGCTAAAATTTTATGTTATTTTACTAGTTCCGGTGATACAAAGAGAAACGAGTTTTTCTTAATCAAAATTTAAAATGTTCTAAAAAGAAGGAAAATTTTTGAAAAATAATTAAAAAATACTTTGATCTTTCCTCTTAATAATAACATAAACATTTAGACGCTAAAATTTTGTTTTTGTCAAGCTTGGCGTCTTTTTCATCAAGCTATGCTCTGTTTTTAGCGATCTCATGAAGGTACATAAGTATATAGTATAGCTCCTTGACAGCGATTTTTAATTGTTTTTTCAGGTGCTTGGACGAGTTTTTTCATTTGTCAAGTCCGTCTTTTATTGCTTCAGATTTGAGTAGGTCACGAATTTCTGTTTTTGTTTTTATTAGTTGTTCTTTATGTTTTGTTATAACATTTTAATTTAATTTTTTTTTTAATCAATCTATTGTATGGTCTGTAAGGATGACAGGTCCAAGGTTGAGTAATTCCTTTTGGTGCTATGTTAGTTTGTAGTTAGATGTTGATCAATTTATCTTTATTATTTTGAAGTATACACCCACACAGTAATGTTGATAGGTTTTTAATGTAGTGATTCCCCAGGACTCATAGATGGTGATTGGGTGGGTCTCTGGCAAATTCAGTGAGTTCCAAGTCAAGTTTTTCAATAAATTGTGCTAAGCCACAGGACTACAGACTAAGTTTTTTTTTTACCATTGTCACAAAAAAAAAAAAATAATAATCATGCCGAATAAATTAACAGAACAACTTTGTTTTTTCAATTGAATCAACAAATTTAAAATAAAAACAGTATTATTAACACTTACTCACAGTTTAATTAAAGAAGCTATATTTTTTGAGAATTATAGCAACAGTTTTTTTTAATTAATAACTTCAAGGAAAATGTATTTACACTTAATCACATTCAATTAAGAAACTGTATTTTAGAATTATGACAGAACAAAGTTTCTATATTGATTGAACAAAAGTTTTTTTTCAATTGATTAAATAAATTTAAAACAAAAACACACTAAATTTAATCACAGTTCAATTAAAAAGCTATTTTTGAGAATTATGGAAAGAATTTTTTTTTAATTGACAAAACGAAATTAAATACAAAAAAATCTAATACAAAAACAGTTCAATTAAGAAATTATATCTTTTGTGAATTATAATTTTTTTTTTAAATTAAATTAATAAATTCAATACAAAACAGTACACTTACTTAATCATAGTTCAATTAAAAAACTATATTTTTTGAGAATTAAGACAACAATTTTTTTTTTTTTTTTTGTTTGCATTTTTTTAATTAATAAAGTGGATGTGTTGAGTCTCATTTCTCTATAGTTAGAAAAACTTCGACCGAAATTGACAAGTTGCGGTAAAGATCAAAGAGGCAGAGAAATTGCATAGGGGTGGAGAAGACATTTTTATTACCCGGGGAGATAGTGAAACATCAAAAATTCGGTTATATTGAAAAGTAACGTTCTTTCTTTTTTTCCTTTTTTTTTTTAAGACAAAATTTATCTTTTTAATGACACTTTCTAACTATTTTGACAAAATCTGTTTTTAGATGCGTCCATGCATTTCTACAAGAGTTTTGGCATCATGATTACGCGTTAGATTGTTTAAATCAAAGGTCGGCAAACTTCAATGAGTTCAGGCGCATCAAATAAATAATTATAAAAATAAACCGTGAAAGTATCTGACATTGACGTCTATTTCCCGACATCCGCACATCTCACCACCCAATGAAAGAACGAAAACGTGAAAGAAAGAAAGAAAGAAAGAAAGAAAGGAAGGACTAGTAAAAAGTATTTGAAAGAAAGACATCAAATGATTAATGCGGTGTTTATTATTTAAAATTACAAAAAATATTGACCTCCTTACAGTCTACCAAATCGCGTAGGAAAATTTATTTTATCTAAAGACAATTTTTGAGCGCTGTTAAATATTATTTGAACAGTGAACAAAAGGTATACAAATGTCTCCGCATGTTAGTTAAAAAACGTTTTACACCCCTAGTTTTTTTTGTACGTTAACAACAAAAATGCAAAATAAATACAGTGTAACCCGGATATAAGAGAGTTGCCGGGACCGGAGAATAAGTCTCTTATATCCGAGTTTCTCTTATATCCGGGGTTTTTCTTATATCCGGGTTTGGTCTATTTTGTTTAGGTAAGTATGGCTCTAATTTGGGACCAGAGAAAATCACTTATATCCGGGTTTCTCTTATATCCGTGTTTCTCTTATATCCGGGTCTCTTATATCCGGGTTACACTGTAAATAAAATTCTATGTACTAATTACCATCAATATCAAGTTCATTTGACAAATGATTTGCGTTCGGTTGCAGAGCTAATGCATCAGTTACATTTTAAAAATTAACTTGATGCTGTTTACTTGTTTTAATTTGACTGTCTTCTAAACTGATATGGGTTGGTTTTATGCAATCGCTTTGTATAGGAAACGTTAGGCGCGTCCATGGGACGAACAAAGTTACTGCTCCTTTAAAATTTTTATGGGTCAGGGACTCAGGACGCGCTTCTATCACCATCTATTCCCCTCACTCACTCACTCTCTCTCTCTCTCTCTCTCTACATACATATACATTCATATATATATATATATATATATATATATATATATATATATATATATATATATATATATATATATATATATCAGGTCATCCTATAAGTTCTGTCCGAATTTTAACTTTTTGTTAAAATGAACGAAATTTAAAGAGTATTTTATAATGTCTAATGGAGCTGAACATTATTTTTATGTTTAGATGCATTTAAACTGATCAAATTTTATTTCAGAGAACAATAAAATTAAATTTTGTTTGATTAAAACCCTGCTAACATGGAAGTACCCAAGAATCATTTGAGGCACATAATGCTTTATGAGTTCAAGAAAGGAAACTCAGCAGCCGAAGCGGCTAGAAACATTCACTCAGTTTATGGAGAGAAATGTGTGAATGAAAGAACTTGCAGAAGATGGTTTGCAAAATTTAGAGGTGGAGATTTCACCCTTGAAGCTGAATATCGAACCGGACGTCCAGTTGAGTTTGATGAAAAGCTTCTTGAAGCAGCCCTTGAAGAAAATCCTGCTTTATCAGTTGAGGAATTGGCAGTGGTTCTCAGTTCAAACCATACAACTGCTCATCGTCATCTTCAACAACTTGGAAAAGTTCCTAAACTTGGAAAATGGGTGCCTCATGAATTGTCTGAAAACAACCTCAAATCCCGAGTTGACATCTGCTCTTCTCTCCATTTTCGCCAACTTGTTTCACCTTTTTGGGTAGACTTGTGACTGACGACGAAAAATGGATCTTTTATCGAAATGTTAAGCGTCGTAGACAGTGGCTTGGTAAAGGGGAAGGACCCCAGCCACAGCCGAGAAGGGAACTTCATGGGCAAAAGGTTCTTCTTTCAATCTGGTAGGATCGCCAAGGAATAATCCACTTTGAATTCTTACCACCTAATGCAACAATTAATGCTCAAATATACTGTCAGCAATTAGAACGTTTGAACCAAGCTTTGAGGAAAAAAAGACCTGCTCTAGTGAATCGAAAAGAGGTGATGTTTCATCAGGACAATGCGCGACTCCACACAGCAAGAATCACGTCACAAAAGATCGAAGAACTTGGTTGGGAGAAAATTCCTCATCCACCTTATTCTCCCGATCTTGCTCCTTCAGACTACCATTTGTTTCGTAGCTTACAGAATAATTTGGAAGAAACAGCTTTTGTAACACAGGGAGAGGTTAAAACTGACATTTGTGAGTTCTTCGAATCAAAGCCAAAAGAATTTTACAGTAATGGAATTAGTAAGCTTGTTAATAGATGGAAGGAAGTCATAGATAATCAGGGAAAATACATTGTTGATTGAATCTGTAATTAAATGTAACATTTGGTCACTTGTTTTCTTTATTAAAAATTCGGACAGATATATATATATATATATATATATATATATATATATATATATATATATATATATATATATACACACATTCAAACAGGTTTGGTTGAATAATTTAGACATATCATGTGGATTTATTTTGGTTATGATCCTTTCAAGTTCACGGATTATTTTCTTGGTAGCCTTAGAAAATTGATTAAGAAAAATACCAAATTTTTTTTCAAAAAATTTTTATTTTCCTAAGTTCTTATTTGAAAGAAAATTTTGTTATTTTTTTAATCAATTTACTAATTTTTCAGTCACATCAGTCGTCACCAGTTTTCATTGGTTGTCTCACGTTTTTCTGAATTTACCGTATTTTCTTTTTACTGAGCACCCTGTATTGTTAAAAAATATAACTATATTATAATTAGCTACGATACTTGGCGTGCATTGCAAATGTCAAATCTCTTTCTTTTGCGTCTCTGTGATTCGCAGTCGTTGCTTTGAGAGATTTGTATAAAAAATCTCTCAAAGAAACGACTTTTTTTAAAGCATTTCACCCCAGGCAAGGCGGCGGTGCCACAAGCACGCAAGCGGTTACAAAGAGTGGGGGCAAGAGTAGGCGTCCTAGAGGAAAGGATGAAGAGAATGACGGGGAATTAGATCAAGGCATCAGAACTGACATTACATTTGAATATTTGGAGATTATAGATATCAAGGAAGCAAGTAAGGGGAAAGGAGTTCTACAGACTGGAAGCGAGAGACATGAAGCTATTGGAGTAGAAAAGACGGCTACATTTAACCCTTTCAACAGTGAAAGGGTGGATCTGAGTTGTCAACGAAGTAAAACGTTTAAATTCATGCAGTTTGGGAACCAGCGAAAGTAGCTCGTCGGAGCAGTTACCGTGAAAGTATTTGAAGAAAAGACAGAGGGAAGCGGCAGCACGTGTGTGAAAGATCGACTGTAAGCGATATCCCAGATCAGGGCCAGTCACATTGCATATCCGTCTCTGGATTTGTAGAGGACCTTAAGACGAACAGCTCCAGTTCATGTTTGGCAGCAGTATTCCATGCAAGGGCGAATGATTTATTTATTGATCTGAAGGATGTACTCAAGCGAGATAATCTTTCAGGCGCAATACATATAACCAATTATCCTTGCGGTAGATGAAACTATTGATTCAATGTATTTGTTCCATCTCAGTTCAGCGGACAGTGTGCAGCCAAACAGTCGCAGAGAGGTGCTCTCGTGGAGCTGAGTATCAGACATTCTAATGGAAGGTAGGAAGGGTTCTCTGTGGTGGGTAAAAGAGAGCAGTTTTGTTTTTGAGGCGTTAAAATTAACCAGCCATTTTGCCCCAGTCAACTACAGATTGGAGGTCCTTTTCGAGATCAACGGTCAGGTTAGTTTTGTCAGCGATTTGTTATTGAGGCAGGAGTAAATAGTAGTGTCATTTGCATAGATGCCTACTTGGTAACTGATGACATCGGGAAGATCGTTAATGAAGACCAGAAACAGTGTAGGACCCAGGGTAGAGCGTTGGAGAACACCTGCGTTCGAGAGAAAGGAACTGGAGGAGAATCCGTTAAGGACGACATTCATTATACGGTTTGACAGGAATGATTGTATTAATTCAAATAATCGTCCTGAAATTCCGTATCCCTGAAGCTTACGAAGAAGGCCCGCATGCCAAACCCTATTAAACGCTTTAGAGATATCTAGAGCTACGGTACGAGCTTCTTCGTTATTGTGAAGTGCTTAGTAAACAAATTCAGTTATGGTTGTGATCGGGAGAAGCGGAAACCATATTGCTTGTCAGAGAGGAGATCCTGAGATGTAAGGTGCTTAACCACTCCGTCGTTGATTAAAGCTTCAAAGACTTTGCCGAAGCGTGATAGGAGACTGATAGAACGGTAGTTAGATGGGTCAGAAGAGTCCCCAGAGTGCTTAAAGACAGGTACAACAGCATTGTCATAAAGTAATTCGAAACTAGTTTCTATTAGGTTGGTGCAAAAATAATATCGTTTTCTCACATATGTTACTATGTGAGAAAACGACATTATTTTTGCACCAACCTAATACTTTTAACCCGGGGAAATTTCACGGTTTTCGCATTTCAATATTTCGATGAATCTTAAATATTAAGTTAATGATTGAAGAAGCTCATGGTAAGTTCTACGACAATAAAATATCTATAGAAAGATTTCACAGTTTTGCAGCACACCTCTATAGTCAGCCTCTAAACTTTTCAGCCCGGCCTCGTAACAATGTAGTTATTAGTAAGAAGAGTTGAAATTAATGCATGCAAGATTTCACAGCTGTGAAAATGTGGTTCTACAGAAGGATACCATGGACTGAACATGTGAGCAAAGACGAGATTTTAGAGAATATAGAAACAAAAAAAGGAAACAAATACTTAACATCAGCAAGAGATATTTGAAATTTCTAAGGGCATATAACGAGGAAGGAGAGCTTCGAAAATCGGATACTCACAGGACAGAGAAAAACGACGCATAAAATACTTGACGAGCTTAAGTAAATGGATGGTGGAACATGGTTTTTAAAAGAAATAACAAAAAGAAAAAAATGTATTAAGAGGAGGAGGAAATTGTAGAGAGCCATGATCGCTTAAGTCCCGTGGGGACACGAAACGTAAAGAAAAAGAAGTGCCATTTAAAATATTATAGCCTAACTGAAAATACCTGTAAAGAACAATAAATTGCATCGATTGCTCTCAGGTATGTTATTACAATGTGTTCAGTTTTTAAGACTTATCATGTTTGTCTTTAATCTGAATAAGAATTTCGATGTACGCTAATATAAACAAAAGAAAAAGAAGAAGGCTGTTGTTCAGAAATGAATATAGATTTTTATGTTTTTATTTGTATCGACATTGTTTCAAAATTAAAGAATAAAATCACGCAACTTGTGTAAAATTAAATATCATTTTAAAGCGAATTCTTTCAACTTAATACATTTTTTAAATACAATTTGGACTTTTATCAATTTTTAAATCTTTGAAATTAAGACATCAAAACATGATTTTCGCTAAATTTATATGAGTTTAAACTCGGTCGCAGTGCAGCTTGAAATGACTAGAAACATCGTTTCTAGTCATTTATAAATTTTACTTTTTATTGCATATTTATAACTTTTTTTTGTATTAAACATACTTGGTCGAGTTCAAATTGCAAGTGAGTCAGCGTTGATGTACTTTTGCGCGGTAAAGTCGTGATTTCGAGTGACGTCTTTGGTCAGTCGGTGTTTTCTTTTTATATGTTTTGAAAGTCCAAAATCGGCTCAAAGAAGTTTTTGCGCAATTTTGTTTATGCACGTGAAACTTTCAGATTATTGTGTCGTTAACCAATGAGATTTGTTGATTCGCCTAGTACGGTTTTTATTGGTCGAAGTTTTCCATACGTAGACGTAAGATATAGACTGTTCTGTTACTAGGGGTGATAGGTAGAGAAAAAAGGACGAGTCTACAAGGTCATTGACGTACTTCTACCATTGAAGTACGTAACTAAGTAAAAGAAATTTTCTTTCCTGGAGGAAATTGGAGAAGAGAGAACGTCACTTCACTTATTCTAAATATTAAAAAATGCGTACACCATGACAAACAAGACTTGAAACTACCATTTGAAATTTGAAAGTTACAAACTTTTATTACATAGACAATAAAGCAAAAACATTTTTGCAAAAAGCTGCCAGAAAAATTCCTTTCGTGCACCTTATTATGAAAAATGAAAGATAGCGGAACAAAATTATAGAAATCTGTAGTGATACTGGCAAATTAATATGCCTAATTTGCATAAGTGCAAGAGAAAGCCTATATAACTCGTCACTGAGAATAACGTGACACAAAGACAAGCTTAGCGACTGACTAGTATAGGATACAAATCCTATATCATTACAACAAATGACTAAAAAACACAAAGTAGATTTGCACACCCGCAAAATCGGATCAAAACGACTAAAAACAGATTTCTCAATAAGGTGTGAAATTAATTTTCTGACCAATGAAAGGAGGCGATTTGCTAAACTAAAAAGAAAGATAACGAGCCAGTGTGAAAAATAAGTCAACAATAAATAGAGAATCTCAAGTCAATCACTAGTAAGAAGGGCGCAGAGATCATAGAGGACTGACAGTAAATCCCATCACTGACTCAACCCGACACTAAGAGCCGAAAGTGGAGTAGGAAAGGAAAACAACAGCAACAACAACAACATCAAATTTACAACTGACTCCAAAACAATTCAACCCGATAAGTACATTTTCCTTTTATCTTTTATTCCTCATCCACACTCTTTTTTTCAACTTAAATTGATCGCCCCTTTTTCCTTTACACCTATACAAAAACAAAAGAAACAGACATTACTCTGCTACTCCGGCGAAAGACAGCGAACACAGACATTTTGTCAAAATCACATTTTGCTTAAACGAACATTAATCTTTTTTTTACCCTATTTGAATTTTAAATTTTAAGGTTGTGCGTTTTTGTACACATATAGTAATAAGAGAATTCTTTTTACTGGTAGATTTTCCGTGAATATGGCATGAACTATATTGTTCTATAATTACAGGAATGTCACACTTATTATCCGAAAGTTCCACGTTGAATCAGTTATTTTAATTTCGTTTATAGGTGCAGTTTTAATTTATAATTACATGAATCATTCATACAAAAAACAATACCAAAACCTACCAGTAAAAAAGAATTCTCTTATTACTATATTTGTACAAAAACGCACAACCTTAAAATTTAAAATTCAAGGTCAGCGTTGCGACCGCACGTTCCAAAACAATAACACATTTCTCATAGCATTTTTTCGGATTACATCTGTATTTTCGTTGTCCTCTTATTACCGAGAAGTAAAAACAAGAACAAATCTATTTCCATACCTGAGGATGTCTGTAGAAACAGACGAAAGCTTGTAAAAATTAAAAAGACCTTATGCAACTGGAATTTATAAACAGGGATCATATTGTGGGATCTTCCACAACAAACCAGCCTTACCTCTTTTTAGGAAATGCACTCTTCCTAACTGGTGAGTAACATCCTACTTTCATACAAATATAACAAGTATTCATTGGTCAATCACCTTCAATCTAGCTTGTTGATTGGTCAGTTCCGACCAATCAAACCGCCTGCACGCGACCAATCTGTTTTCCCGCTCATATGCTGGGAGCCTCACGACCATTATATAAACCCAACACGTGTAAACTCGCTCGAGTTTTTTTTCTATTCATCTCTCTCGCACGTCTCATTCCTTGCTACCAAGTGCCAAGATGTAATCTTCAAGAACTCCCGTCTTAGCCATTTGCGATGAGACGTTAAAGACAATTACCAACATTCACGAATTCTGAAATCACTTCTGAACTTTTACCAACTTTACAACTCACAGTTCCAAACTTTATTCTTCTAAATTACAAGTTTAATATTACTTCTTTTTAATATGAACTCCGGTACAACTAATACCTAATCAAAGGGACACGACTCTGTCCTACCTTTTCAGTTCGCATGCATGTACATCAAACATTAATAAATTTAATTGTTATGTTTTGAAATCATTCCGTTCAGTTTTGTATTTTATTCTATGTGCTATTTACGTCAAATATGAATTGCATTGCGTTCACGCATTGTCCTTAATCTCACCTTACCTAGCCAAAGTTAAACAATGGTAATACAACCGCTACATATATTGGTGATTCTGTCGGAAATAAACAAAAATGTTAACCCCTATCGCTACAATATCATTCATATACAGGTTCGGGGTTAGTGTATCTTATTGAAATTGTTTGCGAAGATGTATTCTCGCCATTTAAATCATTAACCTCTATATTTGTTTTTGTATGAATGATTCATGTAATTATAAATTAAAACTGCACCTATAAACGAAATTAATATATATATATATATATATAACGCCTTTTAGTAATACAATATATCATAGTTTCGGATTACAACTCACACTCACACTATCTATCTATCTATCTATAGATCTATCTCGGTTTAGTCATATCTATCTATGAATCTCTCTATCTATCCCAGAGATTCTCAACCAGGGTAGAATATCAGTTTCAGTTGTGGGGGATCTTTTACTTTTTCACAAGTTACTCATTAATTGTAAATCGATTTAGATATCCTGACTTTTTATTAAAGGTTTTGTTTATTAAAGTCTGCTTCAGTTTACTTATTTAATAATTAGCTATGAGTTAAAACAAATTATTGTCCATGTATTCAAAGTTTTAAAATTCATCAACATTTTCTATTGCTATCAAACTTGCAAAACTGCTCTATAAAAATAATCCATGTAAATGTCTATGTACTAATATGGAAAAGAATTAGGATCTTCAATAATAGATGCATATTATTTGGGATACACCTAGTGAGTTGGACAATCTCGGAAAGCGAGTGAGGACATTCTGGCATATTGTGAAAAGAGTGCACTAGACAGAAAATGTGGAGAACAATTGGTCTGTCTATCTATTTATCTAACTAGCTAGCTCAGTCTGTTCAGTTAACTTCAACATCTATCTATCTATCTATCTATCTATCTATCTATCTATCTATCTCATTCTTTTCAGTATCTATCTATCTATCTATCTATCTATCTATCTATCTATCTATCTATCTATCTCAGTCTGTTATTATCTATCTATCTATCTCATTCTTTTCAGTATCTATCTATCTATCTATCTATCTATCTATCTATCTATCTATCTCATTCTTTTCAGTATCTATCTATCTATCTATCTATCTATCTATCTATCTATCTATTTAATTCCTTTCAGTATCTATCTCAGTCTATTATTATCTATCTATCTATCTATCTATCTATCTATCTATCTATCTATCTATCTGTCTATCTAATTCCTTTCAGTATCTATCTCAGTCTGTTATTATCTATCTATCTATCTATCTATCTATCTATCTATCTATCTCATTCTTTTCAGTATCTATCTATCTATCTCATTCTTATCAGTATCTATCTATTTATTTATCTCAGTCTGTTATCTATCTATCTATCTATCTATCTATCTATCTATCTCATTCTTTTCAGTATCTATCTCTCACAGTCTGTTATCTATCTATCTATCTATCTATCTATCTATCTATCTATCTATCTCAGTGGTTCTCAACCAGAGGGGATTTTCTCAGTTTCAGTTGTGGGGGATCTTTTATTTACCTATCTTGTTAGCTAGATCAGTCTGTTCAATTAACTTCAATATCTATCTATCTATCTATCTATCTATCTATCTATCTATCTATCTATCTATCTATCTATCTATCTATCTATCTATCTATCTATCTCATTCTATTCATTATAGGGACATACTACGGATGTGTTAAGCCTTAATGATTGCAGAAGGATATTATACATAACAGCTGTCTCTTCCTCTGCAAACGTACACGCACGAGTGCAGGCACACACAAGCACAGACATAAACACACAGACACATACGAACGCACACATACATACCGGGGGTGGCATGGAACATTAATCAGCATGTGACGTGCAAGTCGGCCTTGTATCGACCAAGCGTCAAAATAATTAAAAAAAAATAAAGTACAAATTGAGGACATATTTATTGCACATCATGGCGTGATCAGTTAGTTTGATAGACTTTTATCTATATTTATCACCCACTGGCGTGTCTGCAATCTAACAGACGAAGGAAGAATAGGGATGAGAGAAGGAAATGGAGAGAGATTAATCGAGAGTATGAGACAAAGGAAAGAGAAGGTTAGTGAATGGGAGTGAAGATAAGCCTGGGAGAAAAAAAAGAGAGGTCATAGAAATAGAAGGTTAAAAGGAAAGAGAAAGAAGTGGCGATAAGAGAAACAAAAAGATACAGAAAGAGTGAGTGGGAGAAGTAAAGAGAAAGATATATATATATATATATATATATATATATATATATATATATATATATATATATATATATAGTTTTAAGGTATGGTGTTTTTACGGGTAAAAGTGCTCAATATCAGGGATAGTTTGTGTGTAAATATAACAGTGGACAGCGAAATCAACATTGAGCGGCGAAGCAGTCTGTTTCTTGCTTGAAAGCACTTTTCAGGCCACGAAGATTGTACTCAAGTATGAAACAGACTGTTTCCATTCGGTGTTGACGTCGGTGTACATCTTCATATTTACACGTACATACAAATACACACACATATGTGTGCGTATATATATATATATATATATATATATAATTTGATCGGAGTACAAATCTAACGTACAGTGAAACTGGTCGCGGTTAAATCTGACGTACAGTAAAACTGGCCGTGGTACAAATCTAACGTACGGTGAAACTGATCGTGGTCAAATCTAATGTACATTGAAATTGATCGTGGTAAAATCTGACGAACAGTGAAACTGTCCGTTGTACAAATTTGATGTATAGTGAAAATGATCGTAGTACAAATCTGACATACAGTGAAATTCATCGTGGTCAAAACTAACATACAGTGAAACTGATCGTGGTCAATTCTAACGAACAGTGAAACTGATCTTGGTCAAATCTGACGTACAGTGAAACTGTTCGTGGTCAAATCTAACGTACCGTCAAAGTGATTGTGGTCAAATGTAACGTACAGTCAAACTGATCATAGTCAAATGTGATGTATAGTGAAACTGATCGTGGTACAAGTCTGACGTAAAATGAAACTGATCGTGGTACAAATCTAACGAACAGTGAACCCGATCGTGGTAAAATCTGACGTGCAGTGAAACTGATTGTGGTCAAATCTAACGTGCAATGAATCTGATCGTGGTCAAATCTAACGTGCAATGAATCTGATCGTAGTCAAATCTAACGTACAGTGAAATAGATCGTGGTCAAATCTAACGTACAGTCAAACTGCTCGTGATACAAATCTAACGTACAGTCAAACTGCTCGTGATACAAATCTAACGTACGGTGAAACTGATCGTGGTACAAATCTGACGTACAGTGAAATTGATCGTGGTCAAATCTAACGTACAGTGAAATTGATCGTGGTCAAATCTAACGTACAGTGAAACTGATCGTGGTACAAATCTAGAGCACAACGAAAGTGATTGTGCAACAAATTTTACGCCGAGAGATGATGACTTTATTACAAATTTTACGCATAGTGAAAAGGATTATGATACAAATAAAAGGTCCAGAGAATTTGATTGTAGTACAAATCTGTCGCTAATAAAAAAAAAATCAACAACATATTTTACCCACTTCATTTTATTAGGAATTAAATTACATCACTAATCCTCCATAGATCACCTTAGTTTTCAGAGTTAACCTTAAGAATATTTTTGAGCGTTCATAAATTTAAAATTTTTGAAAACTTAACGATATTTTTTATACTTCTGTTTATAAATACATGCCGAAAAATAAAATCTTTACATTTGCCTTGATTAAGTCCACCAGAGGACGAAACACGTTGATAAAGGGAAGTTTTTCTTTTGTCTTTATTCCTATAGTCTTTTTACAGACATATTTTATTTATAACTCAATTTTTACACACACACACACACACACACACACACACACACACACACACACACACACACATATGTATATATATATATATATATATATATATATGTACTAGTGAATATACATAATATCCAACGTCGATAGCATGTTGTGGAGTTATTTTGCAGTGGAGGCTTGTATTTGTACTAAATCGGCCCTAAATAGGTTCGACGTACAAAACGTTAGGAACTTGATATAATAGGTATTACGCAGAGTAATCTTGTTGTGGTCGCTGACTACTTTCGTATTCGACTAACTGTCGACTACTGTCGTCCAACACAGACAGAGCCTCGTTTCTCTTACTACTCCTAGTTATATTAGGTGGGAGAGTCTATTAGCTATAGAATAGGTGTGTTTCACCAAAACATAGCACGACTCGGAGTTTCATGCAAACGTGTAATCTTCAGGTGCGTAATATCGACTGACTGTAGGAGCGTTATGAAATTCGTGTTCTCGTGGTGATGATTTAAAATTAATATACAATTTTAAATCATCACCACGAGAACGCAAATTTCATAACTTTCTAACGGTCAGCCGGTATTTCGCTCCCGAAGATTGCACGCTTGCATGAAACTCCGAGTCGTGCAATCGACTTTGAATATTATGTATAATCACTAATATATATTTCATAGCTCTATTATATAACATTGACCAATGTTTTTATAACAACCGAGGCGTCTCGGGTATGACGATAAACTGCATCCGCGTCCTGGGTAAGACGATAAACTACGAGCAAGATCTCTGATCACGTGGTTTTGAGAAGCGTGGAACCACCTCTTAATTGCTGGTGTTCCCAGGTCCACCCTGACCCGGGGTGGTAGCACCTGTTAGGGTCCCATCTCTGGGCAAATAGTTAACCCTGAAACTGGGGTAAAAACACTATGAAAGTGTAAATATAGGTTTTAATACCAGAAATACTTTGTAAAAAATTATTACCAGCAATAAATTTTTGAAGAAAAAAAAAACAAACTATTACCAGCAATACATTTTTGAAAAATAAAAAAAAAAGGAAAATATTATTACTAGCGATACATTTTTGAAGGAAAATATTACCAGAAATAGGTTTTTGACAAAACAAAATATTACCAGCAATAAAAATTTTGTCGGCATTAAATAACCCATTGAGGTGTTGATATGTCGTAAAACAAAACAAACGAAACCAAACCAATTATAACAACTGAGAAAGAAATTTATATGCACGTTCATGTATATGTCCGTATACAGTTTTTTTTATCATACCAATATCTATCTATGTATCTTTTTTTTTCTCTCTCTCTTTCTCTCTCTCTCTCTCTCTCTCTCTCTATATATATATATATATATATATACACACACACACACACACACATATATATATATATATATGATAAAAAATAGTTTTAACTTATGGTATGTTTGTGGGTTAAAGTCCTCAATATGAAGGATAGAGCGTATGTAAATATAAAGGTGGACATTGAAGTCAACACCCAGTAACAACAGTCTGTTTCATGCATAAACTCAATAGTCAGGCAATGTGTAAACGTGAAACAAACTGTCACCGCTGGACGTTAACTTCAATATCCACAATTAGTTTTATACTAGCAGCCATACCCAGCTGATTGATCAGAAAATGCGTTCAAAAAGAATGAAGATGTAATAGAGTCCATCTTCTTCAATTACTTTAAAGTACTTTAATTAAAAAACATTTTGAATGAATGCAGTTACTGATATAATAGAAATAGTCTGTATTTATACAATCGATGTTAGCCAAGGACATGAGGGGGTAAAACAGGCAACATGAAGACCCACTTCAGACTACAATTATTTTGGACTTTTTGAAATTCAGTTTGTCAGTGTGCTACCAGGGATGCAAAAAAGGATACATTTATAAAGTTAAGTTTGATGAAAATTGGTTCAAAGATCAACGAAAAATAAGAAAGAAACGAATAAAAATAGCCACTTTTAGCTATTTACGTGGGTTTTCAGTATATGGGTGGACTCAATTATCAAGTTAAATGACTGTTAGACAATCAACTTCTTGTTGGCTTCAACTGAGTAAAGCTTATATTAGATTGCTCGAAAATTGAGGGACTCTTTACTTTAAAATTTGTTTTGAAATCGATTTGTATTGAAATCGATTTTTCATTTTTCGCAGTTTTTCGCTAAACACAGTGGCGTAGAAATAAAAATGAGATATCTTTGAGTTCGTTATGTTGTTAGTAACCTACATACCGAGTTTGAACGAAATCAGAGGAAAAAGTTGAATTTATCGATTTTTGATCGGTTTTATCGATTATTGATTTTTAAAAAAATTATCAATTTTTTTACGCTAAGAACCTATCGCTCACATTGTACAATGTATGTGCCAAGTTTGGTCAAAATCGGTTGTATGGATCTCGAGTGAAAAGGTATCACACAGACAGACATCCTGTGTTATATATGTATATCTTCGCCTATTTTAAACTATTGTAAATTTCTAAGGATTGTCAGCTTGTAAATGGATGTTTCTCATCTCGTTTTCCACAGATGAAACATTGGCTCTACATATCTAATTATCAAAAAAGGTGTTCAAAATGAGAAAGAACGATCCCAGATGGCTCCTAAAAATGGTTACGCGACAATTATTTTCCACCTCATGTAAACCAAACAAGATAGTCTTTTAAAAGAAAAAAAAGTCTTTACAAGGAAAATGTTTTCATAATATACATTTCAAGAAATTATTACTTATTTTTTAATATTTCATCTCTTGGATAATTGCTTCATTGCACAATGGAAGAGATGCGTGAAAATTCTTCAGCATCTTCATAAGCACGAGATATCAGTCACTGTAGTTCAGTTCCCACAACTTTTCGAGGTGGCGTGCATTCTTCTGGCGAATTCTTCTATTTAGTTCCGTCCACGTTTATTGATGGCTCTGAGTTGACCAATCTTTTAATATCTTAAGATTCTTTGACAAAATTCAAAGAAGGGACTGTAATATAATCGATCCTGACCTGACATCTAGACTTCAGTCACTTTCTAACCGACGTGACTTGGCTTCCCTCTGTCTTTTCTACAACGGCAATTATTCGAATGAGCTTTTCTCTTTGATGCCTTGATCGCATGAATTTAAACGTGCTGCTAGATTGGCAACTAGGTCTCACCATTTTACTGTTGAACTAGCTAGATTCAACCGTATGTTTTAAGCTAATAGTTTCTTTTCTCGCACTTCTTGCCTGTGAAACTTCCTTCCGATTTCTTTCTTCCCTGGCACCTACAATCTTCAAAAATATAGACACAACGCTAATCGCCATCTTCTGTCTTCCTGAAAGCTGTTCTTTTATTCCCACTAAGGTTGTTCTCATTCTCTTTCACTTCTAATAACCCATTCCATCCTAGTGGCATTATTGCCTTGGTTTGGGTGAAATGAATAAAAAAAATATGGGGACGCCTTCATCAGCCAAACTTTGTTTTGCTGCATGCGATCAATGGCATCGTTCTTTGTCAAGTTCTAAAATCTCGTCATTATCCAAATCCGATATCAAATGACCGACTGTGATTGTATTTATTTGATGCTATTCAAGCTAACATCAATTTTAACCTAATTTCTTGAAGCATAACTATTTATGTGTCCATAAATATCAGACACCTACCACCAAACTGTACGTCCTGGGTATGACGATAAACTACATCGGTCAGCAAGGCCTCTGATCGGGGGTTTTGAGGAGCGCGGAACCACCTCTTAATTGCAGTTGTTCTCAGGTCCACCAAGCTATGGGAAGATAGTTAACCCCCAAATTGGGTTAAAAAAAATATGAAAGAATAAAAATGGATTTTTATAGTAAAAATATCAGCAATAATTTTTTTTAAAAATGTTAGAAACAATAGATTTTACTCTCGACAAAAACCCTCTTTACAAAAATACGTCAATGAAACCTGATCTACAAACTGATTTCTTATAAAGAATACATATTCTATTCATACGACCACACCCTAAAAGTCTTGTCGGCATTAAATAACCCATTGAGTTGTTGATATGTCGTAAAACAAAACAAACCAAACCAATCTGCTTAGCTTATGGAATTCTATCCCGCTCCGTCTTTAGATTTATTTCAATGTTGTCCTCCGTTAAAGCATTTTCTATATATTTAGTGTACGTAAATGTGTTGAATTAAGTGAATTGTTACAAAGAAGGTAGTTATACTGAAAATAAATATTTTGCAGTGTAAAACGTCCTCTGTTAGAGAACATTTCCTACGCTGCCTTAAAAAAGGTTAAATAGCAAACACGTATAAAAATACATTTGATTCTCGACAAAAACCCTCTTTACAAAAATACGTCAATGAAACCTGATCTACAAACTGATTACTTACAAAGAATACATATTCTATTCATACGAACCTATCCTAAAAATCTTGTCAGCATTAAATAAGCCATTCAGGTTGATATAATGTAAAACAAAATAAATCAAACCAATCTGCTTAGCTTTTGGAATGCATCTTTGGAGATCCGCCTTCAGATTCCAGTGTCATCCTCCGTTAAAGCACTTCCTAGATATATAGTGTACGTAAATGCATTGAATTAAGTGCATTAACAAAGATGGTAGTCATGTTGAAAATAATTATTTTGTTGCATAAAACGTCCTCTGTTAAAACACTTCCGACGCTGCCTTAAAAACGGTCAAATAACAAACATTATTCAACTTCCAGTTATCCTATGTATGTTACATTTATAAAGGTTCTCCTACTTATCCCTTCTTTATATATATATATATATATATATATATATATATATATGTGTGTGTGTGTGTGTGTGTGTGTGTGTAAAAATTTCTCAGAATTAACCTGTAGGAAAAGACAATATGTATTAAAGAAAAAGACAATAGGAAAATTGTAGTTTTAGCTGACGTGTTTCGCCCAATGTGAACTTTTTCAAGACAAAAAACGAAATGAATTTATTGAAACAAAGTATCCATAAACAACAAACAAAATGTCGTTAACAAGTAGAAGAATTTAGAAACGCTATTGTATATTCATAGGGTCAACTGAAAAATTACGACAATTACTTTATGTTTGAAGAGAAAGGTGATATTGGGAAAAGATCTGGGCGTAGATTAATATTATTTGGATAATATTCAATGGCGGTACTCAAGAGGATTTTCCTTCTGAGTGAATTATTTTCTTTTTTTATGAGTGTAACACTTATAAAATCAAAATTGTGATTGAATTTATTTGTATGTATGACTAGTGCATTTGTTAAATTGTTATTTATGAGGTCTCTTTTGTGCTAATAGATGTGTTATTTTTAAATTTCTGCATGTTTCTCCAATGATTACATAATTAAAAATCATCACCACAATGACTCCGATTTTACCAAAGGCTACATCCAAGACGTAATCACAGCTACATACAAAACACGAATGACGCCGCATTTCCTCGAAAGTACATGAAAGCCCTGAAGGAATTAGCTAACAACAAAAACATCCATATATCTAGTTCTGATAATGGCGGGGTAATATTAATCATGGATAAACACATTTACCAACAGAAAACGAGAGAATTAACGATAATAACATCTATGAAAAAGTAAATGAAAACAAAGCTATAAAAGAAACATAAAAATTCACAAGCGACATCAAAAAGCTACTAAAAAATGAAGACTTCTCATTGAGTAGCAGCCAAAAACACCCACATTATACGGATTACCAAAATCGCACAAACCGAACATACCAATGAAACCTTTCATATCAAGGATAGGCAGTGCCCCACATAAACTAGCCCGCACATTAAGCAAAACCTTAACCCCACTCCTCGGCACTATTAGTCCATCACACATTAAAAATTCAGGTGACCTCCTAAAAAATTAAAAAAAAAAAACATAGACATTAAAAACAAATATATGGCTAGTTCAGACATAAAATCTTTATACACAAACGTCTCCATAAAGAAATGATTAAATCTACTAAAAACACCTAACTAAAGAAAAAATTAAATTATCTCTACTTACACATACAATCATAAAAATATGCCAACTAATCACCAATGTTTCTTTACATTTGATAACCAACTTTACAGACAAAAAATTGGTTTATCAATGGGATCTCCTCTCAGTGGCATTCTTGCTTGTCTATTTTTAGAGTTTCTAGAAAGTGGCCCATTCAAAAATATTCTACATCCAAACTCTTCCTATTTCAGATGCATAGATGACTCACTATTAATATATCCAAAAAATACTAATTTAACAGATCTTGTCAACCAACTGAACAACGTTGAATCTACAATAGACTTCATCTTTAAAACTGAAACCAACTACATTATTCTGTTCCTAGATATCTTGTTACAAAGAAACTATAATGAACTCAATTATGATATTTATTGTAAGGCTACCAACATAAAATCCTCATACCAGAGCAGCTTCGTGCTGAGGTACTCAAGGCCCTCCACTCCACGCACCAAGGTGGCAATGGAATGATGGCAAACGCAGGACAACAGTTGTTTTGGCCCTGATTAGATGCCAGTATCCTACAGACAAGAGTTCAGTGTCGAACCTCTAACATGATCGCTGCGTTTCAGCCCAAAGAAACCATGATACCGCAGTCAATCCTAGAGTTCCCATTCCAGAAAACGGTTACAGACCTGTTTGACCCTCATGGAAAAAATTGTATTGTGTATGCTGACAGATACACTGGCTGGCTGAAAGTAGCCTTGTTAACATAGGCGAAAGCTAAAACAATATGCGAGGCCTTACGAAATTGGTTCTGTGCGTAAGGTGCACCGGAGGGGATATCGACGGATGGAGGCCGCCATTTGACTCCCAAGAATACAATTAATTCCTTTAGGATTGGGGCATAAAGAAACGCTTATCATCAGCGCATTAATCTCAGAGTAATGGTCGAGCAGAACTGGCGGTAAAAACTGCCAAACGAACTTTGAGGGATTTTACTGACGGGTATGTTCGCCTATGCTACGATCGTGTGACACGGGCCATGCTGACACATTGGAACACACCCAATCAGGACATTGGGATGTCACCAGCGGAGATGTTGTACGGTCGTGCAATAAGAGATCATCTTTCTATACTTCGTGAGCAGAACAAAATACATACACGGTGGGGTGAGATTAAGAGAAACAGCAATGGCAAAAAGACACCTGCTGAACTAAAAACAGTACAACAAGCATAGTCGCCCACTCCGAGAACTCCAGGCTAGTGGTCATATGAAGATGCAAAATCCACGACGATAGATAAAAATAGGGAGGGTTGTGGTACATTGGGCAACAGACATTAACGAATGCGCATGGTCGGTAACAACCGAGTTACACTGCGCAACCGTCGATTCCTCCGGAAGATATTACCGGTCGTAGATATACCTGACATCACAACCGCCTCCATGAATCTAACTATCGATGACGAACCACCATACACCGCACCGGAAAGTATGGAAATAGACGAGCCAGAATGCAACGAAGGCGCCGTGGACCATACTGAAGTGGAAGAAAGCCAACCCACAATCGTACAATCGCCAGCAAATCAGTGTTTACGGCATAGTACAAGGGTACCATGACCACTCAGATCATTATCTCCACAAATGTAAGGACCGACATATGATTACCCGTCCCGACAAGTGACCACAATTCATACGCCTTGTGGTAATAGTAGGGGGCGTGTAGAGAAAAGAGGCCCACAGAAAAAAACGGGACAAGTAGAAGTGATCACCGGTAAGAATACCGGTGAGGGAAAAAGAATAAGTATCAGCCAAGCGGCACTTATGAACATTCCTTTTTGGATCGCCGTCAAGAAGACAACGCTCATGCTACAATATATATATATATATATATATATATATATATATATATATATAAGCCAAGTTTTTCTGTTCATTTTTAATATATCATTCTTTCTACCCATTTTTAATAACATATCTCATCAGGATGTAGTCAATCATGGCTCTCCACAGATTCCTTTTTTCTTTTTATTATCTAAGAATTGCTATGACTTTTTGAAGGTGGTAAAGGAGCGGTTTTCCGTTGTCTTCTCCATTATTTGGAATTCAAAGTTTCCTTTTCTTAGGCTAGTTGATGCTCAATGCCAGACAGCCCAGTTTAAAATGCTATTATACCACATAGCTGGCAATCACTGAGACAAATGGATTCATGCCTTACCCGGGTGCATTTGTGCGAAAGCGTACGCAAGAGACTAGCGTAGAATTTGAACTCAGCTTGCTGATTTCATTTTTTGCGTCGATAGCCGTTGCACTAACCGCAAATCCCTTTTCTGCAAATACGAGTTCGCATGTTAAATGACGAGGTACTAATAATCTAATCATGCAATATTCTTTATTTTATATATAGGTGCGTGTGTCTGTGTCTGTGTGTGTATTGATGTAATAGGAAAGAACAGTTAGATTAAGGATCCAAAGTTCTTTAATATTTATGTTTTTATTTTTAAAAACGGTGCTCGATACAGAAGTAGAGCTTAAATTATAATATTTAAAAAAAAAATATGATTTCATAGTGACACAGCAATTACGATCTTTCAAAACTTGACTAAAGTCCTAAAGTTTAATTTCAATATTAAACTTAAAATTCAGAGTACAGTTTCATTCTCAGGCGATATTTAGAATAACTAAACGAAGAAATGTTTTACTCATTTATAGGTTGGAAATGAAGGTGTAATCTGGGTTTTTTTCTTTCGTTATCAAGGTGTCACTGTAGTGATGAAAGTATGAATGTTTATTATATATCAAATTTTGGGAGTTGTGTCGGATTAGGTTGAGGGATTTTTGTCCGGCTACACTGGCCTCTTTTCCCAGGCTCTGTTGTTTTTATTACTATTTGTTAAAATTTACTGACTGATGTTCTAGTTACAGTCTTTTTGGTGTTTTGTATTGTAAATTTTTTCTCTTTCCATTTATAGATTACTAATTTTTTTAAGGCATATATTTGTTGGTGTCTGCAAAAACCATTATTTCATTTCTTTGATTTAATAAAAGAAAAAACCCAGATTACACATCCATATATATATATATATATATATATATATATATATATATATATATATATGTTAATAAATTAATTAAATAGTTCAAGAATATTGCATGATTAGCACCGCGTAATTTAACGTGAAAAAAATGTGTAAAAGGACAAATAACCTCAACCTTCCACACATTCGCACACACCCTCTATGAAAAAAACTTGCATCAATAGAAAGTGCATTAAAAAGAAAATCGAGAAATATATACAGTCAAGTGCTGATACCCTCTGACGAGTGAACAAGACTGTCTACGAAACTCTGTAGTCGGGATGCTGAAAGTAACATCTATCAACTAAGTGCCAAAATTTTACCTGTATGATATATATATATATATATATATATATATATATATATATATATATATATTCTAAGGGGTCTTAAATAGAAGCCTATGATCACTCCAGATTTGGTTTTATTGCTGTGGTGAGAGTAAATGTGCAAGAGGTTATGATTATTTGTTGGTTTTCAGTAAACCTTCAGTTGAATATACTTATGTGTGTGTAGTAACATAATGTCGAGAAATGGTAAGATTTATTAAGACCTCAAAAGATAGGAAAATGAAGAGAACCATAATCGCCAACATCCTGGAGAGACAGCATATAAAGAAAAAGAATTTTAAGCTAACATTATAAAGGCGATTCTAACGGCGGTATAGAATGTATTTTAAATGTAACCTATTAACGTTTGTGTAATGTCTTTACAAAGGCAATAAATTAATGTCAACAATATTTTTTTAAGTCTTTTCTTGAATAACCGGTAAATCAACAAAAATTAAGATTCTTTCACGAAACTAATGTTTTTTTTTCTTTCGTACATTCTATTACAGCATTACTAATATGACGAGATGAGCGTATTCGTTTTACAAAGGAGTTTCCTTAATTTCTTTTAGGAACGTGAATGATCGATAGAAGAAAATTTATCATATGGAAAGTCTGCACAGAAAGCCGATGATTGAACCCTTTACCATGCTGTCTGTAACTGAATATTCTATCGACAGAATTAGTGGTAGATTATTTCAAAAGAAAACACGCTATGACTATGTATGTTTGCCTGTCACCCGGTTCACACATCCCACCTGGTTTTTTGAACTGGTTTATCTCTTGTTTCCATTTAAGTTTTGGGTTTACGGTTACTTTTAAAGTCTTTTTATTCTCTTTCATTTCCAGTAGCCCCATTCCGTCTTAGTGATATTATCGCCTTGCTTGGTGCAGTGGCGTAGCTAGAGTAAACGTCATCCGGGGCGGTCCGCTCAAATGTCACCCCAATGACCCCGATTCACCCTATGCTGAATGGTTAGCTGTAGCTAAATTTTCATACATGCTCTACCTCTACTTTACTCTACCGACCGGTACGTTACTGTTTACATGTATGATCCAAGACAAAATCCAATACCACAAAATAATCAGTTCAAATCAAAAGATTTTTAAAATGCAAATGTTCACTTTCAGAACAACTAAATACAAAACACGACAATACACAAAAGAATGACATTCAATACTATGGTCTTAGAATGAATGTTTTCTTGTTTTCATTGTGGCAAACTGGTCAATGACATCCTCAAAATCTGTTTGTCTTGTAAGCTCGTTTTCAATGGACAGCACAGCCAGATCCGACAGTCTCGACTGGCTCATGGTTGACGTAATTTTCTGTTGTTAATTTTCCGGTGTCCAATTTTCCGTTGCATCATTTTCTGGGTACCATTTAATTATCAATGATGTTTGAAAGTATTTTTCTTGACAAAAATGTTCTATTTAATTTTTAAGCATTTTTCGGAACATTGTAAATCAACTGCATTCTTTTAAAGGTAACCTAGAGAATTTATGAAAAGTTTATTTTTTTGTTTTTCTTTATACAAGTAAAATAAATTTACATCGTATTTTGATGTTATTATGATTTTAGTTTTAGTGATAATTTAAAAACAATAAATATTTATCATTAGTACCAATAATGGAAAATTAAGTTAAAAATTTAAAAGAATCGTTTTTGGAATCGGAAAATAGACACAAATTTTTTCGATTCCAATACCGTTTCCGATACCCCAAAAAGTTCCGATTTTTCCGATTCTCGATTCCGATTCCGATTAATCGTCCCAACACTAGTAGATATATTCAAAAGTATATCGCTCACTCAATGGAAAATTGTATCTGAGCGAATTGATACACAGGCAAGACTGAAATTGTTGCACTTTTGGCTTCGTATTTCGCTTTGTTGTTATTAATGATGCAGAGTTAAAACACCATATCATCTGATAAAATGTTACAACAATGTCTCTTGTTAGTAACCAAGATTGTAGCAACTGAAACACATGAAAGCTGAAAACATTGCTATTTTTCCTACTCACAAATTTCCCGACAATTTATTAGAAAATTTCTGACGAGGGGGGGACAAAACTGAGGGGGTCATAAATTATTTCTGGGGGGTCATATGCCCGCCTGCGAAACCCTGTGTCTCCACCACTGTTTTCAGACTATTTTTGGCACCTTAGCCTGGTTGAAAAATTGTGTCACCCCTCCTGTGCTGGCACCCGGGGCGGTCCGCCCCCTCTCCCCCCTTAGCTACGCCACTGACTATCAGTTATATTAATTTTATATCTTAGCAATTCACTTCTGAGGATGATGTTGGATGAAATTGAAAGTACTTGGAAAAATAAAAGGAATGAGAAAAACTACGGCGCCTTCCTTAATGAGTTTAATAACAACATTAAGAAATTGATCTGTGAATTTGAGAGTTAAAATAAAAATAGACATATGTCTAGATTATTCAGCCAAACATGCTTGAATGAAGATGTGCTGCCTATATATATATATATATATATATATATATATATATATATATATATATATATATATTGAACAATAAAAAAATTAAAAAATTAAAATCTTCAGACACACTGGGTTGTAGATTAATATTCTTTCGTTTTCTTTATTATTATTCCATTTAGATTCCTCGACTAGTTTCGGCCGAAATGGCCATCATCGGGAGGATAAATATTTCTGCTTGCTGCTAGGACTAATATATATATATATATATATATATATATATATATATATGTGTGTGTGTGTGTGTGTGTGTGTGTGTGAAAAGTGTCTTTTGTGAAACCCAGGGTCACAAACTCACATATATCCAACCAAATATATATATATATATATATATATATATATATATATATATATATATATATATATACTAATAGATGAGGCTGACCACAATTTTGATATAAAAAAGCCAATATAATTAAAAGAGAAAACAATTCACATGTTTAGAAAGTGCATTGATCGTTAGTTGATCCACAGTAAATTTGCATTCATGTTCTTACAATGTTTCACGTTTCTTGGCAGATCTTCTTTTATCACAATGTGGGATATCTAATAGAAAACTTTGTCGTATAGGATTTTTCCTACTCACAAATTTCTAGACAATTTATTAGAAAATTTCTGACGGGGGGACAAAACTGGGCGGTCATAAATTATTTCTGGGGGGTCATATGCCCGCCTGCGAAACCCTGTGTCTCCACAACTGTTTTCAGACTATTTTTGGCACTGGCACCTTAGCCTGGTTGAAAAATTTTGTTGGGGGTGACATTGTGTCACCCCTCCTGTGCTGGCACCCGGGCCGTTCCCCCCCCTCCTCGCCCCCCTAGCTACGCAACTGGCTCGGTGGGAGTTAAAGCATATGTGACCGTGTTCAGACAAGCTGTCAAGACTGAACTAGATTTTACAAAAATTATAAAGCATCATACTTTAGAGAAATTGTAAAGAAAGCTGTGGTGGACCATAACTACCTACATCCCAAAGGGATATGGCATTTAAGAATAAGAAGTGGCTGAAGAATGATGTGAGGCTGACGTAATGGTTACCGGAGCGGAAAGCGGAATCAGCGAGTCAAGTTTGCTGCATTCACTTTTGCACGAATGCCCTTGGGAAACGTATGATTCCGTTTCTCCTGGCTTCAGCTATAGGTTAACTAGCAAGATAGACTGGACACTCTAGCCTTGCTTGACAGTCAGTCTATGAGATGGCCTACTCTGAATTTTAACCAAGAAGTAGGTAACAGGAAAACATTCCACTATTTTCCCAGAAGTCATAGAAATACATACATCTTAAGGAAAATGAAGCTGTGGAGAGCTATGATCGTCTTAATCCTGAATGGCGATAGCATTAAAACGACATGGTTGAAAGTTTTGCACATTCGCATTGATGTCTGTGGCTGGTGTTTAAAATTTTATGCTTATTTTCAAGGCGACCTTCATCTATTGCGGGGTGGGTGCGCATCACTATCTTCCTATCCTTTCTGTCATCGTCATTTTCACTGTTGACCTTTTCTTTTCAATTTCATTTTTTATATTGGCTACATTAATATGATTAATATAAATTAATAACAAGCTTGAAGCTGTGATCTGTCTGGTAAAATCTCTGATACCCGCGTCCCGTGAGCATTTACCTAAAAGAATTCTATCTTAAGTTTAATTACAAAGCACATCAGGTATACCCGCCTGAGATCAATTAATATTTATATATATATATATATATATATATAGAGAGAGAGAGAGATAGAGAGAGAGAGCGTATCGATTTTTATTTTTATTTCTCTTTGTTTATTTTGGCAAATACCTTTTCTTATTTGATGCTGGCGACAGAAATACCGAGACCCGCATTCATATTGATCCGTTCTAAGTGGACAAAGCGATATTAAACTTCTTGTCTGATGCCCAAGTCCAGTTCAGTTTTACAGCCTGTCTGAACACGTTCAAATAGTCATCTGATATAACTTGTAAAAGTATGTTTTCTTTTGAAATAATCCGCACAGTCATATATAACTTTGTTAGTAGAATGTTCAGTTAGAGATCGCAGTTTAAAGTGTTCAGTCATCGATTTTCTGCGCAGACGTTCACTATTCCTCACCATATTCATCGACCGATGCATTTTTACATATTAGGTTTATGCAACAGTTTCAAAAAATCGTCATTTATATAGTGATAAAGAAATCTTAGAAGCGTCTTTGAATTTTATACAGATATCTAAACTGTCAGTTGTTTACAACTGCTTCCTAAGATCAATTGTGAAAAAAAGCTTTGCGTGAATAAAGCCTGAGAGTTTTGGCAAACGTCACCCGACTATGAATATTGAGGACTGGCGCTACAGAATCTCAAAGAACTGTACCAAATAACAGAAACCACAGCAGTTGAGAAAATCTTGGACCCAGGTTTTCACGAGAGAAGGTTTTCTGTAGCTAGTGAAAAAAATTAATCGGTTGATAGAATGTCAGGTGAATATGGCGGGTCGGGTAGAACAAACTAACCGAATTACAATAGGTTCCACTTCTTTTCTTTTTTTAATCATTTCACCCCAAGCAAGACAATAAAATCACTAATACATAAGAGGTTACTGAGTGTTAAAACAATAAGGGGGAAAAAGAGAAACATTATTAAAGAGTGAGAAAGGAAAAAAAAACAGAAATATTAGGTTGGTGCAAAAATAATGACGTAATAATGTCGTTTTTTGACGTCAAAAATACGTCTTCCTTGCTTGGGGGAAATAATGACGTAATAATGTCGTTTTATGACGTCAAAAATACGTCTTCCTTGCTTGGGGGAAATGATTAAAAAATGTTTGTAATATTAGCATCTTTGTATTGTGAAATATTTTCGCCATGTTTGTAATATTGAGTAGAAAATAAAGTATAGGCATATTTTAATATGGTATGTATATGGGTGATATGTGTATGTATATAGGGTTTATTTCCTATGGGTTCAATTCCCGAATCTGGCAGTGTTAAAAAGTCACATATACACTGGTTGAATAGAATAAATGAACAATCGACACAATGTGACGTATAAGTGTAACAAATTTCGTGATTTTATTTTTCGATGTGGCTTGGATTATGGGCGATCGCCTTTGAAATCTATTTCAAGATGACAATGTGGAAATGCGCTGTTTTCACGCGATGAACCTTGATTATGGTCATGTGTGGGTAGGGCTTTGGATTGACAGATGATGTGGTTTTGTCGACAAATGATACTGCTCAAAAATGAATGCTACACCAGAGATGAAAGTGACTCGAACGTGACTTGTCAATTTAAGGCTTAACTGAGAATAAAACTGAAAATTAGATCGGTCAAAATAAAAATGAAACGCTTTCATTATTATTTTGCGACGATGACGTGATCCCGGAAAGCGCCGGTTTGTAAGTTTCATTTTCTGTGTGTCATGAAATGTTTTCCGTTTATCGTTTTTTATTTGTGTATAAAAAACATTTTCATTTTTACACCATGGCTCCAAAGTATGTTTCATGTCCATGTCTAAAATTTAAGACTCCACAAAATTATTATTATTCGTGATATCATCTTGCCAGAGAGTAATTTTAAGGACCTAATTAACAAGTCCCCTCCGGGATCTATCAGTGAAAAGAGCCATTGTATGAGAGCTATACACATTTGGTACGTTTCGCTTAGATGAAGAGAGTTTTGAAGGTTATATGTGTTTTGTAGCTCTGAGATGCTGATAAGTCTAGGAATTTTACTCACATGATTTTCAGTACTCTTCTTTATCATACCCAATACACCTCTCACAACAGGCATAAACGTAGTTTTAAGTTTTCACATTTTTGTTATTTCTGTTGTAAAGCCCCTCGTTCTAGGGAGGTTTTTTAGTTGACGGGGTCAATTTCATAACATTGTATCTTCTCTCTCGGCCTTTGATCGCCAGTTATTTTGTTCGGGGATAAATGAGAACTTCAACAAAGGAATTTTATTAACCACGTCGACGGGTACACCTTCTAACTAGTCAGTGGGGTAGCTATCCTACTTCACTGAGGAGCAGTTTCCATACACGGAAATAACACGTCTGCATTCTTCGACGTGTTAGTTCAGACTCCCAGAAATCCCTTTCAATCTCTCTAACATTCCCACGCTAGATTTAACCAAACAAAAACGACTTCCTTTGTTTTGTCTACCATCTGACCTTAAAGATCAGCCTGAGAAAGTCTGAGCCCAAATAAACTGCCACTAAAAAAAAACAGTCTGAAACTATTATTTAACACTTCAATTTGCAGGTTCTTTTAATTTGACAGTTTTTGAAATTCATTTTTAGAAGCATTGTAATCCTGCGGACAAGTCATATCAATTAATTCGCAAGTTCTTTTTTCTGAAATCTTTTATGATTATGTCTGGTTTATTTGCATCAATTTTCCTGTCTGTGAGGATTGGGAAGTTCTACAGTATTATCACAACATCACTATTTGTGATATCATGCACAAGACAAATGTTTTCCAACTAATGCCTACAAGGCTAAAATCAACAAAGATGGCTCACATCCCGCCTGCCGCTTATGCCATAATTTTGATGAAACTGTTGACTACATAGTATCAGGATGCCTAGCCTTTTCTGAGAAAAAATACATTATTAGACATGACAGGCTAGGAGAATATATTCATTGGCATATCTGTTCGAGCTATAGCATTGAAGTCCCGGATACATGGTACAAACACCACCCAATTACAAATATCTCATAACGTCAGAAAACAAGTGAAACTAATATTATTATGCTTCTGAGTTTTTTTTTCTTTTATAGGAGTAGATAGGTTCGCCTACCGCCCTGTTTACACTCCTTCCACGTCTATTGAACAGAAGTAGAGGTTTATCCTTTGTTTCCTGTTTAGGATTGTGTTTCCGGTTTCTTCTAAAGTTTTCTCAGTCTCTGTCGCTCGCAGTAACCTCTTGCGTCTTAGTGGCATTAACGCCTTGCTTAAGGTGAAATTATGAAAAAACAAAACAAAAAAACAAATGTTCTGTTATTCTTATTTGAAGCTTTTAAGTTTTCATTATCGTATATCCTTGGTTCAATATAATTTGTTGCTTTAAAATTTCGAGTTTCGGTCGAACTTTTAATTTTGCTCTTAAAACGCATTCGCCTTCCCTACCATGCACGTCACATCCGATGCATGTGTTTGCATGTTCTTGGATTTGTCTTCTCCTGGCCGCTGCACTGAACTCGTGACATTACAATGCTTTCGTTGAAAACGCACCCAGCTATTGGGTGCTATCTCTAGAATTCCTAATTAATTATCTTTTTTTTCATGATTAATAATCACTACATAGTATTAATGCCTATGTTGGGTCTCCTGTTCAAGTTTCAGTGTTTTATTCATTGTTTTGGTTTAGTTGAAATGATTTCGTTTAATTTCTTCCATCCGGGAGTTCACTATGGACTTCACCAAATGTATTTTTTATTCGGGAGTTCACTATGGACTTCACCAAATGTATTTTCTATTCGGGAGTTCACTATGGACTTCACCAAATGTATTTTTTATTTGGGAGTTCACTATGGACTTCACCAAATGTATTTTTTATTCGGGAGTTCACTATGGACTTCACCAAGTGTATTTTTTATTTGGGAGTTCACTATGGACTTCACCAAGTGTATTTTTTATTCGGGAGTTCACTATGGACTTCACCAAATGTATTTTTTATTTGGGAGTTCACTATGGACTTCACCAAATGTATTTTTTATTCGGGAGTTCACTATGGACTTCACCAAATGTATTTTTTATTCGGGAGCTCACTATGGACTTCACCAAGTGTATTTTTTTAATTAATGCATACCTACACAATCCTGTCGTATGCTAGTTTATAATGAAAACATTTCATATCATAACTTTAGAAAACAAATGTCGATAATGTTTTCAGTTTAAGCGATAAAGAAAAGGAAGAAAAAGAAAAGGTCGTTGATCACAAAACTATAAAAAATAATTTTCAAGTTTATGCAAATATATAATGGAGAATTTATTCAGGAATTACTGAAAATTAACTAAGATTTTATTTTATCCAGGAAATCTTGGACTACGTTTCTGTCACCATTATGATTTATTTTCCTAAGAGATATGCTACTAAAATTTCCGCCATGTTTCTTCCAAAGTTGAATCAACGTCTCGACTAAACGGAAGCGAAGAATCGGAGAGACATTGGTTAATTTAGCTTTCTCTCTCGTCAATAATTTGTAGGATTTTGGAGCTGCTCGCTACCATAAGCTGTTTGAATGTATTAATGTCATCCATAAACTGCAAAATAGGAAAAAAGATTTTAAAAAATTCCACGAACAATTCTACAGTGTAATCCGGATATAAGCGACCCGGATATAAGTGAAACCCGGATATAAGAGCGATTTTCTCTGTTCCCAAATTATTCCCATACTTACCTAAACAAAATAGACCAAACCCGGATATAAGAGACTTCTTCTCCGGTCCCTACACTTCTCTTATATCCGGGTTAAACTGTATTTGCATACAGTATAAATATTTGTGGTTCTTGATATTTTTTTTCGTACTGGGTATGATGATAAACTACATCGGGAGATTGGAGATTTTGAGTAGCGTGAAATCATCTCTTAATTGATGTTGTTACCCGGTTCCCCCTGTCCCGTTGTGGTAGCACCTGTTAGGGTCTGAGATATGAGCAAGTAGTGAACCCTCAAACAGAAACAAAACACTATGAAGATATAAAAATACATTTTTATGCTAAAATTGCCAACAATACATATTTATATTAAAATTACCAACAATATCTATTTGCAGTAGGGTTATAAACAATACCTATTTATAGTAGAATTACTAGTACATCTTACAGCAAAATGATCAATAGTACATTTTATCCGTAATTGTAAACATACAATTACGTTCAAAATATATTTAGTTGAAGCCGTAAATTGTGATCAAAATATTTAAATTTCGTCATTAAATAACCCATAGAGGATGAGATGCCTCTAAACCAAATCAACCAAGCTTATATATGCACAAAGGCTGAGTATCATCTACCATGTATTCAATTGTGAATGCAGAATAACATCATATTTTTATTACTTCAAATTTCCCAAGAAAATTAAATTTCGGTATTAAATGACACATGAGTTAATATGCCGTTAAACAAACAAATCAACCAGTCTTGATTTTTTAAAGCATGTTTGTGTGATTTAATTGGTACTATAATTATAATTTATAATTATAAACCGGACCGAGGGAGGCAAGTCTGCCCTCGGCTTCCGTAATTGCCAATGTCAATAACGAAAACAAACTGGCTGTTATAATTTGGACCCGCCATACCACGTACACATGGGTGAATCCTCATCATTCCTTTCGTATTCCTATAGTTTTGTGATGTCTACGAACACTCGTTGTCACTTTCGTAATGATCGTTGTAGTAGAGACTTTGTAATCGCAGCTACAACTATAGTAACGCCATTGAACAATACTGGTGTCAGACGCCTTCGAATATCACTCGCACTAATAGTACTTGCTCGATAATACTCGCTCGAATAGTAACCAGCGAATAGTGATCCGAATAGAGAAATAGTATAGTGAATAGAGTAGAGAAAATCTACCATCCGTCCCTCCATTGAATATTGCTATAATTTCTGGTCTGGTGTTTCTGATTTTTGTGATGTCAATGAACACTCGTTGACACTTTTGGGATGTCAGCGAATAATCGTTGTCACTTTCGCAAATGCTCATAGTAGTAGAGACTTTGTAATTGCAGATACATCTATAGTAACGCCGTTGAACAATACTGGTGTCGGACACTTTCGAATATCACTCGCACTAATAGTAAGTGCTTGATAATACTCGCTCGAAAAGTAACCACCGAATACTCATCAGTTTAGAGAAATAGTATAGTGAATAGTCTAAAGATAGAGGATAGTGTAGAGTGATCCGTATAGTAATAGAGGATAGAATAGAAATGGTGATCAATTAGATGTCACGCTACTTCCCATGTATACATTTCCTTTACCATCACGTGGTACTTATTGGAAATGTAATCACCTGTGTTTGCTCACTGGTAATTTGTGTTCAAACTCCAGCGTCAGCAACGACACTTTATTCCTATATAACATATTCCACTTGGACAGCTTCTTCCCAAGAACTGCTGCTTTATGGAACAGACTCCCGGAAGGATGTTTTCCTAATCACTACACTCTTGACCTGTTTGTGTCTAGGGTTAACTGTTACATTTCCTGCATCGCTCCATAAACTTTACTTTTTGTCCTTCCTTGCGCTCATACAACGCCACACTTTAACTCTTTACCTTGAGTGGCTCTTTGGCCTTGTATTGGAGGAACATTAGTATAAAAATTGTAATGTAAATCCTTAAAGTAATGTAATATTAGCTGTTTCCTTATAAGGAAACATTAAGTATTCATTTACTGAACAGTTAGTGCTACTGTTCGTAGAAATTTATAAAACCTTTCTCTTAAAACAATTTTTCAAAGTTTTATATGTTTCTCAAGTTCAGTAGCTGTTGTTGCTCTTTCCAGTATTGATGGGGGTTTCCTTACTTGTCTTTTGTTTGGAGTTGTGTGGAACGTCAACATCTTGATTATATCATTATTCTCTCTTTGAGTTATGTAAGGTATTAATTTTAGCTATTGTAGAAGTTGAAAGTCCTCAAGTAAAGCGGTTTCTCTTACTGTTCATGATTCCATCAAGTATTTCTGATTCTAAGTATAAGTGTCCTTTTTTAAAACTTCCTTGTTACTCACACGCTCCGTCTATGGTATTCTCAGCATCCTTCTTTATAACTACATTTCTGTGTTACCTCAAGTCTCCTCTTCATCTGTGAAGAAATTGCCCAGCATTCACTACCATATAGGAGAATTAATATTACGTAGCAGTCCAGGACTTTTTCTTTGCTTCTAGCAAAATGTTTCTGTTTCTTGAACGAACTGGTCGGCAGGAAAAATTTGCTGACCACCACACTACGGTAGGTAGTTAAGTTTAGATTAATATGGCTCAGTGTCAGAATAGCCGAGCAACTAATGAAGGTGGAACTTAATCTGTCTATATTTCTGAGATGAGGTATTATGTACACTATTTACATTATTCGGACTATTGCTCTCATCTTTATTCGGACTATTGCTCTCATCTTTGTTTCTGCTGTTGTACGCTCCGGCCTTCTTCAGGTGGTTGGAATGTCGAACTGAACCCTTTATTTCGCTCATTGAGGTAGACATGGCACGTGGAACTAGAACAGTCTACCTTGCTCGGCTATTCTGACACTGAGCCATATTAATCTAAACTTAACTACCTACCGTCGTGTAGTGGTCAGTAAAGAAATCCGGAGCGTACAACGGCTGAAACGTTGTAATAAATATGGCGACAAAAATGAGGACAATAGTCCGAATAATGTAAATAATGGAACTTAATGTACTAAACATTGTACTACAGTGGATTTAGTTCCAAATAAGAGGGTGAGTGGAAGGCTTATAGGCTGACTATGAAAGGGTGATGCTGGAGCTGTGAAATCTTGCCTGCATTAATTCCAACTCTTCTTATTAATAACTGCATTATTTCTGTTCAGGTAGACTGACATCTGACTGTTCAAAGAGGACTTTGACATCGTGATGTTATCATGTACCTACAGAAAAACAGTTTAGCTCCCACATTCATGATGACATGGTTGCTACATTAGGGGATGACAGTCCAGCTTCATCAACAGTGCAAAAATGGGCAGACGAATTTTGAAGAGGAAGAGAGAGTCTTGAAGATGACCCATGGTCTAAACGTCCTTCCACCACCGAAGAAAGAATTGATTGTGTTCACCATATGGTGATGGATGACAGGCGAGTGACTATAAATCAAATAGCTAGTCTATTAGCATATTCCGTGAGAACGTCGAGAATATTCTGCACAATGAACTTGCCATGACGAAGGTTTCTGATTGGTGGGTATCACGTCTTCTGACACATGATAAAAAGAACGCCAGATCACATCAAAGTCTAACATTGTCTGGGGTAGATCCAGCTGGTTTTCTTGGACGTTTCTTAACCCAGTATAAGTGTTGGGTTCATCACTTTCAGCCAGAGACAAAGAGACAATCCATACCGTAGAAACACTGTACCTCATCTGCTTCAAAGAAGGCCAAGGTTGTTTCATCTGCGGGAAGGTGATAGCCTCAGTTTTTGGAATGCAAAAGGCAGTGTTTATTGACTATCTTCAAAAGGGCCACACGATCAATGGAGAGTACTATGTTAATTTGCTGAGGCAGTTACGGAAGTCTATCAAGAATAAAAGCCCAGAAAATCAGATGAAAGGACATTTGTTTCATCAGGACAACGCTCCATCACACAAGTCCTTGATTTCAGTTGAACTGATTGATCACTCTCCTTATTCTCTTGATTTGATTACCATCCGTTCCCCAACATGAAAAACACTTGACTGGAAACTAGTACCGCAGTGATGATGATGTCATATCTGCTGTTGATGATTTTTTTACCAACAGGATGAACAGTTTTCTTTGAAAAGCCAGATGTCTGTTTAACTGGAAATAAACATTGCAGTTATTATTAAAAAAGAGTTGAAAATAATGCAATGCAAGATTTCGCAGCTCTAGTATCACTCCTTCATAGTCAGCCTATGAAGTTTTTGGCTCATCCTCGTATAAAATTATGCATGCAAGTTGTGTATTAAAATTGTCATTACTTACATTTGACTTGAGTGGTTCATCCTTGACACTGTTCAGATTAATCATGACGTTATAATAAGCACCCCAAGTGGCTGCTTCCAAAAGACGAACTCCAGTCTGACAATAAATAAATCAATAAGATTGTGGCACATAAAAAGGTTAGGATGGTTAATTTAGCAATATATCAAACTTGTTGAGCTACCTTATATAGGATATAAATCTTACAGGACAAAATCACAATGAGTTAATAGAAAGGACGACATAGTTGACACTAGAATCATAAAGGTCGACATAGGTCCTATTTACACGGGAGTCATAAAGTTAGACGTAAGTCCAGTTTACAGTAAAATAAAAATGTGGACACAAGAGTCATATAGGTATATATATGACCGGTTTACATTAGAATAAAAAAAATGTCGGCATAAGTCCAGTTGACACGAGAATCAAAATGATAGGCATGGATTCAGCTTATACTTAACAATCGCTTGCAAGGCGCCTCATATACATCATCTAACCGAAATGTATCTAGTCATTTAATATCTAAAGAACAGGTTGATGAAACTTTGCAGCTAATCAAAGAAACCTTACTGTGACGTAGATAGACATAGATTCGATTTACGCAAAGATCAAAAATAATTTTTACACGAGAGTCATCAAGTAGACATAATTCCGGTATCTACTAGAAAAAAAAGGTCAAATTATCCGATTTACTCGAGAGTCAAGAGGTAAGCATAGGTTCGGTTTATACCTAACAATGGCTTGCAAGGCGCCTCATACATGTGATCTGACCGAAACTCAGTTTGAATATCTAAAGAACACGTTGATGAAACTTTGCATTCAATCAGAGGGACCTTAATGCGACATCTCAAGACAAGTCCGGTTTATATTATAATCATGAAGGTAGAAACAGGTCCACTTTTTACACTAGATACATAAAAGTAGATATAAATCAGAGTTACACTAAAATAAAAAAAGGTCTATGTAAGTCCGATTTACACAAGTAAAATTACAAAGGTAAGCATAGGTTCGGCGTATACAACAATCAAAAAAGTAGATACAGTTCCGGTTTACACTAGAATCATAAAGATAGACATGGATCTAGTTTTTACATTAGAATTATAAAGGTAGATATGGATCCTGCCTATTAGACTAGAGCCACAAAGGTAGACATAAGTCCTGACTATACTAGAATCATAAGGGTAGGTAGGGGTCCAGTTTTTACAGTAGTCATAAAGTTGGTCAAAGATCTTGTTCACACTAGAATCACAAAAGTCGACATGTCCGGTTTATACAAGTCAAAAAGTTAGGTATGGATTCTGTTTGCACTAGAATCATAAAGGTAGAGATGGCTCCAGTTTTTACACTAGAATCATAAAGGTAGACACGGCTCGAGTTTTTACAATAGAAACATAGAGGCAGACATTGCTCCAGTTTTTACATTAGAATCATAACGGTAGACATGGCTCCAGTTTTTTCTCTAGAATCATAAAGGTAGACATGGCTCCAGTTTTAAATTAGAATCATAAAGGTAGACATGGCTCCAGTTTACACGAGAACCATAAAGGTTGACATTGCTCCAGTTTTTACACTAGAATCATAAAGTAGATATGGCTCCAGTTTTTGCACTAGAATCATAAAGGTAGATATGGCTCTAGCTTTTACACTAGGATCATAAAGGTAGACGTGGCTCCAGTTTTTACAGTAGTATTATAACGGAAGACGTGGCTCCAGTTTTTACACTAGAATCATAAAGGTAGACGTGGCTCCAGTTTTTACACTAGAATCATAAAGGTAGACGTGGCTCCAGTTTTTACACTAGAATCATAAAGGTAGATGTGGCTCCAGTTTTTACACTAGAATCATAAAGGTAGACAAGGCTCCAGTTTTTACACAAGAATCGTAAAGGCAGACGTGGCTCCAGTTTTTACACAAGAATCATAAAGGTAGGCATGGCGCCAGTTTTTACACTAGAATCATAAAGGTAGACATGGCTCCAGTTTTTACACTAGAATCATAACGGTAGACATGGCTCCAGTTTTTACACTAGAATCATAAAGGTAGACATGGTTCCAGTTTTTACACTAGAATCATAACAGTAGACATGGCTCCAGCTTTTACACTAGAATCATAACGGTAGACATGGCTCCAGTTTTTACACTAGAATCATAAAGATAGACATGGCTCCAGTTTTTACACTAGAATCATAAAGGTAGACATGGCTCCAGTTTTTATATTAGAATCATAACGGTAGACATGGCTCCAGTTTTTACCCTAGAATCATAAAGGTAGACATGGCTCCAGTTTTTACCCTAGAATCATAAATGTAGACATGGCTCCAGTTTTTACACTAGAATCAAAAAGGTAGACATGGCTCTAGTTTTTACACTAGAATCATAACGGTAGACGTGGCTCCAGGTTTTACACTAGAATCATAAAGGTAGACATGGCTCCAGTTTTTACACTAGAATCATAACGGTAGACATGGTTCCAGTTTTTACACTAGAATCATAAAGGTAGGCATGGCTCCAGTTTTTACACTAGAATCATAACGGTAGACATGGCTCCAGTTTTTACACTAGAATCATAAAGGTAGACGTGGCTCCAGTTTTTACACTAGAATCATAAAGGTAGACGTGGCTCCAGTTTTTACACTAGAATCATAAAGGTAGACATGGCTCCAGTTTTTACACTAGAATCATAAAGTTAGACATGGCTCCAGTTTTTACACTAGAATCATAAAGGTAAACGTGGCTCCAGTTTTTACACTAGAATCATAAAGGTACACATGGCTCCAGTTTTTACACTAGAATCATAACGGTAGATATGGTTCCAGTTTTTACACTAGAATCATAAAGGTAGACGTGGCTCCAGTTTTTCCACTAGAATCATAAAGGTAGACGTGGCTCCAGTTTTTACACTAGAATCATAAAGGTAGACATGGCTCCAGTTTTTATACTAGAATCATAAAGGTAAACGTGGCTCCAGTTTTTACACTAGAATCATAAAGGTAGACATGGCTCCAGTTTTTACACTAGAATAATAACGGTAGACATGGCTCCAGTTTTTACACTAGAATCATAAAGGTAGACATGGCTCCAGTTTTTATACTAGAATCATAAAGGTAAACGTGGCTCCAGTTTTTACACTAGAATCATAAAGGTAGACGTGGCTCCAGTTTTTACACTAGAATCATAACGGTAGATATGGTTCCAGTTTTTACACTAGAATCATAAAGGTAGACGTGGCTCCAGTTTTTACACTAGAATCATAACGGTAGACATGGTTCCAGTTTTTACACTAGAATCATAACGGTAGACATGGCTCCAGTTTTTACACTAGAATCATAACGGTAGACATGGCTCCAGTTTTTATACTAGAATCATAAAGGTAGACGTGGCTCCAGTTTTTACACTAGAATCATAACGGTAGATATGGTTCCAGTTTTTACACTAGAATCATAAAGGTAGACGTGGCTCCAGTTTTTACACTAGAATCATAACGGTAGACATGGCTCCAGTTTTTACACTAGAATCATAAAGGTAGACGTGGCTCCAGTTTTTACACTAGAATCATAACGGTAGACATGGCTCCAGGTTTTACACTAGAATCATAAAGGTAGACGTGGCTCCAGTTTTTACACTAGAATCATAAAGGTAAACGTGGCTCCAGTTTTTACACTAGAATCATAAAGGTAGACATGGCTCCAGTTTTTACACTAGAATCATATAGATAGACTTCGGTCCAGTTTTTACCCTAGAATCATAAAGGTAGACATGGCTCCAGTTTTTACACTAGAATCATAAAGGTAGACATGACTCCAGTTTTTACACTATAATCATAAAGGTAGACATGGCTCCAGTTTTTATACTAGGATCATAAAGGTAGACATGGCTCCAGTTTTTACAAAAGAATCATAATGGTAGACTTCGGTCCAGTTTTACACTAGAGTTATAAAGATGGGCTTATATCCCGTATACACTAGAATCACAAAAATCGACATATGTCCGGTTTACAAGAGCCAAAAATATAGGATGCGGGATAATTTACCACTGCCAACTCAACACCGTCATCTCAACACCACCGACTCAACACCGTCATCTTAACACCGGCGACTCAACACTCAACGATTGAGTGCCGGGAAAACTCAGGACCGAGACAACTCAGCACCAAAAAAACAATAGTTTTTATAACCAAATGAAAGTAATTTATTCACGATTAAAACCTTAATTAGTGAATATTTTTCTTCAAATAAGTCATTTGAAAAGGTATTATGTAAAATATAAACCAGTTTTTGTTTTTTAATTATTTTTAATATAGTAAATCATAAAAAAAACTTTGTTTTAATAAAGTAAATTGACATGTAAAAAATAATTCAATAAAACACTTGTTTTTAATTATTCTTTAATAAAGTAAATAAAAAATGCAGAACAAAATGAAGCTTTTTTGTTTTTAATTTTTTTTTAATAAAGTAAATCGTAATGTAATTTATTTTTTAATAAAGTAAATCGATATTCTATATTTCTATTAGGTTGGTGCAAAAATAATGATGTAATAATGTCGTTTTTTGACGTTAAAAAATACGTCAAAAAACGACATTATTACGTCATTATTTTTGCACCAACCTAATATATGCTCATGTTGTGGCATCTTGTGCGCCTGGGGAAAGCGGTAAAGTGTGGTACCCGTTCCACGTGTGAAGAACTGTTTTCCTTGTCTGAGCCGGAATGATGGAGACCTGATTAAATGGGGACGGGGTGTGATGGGTTTCCCACATGGGGGAAGCGTTCAGTTATTGTAAGTTCACTGTCACCGGTTCAATTATACCCAATGCGACGTCTCGATCGAGGTCTTGTTTCACTCTCTTTTTCCAATGGTAATGGACACGGATCAGTGTGTGGACCGCTAATGGCGTCACATAAGAGACGAAGGTAATGTTCAATGGCTTTCCTGTCGTAGTCTGTAAGGGTTGGTAAATTTATACATCCCTTTATACCGAGTCCAAGCGTCAAAGAATAATGCTCAGTTATTGTCCGTTGGGTTGGGTTCAATGACAGAACGGTCTGGGTTTTTAGCGTTGGACATTTGCGTCACGTTAGGGGTTCCGTCTCTCCGAAGCGTGATATTTTCCCTTTATAGTGCTATCATTTGTTGCATGAGTTGAGCAATCAATGGTTCCACCTGGTGCAGATGCCTTGTCTTATTTTGTTAAGATAATTCCACGTATTCACCAGATCCTGTTCGCAGTGTCATGTAAAATAACCACAAGAGCAATGGTAGAAGTGCACTATTTACATTATTCGGACTATTGTCCTCAAGGACACATAGCACAGTGGATAAAGGCGTTAGTTAGATCCAGCGACAGGACCCAAAGAGTGTGAGTTCAATACCTGGCTAAGGCAGTGGAGAACTTTCAGAGGGGAATTAACAGGAGATAACTGACATCCATTAGACATGGCACGTGGAACTAGAACAGTCTACCCCAGTGAGCGAAATAAAGGGTTCAGTTCGACATTCCAACCACCTGAAGAAGGCCGGAGCGTACAACAGCCGAAACGTTGTGATAAACATGGCGACAAAGATGAGGACAATAGTCCGAATAATGTAAATAGTGTACATAATACCTCATCTCAGAAATATAGACAGATAATGGTAGAAGTGATTCTCAACTATGTTATTCTCGTATCAAGCAGATACAAGTATAAAAATACGGTGTTTACTCATTCCTCCACGAGAATGAGATGTGACACAAGGTCTTTTTAAAGAGGGTACCCGAGCGTCTGCACTCGGGCAGAGACAAAAACTGCCCACAGCCCCTGCAACCGTCGGTTGCGCTGGCATGGGTGCGAGCACCGATCCCTCCCTCTTGTGCAATGGGAGGGCGCGGCCTTGGGCAGCTCTTCCCCAGAGCTGGGCACCTCTTCAATATTATTTTCTCCGTTGCCTCTCTGTCCTTTGACACAGAAGCCCCTGAGCACACTCTGTCCAAAGACAGAGACGCAACTGAGAGATGATAAATAATACGTACAAATTACTTATAGTAATTTATGCGCTTTTACAAGTACAAAAATACAACTGGCTCCTAGTCACTCAGTTGTTTATATAACACTGGACGAGGTAATTTATGTCAGCTGGTAGAAGTCTCCAATTATCTAATGAGACTTTCCATTTCTACTCTACAGAATTAAAAAAAAAAAAACATAAAAAATGTTTTTTGTAAATAAAGTCATAGAATATCAAGTTGGGTCATCAGAACTAAGGTTATTTTGTTTTTAAGCCAAAATTATTGAAATGAAACCCAATTTTTTTTACCTGAATGTCAGATTTACAGTTGATATTTCCGTACTTGGCCATTTCTTCAAGTGTCGACCACAATTCAGATATAAGCTGGGCGACTGTCAATGGGACTTTCACAGCATTAATCATGGCATTTTTCTTCGCTATTTCTTTCCTAAAAATAAAATGGGAAAATTAAAAAAAATACATTTATGGTTGTTGGTGCCTATCACCTTTAATTTGGATATTTGTTCAAATACACAGGGGAAAAATGCATATGAAGGTAGTGCAACGATTATCAGCGCGAAAGTGGAATCGGCGTGCCGAGTTCAAATTCGGACTGTTTTGTTGACTTCACACTAATGTCGTTGATAAAAGCAAGAATCTGTCTTCTTCCATCTATGGGTCAATTAGCAAGACAGGGAGGGGGCTTTCTAGCCTTGGGTATCAGACAGTCTAAGAGAAAGGAAACTGCAAATTTCATCCTCCTGAGAATAATAAACTGCAACCTTTAATCTTGCTAGGTCAACCAATCGACCACTGAAGTTCTCGGAGAGACGGACTTGGTTCTAGATCTACGCACTACTGGATGTGTCAAGGGTTTATGATCATTAATAGGCAAATTCATTCTGACAGTTAAAAATTTAGAAAAGAATAACGCACTGTCCTATTTCAACAAGTCAAATAAAGAATCCTAACATGGTTTTTGGGTTGTTTTTTTTTAGTTCCGGGTCCCTTTGGGACGTAGACGATCATGGATCTCCACAGTTTTTTTTTCTTTACTATCTGTGGATTGCTATTGCCTGCTTGGGAAATCTGTCCTGTAAGTATCAAATTTTCCAAGCCTACTTTCCTTACTATGTGCCCTAGAAATTTCAATAGTCTTTTCTTGATTTTAAGTATAAGTTTCCTTTTTGTTTCCATTTTCGCTAAATTTTTGTTTTTGTTCATATATCTGGTCGATGGTATTCTCAGAATACTTCTGTAGAACCACATTTCTATGGATTTTTCTTTATTTTATATTTTTTTATGATATCGCGATGGACCTTAGGCACAAAGAAGAAGAAGAAGGAGGAGGAGGCATAGAAGAAGAAGGATGAGGAGGAGGCATAGAAGAAGAGGAAGAAAACGAAGAAGAAGGAGTAGGAGGAGGAGGAGAAGGAGGCATAGAAGAAGAGGAAGAAGAAGGAAGAGGAGGCATAGAAAAAGAGGAAGAAGGAGGAGGAGGAGGCATAGAAGAAGAAGATGAAGAAGAAGACGAGGAAGAAGGAGGAGAAGGCATAGAAGAAGAAGAAGAAGAAGGAGGAGGAGGCATAGAATTAAAGGAAGAAGAAGACGAAAAAGAAGAAGGAGGAGGAAGAGGCATAGAAGAAGAGGAAGAAGGAGGAGGAGGAGGAGGCATAGAAGAAGAGGAGGAAGAAGAAGACGAAGAAGAAGGAGGAGGAGGCATAGAAGAAGAAGAAGAAGAAGAAGAAGAAGAAGAAGGAGGAGGAGGCATAGAATTAAAGGAAGAAGAAGACGAAAAAGAAGAAGGAGGAGGAAGAGGCATAGAAGAAGAGGAAGGAGGAGGAGGAGGCATAGAAGAAGAGGAGGAAGAAGAAGACGAAGAAGAAGGAGGAGGAGGCATAGAAGAAGAACAAGAAGAAGAAGAAGAAGAAGAAAGAGGAGTAGTAGGAGGAGACATAGAAGAAGATGAAGTCATCTTTCGCTATTCCAATACGCTCCCTGATTTCTGTATCACATTTTCCACCGTCTGTTAAAACATTTCACAAAGAGTTAAATTTCTGTACTCGCTTTATTTTGACGTCTCAAATTCGTAGCTCGAAGCTTTTTAACGACCATTACAAACTACTGAAATTTCATGGTTGGTCCTTTTTGTCTGTAAATTCCAGTAGATTTTTTCTTCTGTATCTTTCTCAAGTTAACCCTGCACTTGACCTCCTTAATAGTCTGGCGTGAATTTGGGTGCCAAGCCTATTCCGGTATAAGGATAAAATTTACATTTTCGTAATTTTTCTGGCCCCAACAATTCCGCGGCGAAAAAAATTTCAAATCCTATCCTCATCCCACTGTTGCCATAGTTACACTACATCCTTACCTATTACTTGGCACACGTCATCACTACGTTCTTCTGTACACTGGTGGGGGTTTAAATTTTTGGGGCACTTCATTTTTTATCGCGTACATAGTGCAGCAGGGATACCTCCCATATACAGTTTCATCTGCTTATCTTAAACCCTTGTGCAAATTAATTGAAACAAAACGAATAATTCCGTTATTATTTACTTTTTTTCGTATTTTTCCACTGAAACATGACCCAGTGCACATGTTAGTACTTCGTATATCCATTCCACGAAGTCGTTCCTTGCAGATTGACAACAGATTCTCGATTGGATTTAAATCAGGAAAGTTTCCGAGTCAGACGATAATACTTTGATTTGCTCACTGGTAAGGCTTGCCATTGTGTTCGTGCGGCGTTACAATGGAATAACGTCCATCACAGACAATGATCGTAGGACAACTAATCGACAGTCGAGACAATAGTGTCAGGGCGTGATGAAAATCTGCTGCAATCACGGATTACGTAATATTATTCAAGGCCAAACAAATTACATCATACACCCCGAAAATACATTTATATTACTGCACACTAGTCCAAATGACCTAAACTGACGAAAAGATAGAAATAGATTACACCCTGTCACTTCAGTGATTCTAAAACTGACCGTATGGTGAAGAAGGGAAACTAAAGCGGTTGTTTCAATTAATTTTCACAATAGTGTACGTCGTTAAGATTGTGTCCGTTAATATTAGGTTGGTGCAAAAATAATATCGTTTTTTGACGTATTTTTTAACGTCAAAAAACGATATTATTTTTGCACCAACCTAATAATAAATTCTGACAGGACTCTTAAGATCGTCTCGCTGTATAAATCAGACGAGAAGACAGATACAGTAGCGTTAAATTGGTGAGTGATTTGATCCAATGTTACAAGCGGCCTCAGTCTTGTATCCACAGTGGGGCATCTGTAGTTTTTAAATGCTGCTCAGGCTTGTCCGGAACTTACAGTCCTTAGCACGGTTTATTCTTGCTACTTTTATCCATTAAAAACCCAGTGCAGTTGTTACCTCAAAGATAATGCTTCATTTTTCTAGCCCCAACAATTCCGCGGCGAAAAAAATTTCAAATCCTATCCTCATTCTACTGTTGCCATAGTTACACTACATCCTTACCTATTACTTGGCACACGTCATCACTTTGTTCTTCTGTACACTGGTGGGGGTTTAAATTTTTTGGGCACTTCATTTTTTATCACGCACATGGTGCGGCAGTGATACCTAGCATATAATAAAACATTAGCTAGATGAAGGCACAATTGTCAATAATGTCTTACCGCAATGTGGAAGGTGTTTCTGGGAGGTATTTTTGCCACACCCTGTATTAGCGAATGTAATTTTCTTTCATTTGAGTAAATTTATTCAGTACAAAACTATTCTTTTTCAGTATGTATCTACCTCTGTTTTTTCTTTCTTTCTTGAATTTACTCAGTACATGTGTGTCATATAGGAAGAAAGTGTCACTGCCGACACTTAGGTTTGAACATGGATCGCCAGAGAGCAAGCAGAGTCGACCTCATCTTGAAATAACTAGATCACGTGACGGATAAAAGGAAATATATACATATGGGAATTAGCGGCGTCTGACCGGGGATTTTTCGAAGGCGTTACTATTGTTGTATCTGTGATTTAGAAAGTCTCTCCTACAAACGGGCGTTACGAAAATGTGAATGTTATCCTTTGCGTGGTATAATACCAGAATAGGCTTGGCACCCAAATTCACGCCAGACTATTAAGGAGGTCAAGTGCAGGGTTAATTTGAGATGATTCCCAGCCGATTCATCCGTTGTCAATAGTAATCACGAGAGGCGAACACATGTGGGCAAGTATGCACCGGATATAAGCGCGTGTGGGAAAAACCGTTCGACAAATGGATACATAAACAACTATTCCGGATGAAGAGTTTGGGCGGTCTCTGGTACATCATATACGAGAATGTAATGTGTGGGATCCCTTGCACCACACACTGGCTGATAACCGAATAAAATGTAAAGTTAAATATGAAAGATTCAAGTCTCGTGTTATCGTGTTATCATTGGTCTGTCAATATTGTCACTGGGCTGTCACGACCATTTCATTCGACTTGTAACCTGTTGGTTCAATCCAAGAAATCTCTATCCATCGATCATACACAATAAAAATATTTGATATTTTTTAATCTGTTCACCTCAAACAAGACGATAATGCCACTAAGACACAAGAGGCTACTGGGAGTGAAAGAGAACGAAAAAAAAAACAACTTCAGGAGGAGCAGAAAATCTAATCCTAAACAGGAAACAAAGGATACAAACAACAAAAAAAAAACAAAAAAAAAACAACTCAAACATTTCAAAAGTTCGTTCAAGACATCAGATTGAAAGATTTGAGATCTTCCAGAATGTTCTTTGTCTTCGAACTTGAAATCACCATTCTCAGCTCATGCTTGCACCTACTGTATTAATGTCATAAAATTCAAATTTATGTAAAAATTACTTAAATATGGCCGTCATTTTTTAAAGTAATGCTAGTGATAATTTTCTTTGGATAAATACAGTAGTAAGTATTTTTTTAATCAATTTACCCCAAACAAGGTGATAATGCCACTAAGACGCAAAAAGGGAAGGATAATGTGAAGACTTAGAAGGAACTGAAAACACAATTCCAAATTGGAAACAAGTAATAAATAAACCTCTAGTAGTGTTCAAAGGATATGGGAGGAGTGTGATCCGGGTGATATTAAATTCGTTATCGCTTTTCTACGATTAAGCATGATCTAAGATCAAGCAACTTCGCCGACAACATTTAGTTAAAATTAACAAACCGGCCAAAGGTTACCTCTGTATGATTCCAATTGGAATGCAAGTGATTGATAGTGTGGCAATAAAACATTCGAGTCTAATGAACCATTTCATGTACGCATCATCACTGATTTTTAAGTCTGAATATTGAACCATGTTGAAAATCCAAATAGCAATAATAATAAATATATTTACTTACTGTGCTTTTTCTTCTTCTGTCGCATTTGTCATCTTGAGTGCCGCCTGAACAAAAACAAGTATTTGATCTTTTTTTTTATTTTCTGACAATAGACAGATAAATGCTTGCTTGCTCGGTTGGTAAACATGGGTTCACAAGAGTTGGGCTGGGTTAGTTGATTTTACGATATATCAACCCATGTTAGGACATCTAATGTCGAAATCGGTCTTTTTTATTTTATTATATTTGATTCTATAAACATTTACTTCGGGAATAAGTAAATATAGGTCACTTCTATTTAAGCCTCTCGGCATTTATTTGGTTCGGGGATAGGTAAATATTTATCGTTTATATTTTAATCTTTTACGCATTTTTAAAAAATTATTTCACAGTAAACAAGGCAATAAAGCCACTAAGACACAAAATGTTACTGTGAAAGAGGAAGAGAAAAACATTATTAAGGATAAAGAACAATAAAAGAATTAATAAGACAGAAGACAATGATTAATATTGCTTTTAAATGTTTAAGAATCAATGTTGACTGGAAAGTACGAGGCTGGATGAGAGTTCCACAAATGAGAAGTGCGATAGAAGAAACTGTTAGCATAGAACTTACGGTTACATCTAACCATTTCAGCTGTAAAATAATGAAACCTAGCTACCAATTTACTTGGATAAGTAAATATGGATCTTTTATTTGTGTCTGTATACATTGAATTGGTTCGGATGTAGATAAATACTGGTTGTTTATATTTGAGTCTTTAAGCATTTATATAGATAGGAGCTAAGTAAATATTGGTGAATTAATAACTGATAAACAATCTTCAAGCATTTACTTGGTTGTTTATATGGAGTCTATAAACATTTACTCGGTTGGTGACTTCTGCAAGGGATACAGTCGACGATGTCTAGGCCACGCCGACAAGGTAGAGAGAGAAGGTCGTTAGATACTCTCGCAGATTGTTACTACTGTAGCTAGTGGGATTCTCACTGAGTGTCGGACACGTGTATTTTTTTTCTATAAATTCACTCCAAGCAGGGCGATAATGCCACTAAGACGCTAGGGGGAAACTGGGCGTGAAAGAGAATGAGAAGACTTTAGAAGGAACCATCAACCCAATCCTAAACAGGAAACAAGTGATAAACCTTTACCCCTGTTCGAAAGATCGAGGAGGAGTGGGAATCAGACGATAAGTGAACCAATCTTTGACTTTATAACATACTAAACTAGCGTATTTTCTTGTGTGTAATACGACTTAAGTATAATGCGACCCCATCTTACAGACATCTGTCCTGGGTATGACGATAAACTACATCCGGTAAGAAGGTCTCTGATGGGGAAGTTTTAAGGAGTATGGAACCACCTCTTCATTGCTGTTGTTCTTACTTCCACCCTGATCCGGGGTGGCAGCACCTTTTAGGGTTCTAGCTATGGTTAAATAATTAACCTCCAAACTGGAGTCAAAATACAATGAAAGTATAAACATTTTTATAGTAAAAATACCAGCAATATATTTTCATAGTAAAATGCCAGTAATACATTTTCATAGTAAAAATACCAGCAATACATTTTCATAGTAAAAATAATACCAGTAATACGTTTTTGTAAAAATAAATAAAATAAAGATTATCAGCAATACATTTTTGTAAAAGAAATTAATGCTCGCAAGAAAATTAAATTTCAGTATTAAATGGCAAATAAGGAGTTGATATGCCGCTAAACAATCTTACAGTCATCCCTATGTATGTATATGTAAAAACGTACAATCATACCGATTTCCAAGGAATAAGTATTGCCGATATTTCAAATACCTTTTGTGAACAATTGTATAAATACCTGCCTAATTTATGTTTTATTATCTATTGTGCAAACCGAGTGTATTTACAAGCTCCCGGTTTCTAATAAAACGTTTTCTTAAAATGACTAAAAATGTCTGAAAACGTCTACTTTTGTATAACGTGACTCCACTTTTTTATTTTAATTTTCGTTCAAAATTTGTCTTGACTTTGATTTAATGAAGCTGAGAAAAATATTTAGTTGTATTTTTTTTTACTTAACGAAAAAAGCTCTAAAATGACTTACGGCCATATCATGTTGAAACACCGGTTCTCATACGATCACCGAAGTGAAGCAACGTCGAGCCTGGTCAGTATCTAGTTGGGTGGCCACTTAGGAATACCAGGTGCTGTAATCCTGGATGTGCAGGTGGTGAAAGGGATTATCACTTGAAACCGGAAATCGGAGAGCCGAGTTCCAATTCCAGTTGGGTCCTTTGTATTCCCATATGCACAGATACTCTTGAGATAGGTATGAATCCCTCTCTTCTTTCTAGCTATGGGTTAAGTAGTGGGACCTGTATTAGTAAATCATTATTATCCCCAAACCTTCTTACATATTTTCTGGCTTTAAATAAACTGCAAAGGGTTTTATGGGCCATGCTGCAGTTAAATCGGTCGAATGTGGAATGTGTTGGCACAAATCGAATTATCAATCAGGTTTTGGCCAATTACCTAATTCAAAATACTCCACGGTTGTGCCAACGTTATTGCTTAACATGATTAGCTATTTCTGATCCAAAGCCGGACATACTGCTTGATCTTGCATTCCAATTTTTGCAATGTGCGTGCAATGTAATCAAATTTTTCAAACTAACACATCAAAATGAATTCCTTCATATTGCGTATTTTACTAACATTGTTTCATATTATCGACATTTTCCATTTCAAAGTAATATACTTTAATGCGCCTATGTGTTATCAGAAATTGTGAAATCAATAATTATATCGAGAAGAAACAGGCATACTAAAATTAGCTGTCAAATAAAACAGTGGGCCAACTTAGATTATATCGACGACACAAGGAGCTATTTGAACTCCTAGGTAAGCTTGATTTGTCTGAGAAAGATATTAGAATAATCCAGAACTCATGCTGGGAGCATACAGGTAGAAAATGAAGTTAGTAATTACGTAAAAATAGAAAAGGGAGTAAGAAAAAAATTACTTTTCACCGGACTTATTTAACCTTTACAGTGAGGCGATCCAGAGAGAATTATAGAAAAATGTTTGTATGGTGTTACAACTATTATCAATGAGTAATTTACATAGAGATTTTCATGGAAGATTTCTATATGTTGCCTCAATTTAACTTTGGATTCTTTTCTTTTTTCTTCAAAAAAATGTGTTCTTACCATGTAGGTTTCAAAAGCTTTACTATCAGCATCAATGAATTTTTTCAGTTCCAGCATCTTCTCATGCAACGGCGGTATCAGCTTTCTCATCTTGTCATCTAACTCCGCGAACTGACGTTTTCCATATGTAAGTTGCCCGACCATGGCGCCCAGTGCAGCTCCCTGTAAATAAATAAATAGATAAATAAAAGTCTGGAATCAAATAATTTGTGGTCATTAATGCCACAGAATTATCAAACATTAAAAAGGAAGAAGGGTATATATAGCTGGATAGATGTTATTAGTAGATTGGACATCGATTTCCTACTACGTCTGTATCTCTTTAGAAAAAGCACTATTCGTGACCATCTAGATCTAACACTTTCGCCCCAACCCCTTAGCCTCCGACGTCTTACTCTCTGGGTTGGGGCGTCTACTCGGTCCTAACCAAACTTAAGGGAGTGGCTGTAGGTCCCCTGAGCATCCGTAGATTACTCGACCGGTCCACTGGTTTAATCCTGCTTCCTGTCCACGTTGTGTTTGGTTTGATCCAGAAAGCAGAAGTGATGTTCATCCATTCACGGTCAACTGAAGATGTAGACACGGCTGGAGAGTCTGCGCTAAGAAATTTAGAATGCAGCAAAATAAATAAATAAATAAATAATATCTGCAGAAAGCCGGAGAAACAACTATTCAATGACTGAATTGTTAATGTCTTTTATATAGCAGAAAAGAATAGTATAGAAAAGAAACGGGTTACAGAAAAGAAAAGTAATTGACGTAAAAACGCATACACTGGATTCTGAACACAGAGAGAGTGTGTTATGATTAACTTGTTGTTAAATCGCCTCAGAACGATATACGACTCTTGCGATGGGAGAATAAGATTTCTGTGCGCGGCTTAAAAGTTTATAGTGACGTTCCTACTATTTCTATTTTCTATTTCAATTTTCAATCGATAAAAATTATTTCGACCATTACCATTGTTCTGATGACCCAGATTCAATAGGTACAACTTCTGCCCTAGATCAAGTTTCAACACCAGTAAACAAAATGCTCTGATTTAATGTCGCTATTCAAATCTTCTACAATTTCACTAAAAAAAAATATGTGTGTTTGTGTGTGTTTCCCAGACTCTCTCTGTCACATAGAGCAGTTGTTCCCAAACGGTGCGGCGGGCCTCATAGGTGCAGCGGAAGAGGATAGCAGGTAAGGTGGAATGATTTAAAGACAATCAAAGATTTAGCAACAGTTATTAAAAATTCATATGTCAAATATAAATATGATTTCAAAATTTGAAATATTATTATGGGTTACTTGAAATTGCATGCATGAGCCCCAGTATAAATAGTCATCAATAATTATTGACCAATTCTATCATTATATGTTTGCATTATATCAAGTATTAAGAATATAGTAACTAGGGTTCGCAAATTGAAGGTGAGAGTTATCAATGATAATGTTCTGACTTCGAATCCGCGGTTATCTTCTTTTAATCCCCTTTCTGTTTTATTTTTTAAATGTGCTTTTTATCACATAAAATTTGACGCAAGAAAATTTTAATTCTGAAAATGCTGACCAGAAAAAAGTTTGGTAACCATTGGCCTATAGTGTCGTTGTTGAATGGTTATCTCTATAAAAAATGTTTACAATAAAGAAAGGAAAGTATAGTAATAAGCAATGAAGATTAAATTTGGTCACATTTAGACAACGTTCAATGAAGGGTCAAAGTTTGTTATCACTAAGTTGAAGTGTAAACACTTCGGAAGACGAACATAATTTGTAGTGAAAGATAGAGTACGGCAGGGGGCGGTAACCTTTTCGAGAGAGTGAATCAGATAGTGTCTCAGAGGAGGGCCATGATATCAAATGTTACTACATCTAATTTGATTTAATAAACTGTCTCGACTTCAGACCTCTCAATCCAGAAGGCTGCTTTGGCCTGGAGGCTTAAAAAAAAAAAACAAAGTTATTGTTATACTGTTTAAACAAAGTTCCATATTTTACTGCAGGAATGACAGGATAACAACTAACGCAATAAACAAAAAATGCAAATTCCTTACAACAAACGAAATACAGTTAGAAATAGTAAATTATTTGATGAGACACTTGTTTCTGCTTATTGTTTGATAACTTCTCCCCATCTAACCTTCTATAGAACCACATTTCTATGATACCTGCAAAATCTCGTATTCCCGAGATTATAACATTCTTAAATATTTGCTTTATGAGCAGTCATTATTTCCTTATTTGTTTTTTCCTTCAGTTCTCCAGCCACACTTAAGAATTAAGATTCATCAGGAAATTAAAATAGGAAAGCGTGAAATTTTCACTGGTATTTTTAGTGCACTATAATAACGAATCTATTCAGATGGTAGCGGAGCAAGAAGTAACTGTACAACCCCTGGCAAATATTATGAAATTAACATATTTAGACGATGTTCACTTAATAACAGGTAAGGCGTAAAATATCTTTTTTTTTAATATCTGAATATTCTGGTTTTCGTAAAATATACCTGACATAAACTCGATTAAATTATTTAAATTAATGTTATATTTAATGTTATTGTTTTTACAAGACATGTAAAGTTTTTGCTAGGGATTGTAAAAAAAGAAACAAAGACTTACCAATGAAGCGCAGAGAGCAGACACAGATCCTCCTCCAGGTGCAGGAGATCGGCTCCCAACATTGTCTATAAATGAATTTACTGTCATATCAAGAAGAGGTGTGTTGCTCTCACTAAGCATGTACCTGCAAAGTGAGAATTACAATAAAGCAATGAAAGGCGTTTACAGACTGAACAGTACAGAAGAAAGAATCAAGAAACCAAAACCTAATTTCAGGTGAGGTTGCTTATGTTAATTTAATAAGAATGCTCTCGGAAAAAAATGTGAATCCCTGCGCTCTGTTTCATCACCAAATAATTTGCTTCTGATTGTCACGATCGTTGATGGAGAACAAAGATTCTCAACCGTCGCACCGTGGCCACGCGATCCTCTTAAGTGTGCCGCGAAATGTTGTCACGGCACACACACGCACACACACACACACACACACACATACATATATATATATATATATATATATATATATATATATATTATGCAGTGTTACATTAGAAAATACACATACCCACTACAAAACTGTACATCTTGTTTCAACGTTAAAAATTTTGTTAACGTTTCATCAGGTGGGAAATCATCGTAGCATCGTGATTTCCTACCCGATGTAAGGTTAAAAAAAATTTTAACATTGAAACAAGATGTACAGTTTTGTAGTGGGTCTGTGCATGTTCTAATGTAACACTGCATAATAAATAAATATTTATTGCTCTAATTTTGTATTGAGACCTGTTTTAAATTAATGTTTTAAATTAATGTTTTGAACGCTGAAACCATACTCTTCGTTCTTTTACATTTGTATATATATATATATATATATATATATATATATATGTGTGTGTGTGTGTGTGTGTGTGTGTGTGTGTGTGTGTGTGTGTGTATAGTAATGGTACAGCGTTAGTATTTGAATAAATAAATAAATAGATGAATATAACATCAATCAGACAAATTTTATTATATATATATATATATATATATATATATATATATATATATATATGGTCTATCCAAAATACTTTTACACACTTTGGAGGTGTATTCCTCACACCAAAACAAGGACGCAAGTTCACATCTACCAATCCTTCGTTTTTGAGTTATTAAGTTTAAAGTAAGTTTACGGTAGATGGCGCTGTGTTGCCATGTAGACTAGGTTACATTCGTCATTCGTGTACATTTGTGGCTAGTCAACGTTTGACATGTGTAGTAGTGAGTTAAATAAGAAGTGTTCCATTTAACAATAGCAGGATATTCACATCGTGAGCAAGCAGACATGATTTTTATATACGCCCACGCGAATGGCCGCAGATATGATTTTTTATATATGCCCGCGCGAATGGTTGCGAGGCTATGCGGCTGTATCTGACTGCGTTTCCAGACTGAAGACAGTCGAGACATTCAAAATTTGCTGCTGTTTATCGTCGTGTTGCTGAGACAGGATCCGTGGCAGCACAAACTATGGATCCAGGAAGAAAGAGATCCACTCACTAACTAAGAACACATTCTGCAGGCTGTCGGAGACGATCCAGGTATCAGTCACGTCAAGTGGCCCTAGCATGTCGTACATCTCATAGTACCGCATGGCGGGTACTTCAAGAGCCGCTGCTGATTCCGTATCATTTGCAACGTTTGCAGTGTCTTTCGCCCTCTGATCACTCACCACGGAATAACTTTTGCCGATAGGTTATTGCACAAACTGCCGATCCATTGTTTGTCTCTTCAGTCTTGTTTACGGATGAGGCAACATTTGGAAGAGATGAAATTTGCACAACCAACATTTATGGACGGAACAGACATGGTACAATACATACTAGACTTTGTTATCAGTTTACGATTAATGTGTAGGCTGGCATTGTAAGTGACTGTGTGGTAGATCCATATGTTCGCCCAGCGCATCTGACAAGAACTGTCTACAGGGCTTTTATTTCGAACACACTTTCAGACGGGCTAAAGGATGGCCTTCTGCTAATACGAAGACACATGTTGTTCATGAGCCTCCAGGAGATTTTAATCACATTGTTTTCGATGCACAGGCTGACATCTACCATGAAAGGTGCATAGGTAGGAGAGAACTGGTTCCATGGTCTGCGTGTTCCACCAACCTCAATGCTTTGGAATTTTATCCTGAATCCTTTTCTTTTATTACTGTTGAACTAGCTAGTTGCAACGGTTAGTTCTATTTTAATAGTTTTTTTCTCGCACTTCTCACCTGTGGAAATCACTTCTGATTCCTTGCTTTCATGCCACCTACAATCTTCAAAAATTAAATGTAACGTCAATCGCCGTCGTCTGTCTTCCTGAACCCTATTCTTTCTATTGTCTAACCTTTTTTTCCTCATTAAGTCTTCTCATTTCTCTTTCACTCTCAGCAACCCTGGCGTCTTAGTGGCATTATCACCTTGCTTGGAGTGACATGATTAAAAAAATTCCTCATCCTACATCCCGTCAGCTATACTATATACTCAAGCATTTTTTGCTTTATGTTGTGACATTAAATTTCGATACTTACTCAATGATCCTCTTTTTGGGGTTAAACACGTCTATGGAATTCAGCCCTAATCGATCGATTACCTAAAATAAATATCGAAAAATTGTTAATTCTCAGCCTGAAACATACAGATGTTTTCATTCTTAACGTTAGAGGCGGAGTGGCCTGGGTGTCAGCTCGCCCGATGTTAAGTGCGCCCCTAATGAAATGATCCACTATACCGAATAAAGATGCAATAAAGAATCAAACAGAGACTAATGTTTTATTAATAAAAAAGAAGTACTTCATAAAGTCATCTGCACTATCATTTACTCAAGTTCAATGTGAGAGGAAATTTAAATATCATAAAACAAGGCTAAGAAATTCCCTCTCTCGGGAGAATTTTGGAATCATATATGTTGCTATCTATTGAAAAGGAATTGTTAGATGAATTGGATGCAGAAGAAAATTATTGGCAGATTCGAACATCCATCTATTGAATACAAACGATTGCTCTTAACCTAGTGGATAGCATGCGATTTTGTCAGTTTGTAATTTAGTACTATCTGTTAACGTATAAATTGTGTGATAAACTATTTTAAAATTTCAACTAATTACTTAAAATTAAAAAAATAAATAAATTAAAAATTAAATTATAACATTATTTACATTCTACATTTACATTTGGAATCTATTGTCAGTAATATGTACTGTACATGTACATTGTCGTCGTGGCTATCCCTAGAGGTCAAGGATGACCGTCTTGTTTCGTTTGCCTCGGTTTGATTTGGGGACTCTGAGATGGATAATGAGATCGATTTTTGCTTGAAAGGTCCTTCGACATTGAGGACAGGTGGTTCTGGATAGTGGATTAGGTCTTAGTTTTTTTTTTTCGACATTTTTCCTCTAGTTTGGCTTATCGTTTAGATTTGAAGATTGTCTGAACGACAATGGATCACCACAGATTCCTGTCTATTTCACTGGATTCCCAGCTGTTGATATCAGTTTCATTTCTTCACATTTTGTTTTAGAACGGTCTTGAATCTTTTTTTTTTTTTTTTGACCTCCTCTTTTCAGATTACTTTCTTTGAATTGGGAGTAAAAGATTTGCTTTGGTAGGTAGGTGTCATCCATTTGCTCCAGATTTCAACTCTATTAAAGTTGATTTTTTTAATGACGATGGTTTCACTGATGGCCATTTTAGCTTGTTCTAGTCCGTTGACGTTAGTACTTCTGTCTTCACATCTGATGTTCAAGATATTTCAACATCTTTTTTCCTCTAGTTCGGTTTATCTTTTAGATTCGAACATTGTTGTTTTGTCTCTGACAATGGATCTCCAGAGATTCCTGTCCATTTCACTGGATTCCCAGCTGTCGATATCAATTTCATTTCTTCACATTTTGTTTTAGAACGGTTTTGAACCTCTTCTTTTGACTTTCTCTTTTCAGATTTCTTTCTTTGAGTTGGGAGTAAAAGATTTGCTTTGGTAGGTGGGTGTCATCCATTTGCTCCAGATGTCTGCTCCATCAAAGTTGATTTTTTTAATGACGATGGCTTCACTGATGGCCATTTTAGCTTGTTCTAGTCCGTTGACGTTAGTACTTCTGTCTTCACAACTGATGTTCCAGATATTTCAAAGACAATGCTGATGGATTTTTCAAGGAATGTCAGATGTCGTCGAGGATATTTCTAGGTTTCAAAGGCATAAAGGAGAATTGGAATCATTACTGCCTTGTACACTTATATTTTGCTGTCTGTTCTGATGTTATGATCTTGGAAAACTGATCCTACACATTTGAGACGGTGTTGTATCTCATCTTGAAGGTCAACGCTAGAAGACAGATTGCTACTAAGTGATCAATAAACTGTTTCACCAAGTTCGATCTTTGGTTCTGTTTGGATTGTTTCAGTTGGTGATGGTTGACAGAAGATTTTTTAGGCCAACTTTGGTGTATGCATTGTTGCGGGCATTCAGTATTTGTTTCAGCTATGATTCAGGAAGTGCTGTAAAATTATTGTCATCTGCGTATTGAAACTCGATCAATGAACTCATTAATGTCTTGATTTTGCAGCGAAGGCGGACAAGACCCAGCTTGGAACAATTCATATTAGTCATTGTCGGTGAATACTATGGAGCGCATTTCATCATGAAGGAGCTTCAGGATATGGATGTATTTTGGTGGACAACCATATGTGGAGAAAATATCCTATAAGATCTCTCAGAGAGTCAAATGTCTTGGTAAAGTCAATGAATGTCATGTACAAGGATTGGAGTTGTTTTTTTCTAATTGATACAATGTGAAGAACATTTCTATTCTTCTACGGGATAGTCTGAAATCGACGTGTTTGTGGAAGGATCATTTCAGCTAGTGGCCTGAGTCCGTTATTCATGGTATAGGTGAGAATTTTTTCAGCTGTTGAGAGTAGAGAGATACCATGGTAATTTCCGTGAACGAATCAATCTCCTTTCTTCCCTTGGATGGTAATTATTGCCGAGTCTTTGAAATCTTGTGATACAGCTTCATTTGTCCAGATTTTCAAGATGATTTGATGCAGTTGGTGTTGAATAAGATCAAAAGTAAATATAGATCAACAATACTGAAGACCAACACTGATATTAATGCTAGATTGAAAGAGCACTTTAAAGAACGACAGAACCAAACCGTCAACTTTGATGCAACATCTCGTTCTGTCTCCCATGGCTTCCTGTTGACGAGCCCTTAAAATCATGAAATCAGGGAAGCCATCAAAGCTATGAAGAAAAACAAAGCCTGTGGACTAGATGGAATTCCAGCAGAAGTCTACAAATATGGAGGCGATGTACATTTTAGGCATCTGCAAGATAAAGTCAGGTCAAAATTCAATTTCGTGATGAAACTCGAGCGATCTCTCTCTTGGGTGTAGGCCTGTGCGATGGTATATGGAGGCTATGTGCTGCCTAGACTATATACTCGCCCCTCGGCTGTACCGAGAAGATCCAAAGGAATACAGAGCATTACATTTTGGGACGGCTTGACTGCAGAAGTTGCCGGAAAGTAACCAGTGTTGACAGCCAACTGCCTTCGGGGCCCCACTCGGCGTTTTCTGTCTGGTTTTACTTCCATAGCCTTTTCCGTATTTTGGATACGACCTCAAGGCAATGGAGGTTTAAAACTAGGTTTTTCCTTCCCCTTAATGGACTGTCGAGCTCCATCTACCCGAAAGTATTATAACTGAAGAAAATAATCGCTTGTGGAACTCCCTTCCGGCTCCGTGCTTTCTAATCAAGTTTAGTCTTCTAAAATTAAAATGCAAAAAAGTTGGTTCACTCTGTTGTGCTAGACAATTTTTCTCTCCAAAATCTATCTTACATATCTATATGTCTACCATTCGTCCATGCTTAGAATATTACTGCTACATTTGACCCGGCGTTCCTGTTATTTACCTAGAGCTCCTTGGTAAAATCAAAAGAAGAATCAGAAATATTATTGGCCGTGTTCTGGCGTCTCGGTTTCAGTTTCTTTCCTACCGCTGTAAGGTTGCCTCCCTAGGCCATTTCTATTAATACTTTCATGATAATTGTTAGGATGAGCTCTTCGCTATGGCACCTAAATTTGAGCGCAGTATTAGACTGGCGACGAGGTTTCATCATTTTACTGTTGACCTGATATTGTTGATAATTTTACTATATATAAAATATACTGCAGGTATTTTTACTATAAAAATGTATTTTTAACACTTCTATGGGTTTTTGTCTTTGTTTGAGACTCACTATTTGCCCATATCTTAAACCCTAACAGGTGCTACCACCCCTGGGAACAACAGCAATTAAAAACCTCAAAATGATTCAGTCTATTTTTCGTTTTTCACCCTGTACAAGGTCCAAGAACCACTCAAGGTAGAGGGTTAAAAGGAACCGGAAACCTAATCCTAAACATGGAAAATCCTCCTGTTAAAAAACAAAACAAAAACAGGTAGGTATGTGAACCGGACGATAGGCGTACCTATCTACTCCTACTGAGAAAAGAAATAGTAATTCAACAGTAAATAAAAAAATCACTGATTTAGACGGAGACGTTAGAAGTATAGAATTAAAGTAGAGTTTAGAAGGAACTGGAAACCCAATCCTAAATAGGAAATAAGAGATACACATCTACTTCTTTTCAAAAGACCGGAGGTGTGTGCACCAGGCAATAGACGAACCTATCTACTCATGAAAATAAAGTGAATAGCATATTGCTGGTAATTAATATTCAATTAATAAAAAGAACTAATCAGCCACAGAAACTCAAGTGATGGACGACAATCTGTCGGGTGTAATGGCTCGTTTGGTTAGTTTAACGAGATATCAACACTTGTGGACTTGTTTAATGTTGAATATAAAATAAAACTGATGATTAAAAAAAACTTGATCTTAAGTCTATTTTCCACTTACACTCTTCTGCAAATTAATTGAAAGAAAACGAATAATTCCTTTAATTACATTTTTTTTTTCGTATTTTTCCAATGAAACATGACCCATTGCACATGTTAGTACTTCGTGTGTCCATTCCACGAAGTCGTTCCTTGCAGATAGATAACAGATTCTCGATTGGATTTAAATCAGGAGAGTTTCTGGGCCAGTTTATAGTATTTTGATTTGCTCACTGGTAAGGCTTACCAGTGTGTTCGTGCAGTGTAACAATTTTCGTACGCTTCCTTAGAGTAACGTCCATTGCAGACAATGGCCGTAGGACAACTAATCGACAGTGGAGACAGTAGTATCTGGGCGTGATGAAAATCTGATGCAGTCACGGATGAAAGCTAAACACATTTCATCACACATATTACTGCACACCACTGCAAATGACCTAACCTGAAGAAAAAATAGAAATCGATTACACCCTGTCACCCCAGTGCGTCTAAAACTGACCGTATGGTGAAAGAAAGAAAACTAAAGGGATTGTATCAATTAATTTGCACAAGGGTGTATTTTTTTACAAAAGTTCACGCTTAAAATAATTTGATCTTTATTTATTTGACTGGATAGAATTTTAAAAACGTATAACGTATCAGGTCAATTAGAATGGAAATAAACGCAATTAATTGATAGTCTCCAGGCAATAGTTGATGTTAAGTTATGGAGTCCCTCTTGGGGAACTTTCTCATTATCAGTGGCTTGCGAGACTAGTACTGAAAATACTGTTCGACGATATTAAGTAAGGAAGAAAAGACTCAACACTAACCAGATTAATCTTTTGGTCTTCGTCGATGATGAAGAGTTCTTCTTTTTGGATGTAGAAATCGGCAGTCATAAGAAAAGACTGCAAAGGTACAAGACCGACAATTTGAGACCCGACCACGGGCAGCTTCAGTTCCTATATAAGAAAATACATTTATTAAGCAAGCAAATTTTTTAAGGTAATGAAGTCAAATTTAAGGACTTAATACAATACAATGTATATCAGTCGTTCGAAGAGACTATTGTGGGGTAATAAGATCAAAGTCAGCATATGAACGAAATAAATGTAGTTTGACCAAAATGGATGTACGTGTGGTGTTACAGTGGCTCGAAATGAGAAATCAAAAAGCCAATTTCAAATTCCAGCCAAGTTCGTTAAATTCACTTGGGAAAGTTATGAATCCATCTCTTCTACCCTATTTATGGGTTAAATAGTGTTGCAATTTTGGCTAATCCTCGTCACCAAAATGTCATAATTTTGGCTAATCCTCGTCACTAAAATGTAATTTTGGGAAGGTTACTGGATAGAATAATCACACGAAGGTTGGTAATGAATGATAATAGTTAGGACATGAACAACACATATAAGATTCGCCAGCAGCGCATAGAAGTAGTCAACTGCTAGAAGTGAGTCAAGTGAATTCCACAATGAATCTCCAACTGCCGACCAACATACAGTATTTACTACTGTATTTATGTGAATGGGGACATACCCATTATCGTCCGTAGGTATGCTACAACAAACAGCGAGACAAACGAGGTTCAATAACCTTGGTTGGCGATGATTCTAGACATGGTAACTCGATAAAACCACCTAACAAGCCTGGACCACTCATGGGGACGCATCGGCCGCTGAAAACGCACAGAGACTTCAGTCGCATGAGTTGCGCATTCTGCTGCAGGCGGAGAAAGCGTTTACTTTTTTTCGGCAAAAAGGGGAAAGTAAAACAATAGATTTTAACGATTGGCGGATTGTTGTCTTAAAGTGAACAACATATTGCTGGTAATTAACATACCCTTTTATAATAAAGTTCAGCCAATATAAGCCCCAAGAGCCATTCAAGTTAGCTTACTGAATGAGGTACGTAATAGGAGGAAGGCGGAAGTGATGATTTTTAAGATATATAGCATATATAATGATTGACCCTAGGCTTAAAAAATTAACAGTGCAGTGTTGAGGGAAGCATCTGCAGGGGTCTGTTCCACAAAGTAGCTATTCTTGGGAAAAAGCTTTCGGGGTGACATGCCCTCATTATCATACGTAGGAAATGAGGGTGATCCATTCCTGTAAATGTAGCAGAAGAAAACTAAGCGATTGATGATAATCTGCTCGCGTTAGGTCGTTTCCTTTTGTTGTATTTTTTTTTTTAATCATTTCACCCCAAACAAGGCGGTAATGCCACTAGTATGTGTTGAGAGATTCTTGACAAAATAGGATTGTCAATTTTATTAGTCCTGACCTGGCATCTCGGCTTCAGACGCAACGTAGCTTCCCTTCAAGATAATTGTTCTGACGCACTTTCCTTGTTGGTTCACGAATTTAAGCGCCGGTGAAAAATCGGGCAGCCGAGTTCGAATTCCAGTCGGTTCCTCGATTAACAATTCCAAATCGTTATCCATTACACCAGCCGCACATCCAAGCTTACAGCACCTAGTATTTCCAAGCTGTCACCCATTTAAACACTGACCAGGTTCAACGGTGCTTAAACTTCGGTGATCGTACGACAACGTGTCCTTCAATGTGATGTGACCGTAAGCATGGAGTGGGCGTCATTAACGAATAAATAAACCAAGAAATTTGCTTGAAGCAAAACCAACCTTGGCGTCCTTCTTGATCTCTTCAAAAACTACGTGCAGCGGAGTAACTTCATAGTCCAGTAGATTCAACGAGACTTGCGCCATATTGTATTCCTTCAGGTACCATCCTATGCCTTGCACCTTCTTCAACCGTCCAGGCTGAAACAAAAAGAAAAGAAAACAGAATGATTGATTAAAAAAAAAAAATCAAAACAGTAAAACTTAGCAATTATGTTATCTATGTGGACGTGATTTTTTTAAGAGGATACTATTTCTTATTTCAATAACAAAAACACGCACAGATTGTAACTTGAGATTATAAAATAAATGCAGGTGAAAGAGATTTTTTAAAATAATAATAATAATAATAATAATTGTGTGTGTGCGTGTATGTGAAGTTCTGAGCGTAATGAAGAAAAAAAGATTTATTTTTCACAACGAATACTTATTTTGCAGCATAATCTCATCCTTTGTCAATGCACTCAATTCAGTGCTGGATATTAATAATATAGATCGAATAATGTGCATTATAATTTTCAGGAAAAAAAAAACAAGCTAGTTATTATGTATTTTATTGATACTCTCTCGTATGTAAACACTGACTCAAAACATTATAACCCCGGCATCTGAAGAAAGCCGGGGGGGTACAATGGCCGAAATGGTTTAATGATAACAAGAGAAATGAAGACACCCGTCCGAGTAGATGAGTATATACAAGAAAAATAATGAATGATATCACAATACCTGGTCCTTACGACCCTGTTCTCGAACATTGAGCGCTATCCGATGGGCCTGTTCCTTTGTACTCAGCAGGTTTACATTAAAAGCGATCAAATACTTCCGGGCACCGATGACTGTACCTCCCCAGGATTTGACGAAATTGGCCGGACCAAAATCCGGTTGCCAGTCGGGATCCTTAATCTGAAAGTAGTTCAAATATATGTTTAGGCAACTAGCCGAACATGAGATTTATTAAGGATAGAAAGAAAAAAAAACTTATTCTTTCGTGCCGAGTAAAAAGGGGTATGTTTATTTGTTTGGAGGAGCAAATTTTCCGACTCACCCAGGTTTCTTAAGAACCCCATTTATTATTTATTGAGAAAAATTCCGGCTCAAGTCCTAATTATTAAAACCTCCACGTCTATTACGCATCAAATAGTTAAGTTCCATACGTGATACACGTTTGGGTGATCATGTCTCTTTTGATCCATGACTGAGTAGGCAGAAGATTGAGTAGTTTCGCCGTGGAGGCTTGTATTTCACTAAGTCGGTCCTAAAAAGGTTCGACGTACAAAACGTTAGGAACTTGATATTAGGTTGGTGCAAAAATAATGACGTAATAATGCCGTTTTTTGACGTTAAAAAATACATCAAAAAACGACATTATTACGTCATTATTTATGCACCAACCTAATATAATAGTTAATGACCCAGCAATCTAGTTGTGGTGGCTGATACTTTAATGTCCGACATCGACTGACTCACCAACTCTGAGCTCACTGGCGACTGCTACTACTACTACTTATTATATGTGGGAGAGTCTATTAACAATAGAATAGGTATGTTCCAGTATAACAATTATCTTGCCATTCTTTCTGCCAATCAAGGATATAGAATCCTGTGTCTTGCTATTCAACATATAGGTGGAGGGAAAAGAGATGGATTCATACCTTTCCCAAGGGTATTTGCGCGTAAGTAAATGTAATGAACTCGACTGGATTTCGAACTCAGCTCTCCGATTTCCAACGCACATCTCTTAATAGTAGCAATGACGTAAAAATAAAAATAATAAAATTTATAAAATAAAATTTATAGTAATAAAACTAACAGAAGGGCGAATAAGGGGAGAGGAAACTCCAAACATAGAAGCCACGAATAAATAAACAAAATAACGGAAATAAAAGCAAATGCATAGTCACTTCCGCAGATAAAAATGGAAATGGTTGTGAAGAGAACATCTAAAAAGCGAAACTGGATCATTCTTAATGGAAGCCCACAACAGCGGAATATTAACCAATTATATTAAACTTTAATATAATTAGTTAATAATTCCATTAATAATAATTATTAAAACCACAATTAACAAAATACGGGAAATAGCATGGCCTGCTTACGTCCTAACTTCCATAACACATAGAATCAGGCTCTCGATAATAAATCGATCACGCGAGCGATCGCTTTATATATCTAACAGGGTGCGACATTGCTTGCTGACAAGGTGTGACATTGCGCGTTGACAAGGTGTGACATTGCGCGTTGACAAGGTGTGACAATACGGGTTTCTACACAAACTCTTCGGCTGTGTGATCTCTTGAAAGAGTCCTTACACTCATCAAGTTTCTATCAAGTCGGTCCTTGAAGGTCGTTGTCGAAGGCTAGTTAGCCCTGGATATGACGATAAACTACATCTGGCAGCAAGGCCTCTGAACGGAAGATTGAAGCTTTTGAGGAAGGTGAAACCGCCTCTTAATGGCTGTTGTTCCTACGTCCACCCTGACCCGGGGTGGTAGCACCTGTTAGGGTGCCACTTATGGGCAAATAGTGGACCCCCAAACAAAAACAAAACCCTATGAAAGTATAAAAATACATTTTTATAGTAAAATTATCAGCAATACATTTTTATATAAAAATATTGCCAGCAATACATGTTTATAGGAAAATGACTGACATTATATTTTTAAATCAAAATGACCAACAATAAATTTTATAGCAAAATGACTAACAACACTGTAGTGGAAGTCATACAATTGCATTCAAAATATTTACATTTCGGCATTAAATAACCCATAGAGGTGTTGATATGCCGCTAAACAAAACCAACCATCTTATTTTCTAACACCAGAACCACTTCCAATGTATACGGCATGCCAAGAACTATGCATAATAAAATGCATACAAACAAATTGTAGCGACTTCACTCAATTCCGTTTAAAATACTATCAGACAACCAACATGAAAGAACTGTTTCATGATATTAATCCATATAATATCCTACAATCTCTGTGCACAAAAGCTGAGTATCCCCTACCATGTATTCAACTGTGAAAGGAGAATATCATATCCCATATTTTTAAATTTCGGCATTACTTGACCCATAAAGAGTTGATATGCCGTTAAACAAACAAATCAAATCAAATCGAAAGCCTTTGAGATCAATATAGGGGCCCCAGAAATCTCACTGTTCGGCCCTACACTCTATCTGGTTTATATTAACGATCTACCTCATAACAATTTCTGATTACTAGTAAATATCAATGCAAATGATGATATAGTGTTTGGGTGCACCTCCAAAAATCAAGATGACCAGAGACTGGCAACAAATCTCTCATCTGATTAAGATCTCACAATACCAATAGAAAAAAACTCGAGAAGAGACAACTCAGTACCGCCGACTCAACACCGCTGACTGAGCGCCAGGACTACTCAAGACCGAGACAACTCAGCACCAGAAAAACATAATTTTTTTTTAATAACCAAATAAAAGTAATTTATTCATGATTAAACCCTTAATTAGTGAATATTTTTTTACGATTTACTTTATTAAAAATAATTAAAAACAAAAAACTGGTTGATATTTTACATAATAACTTTTCAAATGACTTATTTGAAGAAAAATATTCACTAATTAAGGTTTTAATCCTTAAAAAAAAATTTTATTTGGTTATTAAAAAAGTTGTTTTTCTTGTGCTTAGCTTTTCCGTCCTGAGTTGTCGGCGGTGTTGAGTTGGCGGTGTTGAGTCGGTGGTGTTTAATTGGCGGTGTTAAGTTGTCCTGCACCCGACAAAAATGTCTTGTAACTTTCAATATTTCAAAAACCGAGATAATAATTTATCATCACCGAGCTGACCCTAAATTCTCGCCAATCAGATAAATGTTTGTACTCTTAATGAAAATCCGTGTTTTGAGTGTCTATTTGGATTGAAGCTTACTCTAGATCTCAAGTGAAAAGACGTTGTATAAATATTCTACTACTAACACCGCTCCAGAAAGTACCTGACTCCTTCTGTCATGCTCTTCTAGGCGATGGATTATTTTCAACTCTACAACCCTTCTCCTACAGACGCAATGACGCGAACCCCTTGATACTCTATCATTATTTCCGTGGAAAATGATCTGACGAGCCACATTTCCTAGTTCTACCAGTTCAGACATGTAAACAGTGGCAAACCAACTTCTTTCCTTTCGTGTTCCATTGGTAAGAAGGAAGTTTCATTCGGACAGCTTCTTCCTAAGAGCAGCTACTTTATGGGACAAATGCCCGCAGTAAAAGTCCAGATTCGCAGGTAAAAGTCCAGAATCGGAGCCATAAAATACGAGACATCATTCGCATGCTTCATCAGTAATGGCTCTTTGTAGGAATTGAAAGAAATTCTAAAGAATTTAATTACTTTGTAGAATTTGTTCCTGATAGTTCGAGAAGCACTCTTGAAGCAGACGTATTGAACAAGGTTCTACAGTCTTTATTAACGGTTGATCCGGTAATATTGTACTAAATGATCACAAAATTATGAATTAAATTCATTAAAATAATTTTGTTGACTTACATGAAACTTTAGTTCATATTCAAAGAGTAAAGAATACTGGCTTCATCCGAACCGTTTTTTCAGAGAAAAAGGAACCAACAAACATCCGCACGAATGGATATATATATATATATATATATATATATATATATATATATATATATATATATATATATATATATGTAATGAAAAACAAACCACTTTAAGGTACCATTACGATAATTTATTTCACCTAAATCCTTTTTTAAGGATTCAGGATCATCAGGTAAAACTTCCAACAACGAATTGAGAATTTAAAGTGGTTTGTTTTTCATTACATATTAGCTCTGTCCTCACATTGAGCTCTCAGGATTTCATCCTCTTTGGATTTACCAATTCGGTTTACCAAGTTCCTTATAACTTAATTATATATATATATATATATATATATATATATATATATATATATATATTCTGATCCTTACATCTCCAATTCGTAGCTCGCATTTTGGGCTGTTCATCTTGCTAACAATCATATATTCTGACTTCTTACAATTGATGGTCAGTTCTTTTATTCTTGTTTTCCATTACTGCCTTCTCTAGCAGTTCCAACAGTTGTTTTTCTATTCCTCCCATTAGTACCTCATGCGTACCTTATGTTATTAAGATTGTGTTCACCAGTAATAAATTATGGTAAGACTTCTAACTACTTGTAAGTGAAAAGATAATATTAATAATGATGCTTGTTGCAATAATTTTTATTGAAATTTAGCTATATGCAATGTGACAAGCCCTGATCTGGCATCTCGTTTACAGTCGCTCTCTCACAGATAAGCCATCATATAATGATGTCTCTGTCTTTTCTACAAATACTTTTACGGTAACTGCTCTGGCGAGCTACTTTCGCTAGTTCCCAAACTGCATGAATTTAAACGTGCCACTAGGTCGGCATCTCAGTCCCACCCTTTCACTGTCGAAACTGTTAAATGTAGCAGTCTCTTCTACTCCAGTAGTTTCGTGCCTCGCACTTCCCGTCTGAGGAACTCCCTTCCCTTTACTTGCTTTCCTGATAGCTATAATCTCCAACTATTCAAATGTTATGTCAATCGACATCTCCAGGTGGCTTAATCTATTTCCCGTCCTTCTTTTCATCCTTTCCTCTTTCTCGCCTCTTTATTCACTCCCCCCCTACCCCGCCACTCTCTGTAACCCCTTGCGTGCTAGTGGCACTCCTGCCTTGCTTGGGGTGATAAGCTTAAAAAAATAGATAAATAAAAGTCACCAGAGATTACAAAGCGACACAACTGCTACGAAAGGCAGCAATTGAAATATGAATTTAATCAAGACTTCGAATAATCGTAAATAAAGCATCTCCCAAATATTTGTATTTATAATCAAGTATAAAATATTACCTTATCTGCCAGTCCCTCGTATTCTCCGGCTCTGATTGTCGACAGCAACTTTCTCGTAGGTGTACGGGCCGCCTCGCCATAGAGATAGACTGAAATAAATAAACAAAATTCTGAATTCGAAATGTAGATATAGGGAAATGTACTGTTGGGCAGGTAATAGCAAACTTCTGTTCTGGTTCGCTATATGCTTCTGTCGGTAGAGAGATAATTCACCTGACAACAGGGAATTAACTCACTTAATTGGTTGGTTGGTTGTTCTTGTTTAGCGGCGTATCAACCTCTGTTAGTTATTTAATGCTGAAATTACGCAATTTTAACTTTTTTGTGGGGAGGAGGGTAATAATGGTTTTAGTGATACAAGTCTTAGCAATATATATATATATATATATATATATATATATTCATATATATATATATATTCATATATATATATATATTCATATACATATATATATATATATTCATATATATATATTCATATATATATATATTCATATATATATATTCATATATATATATATATATTCATATATATATATTCATATATATATATATATATATATATATATATATTCATTCATACACACACACACACACACACACACACACATATATATATATATATATATATGTATATATATATATATACTTTCAGGCCGGTAAATGTTGTTTAATACTGTTTATTATAAAAAGAGCATTTACTTAAATATTTGTATCTATAAAAAGAATGTATAAACATATATTCATATATATATATATATATATATATATATATATATATATATATATATATATTAGGTTGGTGCCAAAATAATGACGTAATAATGTCGTTTTTTGACGTATTTTTAACGTCAAAAAACGACATTATTACGTCATTATTTTTGCACCAACCTAATATATATTTATATATATATATATTCATATATATATATTTATATATATATATTCATATATATACATATATGTATATATATTCATATATATATATATATATATATATATATATATATATATATATATATATATATATATATATTCATTCAAGCATGTTTGGTTGAATAATCTAGACATATTATGGTCTATTTTTTTAAATTTTAATCCTCTCAAATTCACTGATCAATTTCTTTTACAAAACTGTGTAAAAAAGACGCCGTAGTTTGGAATATTTTTTTTATTTTCCCAAGTACTTCGAATATCATCCAAGATCATCTTCAGTGAATTGTTAAGACAAAAATTAATCTGAATTTTTTTTGTAAATGCGAATGAAACGCGCCCTGCTATAGTCAATTTACGTTAAGAATATGTAACTTAGTTTAAATTTTTTTTTATCGTTAATGTTTTTAAAAATACTCAACTTGCAATTCTTTTAAAAATGTTTTTAGAAGATTTTTTACAATTTGAGCATCCCAAAACATTGCATTTATAGACATTTAAAAACCTTGTTGATATACTAATAATTAATTTATTAATTTTAGTTTCCTTTTTTCATATAGAGCACTTTGAGAATTTTAAGTTTTCGTTTTTCTTCTTCTTTTTTTTATTTTCATGCTGGGGTATACTTGTATTGTCAATTAATATCAGCGTGGATAGAGGAATCGACGAACCGAGTTCAAATTTCGGACTTGTCTGTTGCTTTCGCTTTCACTTTCACTTTCACACTAATGCCTTTAGGAGAGACACAAATTCGTTTTTTCTACCCCACCACTCCAGCTATTTATTAAATAGCAAGGTAGACTGGGATAGCTAGCCTTAGATGGCAACCAGTCTAAAAGAAGGGAAAGGCAACGGGACACTACTCCACTATCTTTCTCAACCATGAATGGCAATTTACAGATATTAAAGAAAAGGAATCTATAGTGAATTATAATCACCTATTTTCTGACATGTCCACGATATTAAAAAAAAAACAATGGTCATAAAATGAATCCATCTGCGAGTTAAATATTAGATTAGACTGAGCTCTCTAGCCTTGAATGGCAACCAGTCTAAGAGAAGGAAATTTCTTATTTCCAATTTAAAGAAGACAACGGGAAACTGTTTCATTGTTTTTCTCAACAATGTATGGAAATTTTTGATAATAAAGAAAAGGGATATGAGGAGAGCTATGATCGCAATATTGCATTTTAAAAAAAATTACCAATAAATTACAATTATTTTTTTTTCAATTTCGTTCACACTGCTTCGCAAATAATTTCTTATTTTCAATTCTGACAACATTGCGGGACTGAATTTATACTTATTTGTCAGCATGGAATATGAGGAAAAATATCGCATATTTCTTGTATTACTCTTGCTTGTAAAAATGATTTATTATCTGCTCTTAAATATTATTGCAATTATTATTATATCTAAATTTTTGTATATTCCATAACGCTTTTCTTCGGGTTGATTTGTTTTACGGAAACAAACAGTTAAAGGGGGAAAACTCGTGCTCAATATGGCCACGAACTTTATATATTCAACGTTTCTTTCACCCACAATTTTGTGATAATTGATTTTACTGCACGAGCAACCTTAATTTATGAGAACCCATAATATAATAATTTTTAATCCTGACCTGAACACTAAAATTGCCACATAAAATGCAACAAAAATAATTTATGAGATCAGAAAAAAAAATATTTGTTTTACATTTTTATGTTGATGCTTATGTTGTGATAGATAAACTTTGCTTCCTTTTCCCCCAATTCGGATGCTCTGTAATGGGATGATCACGTGATACTAAACGGCCAATCGACGGAGATACATCTGCACAGAGTCCTGTGGAAAGCAACTGTGGTTGTTTTAGTGGCGTAGGGCTTCGGAGTTAGAATGAACAGTTGATTTACCCACGCCAAGAAGATTAATGGAGGTTGATAATGACGAGGAAATACATGGGTAATTTTAACAAAACAAGATAAAGAATTTATTTACGAATTTAATCGCTTGAAGTTTTGACAGTAGCTCGTTTCAGGAAAATAAATCAGAATACTTAAAGTCCGTAGTTTTAACGTATTATTGTCATGAACAGGACATATTCATACGACAGATTAAATGACACAAAATAATATTAAAAATTTTTAAAACAAGGGTAAATAGTTCGTTGTTCACGGAAGGGATGTACAGTGCCGTGCAAAAGTAAGTGAACCCTTAAGATGATATTTAAAATAATTCTCTATTTTTTCCAGATAATCAACAAATCTTAATGAAACTACATATTAATTAACAACCACTTTCAAAGATTTTTCTAAAACTGGAATAAAAATATTAATTAAAAATTAAGATGTGCAAAAGTAAGTAAACCATTACATTTAATATTTGGTGACTCCTACTTTTTCAGCTTACAATGTCAACCAGTCTTTTACCATAATTTTAAGAAGTTTCTCGCAGTAGTGGAAGCCGATTTTTGACCATTCTTCTTGGCAAAATTCCTACAATCGCTCAATTTTACCTGGGTTTCTTGCATGCACTTCTTTCACTTAAATCACAGATTTTCAATTGTGTTTAAATCAGGACTTTGACTAGGACGTTCTAAAACTTGAAATTTTTTTTTTACAAACTCATTCTTTTGTGGATTTGCTTTGATGCTTCAAATCATTGACCTGTTGGAAGTTCCAAACCCGACCTAAACGCAACTTTTGAACTTAGGACAAGACACTTTCATTTAAAATTGCTTGGTATCTTGCAGAGTCCATTGTGCCGTCAACGCGTACTATTTTGCCTGTTCCAGGTGCAGTAAAGCTCTCTTAAAACATAATGCTGTCACCGCCATGTTTAATGATTGATATCAAATTCTTCTCTTCAAAAGCCGTATAAGGTGGTCAGTAGATATACTAGCTATTGTTCCTTCCGAAAAGCTCTACTTTGGTCTCATCTGACCAAAAAACTTTTTACCAGCATATTTGTAGCGCATTAACAAAAGCTTCGGCATAGTTGAGGCGAGCATGTTTATGCTATTTCGTAAACAATGGCATTTTCTACGTATTCTGCCATGAAGATTGGCACAGTTCATATTTAGTCGCAATGTAGATGTATGCAGACTGATTCTGACACTGGCCAATGAGCATTGGAGTACTTCAAATGTCATGGCAATATTTGCCTGGGATTGCCGAACTAGATGCCTATTTTCTCTTGCTGTTATTTTTCGCGGATGATTACTTCTTGATTGTGATACCGTCATACCAAAGGCCTTCCATTTATAAATAATTTGTTGCACGGTGGATAAATGCACTCCAAATCGTTTTAATAATTTTTTTTATATCTGTCTATATTTCTGAGATGAGGTATTATGTACATTATTTACATTATTCGGACTATTATCCTCATCTTTGTCGCCATATTTATTACAACGTTTCGGCCGTTGTACGCTCCGGCCTTCTTCAGGTGGTTTGAATGTCGAACTGAACCCTTTATTTCGCTCACTGGGGTAGACTGTTCTAGTTCCACGTGCCATGTTTAATGGATGTCAGTTATCAATTATCTCCTGTTAATTCCCCTATCCAAGTTCTCCACTGCCTTAACCGGATATTGAACTGACACTGTTTGGGTCCTATCACTGGATCTAACTAATGTCTTTATCCACTGTGCCATGTGTCCTTGAGACAGTGGAGAACGTTCAGAGGGAAATTAACAGGAGATAACTGATAACTGACATCCATTAAACATGGCACATTGAACTAGAACAGTCTACCTACTTTTTAAGCTTCAGGGAGTTCTTTTGATCTTTGCATATAGCACATAAGCACACAACATACACACATAATGACCAAATAATTTATCAGACCACACAAAACTCACACGCAGACACATATACACACAATTATCTATGGAGAACGAATATATATACACATACTGGCAAAAACAAACACAATAGACTGCCCACAAGCACACAGACAAGCACAACATAGAACGTGTGTGCATATATATTTATATATCCTTATAATAAAACAGGATATATATGTATGGAGGAGGAATATACATAGACATATTAGCAAAAACACACACTCACACACAATACACAAAAATGGAGATAGGTCTAAGAAGATACGGGGGTCATAAAAAGATAAAAACCAAGACCTCCTACCTTCGCCCTTTCTTTGACAAATCCTAAAGCAGAAGAATAATTTCGCCAAGTCCAAGAAAAAATTTGGGTTACACACAAAAGACAATGGTTAAACATCGGAAAACACAAGGAAAATTAATTCCTTTTATCATATGTGGAAATAACCACCCTTTGCCTGATGAAGGCAGCGATACCGGAAACACGTGTAGCAAAAATATGGAAAATAAAGTATATATTTTTAAAAAATCTATATTATAAGCAAAAACGTTTGCGGTTTGTCTCTTCTCTTTAAAATATTCACTTTTCTCTCGTTGAACAACTATAAACTCTCCCTGATATAAATTATTCAATGACACATTCTCTCTTTCTCTCTCTCTCCATATATATATGTATATATATATATATATATATATATATATATATATATATATATATTGAGACATATTTCATTGAATAATTTAGACAAGTTTTGTCTACTTATTTTCATTTGGATTCTTTCCTATTCACGGACAATCTTTTTGGTGCCATTATTAAAGGAAGAGAGAAAATCGGAGTGTTGATACATATTATTTTATTACGAGTACTCTTGATGTAGCGCAATGTCATCGGGGTGTTGTTTATTTCGAGACAAATGTTCATCATTTTCGAAGAGAGAATTGCTGTGTTCATCAGAAAGTTTAATTTTTTACTTGTTAAATGAAGAACGCTGAGTGAGTACGTGATCGCTTGACACCGCGTCAGGGGAGGTAACTAAGTATGGCAGTATCCTAAAGTGGCAGGAATATCCTACCTAGGTTTCACCTAAACGGATGCCAGCTTACCCTGAAGCTCCGTTTAGGTGCAACCTAGGTAGTTTGTTCCTGGCTTTTTAGGATTTATTTCATTTATCCCAGCTCTACTTAGCACTTAAAATTTATTACTCGCTTTGTTTTTTTTCTTTGGACTAAAAACGTAAGGCACTGGACGATTTATTTCGCCCTGTTCGAATGTTTCTAGTTCTTTCTTTTTTGCCAATTTTTCCTCGGGTACCAATTTGTTTTGATAGACTTGTAATGATCATCATCACACACATACATACATACTTACGCAAATTCAAATTATACAACAACAAGCATTCATTGGATAATAAATCAACACAACTTTGTAATAGACCATTTACAGATCGCAGCAATGCGACAATTTTATAATCGCTATATTTTCATGTAGTCGATTTTGTGCACTTTTGGGAGAATCAGATCCCAAGAGCCTTCTCGGGTTAGTAAATATTTACAGGAAATATCAGCTTCTAATTGATCAATAAACACAAAAGTGGGCGTTTCAATCCACCCACGCACAATATATTTTTCCAGTGCGTGACTAAGTCAAGTTTGCCGCCGAGTTCTTTTGATCCTTTCACGTGATTACATTATTTATACATAGCAAACACGAGTTTGCCTTTTTCTCTTTTTTCTCTCTTCTTGCTGCAAAATGTAGTCCCAGAGAATTATCGTCTCGACCATGCAGTCAGATGTTAAATAATATTTCACGCATTCACGTACGTACGAACTCTTACGAACTTTTCCAACCTACATTACAAACATACGGAACATTTGCAAACATGCAACAAGAACCTTATTCTTCTAAAACTACAGTTTAATAATTAATCCAACTTCGTGAGCTCCGGTAAAAATATTTCCAGTCTAAGAGACATAACTCCAACTGTTCTTTAACTTCTACGCATGTGTATTAACACACGAATAAATACAATGTTATGTTTGTTTTAAAACCTTTTGTTTTTGTTACTTCTTTTTGTATTTCATGCTTTGTGGTACAGTGTAACCCGGATATAAGAGAGTTGTCGGGATCGGAGAAGAAGTCTCTTATATCCGGGTTTAGTCTATTTTATATACAATACATTAACCCAGGCTCTAATTTGGGACCAGAGAAAATCTCCCTTATATCCGGGTTTCTCTTATATCCGGGTCTCTTATATCCGGATTACACTGTATTTTACGTTTAATATAAATTGTGTGCGCATGTTATTCACGCAGCCGTAAACAAATATCCACCATGGTCTTTCCTCTTAACATGTCTCTACAGACTGTTGTGCTATCCGAGTTTTTTCCAACCGAATATTACTATTAGGTTGGTGCAAAAATAATATCGTTTTTTGACGTATTTTTTAACGTCAAAAAACGATATTATTTTTGGACCACCTAATAATAGAGAGAGAGAGAGAGAGAGAGAAAGAGAGACCAACCAAGAAATTTTTCCAGAAAAATATTCTAATGTTCTGTTAGTTGTTCAATTTTTATAAGTGGTTCGTGTTTTTAGTAATTTTCAGACATCCCTTTTTATGTCTTTCAATGATAGCTGTATTGTGTTGCCATTTGTATGTCTCGGCGTGGAAATTAAATAAATAGCAAACTTATTAAAGGGAGATAATTATCGATGACTGTTGCATTTATTTCACCAATATAAATTCTGTTTTTTTTTTCTTTTGTCTTCTCCCAATTCTTTAAAAATTACCCGCTAATTAATCAAATTTAATATTATCTCCTCGGAATTTTCGATTATTGTAATGAAAAGAAGAAAATAAGAATAGGTAACAGAAATGGCTGGAAACAAAATTAAAAATTAGTTGGAATTTTGTGACTGGGAAAGTAAAAAAGAAACACAATACAATAAGGACTTGATAAAAATATTGGAAGATTTCTTTCTCTCATTCTCTCTCTCAGATATATATATATATATATATATATATATATATATATATATATATATATATATATATATATATTGCTATTTAGCTTTTTCGCTCCTCTCTCTCTCTCTCTCTCTCTCTCTTGTAGTGGACCGTGGCTGTGATGTTGTTGATAGAAGTAGAAGAACACATGTGGGGTTAAGATTTTTCTGCTAGCCGGTCCAACTACATGAGAAAGTTGGACTTTAAGTCCAAAGAAGGCAAAGAAAAGCAAACACAAGACCGATAAATATATGTATACAAATATATATATTAATAACAAGTTACATGGACAGTTATTAGGTTGGAGCAAAAATAATGACGTAATAATGTCGTTTTTTACGTATTTTTTAACGTCAAAAAACAACATTATTACGTCATTATTTTTGCACCAACCAAATACAATGGACACAGTGTGTGTGAATATTATATGTGTGTGTGTGTGTGTGGTGAGCGTTCGTACGTACGTGTATTGTGCTTAGCGTGTTCCCAGCATTTGGGAAACGCTATCTCTGTGAGCGTTCCCATCTGAGAGGTGATAAGTCTGAAAAGGCTAAGGAAAAAGAGAGGAAGAGGCGAAGGGTCGGCGACTATTTATAGCCAGGGAAGAGAGACCCCTGGTGAAAGGGTTAACGAACTAAAGGACGAGTTAACTCCGACACTCACTCTCTCTCTCTCTCTCTCTCTCTCTCTCTCTATATATATATATATATATATATATATATATATATATATATATAAATAAAAAGAACAGTAAGATATATAATCCGGTGTTCTTATAGGTATTTTTTATTTTTACAAAATAGTGCTCAATGTAAATTTACAGAGCATTAATATTATAAATTAATTGATTTAAAATATGTTTTTTTCGCTACACATTTCTAACCATGTTTCAAGAATGGAAGCTGAAAGCTTCGAATTTAATTTTGTAATTAAATTAAAGACATTAGTTCCATTTCATCCTCAAGCATATATATATATATATATATATATATATATATATATATATATATATATATATATATATATATATGTATGTATGTATATATACGAGTTGAACTCTGTCAAAGGTTAAATTTTCATTATTAAACGGTCTCAAAATCCCATACCGGTAGACGCCAATTTGTCTGATGCAACTCAATCAATTAGTATTCACTAATAACGATTATATTAAAAAGAAATATCTCTCGATATATATGTGTGTGTGTGTGTGTGTGTGTGTGTGTGTGTGTGTGTGTGTGTTTATGTGTGTGAGGGAGTGGTCATATGATGTAACGTTAGAATATTTTTGATGCCTTCTTGTTCAAGCCAATAACTTTTAAATTCCCCTGGTGTAAACACTCACACACACACACAAATGTAAATGCTCTGATGAGGTTCACTTTCTATGTTTACTTCAATAAATTTTTATGAAGTCAGGGGTCGATTTGACACTGTATATTATGAATAGGATCATGAACAGGACAAATGATTAAAAAAAAATCGATTTTGATAAATGTCATTGCTTGAGAACCGTTTATCTACAAAAATTGTTTTAAAAAAATGATTCTCTTTTTTTGCGAGCGGACCAGTCAATTTAAGTAATACGTATTTATTTGTTCATTTTGGTAACAATAATAAGCTTAATCACTAATGGATAGCGGCTTGGATTGAAAAATCGGAGAGCCGAGTTCGAATTCCATTACATTCACTTACGTTCTAATACCCTTGGGAAAGGTATGAATCCTCCTCTTCTCCCACCCCACCAGCTATCGGTAAATAGCAGGAGAGACCGGGGTTCTATAGCCTTGGATGCAACTGGTCCACCGCTGAAAGAAATGGCAACCTACAGCAGAAAAAAATCTGCTTCATCAGTCATGTATTGAAAGATACATGATCGCCTAAGCGTGTATCACGCATGGCATATAACTGACTGTACTATCAAGATGATATTAGGCGTAAAGGGTTGTTTATAGTCATCAATGCAATAAAGTGTTTTTTTTTTCTTCAGGAGTGTAAAAAAGTTATTATTTTTTTTAAATCGATTTCATCCTAAGCAATGTAATAAAGACAAAATGGTGATTACTGTGTGTGGAAGATTTGAAACATTAGCAAGGAGAGAGAAGAATAGAAGAGTAATCAGGAAGACAGTAGATAGTGATTGACATTACATTTGACTTTTTGAAGATTAAAGTTGCCTGGAAAGCACGGAGCCGGGAGAGAGTTACACAAGCGAAAAGTACTGGAAAAGAAACTGTTACATTATTTACATTAATCAGACTATTGTCCTCATCTTTGTCGTCATATTTATTACAACGTTTCGGCCGCTGTACGCTCCAGCCTTCTTCAGGTGGTTGGAATGTCGAACTGAACCCTTTATTTCGCTCACTGGGGTAGACTATTCTAGTTCCACATGCCATGTTTAATAGATATCAGTTATCTCCTTTTAATTTAGCCTCCACTGCCTTAACCAGGTATTGAACTCACACTCTTTGGGTTCTGTCACTGGATCTAACCAACGCCTTTATCCACTGTGCCAAGTGTCCTTAAGTGCATGAATTTCTGAGTATTATAAACCTAATGTCGTCAGCAACCATTTTTACCAGGGCTCATATTGCAATTTTTGCTGTTATCATTCCATGTTTTTACCAGACATCATATTGCAACTTTGTTGTTGTTATAGTTTTTCTCTGGCACTCCTTATTACTGGTTCCCATATTGTATTTATTTCTGTGCTTGGTCGGCTCAGGCAGTGGAGAACTTTCAGAGGGTAAATAAACAGGAGACATCCATTAAACATGGCACGTGGAACTAGAACAGTCTATCCCAGTGAGCGAATTAAAGTGTCCAGTTCGACATTCCAACCACTTGAAGAAGGCCGGAGCGTACAACGGCCGAAACGTTGTAATAAATATGGCAACAAAGACGGGGACAATAGTCCGAATAATGTAAATAATGTACATAATACCTCATCTCAGAAATATAGACAGATATTGAAGAAACTGTTAGCATAAAACTTACGGTTACATCTGGCCAACTCGATTGTAAATTAATGAGACTTCTTCGCCAGTCTAGTCAGTCAGTTAAGTGCCATGCGCGATGCACACTTGCGCGATCATGTCTCTTTTGATTCATGACGGACGAGGTAGAAGATTTTCTTTCCCGCGGTAGGTTGACGTTTCTTTCTGCGGTAGACTGGTTGCCAAACAAGGCTACAGGACCCAGTCTTTCTTGCTATTCAACCCATAGATAGGAAGAGAATAGATAGATTTATACCTTCCCCAAGGGTATTTGCGTGTAAAATTCATAAAGTCTAGGTACCATAGCAAAGTGCTCATACTTGAAAGTATTTATAGAAAAAGCACAGAAAAGAAATATTACAGCGCTGGGAAAGTGACAAAAACCAAGATACCAGGTCAGGACTAATAATATTGCTGATTTTTTCTTTGAATTTTATCAAGAATATCTAAACATATAGCAGGAATACCGAACTATAAGTGGTATCAATATTCTAATCATGGCTGAATGGTAGACTTATAGATATAGAAGAAAGATTCTGAAGAGAAAATTGTCTAGCACGAAATGGTGAAGAAACTTTCTTAGGGGCTGATATTTAATATAGTTTTTTCCACTTCATATCAAATGTTAGCCCGAGAAGGCGTAACGTGTAGCTCTCCTGGATGTTAGCATCAGCCATGCTGGCAGAAAGGAGTCTCTCAGATTATTAATAAAGAGGAGTTTTCTTTTGGAGGTGTTAAAATTAACAAGCCATTCTTTGCCCCAGTTAACAACAGATCGAACTGATCAGAATTTTTACAGAAAACGGAAGAAGACAAAACTGCAACCTGGACCGTGAATATGATTTTCTTTCAACTTGATTTATTGGAAAAGAAGATTTAGGTACCATAGTGAAAAGTTCATCCAAACAATTGCTATGAAAGTATTTATAAAAAAGGCACAAGAAAACAACTTTATGGCAGTAGGACAGTGACTGAAGCCGAGACGCAAAGTCAGGACCAATAATATTGCTGATTCTTCTTTGGATCTTACCAAGGAGTTCAAGGTAAATAGCAGGGGCACCGGACCATATGTGGCATCAATATTCTAATCATGGGTAAATGATAGACTTATAGATATGTAAGATAGATTCTGAAGAGAAAATTGTCTAGCACGACACAGTGAAGCAACTGACCCAGCAATGGATTCAATATAGTTTTTCAACTTCATATCAACCGAGATTAGCCCGAGAAAGCGCAGCGAGTAGCTCTATTGGATGTTAGCATCAGCCATGCTGGCAGAAAGGAGTCTCTCAGATTATTAATAAAGAGCAGTTTTCTTTTGGAGGTGTTAAAATTAACAAGCCCGAGTTAACAACAGACTGAAGGTTGTTTAAGACATCAGCTACTAATTTGACCTTATCGAACTGATCAGACTTTTTTACAGAAAATGCAAGAAGACAAGACTGCTATCAGGACCGTGAATATGATTTTCTTTCGACTGGATTTATTGGAAAAGAAGATATTTGTTTTTCGTTTTCCTCCCCGCTTTTAAGTTTCCCAACGGCTTTAGGGCTAAGATTTAATTATATAAAAGAGCTTATGGTGATCACTTACATGTGCCACACCTCCGCTTTCTTTAATGTCGTTGGTTCATAAATATATGATACTTATTATGTGACAATTTAACCATCGCAAGTAATTCGATTTTTTCTCTAAAATCACGGATTGGTCCATTTCCTGACCAATCGCGTATCTTAGTATCTTTTCTATATTTTTAGCGCCAAGCTCTCTGGAGCGTATCCGTAGCTATATAAATCCTCTCGCTATTAGCCAACAGCCAGTAGCAGTTCAATTCTTGGAAAATAAGGCACGGTGCTATATTGACATTTTAATTCTTAATTATTACTCATTCGAGTAATCATACTAATTCTTATTGATATCACTCATGAACATTACATCTTTCTACACTGATAAAACACTGTGGAATTATTCTTTATTTAGCTAAGGTCTTAATTGAACTTTGTAGTTAAATTACATTCAATTTTGTACTCAACATTTATTAGCTAAACTTACCCTTTTTATTACGGAAAAAGGGAAGTAACTTTCTTTATACTATTGTTGATTTTTGTATATCATTGTTAATACAATATTTTATTAATGTTCACTGAGCTTGATTATTTTTCTCTCGTGTTTATTGTGCATTATTCATGTGGGGTGTTGTTTTACGAGAACACAGCTTTCCCTCTTGATTATATTCACGGTGACCCTAGCCAACAATACTTACAGCACCACTACAAGCTCTAAGATCAAATATATCAGTTGTGTTTTCTTACCTGGAACTTGAAGTTCTTCTGCCAGCTTTTGTCCAACGGTTTCTGCACATTTAATACAGTCGTCCATGGTGGCGTTTCTCACTGGTATGAATGGGCACACGTCCATTGCACCCAGCCTGGGATGCTCACCTGAAAAATTCGGTTACGATTTTAGTCAATAAAAATTAAGGTGTCATCGATCGGGGAATCTGCTTTTTTTCAAAGATAGTAATTTGATTACGTCACAGTAATTTAATAACTGTAAATAAAAAAAAACGACAGGAAATTGTGAAGATCCTTGATCGCAAACGTCCTGAATGGATACGGCATATAGAAAAAGAAGAGATAAAAATATAACAACAAATATTAGGTTGGTGCAAAAATAATGACGTAATAACGTCGTTTTTTGACGTTTTTTTAACGTCAAAAAACGACGTTATTACGTCATTATTTTTGCACCAACCGAATATAAATTAAAATTGCCTAGAAGCTAAATAAGACTTTGATAGATGGATCACGCCACGTCGTGACTCCCATAACCCATTAAGGTCCTAGGAGTACAACACGTGCAAGCGAAAAGTACAGGAAAAGAAACTGTTAGCATAAAACTTACGGTTACATCTAGCCAACTCGACTGTAAATTGATGAGTCTTCGTCGCCAGTCTAGTCAGTTAGTTAAGTGCCATATGCGATGCACACTTGGGCGATCACGTCTCTTTTGATTCATGACGGACTAGGTAGAAGATTTTCTTTCCCGCGGTAGGTTGACGTTTCTTTCTGCGGTAGACTGGTTGCCAACCAAGGCTATAGGGTCCAGTCTGCCTTGCTATTCAACCCATAGATGAGAGGAGAATAGATGATTTTATAATTTTCTCAAGGCTATTTGCGTGTGATATTCATAAAGTCTAGGTACCATCGCAGCAGTGGTTTATCTAGGGTAGTGTTTCTCGACCTTTGTTTTTACTTTAGGGCGCACTTGTAGAATGACTAAAACTCTGGGGAGAACTTCAGATTTTTAATAAAGAAAAATTAGTCATGAATTTTGAAATTTTGATTTAGCATTCCAAAACAGGATTATCGGTACAGTTTTCATTTAAAAGGATTTATGAAGAATCTGCTAATTTTTTTTTTATTTTATTTTATTTTATTTTTTTTTTTTTTTGAGAGGCCGATAATTATGGATTTAAATGCTATGAGGAAGGCCTCATAGCATTTAAATCTATCATTATCGGAAAAGGAAAAAAGGAAAAAGATTATCCACTCCTTAAAAAATATGGAATTCAGCTTCCAGTTTCTGTTTAAAATAACAAAAACTTTTCTTAAACATGGAAGCCATTTGCTTGGAGTATAGATTTTTTTTTTAAATATAAAATTAATTTATAAATTACTCTTCTGTTAACTTGGCGCGCATCTGGCTGCCTTTGAAGACACATTGTGTCCAGGTACACCGATTGAGAAATGATGCTCTAGAGCAGTGGCTCGCAACCGGGATCCGTATAGACCCTGGGGGTCCATGTAACATTACTGGGCGGAGGCACACAAAAAATAACAAATTGGGGGTCTACAGTAATATTTTGGTGGTTTCATAGAGCAGTTTCAATTCGGAATGGTTGTTACAACTGAGAATTGGAATTTCTACAGTAATCTACACCATATTAAAAAAAGGAAAAACAGGAAAAAAACAATTCTAAAAATAGCAGAAAGCGAGATCAAGGGATGTAAGTTAGCATTACTTTTTTTTCGGATGTTTTGACTGTAAAAGTTGAATAAAAACCGAGAAGGGTATATAAAGGAAAATTATATAAAGATTATAAAAATAATTTAAAATATATTAATAATAATAATAATATTAATGATAAATATTAATAAAAATAAAATATTAATATATTAATATAAATTAATTAATATAAAATATCAAAAACATAAAATATTAATAATAAAATTAATTTAATATATAAATTATATAAAGGAAGGATTAACAATATTAGCCTCTTCAGCAGTAGAGACAATTTCCGGTAAAACTATCCACTCTGAGGGCCTCTATATGTACTAGTGTACGTAACTGTTCCATAGAATTTAGTTGTTAAATACAAGTTTATTTTCATTAAATTAGATTTACTTCAAAATAAAGCATATATATTTATTATTTCTATAATGCAATTACTAAAATTATCTATTAGTAAAAAATAAAATAAGCTTTTCTTTTTATCGACTGATTATGAGGGTGTACCAAAAAAATTAGAGTAAAAGTGGTCTATGGGTAAAATAAAAAAAGTTTGACAATCACTAGTCTCTACTAACCTGATGAAGCCCATTTCTCCTCAGGCTGGTTTTAAAATACAGTTTTCTTTATTTACACTATTTACATTGATCGGACTGTTGTCCTCATCTTCGTTGCCATATTCACGACGTTTCAGCCGTTGTACGCTCCGGCCTTCTTCAGGTGATTGAAATTTCGAACTAAATCGTTTATTTCGTCAGGACACATGACCCAGTTGATAAAAGCGTTAGTTGAATCCAGTGACTTTACCCAAATAGTTGTGAATTCAATACCTGGCTACAGCTGAAGTGAACAAAAAACTTGGAGAGTTGAGTTAAAGGGAGATAACTGATATTGACGAAATAAAAAGTTCAGTGCGAAATTCCAATTACGTGAAGAAAGCCGGAGCGTACAACGGCAGAAACGTTGTGAATATAGCAGCGAAGATGAGGACAACAGCCTGAACAGTGTAAATAATGTAAATAATTACAATACCTCATCTCAGAAATACAGATAGATATAAGAGTTTTCCTTCTCATAAACTCAAAGTAAGAGAACCAATTCCACCCGCAACCTAACCCATAGGTTGAGTATGGGGAATTCATGTCTTTTCTAAGGACATCGGTGCAAAGTGGAGGACAAAAAACAAAGCAAAACTCTACCTCCGCCTACGACAGCTTGCGCACTAATATGGGATAGTTCTCTCCAAAGAGCTCGATTTTGGGTGACTATTTTTCTCTGGCTGCATGTAACACACCAATCCGATGTTGTTAGAATGATCTCCACTGTCACATCAGTTTAGTATTGAAATGTCCAGACCACATGGTGATGAATGAAGATTATAATCTTCCAAAGGTTCTTTTGTTAAGCAAACTGATCTCTAGCAGGCAGATTAATGAAGTTTCACTGAAGACATACATCATCTTTTCACTATGTCTATCGATGGTAGATTGTGCACTAATATAAGATAGTTCTCTATGAAGTGCCCGGCTTTGAGTGGCTTTTTTTATGTTTCCTCTGATTATATGCAGCACACTACTCCGTAGCTGTTGGAGAGATCTCATGATCAACGCTGGGATTGCTGATCCACTCTTCACCTGAGGGTATGGAGGTGGCCCCTTTTGGTCTGGAAATCTTTCATTTTGACAGTTTTACCTTCTTACTAATCAGTAATTAAGTGTTAATTCGTTCCAATCCTTAAAATGCATTTAAGATAGCAAAACGTTTTAACTTGTCAAGTTTATTGATTTTAATATTAAGCTAATTTTAAAACTTTTATATTAAAATCAATAAACTTGATAAATTAAAAAAACTACACATATCAATGTGTCAGAATACAATTAAAATAAATCTTTTAAAATGAAGCTTGTTGACTTAAATGACCCCTAAAACAGCTAAATACAAAAATGATTTTTATTTTGGCTAAACGTCTGAGAGAACCCTTTTTGTTTTCCATCGCCATGGCTGATGCTAACTACCAGAGGAGTGTCTCATTATTGCGCTTTCTCAAACTAACATTTTCCGCTGACATCAAGTGAAAAGATTATATTGAATCAATTGCAAGGTCAAATGTTTACCGTGTTGTCTTAGACAGATTTTTTTCTCGACAGAATCTATCTTTACCATTCTATAATTCGTCCATGCTTTGAATATTGTTGACACGTTTGGTCTAGTACATCTGATATTTCGTTTCATCCAATCAAGGCGCTAATGCCACTAAGATGCAGGGGGGCACAAGGAATTAAAGAGAATGCGAAGACTTTAGGGCGGGGAAGTGAGGAAAAGACAATAAAGGAACAGTGTCCAGGAAGACAGAAGATGGCGATTGGCGTTGCGTTTAAATTTTTGAAGATTGTAGATGGCAGTGAAGCAAGAATTTGGAAGGAAGTTCCACATGTGAGAAGTACGATAAAAGAAACTATTAGAACTGTCGGTTGCATCTAGCTAGTTCAACAGTAAAACGGTGAGACCTAATTGCCAATCTAGTAGCACGCTTAAATTCATGCAGTCGAAGCACCAAAGAGAAGGGCTCATCAGAACAATTGCCATGGAAATATTTATAGAAAAAACAGAGGGAAGCCACGTCACGTTGGTGTGAAAGTGATTGAAGTCGAGATGCCAGGTCAGGATCGATTACATTACGCACCCATTTTTGAATCAAGAATCACAAGATTTACAGCAGGAGCACCAGACCAGATATGACAGCAGTATTCAATGCATGGATGAATGGTAGATTTATAAATGTGCAAAAGGGACTCTGACGAGAAGAATTGCCTGACACAGCACAGCAACCCAACCAATCCTCTCAGTAGATCTAGCAATTGTAATCGAGGCACTCAAGAAAAAAGCTAATCGGAACAGTTGCCATGAAAATGATTGTAGAGAAGACAGATGGGAGAAATTAAGTAACATTTTTCAACACATTATAATTTTATATTACAAAGATTTTATCAGGGGCTCAAAGTTTTATTACAGCGATAAAAACGGACATAAAAAAACGCCAAGAAAAGGAAAAACTACTACTAAACTGTTTTTTTTTTTTGCTCCTATATTCATATTACTATAGTTGTGTTTTTTCTTTTCTTTGCGTTTTTTAATTATGTCCGTGTTTATCGCTGTAATAAGATTTTATATTTGAAGAAAAATGCAACCCAAACGCAAAAGAATAAAAAGAAGTTGGCCGGTTGTTTGGATGTTTGGTTGATTTTGTTTAACGGCATATCAACATCTCTATGGGTTATTTAATGCCGAAATCTAAATATTTTGTACGCATTTTTATGCTTTCAACTACAGATATTTTGTACATCATTTTATACTTTCAGAGTAAAGGTATGTTTATTAGATATATAGTTTGTAGTTTCGCAATTAATTAACATTGTTGTTAATTTTGTTATAAAAATGTATTTTTAGTGTTGCATTAATTGTCATTTTGCTAGAAAAATATATTGTTGCTCATTTTATTATAAAAATGTACTGTAAGGAGTTCACTATTTGCCAGGGAAAACAGAAATTAAGAGGTGTTTCTACGCTCCTCAAAACATCCATTCCCATAATCAGAGGCCTTGTTTATTGTCATATCCAGGATATCCAAAAAAACAAAACAAAAAAAAAAAAAAAAAACGTAATTGTGCAGTTTAGGAAGAAGGTATTGTAGATGATTGAATGTATCGAAAGTGATTTTTGAGAATGATTTCATTATTCGAGTAGACTAGTTGAGGTTGATAGAAATCAAATCAAGTCATTAACTGAGAATAATAATCAATTAGCAAGCACCAAAAGTCTAAAAATAATTTGCATGTTCCTTTTATAAAAAAAAAAAACGAAGAAAAATGAAAAGTGGGTACTTTACAAGAACGTGAGATGCAATACATTTTTGAGCAAAAGAACCAGCACTAACCTTACCGAGCCTCGATATTCATCCAAAGAAAGTAATGCTGTGTGTATACATAATGGAAGTCCTCTATTATGAGTTCATTCTGGAGAACAAAACGGTTGATTCGAAGAAGTTCAATTGAAGGTAGTAATCGACAAAAATTTCCAGAATGAGTTAAGAGAAAGGGCGTAATATTCTATCTAGATCATATATTTCGTTGCTTACAAGGTGACAATTTTTACATGTTCTTTAAGAAATTTCTCCTATATACTCCTGGCATCAGTTTAAACTGACACCCTATTTTCTTTAAATGAAAAATATAAATGTAAACAATAATCATGAAAGGTGAAAATTTCATTAAAATATGATGGAGGGTTTCTAAATTTTCATATGAAATCAAGAAAATGCGAACTTTAAGCAAAGTATAGGAAAATAATATACATAATACGGAGAAAAAGACGTCAGTTTAAACTGACACCAAGAGGATCTGTTTTAATCCAGTGGTTCCCATTTTTTTTCCTCTGAGCCGCATTTTCGGAATGAAAATTTGCTCGCGCCTCACCAAGTTCTAGAGAGAGGTTTAACGAGAGATAACCGCAGATTCGAAGTCAAAACATTATCATTAATAACTCTCTCTTCCAATTTGCAGACCCTAGTCACTATATTTTTAATGCTTGATATAGTGCAAAATTATCACAATGATAAAATCTGTCAATAATTATTTATAACTATTTATACTGGGACTCATGCATGCAATTACAAGTAATCCATAATAATATTTTAAATTTTGAAATCATATTTATTTTTGGCATATGAATTTTTTGAAACTGTTTCTAAATCTTTGATTGTCTTTCAATCATTCCGCCTCACCTGCTATCTTCTTCCGCTTCACTTATGAGGTGCACCGCGCCGTTTGAGAACTCCTGTAACCAATCAATTCCAATAAAAATATTTTTTTAATTCTCAAAGCATTAAGATTGTATGGTTGATTGATTTTGTTTAGCGGCATATCAACATCTACTGGTTATTTAATGCCGAAATCTAAATATTTTGAACACAATTGTATGGCTTCAACTACATATATTTTTTAACGCAATTGTATGCCTTCAACTACAGATAAAATGTATTGTTGGTCATTTTGCTATAAAATGTATTGTTAGTAATTCTACTATAAAATGCATTGCTGATCATTTTGTTTTAAAATGTATTGTTAGTAATTCTACTATAAAATGCATTGCTGATCATTTTGTTTTAAAATGTATTGTTAGTAATTTTACTACAAAGAGGTATTGTTGGCAATTTTACTATAAATATTGTTGGTAATTTTACTGTAAATAAGTATTGTTAGCAATTTCACTATAAATATTTATTGTTGGTAATTTTACTATAAATATGTATTGTTGGGAAAATTTTATATAAAAATGTATTCCGAGTATTTTTACTATAAAAATGTATTGTTATACTTTCATAATATTTTGCTTTTATTTGATGGTTTCCTATTTGCCCATAGCTGGGACCCTAACAGGTACTACCACCTCTTGCCAGGGTGAACCTGAGAACAACAACAAGAGGTGGTTCCATGCTCCTCAAAACCTCCAATCTCCCGATCAGATGCCTTGCTGCCGGATGTAGTCTATCGTTATACTCAGAACTACACAGTATTAAGAAGGCTATAGAACGAATGAAAGAAATGTGGCTGAAAAAACGAAAACGAGGCAGTTAGCTTTAAAAAAACGTATGTATTTTTTCTAGTCAGGTAAAAAGATATTTTTAGTTTTACTTAATAAACTGAATGAAACTTTCGACTAACTATTGAAGTAAAATTAAAGAAACGATATGCGTACAGAAAATACGAAAAATGGAGCTTTTTTTAAAATATAAACATGGCTGCAAATAGGCGGGAAACGAAAAATCACCATGATGCTGTTCAGTTTGGTGGTTCATAAAATAGTCCTAGAGATAAGCCTTGGAAAATTGTTTACATGTACAATCACGAAGAGAATGTGTGATAAGCCAGACTTCTCGCTTTAGATAACAAAGGGAGAGACAAGAATACTCGACTGATTGAATTTTACCTGTTTATAAGAAACATACAACGACGACGTACATAAAATATTCGAGCTGTTTACAGCGTATTAAGATTAAAAATCATTAATTACCGCATATCCAATTATAATCCTCTTTGTTTTTTTTTAGCTGCTTTGTTAGTTAGCACGTACGTTGCGTCCTGTTAATGCCTCATAAATAATGGGCGATTACGTTTTGATCTTGAGGAAAGGCGTAAAAAGCTGATTTCAGTAAGAAAAAGTAAGGAAGAAAGAAAGAGATGGTTATAACGCTCCCATATATTTAACGTCTGATTCAGTGAAATTGGAAAAACTTGTCAATTTCATTTTTTTTTTTTTCATTTGTACCCTTCCATTTCTTTAAATAAGGACCTGTATTCATTCTTATAATTGTTATTGCTATATTTTGTTAAAGTTGTTAAGCGCAAATATTTAACGATGTAAAAGAAGGATATTCGTGGGTATTTTATAGTTGTTAAACTGGCAAGGGGCTTATTCAATCATGAACTTAAGAATTATGATTCATTAGAAAATTAAAGGAGCAAAATGCGTGAAATTTCACCGTTTATTTCTCGTATTTATTAATCGTCAAAATATCTTCTTTGTCTTTTTGTGGCTTAACGCTACGTACAGTGGATAGCGGCTCGGATAGCGGCTCGGATTGAGGAGTCGGAGAGTCGCGTTCGAATTCTAATCGAATCCATTACATTCACATACATGTTAATACCCTTGGGAAAGGTATGAATGCTCTTCTTCTCTCCCCAGCTATCGGTAAATAGCAGGACAGACCGAGGTCTATAGCCTTGGATGGCAACTGGTCCACAGCAGAAAGGAATGGCAACCTACTGCGGGAAAAAAGTCTGCCTCATCCGTCATGTATCGAAAGATACAGAATCACCTTAGCATATATCACGCATGGCACATAACTGATTGAAGTTGGTTGCCAAATCAATTCCACTTTTCTTGAACTTCGCAAACCAATCACGAAACCCGCTGGTTCCAACCGAATCATCTCCATCGGCATTATCAATTATCTACATTGCTTCCGCTTCTGAATTGTTTCATTTTAAAATAGGAGTACTCGACCAGGAGTGAACACCACACGGGGAGAGATCTTTTGCTTTTTAAAATTGCTGTAACTTAGAATAGAATAATCACCCGAAGGTTGGTAATGAACGATAATACTTAGGACAAGAACAACACATATAAGATTCGCCAGCGACGCGTAGAAGTAGTAGTCAACTGCTAGAAGTGAGTCAAGTGAATTCCACAATGAATCTCCAACTGTAGGACATCTACCAACCGCACCACGTGGTCAGATGTGGCACAAGGCCGAATTTAATGTGGGGTATCCGAGCCCGTAGTCTCGGCCAAAATTTCCCTGTAGACCCCTTATAAAACGGGGTCGAGTAGCTGTTTCCCGAAACGAAACTCTGCCCTTCGACATAGCTTCGTCTAGGGATCCTCTCTGCCCGGAGGCAGAGAGTTTGACCAGCACAGCTGGAGACAAATCTCCAACTGCAGACCAACATACAGTATTTACTACTGTATCTATGTGAATGGAGACATACCCATTATCGTCCGTAGATGTGCTACAACAAAAATCGATTTAAATAAACTGCATTTTATTGACCTTTTGTTTTTTTATTGAATTACAATACCCTGGTATTCTACCTAAATCTGTTTTTTTTTATTATTGAAGTCTGCTTCAGTTTGTTTATTTATTAGGTTGGTGCAAAAATAATATCGTTTTTCTTTTGAAGTTGAACGTCAAAAAACGACATTATTTTTGCACCAACCTAATACTAATTATTTATGAATAAATGTCTATGTATTCAAGTTTAAAAGTCCATTAACATTTTCTATTGATATTAAATTTGTAAATTTGTATAAAAATGATCCATTTAAATGTCTATGTACTAAAAAGAAAAAAAAAATGAAGATTTCCAATAATAGATGCATATTATTCGGAATGCACCTTTTGAGTCGAACAATCTTGGAAAGCGGGTGACGACATTCTGACTTATGGTGAAAAGGGTGCATGGCTTAGAACCATTGCTTTAGAAGGAACAACATGCAGTGTTGCATGTGCATTTTCTCTACTACCATGTTTCTTTTTCTTAATTTTTCTCAACACGGGCGAAATGAACACTGACTATGGAACACAAAAAATCATTTTGGGAACTTTTACATATGCCTAATATTTTGTGCAAATACGAAATTCTTATTATATTTTCCTTTGTAGACTATTACTTTATTCTATTCTTTAAATGAGATTCTTATTTAAAGAATTAAAGCTAAAAAAAGCAAACATATTTATTAAAATGGGATGAAAACAGGCAGAGATAAGATACAATTACTATAATTTTGAAACAAGGAAGAGGAGTGAGCAAAATAAACGGCCACCTTTTTTTAATTTTTTCTTTCTTTCTTTCTCCATTTTTATTGATATACATTTTCTTTTTTTTGTTGTTGTTGTTTGTTTCGGATTACCCTTTATTGTGATTATACCTTTCTTCCCTGTCCATTTTAATAAACATGTCTGCTTTTATAGCATTAATTAAATTCCGTACACCCAATAAAATGTTTAAATTTAAAACATTAAATTTCTAAAGAGGTAACGAATTTTTTTTTTACTTATTAATCCGACAAATTTTGTAACTTTAAAAATTATTTTTAGTAGATGACCATATTTGAGTAGACGCTCCGTTTATTTTCTTAAGCAGTACATTGATTTATTTTCGTTTACCAGCCTGAATATTCGAAAGATCCTATTAAAGAAAAAGATAACGTATCCTGCCGGTGTGGGTGGGGCCGCTCATTTGTCTTTAATAAGATTTCCTTTCTTTAATAGGTTTTCTAGAATATTTAGGCTAGCAGACTATACTGTTTAAAATCTAAACGGAGCATCTACTCAAATATTGTTATCTACTAAAAATAACATCCCGATTTCAGTCACTTTCTCACCGACGTGACGTGGCTTCCCTCTGTCTTTTCTATAAATATTTTCATGACAACTGCTCTGACAAGCTTTTTTTCGCTGATGCTCCGACTGAATGAATTTAAGCGTGTTACTAGATTAGCAACTGGGTCCCACTGTTGAGATGCAACCGCCATTTCTACTCTAACAGTTTCTTTTTTCGAACTTCTCAACTGTGGAAATCCTTTCCAATTTCTTGCTTCCCTGATAACTACAATCTTCAAAAATTTAAATACAATGTCAATCGCCATCCTCTGTCTTCCTGTTCCTTTTTTTCTTTCTTTTTTCTTTTTGCCCTTTCCTCACTCCTCCCCATTCTCAGTCTTCTCATTGTCTTTCATTTTCACACCTTGTAACCTCCTGCGTTCGAGTGGCATTGTCACTTTGCTTGCGATGAAACGATTAAAGAAAAAAGTTTAAAGGTTATTAAACGTAGGTTACAAAGAACCATTAGAATTGCTAAGTAAGCTTGACATATTTAGGAAGGATCTTAGAATAATCCAGAACCTACACTGGCAGCAAACAGCTTGCATACGGATAGAAAATAAATTCAGTAAATATACAAACATAGAAAGGGGTGTAAGAAAAGGATGTGTCTTTTCATTGGACTTAATTCAACCAATTCAGTGAGACGACTCTGGAAGAATTGGAAATCCTACCAAGATTCATTATTGGCAGCTACAATCTTAACAACATAACATCTTCAGATGATACATTGTTAATAGCAAATACAGAAAGGAAACTACAAGAACTCCTCCAGTAGGTAGTGAAGGAAAGCAAGAAGAAAGGACTAAGCATCAATTGCAAGAAGATAGAATGCACGGTTGTCAGTAAAAAGAACAGCCCCACATGCAAATTACAAATTGGAAATACCAAAATCAAACAAGTAAAAAATGTAAATATCTTTTTAAGTGTTTTAACAGAGGTGAATTCGGATAGTGAAAGAAGCCTTCTAAAAGCTAAGTAAAGTATTAAGAAACAGGAAAATTTCATTAGCAACAAAGAAAAGAGTACTGAACTGTTATGTAATATCCGTCATCCTATATAGCAGTGAATACTGGACAATCTCCTCACAAATGAAGAAGAGACGTTAAGCAACAAAGACTTGGTTCTACAGAAGAATGTTGAGAATACCATGGACTGAACATATGAGCAACGATGGACGAAGCTTTAAAAAATGGAAACAAAAAGGAAACTTATACTTAACATCAGAAAGAAACAGCTAAAAGTTCTAAGGAACATAATGAGGAAAGAGGACTTGGAAATTTTGATACTCAGAAGACAGATTGAAGGTAACAGACACATGCGGAAACAATGCACCGGGCGAACTTGTGTATTGAATGGCAGAAAAGGGTTTAGCAGAGTTAACAAAATGACAAAATTTATTAAGAGCTATAAATGACATAAAATTATAGAGAGCCATGTAGCCAACATCTTAAAAGGATACGGTACAAAGAAGAAGAAGAAGAAGAAGAAGAAGAAGAAGAAGAAGAATCTGTTAGCTGAAAATAAATTATGTTGTAAAGAAAAACAGAAATTCAAATTCAAAAGAAAAATCAGTATATTTGCTTTAAAATTGTAAGTAAGTTACGAAAAACAATAAAAAAAGGTCATTCAATTTAACTTCTATCAGTTCTGAGAATGACATCTGCGCGTTTTCGGAATTGACTATAAGGGTTGTTTCTAAATATTGGCCATCACGTCTCTTTGGCGGCTTTCAATGATTCTTTGATATTGTAAGGCCACTGGTTTATCTCCCTATCGATGACACCTCAGATATAGCAGTCCAGGGGATTCAATTCAAGAAAGCTCGGAGATAAGCGAAAAATGACATGGTTGTGAAAATTCTTGACCAGCCACTTCTGAAATATGTGGGTGGGAGTCATTCTGGAACACGTACGTTCACCCTTCGAACCAGGGGTTGATCACCGTGTTCTTCACCTTGATATAGGCGGTATCATTGAACATATACCCCTGTAGGAAGAAACAGAGCGGCGTGACATGACCCCCGTTGCTCGTGACCTATAGGGCTATAACAGACAATGTAAACTCATGGTACATTACTGTAGCTTCTCTTCGTGTCATCCACGCAGAGCCATCTTTTACACCTCCTGTTCGCACGACTAATTTCAATAAATTCGCTATCTCTGAGTCTCTGTAGGTTAGCGGCTAGTACCACTAGTGCGGCATAGCTTTCTCTTACCTTTATAAGATTAGATGCTGTCATATTAATCATCTCGATATGTTTGAGAGAGAAATATGATCATTATAACTTGGTGCATGCCTCATAATATTGCACTAGGCTGGCTTCCGTTTATGGTACGCTCAAGACGAGTTCTCAAATAACCGCCTTATCTTGTATCTATCATGCATATAATATCTCTCATCTGTTAATAACAACTATATTGATTTCTGATCAATGACAATCTCATTATATTCCATTTTCAATTAATTTTTATAATGAAATTGTTTGTTCTAATCAGTACTGGAATGACTATTTATTTCTTATTTAAATACAAAATTGTGGCAGACAGCCAAAGGAGAAGTGGGAAAAGGCTAGTACTCAGTAACTATCCTAGTCCTAGTTAATTACAATCACGACCCATTCATTCAATACAATATACTCAATCACCACAAGAACTTGACCATTACCTCTCATTCCTACAGATACCAAAATACCACATATTCACAAATTATTAAGGGCACCTCGAAGTGGTGGATTGGTTAGTAAGCTTGCCTCGCTAGAACAATTACGACTGAGTAGTGAGTTCGATCCTCACTGGGTGCCTCTTAATTTCATCCTTGTGCCACATCTAAGCTACGCTTAGAAAATCACTATTGACCAATCAGTACTGAAATGACTGTAAAAACATGCCCCTCCCCAAACTTACAGACAAACCATACAGATGCATGCTGGGATTTCTTCTTAGCCAATAACATAGGCCACTTCTCAGTCTCATCTGCCATATTTTCTGTTCTTAACTTGAAGTCAGAATGCTGCGATCGCTTGTCTGCATTCCCTTTTGTGTGTTAACACTATTCTTAGTTTATGAACTTTTTATACTATTATTGTTACTTTGTCTTGCAGTTATTGTTTGCTTTGTATTTTTTGCCGTGTTCTTTTCTTTCTCTTTTTATTGTTTATTGCAAACTTTGTCAATTCTGCCAATTACGATTAACTATAGCCAATTACTCAGCAAAAATTATTTCTAACGGATAATTTATTTTTAAAACAAATTCAACCAAAGCTGAACAAATATAAGCTTGGTACAAAAATAATGACGTAATAATGTCGTTTTTTGACGTATTTTTTAACGTCAAAAAACGACATTATTACGTCATTATTTTTGCACCAACCGAATACATGCGTTAATTTTTCTACAAATGACAATCGTTTTCTTTCTAATTTATAACGAATGTACTTTAAATACATTTAAAATAAATAAAAGTATTAGGAATGATTTTACAAGTATATGAAAAAAAAATGAGATACATTTTGTACCTTTATGAACACTCATATCGATCAGTTTGTAGGCTTGGCGGGCCGCTCTCAGAGCTCCTTCTACAACGGCCTCAGGGGAACCAATAAAAGTGTACACTGTTCTATTGGTCGAGGGTCCATCGTCTACGTCAAGTAAAGAACATCCTGGTGTCTGCGAGATGGCATCTGCGATGGCATTTACAACCTATATAAGAAAAAGATATAAATATAAACTTATAAATAAATGTTAGATAGATTAGTTACTACTTTACGAAAACTGGCATTGTTAATGACTACCTACTACTTCCTTACTACTTACGATTACTATTATAAAAATAATGTCGTTTTCTCACATAGTAACATATGTGAGAAAACGACATTATTTTTGCACCAACGTAATATTACAGCTAACACCATCCTTCCTCTACTTACCCACCTATACACTATTAGCCATTAATATTAATACAAATCTAATCCCCCTACTACCAGGAAATTTTTCTCCCCGGAATCGATCCTCCAGATCTACAAATCAACAATTCGTCCTTGCATGGAGTATTGCTGCCATATATGGTCTGGTGCCCCTTCTGTTTGCCTCAGGATTCTTGATAAGCTCCAGAGGCGGATATGCAATATAATTGGCCCTGCTCTGGCACCTCGTCTACAGTTGCTTTCTCACAGACGCGCCGTCGCCTCTCTGTGTCTGTTTTACAAATACTTTCATGGCAATTGCTCCGAGGAGCTGCATTCACTGGTTCCCAGTCGTCATGAGTTCAACCGCCCTACGAGGCTGGCATCCCGCTCTCACCCTTTCACTGTCGAAACTCCTAAATGTCGCCGTCTCTTCTACTCCAATAGCTTCATGTCTCGCACCTCTCGCCTGTGGAACTCCCTTCCCTATTCCAGTTTCCCTGAGAGCTATAATCTCCAACTATTCAAATGTAATGTCAATCGACATTTCCAGTTGCCTTGATCCGTCCACTATCCTTCTCCTCATCCTTTCCTCTATCACTCCTATCTGATCTTGCTCCAAATTTTCTGTAACCCCTTGCGTCCTAGTGGCTTCTCGCCTTGCTTGGGGTGAAACGTTTAAAAAAAAAAAAAAAAAATTACTACACAACGACAACTATCACAATCGACGCCATCCACCGCCTACCTTCCTACATACACACATACCATATGTAGACTATGTATTTCATATAAACATACCATATGTAGACTGTATTTCTCTCATAATGCCTTATTTTCCAGTAATATTAATAATGATCAAACATTCTTACTAGACTACAATAACTGTCCAGCTGGCGTCATTCCCCCTTTACCTGCCTAACATACGAAAACTGTCACTCATCCTCCTTATAACCTTTTACCCAATAATATAAATTCTGATCTCATTCTCCTACTACCTTACTACACAACGACAACTATCAAAGCTGACGCCATCCTCCGCCTACATACATGCATACATACCATATGAAGTCTATCAATTTTTCTCTTAATACCTTATTTTCCAATAATATTAATGATTTAAACCTCCTACTACCTTACAAGACTACCATTCATATCACAGCTGATGCTATCTTCCCTTTACCTATCTACCATACGTATACTGTCATGCAGCCTCCATAGCCTCTTAGACAATAATATAAATTCTTATCTTAACTTTCTACTACCTTACTAATTTACGATGATATCATCATGTTACTAAGTTTAGTCCCATTCCCTGATCACTATAATCTTAACCTGTTTAAGTCTAGGGTTAACCGTCATCTTCCCCGCATATCCGCATAAACTGTGCCTCGTACTCCGTAACCCTCTACCTCGAGTGTCTCTCGGGCTTTGTACGGAGTGAACATCATTGTAAAAAATATATAGTTCTAGATAACTGGATAAAGTGTGTCATCTACTAGATTTGTGTATCAGACACTGACAACCATAGCACTGTTAATGTCTATATCAAGAACGAAAGAAAAAATATCACACATTTTACCACTAAAAAGTTTTAGCGGGAACAGACCCAGAACATCCGAAATACATTTGACAAATACAAATATAAATGCATTTGTTTACAATGAATTAATTTGTAGAAAGTACGCATGGGATGACGGGTAGCTAGCCGCGCGTAAAATTTCATCGTTCAGGTGAGTGGCAATGAGCAACGAGGTCAGACGTATGGATGCTCCACTTATCGATTGCAATATTGCGGAACAATGTGCTGGAGTGCTTTTTCTGTAGACTGAGAGAGTCATACCTGCGGAAGTCCATTGCTGGATATTGGCACAGTATAGAGCACGTATCAGGAATCAACAAAAGGTGTATGAGTGGGTAGAATGCTTTAAAAAACAAATGTAGGGGTGGGGGGAAGCTGACTTGGTCGCCCATCAACATCGCTCAGGGAAGGACACAGAGGGTGGATGCTTTGATCTGAGAAGACCGACGAATCCCTTTAGCACAAATGTGGCAATTGCTAGCATCAGTTATGGATCAGCACAAAACATAGTGCATGATGACTTTGGTGCGCGTTGGTTATCCAGACAAGCAAACAGTGCAGACGTGGCTTCCTGAGCAAGCAAAAAGCGTCTTTTCGGAAAGGATAAAGAACCCGTAGAATGATACCAGAAGTGCATCGCCATACAGGGGGCGGGGTGATCTATATTGAAAAGTGACATATGCGCTTGTTCTTCATTAGTGGAAATAAAGGTTTTATAAGGAAATTGCCTTTTCGTTTTGATTTTTTTGGTTTGTTTTGTTTTACGGAATAACAGTCTAAATGGGTTATTTAGTACCGACAAGATTTTTATTGCTGGTAATTTTTATTTAAAATTAACTGGTAATTTTTTCCGTTTTTTTTTTTTTTTTTTTTTTGAAAAATGTATAGCTGGTAATAATTTTTATTCCAAAATTTATTGATGGTTATAATTTTTTACAAAGTCTTTCTGATATTAAAACCTATTTTTACACTTTTTGACCCCAGTTTAGGGGTTAACTATTTTCTCATAGTTGAGACCCTAACAGGTGCTAACACCCCGAGTCCGGGTGGACCTTGGAACACCAGCAATTAAAAGGTGATTCCACGCTCTTCAAAACCTCCTGATCAGAAGCCTTGCTGTTGGACATAGTTTATCGTCTTACCCAGGATGTTTTTCTTTCTCTTTTTGATTTACCCATGTTTATATATATAAGATTCAGTCAAAATGAATGCGTTTTTTTTCCGAAATGATAACAAAAAACGAAGCGTCCTATTTTTAAAAGTTTACCAAAAATATCAGGGATTTATCCGATTTAAATGAAATTTTTAGCCCTTATTCATTAACGAATGAATTGTTTAGTATAGGGTTCGGCAACGTTTTGCTAACTATGTGCCAACTTAGGGTTTTAAAATCATTCATTGTGCCAACACCATACGTATTTTTATACTCGTCAAGGTCAATATACCTGTTCTACAATATATTTTATATAGTAATATATAGCATATATACTTTAGAATATGTTAAAATTGAAACAACTAGATATCTTCTTTGCGTTGTAGTAGTTATTGGTTCGGTGATGTCATTTGCGGTTGCGTGCTCTTGGAAATTGCTTGGCGTGCTACGTGTGGCATGCGTGCCGTAGGTTGCCGACCCCTGGTCTATAGAATAAATTATTTTATTAGAAAATTTTGTAGAAATATTTTGATGGGGTTAGCCCCTATTTCGATACACCGTGAACACTTGGAGAAACATGATAATTATTTGTTTACATAGTTTTATAAAGAAAAAAAATCGGTGAATGTATTATAATTATTTCAGTAAAAAAAAATTTCGATATCAAATCAGAAAACTTTGAAAATTTGTCCTGTAACCTTACAAAAATAATTCAATAAAAAGCAAAAAATAATTTTTGTTGAGAGTTGGTATTTGCATAACGTAATAAGACATATGACTTTCATTCAGATTTGAAAAAAAATCTACAATGAATATTTATTTTTGAAAAGTTTACTTGTAATTTTTCAGTGTGATTTTGAAATTCGTTTGGTTGCTTAAGACAGATATAGAAGGTGCTTCATGGTAGTAGGGACCTTTTCCTCTGCTTATTTTTTTGTGTATATACATGTAAGTGTGCGTGTGTGTGAGAGAGAGAGAGAGAGTGAATGTGTATGTGTGTTCCACTTCCATTAATCCTCCATGAGAGTGATACCCGTTCACGCATTTTTTAACTTTTCTAGAAGTAAAAGAACACATTTCTCCAGCCTTTTAAAGATAACGCACACATTATCTGGGTCAATGGCTGACATAGATAACAAGAGTCTACTTCACAATTAAAAATGATAGGCCACTATTCCAAATTTACATGAGATGACCGCAAAAGCTAGTTTTCAGGTTAATCGACGGTTAGTCAGAGAAAATAAAATTTAAACTGGGTATGTTAATTTTATGGCCTTTAGCATTCGCTTCAAACTAGGTTAACCCGGATATAAGAGACCCGGAGAAACTCGGATATAAGAGAGATTTTCTCTGGTCCCAAATTAGAGCCATACTTACCTAAACAAAATAGACAAAACCCGGATATAAGAGAAACCCGGATATAAGAGAATTAGTATCCGGTCCCGACAACTCTCTTATATCCGGGTTACACTGTTGTGTATATCCCTTTTCTTTTTTTTAAATTTATTGTTAGACTAAATAACGCACAGAATATTTTTCAGAGATAATCGTGTACAAGTCGATTTTTCAAATATATTTTTAGATTTAATCTTAGCAGGTCAACGATGAAATAAACATGAAAGCCTTTTTACATTATTCGGACTATTGTCCTCATCTTTGTCGCCATATTTATTACACCGTTTCGGCCGTTGTACACCTTCTTCAGGTGGTTGGAATGTCGAACTGAACCCTTTATTTCGCTCACTGAGGTAGACTGTTCTAGTTCCTCGTGCCATGTTAATAGATGTCATTTATCAGTTATCACCTGTTAATTCCCCTCTCCAAGTTCTCCACTGCCTTAACCGGGTATTGAACTCACACTCTTTGTGTCCTGTCATTGGATATAACCAACGCCTTTATCCACATCGCCATGTATCCTTGAGGTGACCAAGATGAAGACAATAGTCCAAATAATGTAAATAGTGCACATAATACCTCATCTCAAAAATATAGACAGATACTGAAGGGCCGAAACGTTGTAATAAATATGGCGATAAAGATGAGGACAATAGTCCGAATAATGTAAATAGTGTACATAATACCTCATCTCAGAAATATAGACAGATACTGAAAGGCCGAAACGTTGTAATAAATATGACAACAAAGATGAGGACAATAGTCCGAATAATGTAAATAGTGTACATAATACCTCATCTCAGAAATATAGACAGATACTGAAGGGCCGAAACGTTGTAATAAATATGGCGACAAAGATGAGGACAATAGTCCGAATAATGTAAATAGTGTACATAATACCTCATCTCAAAAATATAGACAGATACTGAAGGGCCGAAACGTTGTAATAAATATGGCGACAAAGATGAGGACAATAGTCCGAATAATGTAAATAGTGTACATAATACCTCATCTCAGAAATATAGACAGATACCGATGAAAGCCTTTGCATGTGGCAATGGTTGGCAAGCTTGTTTCGTTGATATTGCTATTGAGTAAAGAGTTCAATTCTTACTGAACATCCCATATTTGAAGCTTTGTGCTTAAACTAACTTCTTTTTTTATACAGTACCCAAATCTGGCTTTTTTTATACTGTGCAATACTGGCCCAAGAACCACTCGAGGTAGAGGGTTATAGTAAGGAGCAGTTTATGTGAATAGGAGGGGAAGATAATGGTTAACACTAAACTTGAACAGATTAAGATTGTCGGGGTCGGGGAAATATTCTCTTAGGAGTCAATTCCACAGAGCATTGGTTCGCGGGAAGAAGCCGTTCGATTGGAATACGGAGGAAATGTGAGTAAATTGTTATAATGTTGTTGTGGATTCCGAGATGAATTCGGTTTCCAAGGAATGACAAACGCAATAATTAAATATAAGAAATAAAATGTATTTACACAATCATACAAAGAGTAATACTGTTAATAAGTCCAGGAACGTGGTTAGTAGAAAATACAGATAGATATACAGTCTCGAAGTAAGACTTCCTTAGAGTCTACGTGCTTGTAACTGACTTCTACAAGAGGTTACCTCACACTATCTCCGTTCGTATATTCTCTCACTCTCCGTATATCCTCTCACTATCCGACTACCGACTACCGACTACCATCTGACTATATTTAGTCACCCCCCACGAGGGCATCATGTGGCACAAGGCCGGTTTAACGTGGGATCTCCGAGCCCGTGGGCTCGGCCAAAAATATGCCCATTGAACCCGTATAAACGGGTTCAGGGCCGGTTTACCTCCCCGAAAGAGAATCCGCCCTTCGGCGTAGCCTCCTTCGGGTTCCTCTCCGCCCGAAGGCAGAGAGTTCAACCGATCAGCCGGTCGTCCGACATCGACTAACGACTACCATACGACTAGTATTTAGTCACCCCCCCACACACACACGAGGGTATCATGTGGCACAAGGCCGGTTTAACGTGGGATCTCCGACCACGTGAGCTCGGACAAAAATATACCCTTTGAACCCGTATAAACGGGTTCAGGGTCGGTTTACCTCCCCGACCGAGACTACGCCCTTCGGCGTAGCCTCCTTCGGGTTCCTCCCCGCCCGGAAGCAGAGAGTTCAACCGGTCGTCCGACATCGACTGCCATACGACTAGTATTTAGTCACCCCCCCACGAGGGTATCATGTGGCACAAGGCCGGTTTAACGTGTGATCTCCGAGCCCGTGGGCTCGGCCAAAAATATACCCTTTGAACCCATATAAACGGGTTCAGGGTCGGTTTACCTCCCCGACCGAAACTACGCCCTTCGGCGTAGCCTCGTTCGGGTTCCTCCCCGCCCGAAGGCAGAGAGTTCAACCGTTTAGTCGGTCGTCCGACATTGACTGCCATACGACTAGTATTTAGTCACCCCCCCACGAGGGTATCATGTGGCACAAGGCCGGTTTAACATGGGATCTCCGAGCCCGTGAGCTCGGCCAAAAATATACCCTTTGAACCCGTATAAACGGGTTCAGGGTCGGTTTACCTCCCCGACCGAGACTACGCCCTTCGGCGTAGCCTCGTTCGGGTTCCTCCCCGCCCGAAGGCAGAGAGTTCAACCGTTCAGTCGGTCGTCCGACATTGACTGCCATACGACTACCCTCACTGACTGTAACTCTGGGTATTTAACGGCAGCAGTCCAAGTACACTTGGTAGAGTCCACTTATATGAAAAAGGGGTGGACCCCATAACAAATGTGGGTGTCATTGCAGGTCCTGGCCGTGAAGGTTATAACTGGCGGAATCAAGGAATGCAGTTCGTCCGACTACTTCCCATGGGGGTAACGATAGAGCAGTGAGAGGCTTGCCACATCTCGCCTGTGAGAGTGAGAGAGAGGTTGGAGGGGGAGGGGAATCTATAAGGAGTATGAAACGCTTTTGGACTCTATCGACACCGGAAAGTAAAGACTAGGCACCTCCCGCCAAAATATCACAACAGTACTCTATTTTAGGCCTGATCTGGCTCTTGTAAAAGTAGAGGATAGCATGTGGGGTTAGGTACATACTGGGGCGGTACAGTGAACCGACCATCTTTCCTGCATAGTCTCTTGAAGCACAGAGCCTCCCCGAGGAGGCATACATTCATCTTCATTCGTGGTAATTCGGGGTCCATTTACTTACTAAATAAGGGTGACCCAAAATAACGGGAACTTTTTAACAATCCAATAAAACCAAGAGTGATGGAAGAAAAATATTTTATTCATAGTAATCGAAACCTTAAAACATGCCATTTAAGAAACAATGATGGAATTTTCATTTTTTAAAAATTACGTCCTGTAGATGGCGTCCTCCTGTGCGAATGCATTCTTGAAATCTGCTGTTGAGATTCATCATTGACTGTTGCAAAATCTAAGCTGGGATACTGTGAATTTCATCTTGAATTCTAAATGGCGAAATGTTTACTTGCTCAAGGTCACTGTCTCACAGTGTTGCCACTTACTCATGTCTGACAATACGACCTTCAAAAATTCCCGTTTTTGGGTCACCCTATACTTCCAAAGTACGCGAATTTTTTTTAATCAATTCGCTCCAAGCAAGGCGATAACGCCACTAAGATGCAAGGGGGCTACTGGGATTAAAATGGAATGAAAAGAATTTTAAAAGGAACTCCATCCTAAACAAAGAACAAGGGATGAACCTATACTCCTGTTCAAAGGATCGGAGAGAAGAGTGAATGGGACGATAGATGAACCTATCTATTCCTGTTATCAGCCATCAGAAAATTATCCGATTTAATTTCAGCACTTATTAAATGCCTGAATCACCTCCGAACAGCTGTTGGTCGATGTATGCCGCCGATGATGATCCCAACTGCTAATGCGGGTAATTATAACTATGGAGCATCTTCTAGTTTGCCCAAATCTTGAAGATTCATACACACTTAACGACTTGAAACCTTAACTCTAGAACACTAAACCTGGGTATGTAGTTCCCAGCGCAAATTTTCCTATTTTTAATTACAATTTTCAGTACCTGATTTTCTTACCTAAATAATATGTTTTTCAATTCCTATTAATGTTAACTCAAAGTACAAAGTTTGAAGTGTCTGCATGTAAAATATTTCAAATAAATATATATATTTAATATTTTATTTTATATTTTCAAAATCGGGTCTGATATACCCATGGTTAGTAGTGGTGTAACTTTAATTGATGGTTGGTGTTCCAGGGTTAATACCCCAGGGAAGGCTCTGTGTGCAACACTGGGCAGGTGTAGTGTAGCGACTCGATAAGAAGATGATACTAAATCTTCTCCAGTATATTTAAGATGGAATGATCTATTTTGACGTGTCTCTAATTTGTATTATGTTCAATTTTTCTAGTTGAATTGTTCACCTATATTAATATGATTCATTATTGTACATAATTAGGTTACAATAAAATTTGTATTTTATATGAACACTAATTTGGAAATTGAGATTTAGGTTCACGCAATGATTGAGGAATAATGTAAAACAATCTGGAACTTTGAGATCCGGACCAACCATAATATTCAAGCAAGCTGATTGGATCTAAATAGTCGGAAACAATAAAAAGACCTGCCAAATCGTTGATATTGTTCTGCTAGTGAAACGTGGGTTGAAAGGATAAGGAAAATTATTCAACTTTTTTAAGAAAAATCTCAAAATTGCCACAAACCATTATTTAAGATGGAATGATCTATTATGATAAATCTTTAATTTGTATTTAGATATATTGTATTTATTTTCGATTTTTCTAGTTTAATTGTTCACCTGTGATGTATATGATCCATTATTGTACATAATTAAGTTACAATAAAATTTATATTTTATATGAATACTATCTTATGAATATTGAAATGTCATAGAATGGTGAGGCGTATCACAAGATTCGAGGGAGGAGGTACGAGACCCTTGCACCTACTCTGCATATCTTCATACACCAATTCATTTATCTTTTAAATCCGTGAATTTGTTTTGCTTATGCTAAGTCTCGAAAAACCACTATGTAAATTTCACTATTTTTTTTATCCCTAATGTTGAATGTGTTAAAATTATTCTGCTTTTTAACAAGAAAATCACAAACTGATGTTAAAAATTGCCGCGAAACATTGTTGGTTTATTTAAGATGGAATGATCTATGTCTGTAATTTGTATTTAGAGACACTTTATTTTCAATTTTTCTACTTGAATTGTCCACTTATATTGCATATGATCCATTATTGTACATAATCAGGTTACAATAAAATATGTATTTTATATGAATACCAGCTTATGAAAATTGAGATATAATAGCGGGAGGAGGGTGCTACCATAAGATTCGAAACCCTTGCACCGGCTCTGCTTCTGATGTAACTTTTTTTAATGAGTAAATTTTTCAAAAAAATCGATGTTTTTTCTAAGTGGATTGCTATTAAAGTAAGGCCATTTTAGTGATATAATAATAAGCCAATGGGTTGAAGTATTTAATGTTGAACTTAGAATATGTCTAATACCATTTTACATTGTCTCAAAATACCACTGTAATTGGTAAAACTTCAAAATTTTCTTGAACCTCCAGCTGTATCTATTTGCTGAGTTCGTCAAGATCTATTCATAACCTATAATTTGGCAGTTGGACCCTCGAATCTATTGTTGCTGGTTTCGAAGGAGCCTCCACTAACGCTATATCTGTTCAAGCTTCAGGGTCTCAAAAAATGTAGATCTAGCGGTAACCATGATTAATTTATAGTGATAATATTGAATATTTTGTGGCAGCAACAGTCACCTAAGTTGCTCACAAGAGAGTGCCAGAATTAAAACTCCGAGAAACAAATGAGACAAGAGTGACGAGAACATTGTTGAAGTTCGCAAAAATATTAAGGTGACTTGATTCCTAGTGATAACCACCAAAAATTAATGCTGTTAAAATATGTAGGATATTTGAGAAGACTAGTCATTTGGTCCTATAGGAAGTTCTAGCAACAAGATGTTTAAATGCCATGTCTCTTCAGGATGCAGGCGATCGTGGCTCTTCACAAATTCTTTTTTGTCTTATCTGGGAATTGTCAGGCATTCTTGGGAAAGATAGTGAAGTGTTTGCCCGTTCCTTTCTTCTCGTTGTTGAATTCAGACGAGTCATTTTATGAAACTTCCTGTCAATCAAAGCCCAAGAGCCCAGTCTATCTTGCTATTAAATTCATAGCTGTCTCTTTACTAGTTTTTTTTTTTTAAATAGGTTAAATAGCAAGGTAGTCTACCTTGCTATTTAACCTATAACTGGGGAGCGTCAAGGTACAAATATTATATTTCTCGGCACCGAGGACGCTATTAACTCGAAATAAATCTATCTTGTTTCCTGCAGTCAGTTTAAACGTTACTTCTTTATTTTACATTTATCGTGTTCATTTCATTCTCTCTCAATACTTTTTTTTTGACAAATTTTCGCAAGTCTAAATTAAGGTTTGTTTTGTAATGCTGCCCGGGGTGGTTATTGAAATAATAACTACAACGGCAACTTACAAAATATAAGAGTTTGTTTTATAGGATCTTTCGAGGTGGCGTAATGGCTAGCAAGCTTGTCTTGCTAAACAATTTACGATTGTGTAGGGAGTTCGATCCTCACTGGGTGCTCCATAGTTTCGGCCTTGTGTCACTTCTAAGCTACGCTTTGAAAATCTCTATAAGAGTTTATTTTAAACAGGAACAATACAAATTCGTCTGTAGCTAGAAAGTAAACCCCCTGAGGCCAACACCATAGATGCTTATATTACAACTGGAACAGTCCATTTAACAGAGGTGTATCAGTTCGTTCCCTACAACAGTTTGCCTTAAGGCTAAGAAAACCTGGGTGTTGGGAAATATCAATTTTTTTTTCTAATTCTGTCGTGTATGAGAAGCAGATAACAAAGTTTTGCTGGTTCATTTTTACTTGAAAATGAAATGCATGTCATAAATGTCTATATCATAAAAATGATCTAATACAGTGACAAACAGTGTAACCCGGATATAAGAGAGTTGTCGGAACCGGAGACGAAGTCTCTTATATCCGGGTTTCTCTTATATCAGGGTTTGGTCGATTTTGTTTAGGTAAGACAGACTCTAATTTGGGACCAGAGAAAATCTCTCTTATATCTGGGTTTATCTTATATCCAGGTCTCTTATATCCGGGTTACACTGTATATATATAAAACAAAGAAAAATTCCCAAACCTCTTTTTTCTGGCCTTCCGAGAAATTCGGTATACATTCGATAATTTTGTCTGTGGTGGACATTTTCAAATTTGAACTCCGTAGTCAACAAGAAAGAAGGAAACTTTACAGACTATGCGAGTGCGTCTTGTGTGTAAGTGTGTGTGAAAGAGAGAGAAGAAAAAAAATACCGCGTCACGATAACAGTAAAAGTAAAACGCCTTTGTACGTGTTCGGCTTAGCTCGCCAAACAGGGGAGATAATTATTTGGGATTTAAACAAACTTGTTGAAAGATAGCAGCGTTTGTTAAGCGTTGCAAAAAGTATCGCAGGTCCTTAGAAAAATGGGTTCAATCGTTCCAGTACGTGCCATTATTGGGGACAAGTGTCAGATTAACTGAAGGCTAGTCAGTTGAATGACGAGTAAAGCACAAAGCTAAGAAAGTTGATCAAAACAGAAGAAACTAATGTAAAGAAGATCTGATTTTTCTGTCCGTTTTACACACTGTCTGTGTGTGACTGTATGTGTCTATGATGATGTAATGCGTGCATATGTCTGTGTAGTACTTGATGGACTTACATGAATTTGCGCCATTTAATATACGCACAAGCACACATACATACGCGCGAGCTCGCTCGCACACACAGACATACGCACAAACACAGACAATTTGACTAATTTTGAAATATTCTCCTCTTACGCAGTCTAGACAATCCCTACCCTGGGTCGAGCGAAAATATCATGAATTTGGAGACAAGAAAAATAAAGTTAATTGTTTTATAATTATAACATTTTATTGATACAATAAGCTTCGAGAAATTTCCATAACAAAACAGTCAAAATTTATGCAAAAGTAGGCTCAACCGACATAAAAAAAAAATCTTTCTTAAATTCATTCCTAATTTAAATGTTTCAAGAAATCCTATTGGCTAAAAAATAAAAAAATACAACATTCGCCCACGCATTTCTCAGAAAAATTCGCAACAGCTACCAAGCCCCGTTGAGCCGTTTTCGTTGTTAAGAAAACTATAAATAGAAATAGTAAACGAATTTTCGTCGCATTTGAGATTCACAAACGCGAAACATACACACAGAAATTATGTGCCGCCAAAGAAACAAACTTCCTTTATGAGAGATTAGAAAAATTTACACAACAAACTTTTTCCCTCAATATCTTTCATGGAAAAAATTTTTGTCAAATTTAAATTCAACCTTTTTAATCAAAGAACTTTTTAATCAAACAACTTTTAGACATTGAACATTTCCGAAACATTTGTTTCTCTAAAATATACCTTTGCACACATCAGTACAAACAAAGAAATTGTAAATTGTGTATATAAAGTTTAATTTGTTGTTTCAAACATGTATTTTTTGTCGTGATTGAATATCGTTACCATTTGACCATTTCTTATAATTTATGTTTGTGGATATTGCATATTTTATTTGCAGCACAATTTTAAATATTCACGCAGCCTTCCTAGCCACTAGTGTCGCTCCCGACACTTGAGTTTGAAGACAGATCGCCAGTGAGCAAATACAGGCGATCCTATTATTGAATTAAGTACACCACATGACCATAGAGGAACCGCGTATATGGAAGGTAGCGTCTGTCTAATTGATCGCTATTTCCATTCGGATCACCATTTCTCCTCTATCCTCTATTACTATTCGGATTACCATTTCTCCTCTATACCCTATTACTATACGGACCGCTATTCTTACTATTTCTCTATACGGATTACTGTTTGAGCGAGAATTATCGAGCAAGTACCATTAGTACGAGTGTTATTCCAAGGCGTCTGACACCAGTATTGTTCAATGGCGTTACTATAGTTGTATCTGCGATTATAAAGTCTCTACTACAACGAGCATTATGAAAGTGACAACAAGCATTCGTTGACATCACAAAACTCATAAATGTAGGGTTTGAAATGGACAAACAATTTAGATTTGAAATTTGGTCATCTTGCCGTCATCGAACTTGATTGTTATTAAACAGTTCATTATGCATTGGACATTTACGGGGCTAAGCACAACATCCTCATCCTCATCCTCATCATCAGTCCCACGACTGAGTGTAGTCGTAGGATCACGACGCAACTGAGCACCTGACCAATTCCCTCCACATATCTGGGTTGAAAGCCGGATAGATATTCATTTATGGAGGCTTACGGCCACATCAAATTGAAACAAACGATCACTGAAGTTAAGCTACGTCGAGCCTAGTCAATACCTAGATGGGTGACAGTCAGGTATTACCAGATGCTGTAAGCTTGGATGTGCGAGAATTGTTAATCAAAGAGTTCCAATTCCCGTTGGGTTCTTCACTTACGCACAAATACCTTTGGGAAATGTATGAACCCACCTTTTCTTCCCCCAGCTATGGGTTAATTAGTAAGACTTGTGTCACTAAACGATTGTTATTTCCACGCCACAAAAATTCTTACAATTTTAAAATGTTTTCTGGCTTTAAATAACTTGCAAAGGGTTGATAAACCGTAGAAAACAAATCAATCAATATTCATAAATGCATAGCATGTCTTGGGCAAGTAAAACTGATAGAGCTCATCCTTCTCCAGGTCAAACCACAGCAGATGTCTTCAAACGTGAAGGCTCGCCTTGGTCACAGGCATGTAGCCGTTGATTCCATCAGAAGAATCCTCCAGCCTGATTGTAGACTTCAGTATAGGGACCCCCTCAGCCTAGTAATGTCGTGTTATCACTACACCGGCTGCATCCATAGCTATAGAGCTCTGTCTACCCCACTGTGCTAGATGGCCATTAACTCTGTAAGAAGATCCATTCATCCTTTCTTGTTTTTAATCTGGATGGGTGTCTAGCCACCCACCTCACTAGAAAAGCCTGGTGGGTAGATCAGGTTGTCACATGTTCCCCTCCCAAACTAATAACACCACCAGACAGTTTTAGTCAGGCCAGACTTAGAGCAGACAAGGTTACGCCACACACAACTGCGCCCGATTGGTTGTCCAATCAAACGCCAGTACGATTGTTGCTAGGCCAAGATTCGACCACGCAAAGAAAATTGGGCGTATAAAATCATGGGAGCGCTAAAATCAAATCAGATGAATCTGAGAAAACTGGGGATGAATCTGAGACAAACTGGAGAGGAATCGAAGATGACTCCGAGATGGACCGGAGAGGAATCGAAGATGACTCTGAGATGGACCAGTAGAGGAATCGAAGATGACTCTGAGATGGACCGGAGAGAAATCGAAGATGACTCCGAGATGGACCAGTAGAGGAATCGGAGATGACTCTGAGATGGACCAGTAGAGGAACTATAGAGAAAACTGGAGTGGAAACCAAGAAAATTGAGAAAAGGTTAAGAAAAAAAATCTTTCAGCACAAGATCCTAAGTCCTTGAAAGACATCCAAAGGAACAGAATAGGGAATATAAATTCAACCCCGCAACGCTGAAACCAATCAATTCCAGGACAAATCAAATCTTTAATTTTTGGGACATTACTAACGTATTGTTTATATATATATATATATATATATATATATATATATATATATATATATATATATATATATATATATATATATATATATATATTGTCATCCACAGACAGACATATATATATATATATATATATTGTCATCCACAGACAGACTGTTTCGCTGTATCACAGCTCATCAGTGTGACGAAACGTCCTGTTGCCTATAGATATGATCGAAACCCGACTAAATTGGCGTCGGTCGGGGATTCTACCATTAAGCAGTTGGCGCACGGTAGGGATGAAGGTGAATTTAAGCGTATTTATTTTTAGATAAACACACAATGACTGAGAGAACTCGATTCGATTTACCGAAGAGTCTTGCATTATTAGCCGTAATAGTCACTGTTTACAAACCCACACTTCCTCCTCAGAGAGCTCAACCGAAATAAATTTTTCAGGGGCATATATACTGTCATCCACAGACAGACTATCTATCTATCTATCTATATATATATATATATATATATATATATATATACATATTAGGTTGGTGCAAAAATAATGACGTAATAATGTCGTTTCTTGACGTATTTTTTAACGTCAGAAAACGACATTATTACGTCATTATTTTTGCACCAACCTAATATATATATATATAAATTAACATATATATATATATATATATATATATATATATATATAAAAATTAACATATATATATATATATATATATATATATATATATATATATATAAAATATAAATATAATATATATATATATATATATATATATATATATATATATATTAATTTATCAGGAGCATATATATTGTCATCCACAGACAGACTGGCTATATATATATATATATATATATATATATATATATATATATATGGTGGCCATTGACTATTTCTCAGTTTGGTACAGTGTTTTACATTAATATTTTCATGACTATGTAATCATTTATGTTACCTCGTTTTAATGCATTCTTTTCCTTGATAATCAATTGGTAATTAAACATTGAATTATTGATATCAACGTTTGCATCACAATGCATATCATCATAAAGGAATTTAAAAAAAAATAATAATAATAAATATAGACCTTGTTACCAATTTCAATTGCTGTTAAATTCTTGTTTGGGTTCAAGAAATTTATGATTATTAAAGTTGTGTAATTCGCTATTCACGTTCGTTCGAGGCTTTCCTTTAACTAAAATCCTGACAAAATAATCAGTACGGCTCACGTTAATTTAAACGTCTATTTTTAACATGAGAATACACTGAATCCCACTTGTGAATAGCTGGGAACATAAGAGAATCGGGTAAATTAACTCAAGAAAAGGTTAAGAAAAAGAATATTTCAGCACAAGATCCTAAGTCTTTGACAGACATTGAAAGGAACAGAATATGGAATATAAATTCAATCCCGCAACGCTGAAACCAATCAGTTCCAGGACAAATTTTTGTGACATTACTAACGTATTGTTTATATATATATATATATATATATATATATATATATATATATATATATATATATATATATATATATATAAGGAATTTAAATATATATATATATATATATATATATATATATATATATATATATATGGAACTATATAAAAAGTATGTGATTTCAGTGACTTAAATTCGAATTCATACAAAAATGTATTTTCTCACACAAAAGAAATGAACATTACGAGACAAAGTATAATACTAACTATCTCTTTATCGATCTGTTTCTAAAAAGCAACTAATGTGTGTGGGTAAATAAATCTGTTATTTGTGATATGTCGATGTAAATTGTTTTTCTGTGTTGCCGTCCACCTTCTGATATCCAAACGCCTCAATTGAGCAAGGTGTATATACTCAAATACAGAATCTATACCAAGCACACAAAAAGCTAGCGTCCATTTTCCACTTAAAACCATCAACTCAGTTAACTATCACGCTAAAAATTACTATACTGGCCAATCAAATCAGAAAAGACTGAACAATCATTGTTTGTGGCCTCTTCTTTCTTTTTATGTGCTGTGTCCTTTCAGGGCGTAGGCAATCATGACTCCCCACTTCCTCCTATCTCTTGACCCTATCACGTGACCACAGAGAAACGCATAAGTAGGAAGTCGCGTGACGTCCAATTGATCGTTATTTCTATTCTATCCTCTATTACTTTTCGGATCACTATTTCTATTCTATCCTCTATTATTACTCGGATCATTATTTCTATTCTATCCTCTATTACTATACGGGTCGCTATTCTCTGCTATATTCACTATACTATTCTCTATACGGATCACTATACGAGTGAGTATTATCGAGCAAGAACTATTACTGCGAGTGTTATTCGAAGGCGTCTAGTATTGTTCAACGGCGTTACTATAGTTGTATCTGCGATTACAAAGTCTCTAATACAATGAGCATTATAAAAGTGATGACGAGTATTAGTTGACATCACAAAAGTGACAATCGGTGTTCACTGAGTCGCAAATAAGCATTATATAACTTTAAAAATAGTGTTGATTAAAAAACAAAAATGATTTTGATACACCATAATATTTCATCCAAGTATTCCTTAATTTTTAAGCTAAAGTGTTTTTTAAATTCATTTCTTTGTAAAGATTAAATTTGTTCCCTAATTTTTACAGTCCAATGCATGCAGTCATTTTTTTTTAATCGGAAGTGAAGTTATAAGTGAAGCCGACCAACAGTGCTTAAAACCTTTAGGGGAACTAGGATCATCGAAAGATTCTATTCGCACATATAGGCATATTTCATGTTTGGTTTGATCTGACTCTTGTAAATACAGAGCATCTCAGGAATGGTCAGGTATTTTCTGGAGCGGCACAGGAATTTTTCTAGCATTTTTAGCGATGCATCGCATATATGACTTCCACTTTAGATCATGAATGAATTTGTCCTAACTGCTCACCGAATTAGGAAGGTGTGAGTATGAAATAATAACTCGCTTTACCCACTTCCTTCACATTCGGGTGAGCTGAGGAAAAAGACGGAAAGAAATTCGCGAGCCTGTGTGAAATTTTCTTTGGACCAATGAAAACGTAGAGCCTAGAAAAAGAAAGAAAAGAAAATAGCAATCATATGCGAAATCTTTTTTTGATATAAAATAAGGAGAAAAATAAATCAACAGGAGTAGAGCGTCCGAAGATTGGGAGTCGGCTAAACCTCTGGGTTTGGCAATACTGTCGAAATCTCTGCCTTCGGTCAGGAAGGAACCCAGACGAGGCTATGCCGAAGTGCAGTGTCTCGTCTGGAGAGGTAGACAGACTCGACCCCGTTATTACGGGGTCTACGGTGATTTTTTTTCCCAAACCTACGCGCTCGGAAAGCGCCACGTTAAAAACCGGCCTTGTGCCACATCTCGAATTGTGGGGAGGACTTGGTTAAATACCAAGAAGAGCGTTGGATGTCATGTTTTTGTTCATGAGTCTAGCGCTCAGATTTTCGCCATGTCAAATTACTCGCTGATTATATTAGGCCGTAATGAAGCGCAGGCATTTCAAAGAACTTTATTTCAACTATCCAAGAAAGCTAAGTATTTCAAAACAAACTCTCATTTACTTTTGAATGTATGCAACCGTATAACCCTTCTGTGAAAGAAGAACTGTCTTAATTTGTTTTAAACATTTTTGAATGTTATTTTGTGTCAGATGATTTAGTCTGTTGAATTAACATTTCCTCTTCATGACAATTTGTTGAAACTATGGACTTTAAAAATTTGTGATTTATTTTCCTGAAATTGACATAACTTCTAGCGTGTAAATTCATAAATAAATTCCTTATCTTTTGTTAAAAATAACCCGTGTGTTTCCTCGTCATTACCATCCATCATTATTACCCTTCCTGGTGTGGGTAAACAGGAAAGCAGACGATCATCGGTTGTCACTTATGATGCTTAAAAACGCAGGCTTGAGGAAAATCCGACCACAGGCACTCGATAACTTTTGGAAAAGCATTCTTTGGTAACAAAGAAAAGAATACTGAGCTGTAACGTGACATCCGTCCTTCTTTACGGCAGCGAATGTTGGACGATTTCCTCAACGGTGAAGAAGAGACTCAAGGCGACTGAGATGTGGTTCTACAGAAGGATGCTAAGGATATCACGGACCGAGCGTGTTAACAACGATGTGGTCTTTGAGAGGATGCAAACAAGGCTTATACTTAACACCAGGAAGAGGCAGCTAAATTTTCTGGGATACATAATGAGGATGGAGGGCCTGGAGAATCTGATACTCACGGGTCGAATAGAGGGAAAAAGAGACAAGGGAAAATAACGTATGGCATACCTAGCGGCTTTAAGAAAGTGGACGTGGTCTGGGGGAGGTAGCAGAGGGAAGGAACTTGTTGAGAGCTGCAAGGGATAGAGAGAGGTGGAGAGCCATGATCGCCTACGTCCTGAAAGGACACGGCACACAGAAAGAAAAGGAAGGACTAAGAGTATCATTGAAATATGTCTTATGTAGAGCATTACATAATATTAAAACAGAGTTGATTAAAAAAAACAAGACTCTACAAAATTTTGCTGGAAAAATGATTTTGCGACACTTGTTAAAATCGAAAAAATATTGATCGATTTATTTTAGAATGAACATTTATCAATACAATGTTAAATTGATTCCTGACTTTTACAGAGTTATTGGCCTTAGGCTAGGTCACCTGTTATCTACAAATGCCAAGTGTTACAGCGTTAAGATCATTAACAATAAGACATTTTCTGAATAATTAAGCCATTTTTTAAAAATAGATTTTCAAATATTTAAGATATGCCGAAAACAAAAATAATTTTCATACACCACAATATATATTTCATCTATTTGTCAATTTTTATGTTCAAGTAATTTTTAAAATCATTTCTTTTGCAACGATAAGTTTTGGCCACTTTCAAGGCATGCAATCATTTTTTTTTAATCGGATGTAAACATGTTAGTGAGTTATTTCCCTTATATTAACTTTGAAGCGTACTGCATAAATTTTTCACTCTTTGGTAATATTAGTCACATTTTTATCATTTAAATAGAATATTCTAACCATCCCTTATTTTATAAGTCATACTACTGCAATACTACGCTAAATACTTAAATATTTGGGAGCGTTTTCCGGCCATTTTCTTAATTATTTACTCACTGTGACGGTAATTAATATTTATAAGAATAGAAGTAAAAACAAAGAAACAATTATTGCACCCCTAAAAAGGGGTTCGTAAGAAGCAAAGTTAAAGTAAATGCTTAACTAGGTACCCAAATTCGCCAGAAAAAAGAATACATGATGAAAAATACTCAAGACATAATGAAAATGAAACTTTATCGTTAAAATCTTTGTGTCAAGTGGAAAGCTCAAATGATTTTTAATATGCAAAAATTTGTATTTATTTATTAAGTCTTTTTTTAGAATACCGGAAATTTTGGTTACAAATTTTTTTTTTTTTTTTTTTTTTTTAGCGCCCAAGTGAGTGTTTATTTTTTTAGATTGTACTATTACAGTAAACAATGCACTGATTTTTAATGTCTTCAGGCAAACCATTTAAATACTTTGTCTTCCATGTCTTTTTTTTTTTTTTTTTTTTTCTGGATTTTCACTTCCGTACTTGTCTTAAGCTTAATATCCTACTGGACAATGGCCTGGTTCGTGAATTTGGTAACAGCGACTGTGAGTTCAATCCCTGGTTTGAACTGTATGTACTTGGATTCAGTGGAAATGTGCGAACAATGTCTACGCAGTACTAAAAATAACAAGACGATATACCTAGACATGGACAGTTGAAAGAGAACAGACTACCCCGTAGATTAAAGGGTTCTGTTCAGAATCCTTGTAGATTGATATACACCTGATGAAAGCAGCCGAAACGTTGTGATAACAACAACAAAGATGAGGATAAATGATGCAAATGATGATAACCCAGAATTTCAGACAGTAATTCTCTTAAGCTATAAGATTTTTTATTTATTTTGAAAATAAAATTTGGCAAAGTTGGACTTTCATAACCGAAAAAAACAGTGTCAAAAGGACGTTTTTCCCTTGACAACATTATTATTTTAACTACCTTAATTCTTCGCCAATGTTTCTGGCTTTGAAAGACAGTAACGTACATTTGAAGATCTTCAAAAAAACTATCAAAATACAAGGATCTTGAAATTGAAATCTCCAAAATATAGCGCATAAGAATATCAACAGCTCCAGTTGTAGTTGGGGCCCTCGAATTGATAGGAAAAACTTCCAATAGACACATTGAAGGGATTCCTGGTAGCCCATGTCTTAAAGAAATACAAAAAAAACATGTACTCATAAGTACAGCCCAGAACTTAAGAATTTTTTTTTTCTTTTTGTTCCTGAAAAAATGCTCCCTGGAAAATGTCATTATGCCATTTTTGACCTTAGGTTGGGACCCAGAAAGAAATAAGTATACATTAGAAATCAAAGGAAAACGAGCATGGCACAAGTGACTTTCCACAAAAAAAAATATGGTGGGAAATGATATAAGACCTAACCTCAATCCAAACATGCTTGCCAATGTCCGCAGAGATATCATGCGAAACAACAGACTCTCAAAGGCAGAAATAGATAAGATAAAATTAGATATAAGACAAAATACTATGACCCATCACTCAAACTCTATTGAGACGAATGTTGAAATAAAGAATGCGACAGAGGATGAGTTGGACGCTAAAGCGAATGAAATACGAAATCATCTCCCAGGAAATGAAACCGAAGATTCTACCTTAGACACAACCTCTAATTCACCAGAAATTGTCACTGAAGATGACTCCAGGTACATTAATTTAGAATTCCTTGAAAACCACGAAGCTGAAATCACCGAAGCGAAAAATGACTTTATCCAAGTACTCAGCAGAGTAACTTTCATACAATTGTCAGACAGAGACCAGCTCCCGAAAATCCATATGACAAATCCCAACAAGCACATCGTGAAAATATACAATGCTGCCCTGAAAACACTGTTAACAGAAAAACCACCGGGAAACATAACAGAAGTTAACAACGTCATATACGCAACAGCTCTAGCAGCGACTCGGAAGCTTGGGGTCAAGACAATAAATAAAATTAACACAGAGAACCAGCTTGGAAAACAAAACTGATACGAGAAATAAAACAGATCAGATGTGAGCTTTCTATATTAGATGAGCTCACCAGAAACCCTAATATTTCCACACGTAAATCCAAAAAGATCAAACGGAAATATAGCATTAAATCCCTAATTGATATTCCATCAATCAAGGAAATGCTGAAACAGAAACTTCAGCTAAAAGCACAGAGAACAAGACGATACGAGAAACGTTGTAGATTCTATCGCCAAAATAAAATATTCCGAACAGATCTTAAGAAATTTTACAGGGAAATTGGAAAAACACCTATACATGTCGAAACGCCACCATCGATTGATAATGTACCGACATTTTGGGAAAATATTTGGAGCAACCCAAAGGAATGTAACCCAAATGCAGAATGGATACGGCGTGAAGAAGAACGACTGCTGGATACAACTCTGCAAGAATGGGAAAATATATCCACAGATGATGTTAGGCAAACACTAACAAAATCCCAAAAATGGAAATCCCCAGGAAATGATAAGTTGCCCAATTTCTGGCTGTATCATCTCTCATCTACCCATGGCATACTTGCAAAAACATTATCAACGCTTGTAAATAATCCCAATAAAATCCCGGAATGGGTTACTGAAGGTATTACATACCTCATACCAAAAACAACTGAAACAGACGACCCGAAAAATTATAGACCGATAACATGTCTTTCCACAACGTATAAGTTGATCACGTCTGTACTGACGAACCGTACTTATTCCTTTTTCGAAACAAACAGCATTCTCCCGCTGGAACAGAAGGGATGCAGTAACGGTTCATATGGCTGCAAAGATCAACATCTGATAAATAAAATGATCCTGGAAAATTGCAGGAGACGACGCAGAAATCTCAGTGCAGCGTGGATTGATTATCGTAAAGCCTTTGATAGTGTTCCACATTCTTGGATCCTTAAGACTTTGGAAATGTACAAAGTCTCCCCTGTGGTATTAAACTTTCTTAAGCACAGCATGGGGATATGGAACACAGAACTATACCTTAGGCACACCGGGGGCACTGCCATATCCAACCGTCTGAATATCCGACGTGGAATCTTTCAAGGAGACTCTCTGTCACCCCTTCTGTTTTGTTTATCCTTAAACCCTCTTACACATGAACTGAACAACAGTAGCTATGGTTACAAAATAAATAAGAAAATATTCAATCACCTACTATACATGGATGATCTCAAACTCTTTGCCAAAGACGACAATGAGTTGAAAGGCCTCCTCAATATTCTAAAATACTTTAGTGACGACATAGGTATGGATTTCGGATTAGATAAATGTGCAAAAGTAACATTCAAGAAAGGTAGAATTACAGAAACACCCTCAATAGATTTAGATTTTGTCACAAAGATTAGGGAATTGGAGCATGAAGAAGTTTATAAGTACCTAGGAATTAGCGAAGGAGATGGCATACAACACCCCCAAATGAAAGAAAAAATAAGAAAAGAGTACTACAGGCGTGTACGTCTGATACTAAATACTGAACTAAACTCAAAAAATAGAATATCAGCTACAAACACATTGACTGTCCCAGTGGTGCATTACAGATTTAATGTCCTTAACTGGACCATAGCTGAAATTAAGCGAATGGACGCCAAAACGAGAAAGCTTCTCACTTGCTATCGCATGCATCATCCCAAAGCTGTTGTTGATCGTCTGTATGTGCTCAGATCAGAAGGAGGCAGAGGATTAGTTCAACTAGAACTGTCCTACAAAACTACAACAATTGGCCTCCAAAGATACTTGGAAACTACAGAAGACTGGATGATGGTATGCGTCAAGGAACATGAAAGTAGTAAGCGTCTTTACTCCGTAATGAAAGAAGCCAACAAATTCAAAATGGAGCTTCAAATGGGCGTAGAGATGCAACTACAACACAATACACCGGCTGAAACTGCAAAATACTTGAAAAAGACAGCAAAGACGAATGCAACCGACCAGATACAGAAGCGATAGCAAGATAAACCGCTTCATGGCCAATACTCTGTCCGTATCAAACAAGCTGATGTTGACAAAACCCGTACCCATCAGTGGCTACGCAGTGCAGGGTTGAAAGCGGAAACTGAAGGTTTTATCCTTGCTGCACAGGACCAATGCTTGCTAACTAGGAATTATCAAGCACATATACTAAAATATTGTGTCAGCCCAAAATGCAGATTCTGTGATAAATATCCAGAAACGATTGATCATCTTGTATCAGGTTGCACGATGCTGGCACCCACTGAATATAAAACCCGACATGACAGAGTGGGCCAATATCTGCACTGAAAAATCTGCAACTTCTACGGGAAGGAAACTGAAAGAAACTGGTATCAACACCACCCAGACCCGGTTACGGAGATAGGACCTGTTACAATTCTATGGGACTACACAATTCACACTGACAGAACAATCAAGGCCAACCGACCAGATATTGTTATTAAAGACCACAAACAAAAACGTTGCCTCCTTATTGATATGGCAGTCCCTGCTGACTGCAATGTATCTTTGAAGATATTCAAAAAGCTGTCAAAATACAAGGATCTTGAAATAGAAATCTCGAAAATGTGGCATATGGGAACATCAACAATCCCTGTTGTAGTTGGAGCCCTAGGACTGGTTGGAAAAGATTGCAGTAGACTAATTGCAGGGATCCCTGGAAGCCCATGCCTCAAGGAGATACAAAAAATTGTTCTGACAAGTACAGCCCACACTTTAAGAAGAGCTTTATCTATGTAATTTTTATTTTATTTTATTTTTATTTTTATTTTTTATTTTTTTATTTATTTTTTTTTTGTCAGTGAAAAGTGTCATGATGCCATTTCTAACCTTAGGTCTCTGGGTGGGACCCGGAAAGAAATGTGTAAACGCCAGAAAACAAATAAAATAAAAAAAATAATAATAATAATAAATTTTAGCCTATGAAAATTTTACGGTTTTCTATTTAAAATTTCTGACGAATCTTAATTCTTCACTTAATTACTGAATAATTGTATCTATTTAAATAACGTATAAACTGAAAATATATTAAATAATTGTCGGACTTAATACATTTTTTTATATGTTGTCATTGTTTATGTTAAGATATATTTCATGAGTAGATATGACAGTTTCGGGAAAGATTATCGATGACTTGTTGTTTAAAAACATTAATTTGGACATTACTAAACAGACGCTTCTCTACAGCAAAGTGGTATACCACGTCAAATCAAATGACGGTTCCGTATTGTAAGCGGGTTCGATTCCTGTTAGAGAACGCATATTATCCACGAATTTTCTCGAACATTCAGGCCGGTAAATGTAATTAATACTGTTTAATTAAAAAAAACAGAGCCTTTACTTAAATCGTATCTATTAAAATAATGTATAAACAGAAAATATATTAAATAATCGTAGGACTTAATCCATTTTATATATATATATATATATATATATATTCGTATTATAAAAAAAAAACAAAAACAGTGTGTATTAGGTCTACCGGCCTACTCAATCAAGAATATGTATCAGATCATTGCAAAAGTTCATACACTATTTTCATTGTTAATATAAAACGACCTCAACTTGACACTGGCTTTTGTTTTGGTGCCGATTTCTGGTGTGTTCTAGATTGAAAAATTTCATCGTTAAGTTACGAGTTAGACTGTTGAATATTGACGTTTTGTCCACAAATGAATGCCTTAAAGATGGAGGATGAAATGTTGCACTTTCGCCATATCATACTCTATGGATTTCAGAAAGAAGCAAACTCGGAACTGCGACCAAAAACATTCAGAAAGTTTATTTGGATCGGGCTCCAGCTCTTTGGACGGTCAAAATATGATTTGACAGATTTCGTCAGTGTGATTTTAACCTAAACATACTCCCTTCAACATTGCAACATTTATCGAACTTCTCCAGAACACGATGACATACAGCACGACACAAATTCCGATCTGCATCAATTTCAATAAATACTTCTGAGATGTACCCTTTTAATTCGTTCACTGTGTGTGTGTCGTGATTTCTCTTATAAACCTTGTTCTTTAATACACCCACAAAAAAGAAATCCATTGGTGTTTGGTCAGGTTAAAGTGGTGTCCATTCGATGCTGCCTCTTCTTTCGAATCACCGCTGTGGAATGGTTTGGTTAAGGTAACCCCTTACTGCCAAAGCATAAATGGGTAAATTCTTCATCTTACTGAAAAACAAAAAACAAAAAATAAACAGTTCAGCGAACTTATCTCTGGTTCTGAGTTGTCAATATGAAAAACAACTGTAAGCCTACTTTTGGCCCGCCAACACACACGCGCGCGCACACACACACACACATTATATATATATATATATATATATATATATATATATATATATGTATATATATGTGTGTGTGTGTGTGTATGCTCCTTATTTAACGGTTACATATTAATTTGCCAAAGAAGTTCAGTATTTTTTATGTTATTTTTTCTTTTTTAAACGGTTAAATTATTTACCAGTTTCTTAAAGGGGGCTTTTATTTATCAACTATAAAATTTTATGTAAGAAGCTGAACGAGCATATATAACTGGCTAGCGTTGTCTTAAATTATCTCCCTACTCCTTTTAGCTTTTTACTTATTTGGAAAGTAGAACGTTAGAATTCGATACATCTTACGAAATAATGTAACAAATTGTATTTGTCCATAAGGAAATTTTCTAGGTTTTATATCCAGACAACTTCGTGTCATGACCTATATAAAAAAAAAAAAAATTTCCGGTGGGTTTGAATTTAGCGTTGGTCACATTCGATTGGTTAATCACGGCAAAGCGCACAAGCCTTTTTTTTTTTTGTTTTTAAAGTATTCTGCTTTTGAAATTAAATTAATTTTTCGCTCGCCAGTACTTTAACATCGGCCAAAAAGACATATTTCTGGTTGCGAAACATGTTTGTAATCCTGTAGAAATTTTTAATATGTTTTTGCTAAAATAAATGATATTTAGCTCTAGTCTGTATTGAGCCCTCTTTTAAATTAAATGTTACGTAACAGTGGGATTATGCTCCATTTGTTCTTATTTTACCCATCTCTCTCTATATATATATAGATATATCATAAAATGAACATAGTCCGACAATTATTTTATGTTTACACATTCTTTTTAGATACAAATATTTAAGTACAACTCTGTTTATAATAAACAACATTTACCGGTCTGAATGTCCGAGAAATTTTCATAGAAAATATTCATCTTCCGATAGTATTCGAACCTTTATCCTATACGAAACCGTCATATAGCCAGACGCGCCTTTTAACCAATTCGGCCACAGACGACCTTTCAGTTACCAAGGTCGAATTTATTACTTTTAAATTTCAATCATCCCTGAAAAGCATAGAGCATTTACTTCAATATTTGTATCTAAAAAAAGAATGTATAAACATAAAATGTCTTAATATATATATATATATATATATATATATATATATATATATATATATATATATATATATATATATATATTTATACATATATATATATTAGATTTTAGAGTCGTCCCATGAAAATAAGTGGATACAACGTCTAAAAACAAAATATCCAGCCGGGCTAAACCATAAATTTAACAATACAGATAGTAGCAATATATAAATCAACAAATCAAAACCTACCCACATTTCTCACCCACACAAGACAGACATGCTTACGGAGGTGTTGAGGCCTCACACTTATACACTTATACACACACCCACACGAATATACACACTTACACACATCATACTCACTCACTCCCTAATGAGCCAAATGATAACACACACCCACAGCAATACACATGCTTACACATATCATACTCACTCACTCCCTAAGAACCAAATAACACACACTAGCACTAAACAGAGACACATCCCCTCACCAAGTCCAATAAAACTGTCAAACTGACCAGAGAATTCGGAGCAGCATGTATATCCAGCTCTTATCTCAAATAACAACTTAAAAGAGACTGTTTGACCAACACAAGGATTGTTAAAAGATTCATGTTAAAAAGATAAAAAATAAAAAAACAAAACAAATGAAAACTACAGACAAAAGTTCATTTTCTCCATCAAGACATTCATTTCTGTAGTTCACTGCTACCAGCAAGCAGAAATATTTCTTCTCCCGATGATCGCCATGTTGGCCGAAATTAGTCGAGGAATCTAAATGGAATAATAATAAAAAAACGAAAGAATATAAATCTACAACCCAGTGTGTCTGAGGATTTTAATTTTTTAATATTTTTTATTGTTCAAAATATATATATATGTATGTATGTGTGTGTGTGTGTGTGTGTGTGTGTGTGTGTGTGAAAAGTGTGTGTATATAAATATAAATAAATATATATATATGTATAATTATTTATATATTATATGCGTGGTAATTAGAAAGCGCTCAATATCAGAGATAGAGCTAACATATATGGTCCAACCATATATATATACATATATATATATATATATATATATATATATATATATATATATATATATATGAAGAAATATAGTTTTAAGGTGTGCTATATTTATGAGATAAAGTGCTCAATATCAGACCTAGAGGGTATGTAAATTAAAATATAAAAGCGAACATTGAAGTCAACACTCAGAGGCGACAGGCTGTTTCATGCTAGGCGCAATCGTCAATCGTTTGTATTTTGTATATATATATATATATATATATATATATATATATATATATATATATATATATATTCATTGGTATGGATATTAGTTTGTTGATTGATTTTTTATGTAGTTTTTTTTTGTTGTACACAGGAACGAACGGGTGGTTGAAAACTTTGCAGGAATTCTCCATCGTTCTTCTCATCGGTTACTTAGCATTCGACCATTCTCTGTTCATCCTCATGAACAAAATAAACATAGTATTTGTCAGGAGTAGATGCGATGATGGACTCATATATCATATCAGCGTTTCTGCTAAACGATGTTATAGTTTAAGAAAACGTCATTAAAGAAATCACGAACATTCAATGGAGATCTTCTTTAATGCAGTTGTGGACTCTTCCGCAACAAGCTAGTTAACCTCTGCTAGGAAATGCACTATTCCTGTTATAATTTTCACCATCACAATCTTACAAAATATATAACAAGTATTCATTGGTCAATCACCTTCAATCTAGCTCGATGATTGGTCAGTTCCGACCAATCAAACCGCCTGCAAGCGACCAATCTGTTTTCCCGCTCAATATGCTTGGAGCCTCCCACGTGGTACACGACCATTATATAATCTAAACAACACGTGTAAGATCCCTGAGTAGTTTTTTTTAATTCATCTCTCTCTCTCGCGCGTCTCATTCCTTGCTACCAAGTACCAAGATGTAATCTTCAAGAACTCCCGTCTTATCCATTGCGGTCAGACTTTAAAGACCATTACCAACATTCACGCAAGTACGAACTCTAAAATCTCTTCTGAACATTTACCAACTTGTACAATGCACAATTCCAAACATGCTAAAGAAACTTTATTCTTCTAAATTACAGTTTAATATTACTTCCTTTTATTACTTTAATCAAAGGGACACGACTCTGTCCTACCTTTTCAGTTCGCATGCATGTATATCAAATATTAATAAATTCAAATGTTATGTTTTGAAATCATTCCGTTCAGTTTTGTGTTTTATACTATGTGCTATTTACGTCAAATATAAATTGCATTTCGTCCACGCATTGTCCTTAATCCCACCTTTCCTAGCCAAAGTTAAATATTGGTAACACTGTCGCTACACAGTTATCTCTTCTTTTTTTAATGCTATCGGCTTTGAGTCGGTCGCGTAGATTGGAGTGTGGTGACTAATTTTATGTGTATGCTTGCTTTAGCATAATATTAGGTTGGTGCAAAAATAATGACGTAATAATGTCGTTT